>CM039502.1:53761170-53790600 GCA_022432975.1 Begonia masoniana
TTTTGGTTTTTCTACTTCTGCTTCCTTCTGTTGACTTTGTTCGTCGGCCAGATGAATTCGTTTTGTAATTCCTTGAGTAGTCCATCCTTGAAAACCTTAATTTTTCTTTTGACCGTACCTCTCGCAATATTCCATTAATCTTTCCAACAATATTTCCACCGCTAGTTTAACCCATTGTAGTCTAAATAATTTTTGCGCTGCCAAGTTTTCAAATGTTTTTGAACGTTTAGTAACGGCAAATTTTGTATGTCGACTGAAGTTTTAAATTTATTTGAAATTTTTAGTCATGGTCAAGTAATGATTACGAACGGGTTCAGATAACTCGGGCGTTACAGTATGGTATCACAAGGACATTCATTAAACCGTTCAAAGATTACTCTCAGTGCCAACCGTCGAATGAAATACTCCAACAACTGTAAGTGTTTAGTTTAGCTTCAGTTATAGAGGTTTTTATGAGTATAGATACTTTGTGCAGAACCTTAGCAATGGCTAGAACACCAGTGTCCCAAGATTACCTAGGGAGATCCAAACTTGAGGAATTCAGAAGATGCAAGTGCATAGACAGCTGACGGATGTTGATGCGTCAGCAGACCGATATTGTGCGACAGCAATCTGACCATTAGGTGTGTTTATTGAGGTCGGGAACACAAGGAATTGCCAATTCAGTTCACGTCAATGAGCAGTCAGGGGATAGATTTCGTAGGCGTGCAACGCCCACATTTGAATGGAAAGTCATCTAACCCGTTGGTTGCTGAGGAATGCTCCGAAAGATAGAGAGAATGTTCCGGTGTGCCAATGTTGGAGAAGGGGAGAAAGTCATTTTGGCAACGTTTCTTTTTTTTTTTTTTTTTTTTTTTTTTTTTTTTTTTTTTTTTTTTTTCTTGATATTCAACTCGTGGATCCTCAACGTACTTAATGTTGGATACTGCTGAAAAATTTGAAAAATCTTTTGCAAAATTGGGTGAATACGACATGCAATTTATATATGAGTTTCATGAAGATGAAAATGTAAGCGGTCCTCATGTGTTGTTCGTGAATTTATTATATTGTTGAAAATATTTTATGACGTGATTCTGAAAGTTTCGTCGACTTTACATATTACTGTCAATTTATTTTTCTTTGAAGTTTGTAAGCTTTATAGAGTTTATCAAGAAATATGCTACAAGTGATAACTTATCACTAAGAACCATGACATTTGGTATGTAAATTAAGTATGAAAAGTATTGAGGAAATTTTAGCAAAGTCAATCACTCCATATATAGTTGTTGTACTGAATCCACAATATAAACTAAAGTTCTTGAAACGTTGTCTAATGAAATTGCATGGACTTGAGATAACGAATAAATTGATAATGAAATTGCAATATACGGTTAGAAGATTGTATTCCGAGTACCTAGTGGATTCGCCAACAAATAACTTGCAAGAAGCTTCTAGACTTGTGGTTGATGTTACTCATGACGTTGGGGATGATAACGAGTTTGAGTTGAGATTTCAAGCAGAATTGAACAATGAAAATGAGTTGCACAATAAAAATGAAATTGAAAATTATTTGTGAGGCAAACATGAAAATATTTCAACTGATATGAATATATTGAGTTGGTGGAGAATGCATACTTCAGAATATCCAACTTTGAGTAAAATAGCACGAGATATGATTGTTAATCCTATTTCTACAGTTGTTTCTGAGTCGGCATTCAGCTGTTGTGGTCGAATGTTAGTTTCTTTTCAGAGTTCTTTAGTTCTAAAACCTGTGGAAAGTTTCAAATGTGTTCATAGTCTGGTTCATGATTCAATTAGGATAATAAATATTTACTAAACAGTAGAAGAGTAATGCAATTTAAAAAATATACAATTATTTATATTTTTTCACATTTAATATTATTTGAAAAATGGATGATTGTTTATGACTGAAGTTGAGAGAGTTTATTGTTGAAGTTTTTTTTTGTCTCTTTAAAATGATTAGTTGCTTAATTTCTAATGGTTTATAATTAAGAGTAATTTGAGTTTTTGATTACTTAGGTTATAGATTGAAAATGGAGATGTTAATGTTTTTGACTTTATATATATCTGCAGTTGCACACGAAGTTAAATGTGTCAACTCAGACACTGTAAGTTAAATTTACACTTGTTCTTTGCTCTTAACTTTTTAGTAAATTTTGATGATATGTCATCTTGTTATATTGTCTTATCACAAATGGAAAGTTCTTGTCGGCAATAACTTCAAATTTTTAAGATGTCTTTTTTCTGTTGTTCTTTCTTATTGGACAAACTTAGCCACTTTTTTTATTGAAATTTCCTAGATTTTGGAGATTTTTTTTCTTTTAATGCTCTCTTTTATCAAAATATAGTAGGTTTCCTTTCAAATTCTCTTTTATAAAAATTGTATTTGTTACATACATTTTTTCATTTCTTTGATTTAGTTAGAATGGTTACTGTATTTATTCTTGGTAGATTATTTGAATGAAAAATGCAATCCCAAATAGGCAAAAAATTGAGTCCAACCCGAAATTCAAAATTGAAAAACCGAGCTGAGAAGAACTGAAAACTGAGGTTCGTTTTTTGATCAATTTCTCCTCTGTTCAGTTTTGATTTTCTTTACCCAATCAATTCGGTTCCAATTCTGTCCAAAATTGAACCGAATCCACCTAGGTCAGACTAGAGATGTAAAACAGGCGGGCTGGCCGCTCGGCTCGTTACTGTAGCGGGTCAAGCCAAGCTCGGCTCGCTACAGTAACGAGCCAGTTTGGCTCGGGTCACACAGACGGGTCGAGCCGAGCTTGGCCATCAGGGCTCGCGAGCTTGCTCACGAACTCGCGAGCCTGCTCACGAGCTGGCTCGGTCAAGCCCAGCTCGGAGCCCTGAGCCCTCTCTGACGCCTCGACGGCGGACATGGACAGCCCCGTCTTTGTCTTCCTTCGACAACGGGTACGACTATTTTCAGATCTTCTTCATCCAACCTGAGCTACCGCTCGCCGAGCACAAGATCGATGAAATTTTTGGTGAACCAGTTGACGTCCCGATGATTACGAACAAGATCGATGAATCCAAAGCTTAAATTAAAACCTATCGTTCTCGTCGCCACCTGAGAGTGCGGCGATGGTTCTCCCCAAAGGAGGCGATCAATCGCTTCATAGAGGTGAAAATTCACCCTAGAGGCGATCAATCGCCCCACAGGGGTGAACAATTGCTCAAGGGGTGAAAGTTCACTCTTGGGCAAACTTTTTGCCCAAATTCCAGTGCATGGGGCGATTAATCGCCCCAAAAGGGCGAACAATCGCTCGCACTGTTCATGCGAACAGTGCAGTACTGTTCACATGAACAATAAAAAATAATGTTAACGTGAACAGTAAAAGTTACTGTTCACGTGAATAGTGAAAATATTGTTTACATGAATAGTGCCTAAAAAAAGTTTTAATTAAATTTTATGTACGTTTTCTACTAAGTTTTTTAAAAAAAAATTTTACACATTTTGAATTCTTTTAAAGATGTACAGTATTTTCAAAGTATTTTTACGAACAGTCAAGTTAGTGATGTCTTAATTACCGATGTATATAATAGGTGGAATTCTACTTATTTGATGTTGAAAAATGCTATGCCATATTGACAAGTTATTTGTGTTTTTATTAGTGAGAAAACACAAAGTATTAATATTGATAAATCTAGTTGCAAAGTAGCTAATATATTTCTTGATTTTTTAAAACTATTTTATGATACTACAAATGAATGTTAAGAAATTTATTATCTCACTTCTCATCTTGTTCTCCTAATTTTGATGAACTTAACGGGTAATTTTGCACAATATCGACATATATATGAATTTAGAGATACACTTAATAAAATAGAAACAAAATTTAAAAAATATTGATTTGATATTCTTCTTATTTTTTATTATGCATGTATAATGGATCCTAAATATAAGTTAAGAGGAGTATATCTCATTGTTAATAAAATTTTTAATAATTTACAAACTTCTTCTTTATTTTATATGGATCAAATAACACATAGAATTACTAGTTTATATTCTTCTTATGAATCTAAATATTCTAATGTTAGTCGTTCAGATGTTTCTTCACATGTTAGCTCAAGTAGTGGTGGTGGAAATATTGTATGTTCACAATTAGGTATTCATGAAAGATCGGATTTTGAATGAGAACAAGTAGACTCTTTTCCTCTCAAACTTTGAATGCTTGATCGGTTTTTTACAATCCTTCTTCAATCAAAGGTTAGTCCTCAAATTGATTTTCAATTTGGGTGGAGATTGAGACTCCAATTGTTGCCAAGTCCATGGTTGCTCGGTGACTCTTATTCTTCACCTTTTCTAAGACCTTAAAGAGATAAGAAGAGTGGAGCCAACCAAGCCTTGTGCCGTTATAAGTTTTTAGAAAAATTATATTCACCATAAATTACAAATTTCACTTTACCCTATTTTGTAAATATTTGTTTTCTTCTATTTTTTATAATTAAATGTCATTTTTGTATTAATTAAAGATTTTCATTATTTATATTTTACACGACTAAGTATTTATTATATTTCATCATTAATATAATAAATATTTAATATAATTTTAATAAATAAAAGATTAATGAAATATATAATATATTTATATAAAATAATTTTATTTATGTAAGTTCGGCTCGTTAAGCTCGGCTCGTTACGCTCGTTGGGCCTGCTCGGCTCGGCTCGTTACGCTCGTTGGGCCTGCTCGGCTAGGCTCCTTAGGCTCGTGGCTTGCGAGCCGGCTCGGGTTGAAAATTTTTAGGGTTAGCTCGTTAGGCTCAGCAGACTCGTTAGGCTTGGCTCGTTTGGCTCAGCAGGCTCAGTGAGCCGGGTCCGTCTCGGCTCGGCTCGGCTCAACTCGACTCGCTCGTTTAACATCTCTAGGTCAGATGTTATATAATAACAGTCGACTGTTCTTAAAGAACGGACGGCTGTTGCGGGCTATTGACCCTCCGTTCATAAAATTATGGCAAAGAACGGAGGGTCACCACCTGAACTGCCGTCCATTCCTTGATAGTTTATATAGAAACAAAGGCCAGAAACTCATCCCCACCTTTGAAAATTCTAAATTTCTCTCGGCCCTTTTGCGTTTTTTCTCATAAATCCGATAGTTTTACGCTCCACCTTGTTGATTTGTCCATTATCAAGTGTTTCCATTTATTTTCAATCGAAATCTGACAAATTCGAGCCCTTAAATTTGCAAAAAAAAAATTTCCAAAAATCCCCCTCAAATGGTTGAGAGATTGATTATTAGGCAAAAAGTTGGGTCGTCGGAACGTCGGGCACCGTCAACGTCACAAGGAGGTGCGACTTAAGGTGACCGGACTAACCGACTCGACGTGCCGCGACCGTAGTCTGGATTCATGTCTCTTGAATTTCGAAATCAGATATGCAAAGAGCAGTTTGAGTTGGATCAATTACACTGCTCAGTTATGCATTCGAAGACAGTGGACTTTAAAGGTTGGGAGTCCCTGGAGATCCAAGTGATGTTCGACATAATCGGCCTGCACGGGATGTACAGTGTGCGGGGCAAAAACTGTGACAGAATTGTTCACCTATTTTTTACAAACTTGACCTTTAGCGAGAGGTCAGGAGTTATAAAGACGTACATCTTGTGTACGGTGATTGAAGTTACTCTAGAGACGGTCAATGAGTTGATCGAGTTTGCCGGAGAAGGGGCAGAGAGATTCTATCATGCCTCCCGGGACTGTCCTTTTGTTGGATCGGACGAGAGAGTACAATTCATGAGGTAAATTTATAACAACTCTAACATTGCAGGGTTCGTGAAGCCAAGATCCAGAGATTTGAATCTTAGAGCTCGGGTCATTCATAACATGTTGTCCCACACCATCCTACCGCGGTATGGACATAGAGATCTCGTGAGCTGCATGTATCTTTATGTCATGGAGAAGCTTTACAGCAGGAGGCAGTTCAACCCCGGGTTCTTGATTTTAAGCACATTTTTGAGATCGGGCGGACACATTTTTGAGATCGAGCGGACACGCAACAAGAACCTGCCCTACGGCGCGTTGATACAGAAGATCATCCAGCGATTCCAGATTGAACTCTCTTCTGAAGAGCAGATGAGGACACAGCGGGCCACCGACGTATTTGATAGGCTTCATTTGATTCGGATGAGCCTAGTTAAAGTTAACGGGACGTGGATGGAGAAGAGAGATCAGAGAGCATCCACCTCTCAGGATATTCCTATAGAGGAAGCCCCAGCATAGCCAGAGATAGAGTCTCTTGCTGAGAGACTCCATCACCTCGAATGAGACAGACAGAGTCCCATAGAGAGGTGATAGAGTCTCATAGATAGATGATAGAGTATCTTAAAGTGACGATGGACTACCAAAGAGATACAAGGCAAATCATCCAGGATTGGATGGAGGCCGATGACGACGATGTCCAACCGCCCTCCCCGTCATCTTAGTTTATGTTTTGTAGTTTACTTTATTTACTTCACTTTAATGTAATTTATTTTGATGTAATTTAGTTGTAGTTACAAAATTCTGGAACTGTTTGGTGATTATAAACTTGTCATTTGAATATATAAGAACTGTTTAAAACTAACAATGGGGGAGTCATAAAACAAAGGAAACTCCGTATGATTTTTCAATTTTTTTTCATTAAATTACACATTACAAAAAATTAATTTAAAAAAATAACCAAACGATATTGGATTTACTTGAAAATTTGACCGTTTATTTACCAAACCATGCAAAGATAATAGAAAAATTTTCGTAATTTTCTAGCACTTGTACAGTTTATTGTCATTTTAGTGAATTAAATCAGGAAACATATTTACATTACACATTATAAAAAAATAATTTAAAACAAATAACAAACGATATTGGTTTTACTTGAAAATTTGGTCATTTGTTCAACAAACCATGGAAAGACAATAGGAAAATTTTCGTGATTTTCTAGAACTTGTACAATTTATTTACATTTTAGTGAATTAAATCATAAAATATACTTACATTACACATTATAAAAAATTAATTTTTAAAAAATACCAAACAATATTGGTTTTATTGGAAAATTTGACCGTTTGTTCACTAAACCATGTAAAGATAATAGGAAAATTTTTGTGATTTTCTACTACTTGTACGATTTATTGCCATTTTAGTGAATTAAATCATAAAACATATTTACATTACACATTATAAAAAATTAATTTTAAAAAATTACCAAACGATATAGCCCAAATATAGTCATACGTTTATTCGTCCATAGCTGTGTGTAGAAGATTCCTGCACATAATAAAAACTAGAAAAATAATGAAAGTGTGTTTATGAAAAAGATGTTGAAATGTACTTGCGTCCCGTCAAATGTGTGGAAACCCATAAATGTGTCTTGGAAAGCAGAAGCGGACGCAGTGCCTCTGAAGTGGATCCCCTGTCAGGACAAGTGCGATTATTATGCCTGTGACGCCGATATATACGACATACCATCGTAGATTTCTTCCTAAAAATTGTCGATCTCGACGACTCATTAACATCACGCACTCTATTCTTCTTCAGCCTACCAGGTTGGCGTATTCTCTCAGGTGGTATGTCTCCCAGTGATACTGTCGATGAACAAAATTTTTCGGTATTAGTCTCATGAAATGCATGCATGGAATGGAATGGACACATGAGATTCCAGTAAGCTCCCACCTGCAACAGTTGCACGCACCTGCATTTAGGTCGACAACATATTGTTCGTTGTCATTGCTTACCTCAAATCGTCTACCTCTCCCAAACACAGCATTCCAATTTCGAGCTGCACGTTCTAGCTTCCCAAGCTTTTTCTTTATCAAGGACTTTCGAATAATCTCAAACATGGTCAGGATCGGTTTGTCCCTGGCCGGTAGGAAAATTGCATTGAACGACTTGTATAAATTATTCAATCTCATATCGCACTTGGGAACCGAGAAAAATGCATGACTAGCCCAATAGCTAGGCGGTGTTCGTCGAAGCCATGTGTGGGCATCTGGGTGAACCTGATGCAGTTTCCTCATTTCTATCTCAAAATGAAAATTTGTGGTTGCCTTAGCCGCATTCTACATTGCATCTCTGAAGGCTCTGCCCTGAAATTGACTTTTGAAGTTTGCGTAATATGCCAGAGATAGTAACGGTGTTTGGCTAAACAAAATTCTTCCTGCACAGCACGCGACAACCACTAATATGTGAAAGAAAAACAAAGTCAACATAAAACAATATAATGATCACAAAGTGGAGAGTACTGATCAGGATAATTCCCATGAAATACTATATTGGACAATCTCTTAGATAAAACTACATTTCCAAGTAAGTTCCCAAGAAATGCTGGAGGGGTCACAAACGGTCCCACTCAAAATCCAGTCTCCTAGACAGAACTTCCTTACGCAGTATAATTACACCACTAAATAAACTGTACGAGAAACAATAGCAAATGTGATCTGACACAGTTGTACATTTTGTCGATCCGACATAATTGTCCATCTACATCCATCTTGAGTGTCTAGGTCTTCCTTCAATATTTGCAAAAACCACTTCCATGAGTTTGTGTACTCTGACTCCACGTTGGCAACGACAACAAGATATATGTCATCGTCAGAGCCTTTCAGATGACAACCATGAAAATAGATAATAGGTCTATCACGCTGCAGCAAATATGCCTTGCAAGCAGTCATACACATGTACATTCTTTCAAATACACATGACTCATTCTGGTCATCGCCCACTAGATAACCATGTATTTTCACTGTGCTACCAGATTTGATCTAACTATTTTTGCTGTCTACGAATGCAGTAGCTTGAATTGTTTGTCACCCCTGCTGTCATTAAGTTCTAGAGCATCGCTTCTTGCTCTTCTTGCAAGATTGAGTGCAATGTTCACATTCAAATCCTTCGTCACCGTCTCAACAATAGAAGGAATTTCCCATGTAGGATGACTTTTGAACCTATCTAAACAATAGTTTGCCACCCATTTTATAGTAGCGTGACGATTTTCAATTTATCTTGCACAACTGTGAGAATCGGTGTAACTCTCTTATTTGGAATGTAAACTCATTTTGCATGATCGAAGCATGCAGTCGCCACTCACATCCATCTTCACATGGTGCCGTAAGTCGCTGAATTTCACTTTTAATGAATTTGATGTCATATCCATTATTCAAAGCATATTCGAATATTTCTTCTCTAATGGCCTGTAGAGAACTATATTTTTTACCAAAAAAAAAATCCATAGAAATTTCTTCCCTTAGCGGTATACTTTTTGCCTCGTCATCTTCCAAACTCGACCGGTGATATTCAAGCATTCGATCGCTTACAGGCAGTTGGACAAATAGAGGTGCATTCAACGTTGCAAACCTGTAACACCCTTAATACTGTACCCCATTTTCTCCGTATAAATTTTTCATTTTACTTTACATTTTATAAACTGTAAATCTAATATTAACCAGAATTCAAATCGAAACCGAAACCGGAATCGAATTCGAAGTTCGTTTGGGTAAATTATTTAAAACATAACTAAAACAATTTAATTAAACTTAAAACATTTAAGTATTTAATGACAACTAAAGCAGGGGTAGAATCGGAACTAGCTGCCAAAAGGAGGGGGGGCGATTGATCTCTGTAAAGTAGCTCAAGTGGTACTCCTCACTTGTAGCTCAGGTACTTAACCCTGAGGTCCTGGGTTCGAGTGGGGGGGAAGGTAAAATTCCTTTGCAGGGAGAGGGAAGTTCTGTGAGTAGCGGACACGTGGCCGGACACGTAACTCGGTGCCAAGTGTACGGGCTTGGGCCGGGGCCTCGGTGCCAGGTGTACGGGCCTGGGCCAGGGTACGTGGTTCGAGACGTGGGTCGTTACAATAAAAGGCGCCTTTTATTGTAACGACCCACGTCCCAAACCACGTACCCCGGCCCAGGCCCGTACACCTGGCACCGAGGCCCCGGCCCAAGCCCGTACACTTGGCACCGAGTTACGTGTCCGGCCACGTGTCCGCTACTCACAGAACTTCCCTCTCCCTGCAGAGGAATTTTACCTTCCCCCCCACTCGAACCCAGGACCTCAGGGTTAAGTACCTGGGCTACAAGTGAGGAGTACCACTTGGGCTAGTAGCCCAAGTGGTACTCCTCACTTGTAGCCCAGGTACTTAACCCTGAGGTCCTGGGTTCGAGTGGGGGGGAAGGTAAAATTCCTCTGCAGGGAGAGGGAAGTTCTGTGAGTAGCGGACACGTGGCCGGACACGTAACTCGGTGCCAAGTGTACGGGCTTGGGCCGGGGCCTCGGTGCCAGGTGTACGGGCCTGGGCCGGGGTACGTGGTTCGGGACGTGGGTCGTTACAAAACCATAGACGATGAGCTTCGAGCACCGTTTATGTCGGATGATGACGAGGCAAAAAACATGTAAGTAAGGGAAGAAATTTCGAATGATTTTTGTTTGGGTAGAAAATATAATTCTTTAACAGCCATTAGAGAGGAAGTACGAAATTATGCTTTGAAAAATGGATTTGATATCAAATTCGTTAAAAGTGAACGTACGCGACTCACAGCAAAGTGTCAAGGAGGATGTAAGTGGCGACTGCATGCTTCGGTCATGCAAAATGAGTTGACATTCCAAATAAAACTCATAGTTGTGCAAGGACAATTGATAATTGACATGCTTCGACAAAATGATTGGTAAAATATTATTTGGATAGGTTCAAAAGTCAATCGGACTGAGAAATTCCTCCTATTATCGAGAAGGTGAGGAAGGAACATAATGTTAATATTACTCCCAGTCTTGCCAGAAGAGCAAGAAGTAAAGCTAAAGAACTTAATTACAAGAGGGGCGAAGAACAATTCAAGCTACTCCGTTCATATGCAGAAGAAATCAGGACATCAAGTCTGGGTAGCACAGTGAAAATACATACTTACCTGGTGAGCGAAGGGCGAAATGAGAAGATGATATTTGAAAGAATGTACATATGGCTACTTGCAAGGAATGTTTGCTGCAACGAGGCTACCCCGATCAATTATTGACGGCCGTCAGTATTGATGGCAACAATGACATATATTTTATTGTCGTTGCCAACGTGGAGTCAGAATGCAAGGACTCGTGGAAGTGATTTTTGGAGATATGACAGGATGACTTAGGCACTAACAATGGACACAGATGAAAATTTGTGTCAGATCGACAAAAGGTATATATTATTATTATTATTGTTCGGGCGTTGTAAGTATATTGTTTTATGCTGAGTATGTTTTTCTTTACAATGTCAGGGGTTGTTGCTTGCTGCGGAGGAGACTTTTGGTTTAACCGAACATTCCACCTAACATCATCCAAACCCAACACCAAACATCAATTCTAACTTAAATCCTCAAACTACCTTCAAAACATCAAAACTCATCCAATTTACAACCTTCATTTCTATTTCACCCAAAAATCATTCTAAACATCAAAATTATTCTATTTCATTAGCATTCACTATACGTAGTGGAAACTAATCAAAATCATCAAATACGTGAAAATATATCAAATTTCCCATCATTCAGATACCAAGCATCCTAATAAGTTTTTCTATATATTTCGTTCTATCCTATCACCCATCAACCCGTGTAAACACAAAACAACCCAAAACACTTAACCTATGCTTTCATGGGTCGTATACACGTCGACTACGCCATCCACTCCCGAGCATCCTCCTTCAAGCTGCAGGTCCGTCAGGCAAAGGGACATCGTCCTCACCTTGCTCGTAGTCACCTACACCACAAAGACACCTGTGAGATAAAAATCTCAGCAAGTTCTACGTAAATGTATATGCATGATCATGTATGCAATGAAAACCGTCCATGTCATTTCATTTATCAATACGTGTCAGTCTATGGTTATCGGAAACGCTCGACAGATGGATATGGCGCATCAAGCGGTTAGACAGCCCACACCATCTGAAGGGAGGAAAACCCGCTCACCACGGAACGCCAGGTCTGAACCTCATCCCCGATAACCCCATGTCATGGTTGTTTACTGTGATACTTTACTTGTCTTTACATGCATTTCCTTTTTCATAAAAACGATGCGAAATTCATTTTCATGCCATTTTAATAAACGTGATGCATGAGCAATTTAATGAATAATAAAGCATACGTGACGAACATACCATCAAAACCGTACAATCACTCTCAAAACATCACAATACTTAACCTATAAAATAACTAAATCCTAACTACCCAACCAAAGCAATTAAACAAACAATGCACCAAACAATCCTCAACGCAAATTCCGACTTAGGGTGTAGGCCAATCGGCCACAGTAGATCACAAGAACTTACCTCGCGTCCTGTGCACACCGAGCTCCTCGTCTCGAGTTTGATCACCTAAATCAATCCATAGCGTCCTTCGTTAAAAACCGAGCTCAAACATAAAGTTTTTCAGAAAATTTACGAAACTCCTAACTAAAGGAAATTTCCTAAAATTCTAATAAATCTCTCTCTCGGGCATTTCGTCGAGCAACTTGTGCTCACAATTAACATCTGATGTGCCCCATAGGCCCATTACACGGTCTCAAACCCAAGGTCATAATTTATCTAATTTATGCACTTACACTCTTGTCTCTTTTGCAGGTAATGGATTGTGTGGAGGCTTGGAGAACACCTTGGGAGACTTGAAGTGGGAATCCAAAGCTACGGATGTGGACCAACCAACACACTTAATCACTTGGAAATTCAAGCAAGGAGACCAATTTGCTCACATGGGAATTTGTCTTCCCGAGCCTTAATTGTAACCTTTTATTTCAAACTTATTTTGAGGCAAACATTGGCCTTCTTGTTAAACTTTATTATAAGCATGCATATTAGGCATTTAGGGTTAGATGAATGATAAGTTAGATGATGGAATGGAAGTGGTTCAAAGCAAGTGCATGGAGTGCATGGAAGAGGAGGAATGGGCCTTAAGAAAAAGATATCCATTTTGGCCCAACCTTGAGTGGAGGGGACCACTACCCTTTATCCAAACCATGGGCTGCCACTTGAGGGATTCTTAGAGGTTCTCCAATCAACACAAGGCCAAGGATTGATGACATGGTTATCACACAACCATTGGATCAAGAAAACCAAACTCATCTCGGCCATCCAAGCTATCTTCAAGATCCAACGGTTACACCATTTTGAAGACCACTTTTTGAATCACATCCAAGCCATCCATAGGTCTATAAAAGCATGGTAATTGGTGATTGTAAGTTTTTTGGACTGATTTTAAGGAGCATGCATGGATTTCCCTTCCATGGTTGAAGGAGTTTGAAGAAACCAACAAGGTTTGCTCGGTTTGCACAAAACCGAGGGGTTGCACCCCCACCACTCCCTTCTTGCTTGGTAGCTTGCAAGGGTTATATAGCCATCTTCTTCTCCATCTCCTTGGGAGTGGAAAACAGCAAGAAGTGGCCCCAAACCGTGTTCAAGAGTCGAGTTGTCTTCCTTGGAAGCAACTATTGCCAAAGGCTTCAAAATATTACCTATTGGCCGATTTCTTGAAGTTTTGCATATCTTTTCCATCTCAATGAATCAGGACCACGCCTTCCACTATCACACACCTCACTCACTCCACTAACATCATATAAAGTTTCGTTTTCATCTAAGCACATTTGGTCATTCAAGTTTATCTTGCAATTTGTGTTCTTCTCGGCCATTTCTTGCCAATCCGAGGAGCTAACGATCCCCTCTAAGCTCTAAACGTTTTCTTGCAGGTTAGGGCTATATCAACATCCCTCCATTAATGGAGATTTCTAGAGCTCCAAAACCGATTTTTCAAACCAAAACGCAAAACATACCATTATTTCTCCCAATAACGCTTAATAATCGTAAATACAACAATATCTATCCTTTTCTAACATAACCCGCTCATTTTCACGAAAATCCAACGAAACCCTAAACGTTTAATGATCTAGAAATCAAAAACTAACGCCGAAAAACACTAGAATCTAACCTAGAATGCCGCTTGGAGAAGGAATCGTGAAGAACTCGGGTCGATTGGTGGAGGAATCGTTGAAGAAGAGGAGAATCACCGTTGGAGAAAAAAAATCGCCAGGGAGGAGTGCTCTGCGATTTTTGTTAAGGGCTGGAGAAGAAATGAGGGGTTTTGCCATTTTAATTGACTTGGATTGGTAAATTACAAGCTCGTCCCTCATTTCAACTTTTCGTTTATCCTATTGATCGACTATCGGTTCGGTTTCTCTAAAATTTTCTTATTTCACCAATAATTCCAACTTACTATTAGGGCTCTAATAAAACCTTTCGTTCATCAAACGGATTTATTTTACTATTTCTACGAATTAAATTACTATAGGGTCAAAGCCGAATACTTAAGCATTATATTTCGGTTTGATTTCCTTAAATTCTCATAATTCTCCCAAAATTCATATTAATTATGAGAGTTCCATTAAAAGTCTCGATTCACAAAACGGACATATTTTGATTATTTACAAAAATGTCATCGCGCGCAAAATTCAAAAACCCTTAAAACTGGGTGTTACATTACATCTACCGATAGACAACATCCACCGGTGAACAGTAACACTCTACATCCACCGATAGACTACATCCACCGATAGACTACATTCACCGATAGACAACATCCACCGGTGAACAGTAACACTCTAAACAAACGGACAACTCTGCCTACTAAAAGAACTTATAAATTTTAACAGCAATTGTTCAAAACAACATAAATCCACAACTTTATAAATCTAGAATAACAATCTACAACTAAAACCAAATCGTGTTTTCATAATCAGAAAAGCTCCAAAATTATTAAAAACATTAAACTCTTGCTGTCATTAACATTCTCAATATACTAAAACTGTACCATTGTCAACTAAACTTCACACCTACTGACATTAGTTAAACCGCCCCAACAGATTGCCAAGTCGAGGCATAGGTGTGCTCCATCAACTGCTCCTAGTCTTCAGTAAATTCAGAGAACTCTCCAGTAGTTACCTCAGCACCTACATCACAAAACTCATCTATTAGCCAAATACTAAATAAGTAGAGCAATAATGAAATGATAAGCTGAAACATAAATCTTAGTTATGCAGTTTCTACTTTCACATCTCAGTTGCATTCGCGTTCTTTCTCTGATCTGATCCCTCGGTTCCATTGGGAGTTGGATCAATTTTTTCAAAGTCATACATCCTCTTCATCGATTAAGGGGCGGATTAGTTCCCTTAACAGCTGATCTGATTCTATATTCCATTGGAAAACGGATTAATTTCCCAAAGTCATACATCATCTTCATCGATTAAGGGGCAGATTGGTTTCCTTAACCGTTGGTCTATTACAATCTGTTCATGCCTTACCATGTCATTACATGCAAATT
The DNA here is from genome assembly GCA_022432975.1 of Begonia masoniana. Classification (NCBI taxonomy): domain Eukaryota; kingdom Viridiplantae; phylum Streptophyta; class Magnoliopsida; order Cucurbitales; family Begoniaceae; genus Begonia; species Begonia masoniana. The sequence goes on from CM039502.1 coordinate 53,776,485, forward strand.
CATTTTCGTGTTCTTTCCAAAAACATGATACATGATATACAGAAAGCATTCAAACAAGCATAAGCCTACTGTTTTGTGATGTAGACTCGAAGGAACACACATACTCTACTTACCTGGTCTCCTTAAAAACTTGGTTGAAATCTACCACGGGAGTTTGCTAAAACCTAAAACCATAAACCGAGTATTAATTAAATCTTCACTAAACTTCATTCTAACCATCCAGAAATCTAAGGAAACTAATTTGGGAGCTCTGTTCATTGTGCATTCCCGATTCGCCCCAAATCCGAACTAACTCTCACTCACAGCATTCACAAAACTCACATTTAAAATCCCCTCTAACATCGATAGTTACAATGTAGTAAGAAATCGAAGTAGAACTCACCTAGCTTGGAGAAAATAGGAGAGAAAATCGCAGAGAGAAACTCTGCTTAGCTGAGCTGAATGCCGAGAAAGGAAAATGAGAAACAGTGGTGGCTAAACCTTCATTAAACCTTCAATTTATAACACTGCTTTACAATTACTCAAATGCCCTTGGTTAATCAACTTTAACCTATTTAACCAACCAATCAAATTCACTAAATTCTATAAAAATAAAAATTACAAAATGAAGTTATTAATTAAATAAGGTGGACAATACCGGTTGCTACATAAACAGAGAAGAAACAAGTTTCAACCTGAATCGTCAAGTGTCAATCGAACATGGTAAGTGTCGACCACGAGGATCGACCTGTACAAACGAGCCAATTCAAGTGTCGACTAGAATAGAAAAGTGTCGACTGGTGAATGCAGACAAGATTTAAGTGTCGACCACGAGGATTGACCTGTGTAAACAGGGCCAATTTAAGTGTCGACCGTGTAGCGACCCTAATTCTTATACCCGAAATTCCCGTGAAATTTTTCTTTTAAAATAATTCTTAAGTAAATTTTTACTTTTAAATCATAAATCAAAATATATTAGTAAATCAAAGTGCAAATAGTGGAAAATAATTTAAATAAACCAAATATATTGTAAAGGGCAATCGGATGAGTGAGGGGAGGGCAAAATTGCCCAAACGGCAAAAATGCCACAGGCGAACGATCGCCCCTTCAACAGGCGATCGATTGCCCCCCTCATAGCCGATGGATCGGCTGAAGATAGCCGATCGATAGGCTCACGTTTTGCTTCCAGAACGCGTAGCCTGGCCTGCAAACCGATCGATCCTCCCTTCTCATTCGCGATCGATCGGGTACCGTTGGTAGCTCTCTGGAATTTCAGAGAAATCTACGTTCGATCGCCCCTCCTTCTGCGATCAAACGCCTGCCCCTTTTTCCTTCTTCCTTTCTTTCTTTTCTCCTATTTTCTTCACCTTGCTCACGCCTAAACACACATACACAACTCATCTTTCACCCACTTCTTTTCCTTCATCAATTCACCTCTAAACATTTCATAATAACACTACTACCCCCACACAATTCACACTCTACCAATCACCCAAAAACCGACTCAAAATATATTTTAAACAAAGTAAGTTTTCACTAAACGAACTGCATGGATCCGTTCGAAAACTAAACAAATCCCTATGAAACTTAAAATCCACCAAACGATTTCATTAAACGAATTCACCCAAAACGTCAAAACACGTATGTTTTCTATCCAGAACCAAGCATCCTAAAATGTTCAACTATACAATTTTTCTATCTTTCTATTTATCAATCCTCAAAATACCTACGTGACGTCCCCATGGGTCAAAATAGTGTCGACTTCCCAGCGCACTCCCACGGGCCATCCTCCTTCAACCTGGTCATACTTCGGGTGGAAGAACGTCGTTCTCACCTGTCTCGAAATCACTTACACCATAAAAATAAAATGTGAGATAGAGGCTCAGTAAATCTACTGAAATGCACGTGAATGCTATGCATGTATAGTTCATAAATCATGCATCGTACCTTTTTGCTATTCATTTCATTTCATTTATGTCACCGGGGCTTCACTCTCGCTAGATAGAAGCAGCACATCCGACGATTAGATAGCCCCTCGCATCTAACCGGGGAGAAACATGCTTCATCCGACAGCCATGTCTGAACCACCGCCACCGACGTGACCATCATTACATTCATTTACCTTTTCGTTATCCTTTTCCGTTTTGTAAAAACATGCATGGAAATTCCTTTTTTGTGTTTTTTCATAAAACCATGATTGCGTGCACGTGTACAATGACCTAACGAAAAAAAAGCGCAACAAACAATAAACTTATACATTCAACAACATAATTAAACTAACTACCCAATCTAATTACCCAACACAACAAGCCTCTCCAATTCCTCGATCGACATAATCTTATGGTGTAGGTCAATCAGCCAAACGAGTCACGAAGACTTACCTGACGTCCTTAGAAAACCGAGCGTCTCGTTTTGAGTTTCGTCACCTAAGTAATTCCACAATTAGGTCAATAAGACTAAATTCAATAAACCGCTTCAAAGGTCAAAACAAAACTCCTAACTAAAGCAACTTTTTCTAAAACTTCAATTTATGTCATTCGAGCATTCTATCAAACACATTCCGCTCGCAATTTTTCCATAACCTTGCTTCAATGGAGTTTTATCTTAAATCACCTCAATCAACCTAAAAATCCATTAATAACCAACAATATATCATTGATAGACATAAATACGATAAACCTATCAATTTCTAGCATAAATCAGTAATTTATCTCAAAACACTAATCTGAACCCTAGCGAAATCCAACCTGAAATCGGCAAAACAACACGGGTATAACATTTGAAACGTACCTAGGGTTTGATTGTAGGAGAAATCGGAGAAGAAAACGAAGCACCGGAAGAACGATCGACGGCCGATTGAAGGAATTGGAGGTGGAAGGCCAAAATCGCCAGAGGAGAGCAAACAAAATGGCTCTCTGGTGTTTTGCGTGAAGTGAGGAAGAGAAGAGAGAAATTGTGATTTTATAAAATTGTTTTCAATAATTACAAGTTTGCCCCTCACCTCAATTTTCTACTTAATTCCTTATTTAACTATCGATTCGGTTTCTCCGCAATTTTCTTATTTCACCAAATATTCCTATTTATTCTTAGGGTTCTAACAAAACATTCCGTTCGTAAAACGGGTTTAATTTACTATTTTTACGAATAAAACTCTAATAATGGGAAAACCGAACTCGGGTGTTACACTATCAATTTAGCTTCCCGAAACTTCTTTATTCCTTTAAAAATCTCTATTAGTTCCTAGGGCTTTAACAAAGCTTATTGTTCACAAAACGGGCATAAATTCCTTTATTTATGAAAATGCCCTTTGCAAGCGAAAACCCAAAAATCTCGGGTGTTACAGACCGGAATGGACAAGTGTCGACCGGTGAATGCAGACAAGATTGAAGTGTCGAGTACGAGAATCGACCTGTGCAAACAGAAGCAACTCAAGTGTCGACCGGGATATACAGGTGTCGACCGATGGATACAGAGAAGATTAAAGTGTCAACCATACTATAGACAAAGTGTCGACTGGCACTGCTTACAACGGTCTTCTATCTACGCACAACGTTAACAAAGTGGCAACCGGTTTCAATATAGGTCGATCGATTGAAGACAGAATTCAAAATGACTATAAATTGAAAAATGAAGACTTTGGAAAGAACGAACCAAGGGAACCAAAGAATCAAAATTCTCTTCAAGGAGGAGGCCTTGAAGCACGGACGTAGGTAAGGTTGGCCGTGTAGGATCGAGATTGTCTAAGAGGGGGGTGAATTAGACCTTTTAAAATTTCTTTAACTAATAGCAAACAAACAACCAGTAAAAGTAAAAGAGAGATAGAGAGAAAAATCAACACATGGGTTTTTACGTGGTTCGGCCAAAACCTGCCTACATCCACGCTTCAAGGTTTCCCCCTTGAAGATCCTTAACCTTCTCCTCACGAGAATAAATAGATCAAAATTTCGGGCTCCGATCAACTGCCTTTTACAGATCTGGATTGTTCTTCACAGGCGACAATCCACTGCCTTATACAGATTTTTGAGTTTGTAAATTGCAAGCTCAGACTACACTCTCACAAGGATTAAATCTCAAGTTAAAATCGAGAGGTGTAGAAGAAATATAGAGTATGATAAATTTCGCAGGTTAGGACTCAAGATTAAAATTCGCAAAAAGTTGTTCCTTCGTGCTCTAACCTCGGCTTAAATACTCTGTCTGAATTCTGCTTCACTGAATTGAATGCTTCTTTCTACAAGTGGAAAAATGTTACCGTTGGGAAGCATTCGTACTCAAGCAGATATCCGTTGCATCTGTAATTGTTGTTCGTCGTCTCCATTAATGTTCTGCAGTTAAGGCTGAAAATGACGTCACTGTAGCTTCGCGGTTATTTTGAATTCTGGCGGAAGGTCACCGGTGGAAGTCTTTAAAAACACAATCGGCAGAAGCACTTTGAAACGCCATCGGATGATGCGACAAAAAGTGCTTGAACCAGTACCGGCAGATGTATCATCAAAAACCATTGGCAGATCCAACTTGAAATGTTATCGGCAGATGTAAGCTTTGAACGTCATCGGCAGAAACACGTTGAAACTCCATCGGCATAAGCATTAGCGCTGAACCGCCATCGGTATGAGTTTCTTTAACCAGCTGAACCGCTATCGGTATATGCAACTTCAAAACGCCATCGGTATGAGAGATTCTGAAATACCATCGGCAGGAGTAGCTTCAAATGCCATCGGTATGAGAGATTCTGAAATGCCATCGGCAGGAGTAGCTTCAAATGCCATCGGTAGGAGTAGCCTTGAACGACTCCGCCTTTGTCGTTTAGTGATCGGTAGAAGTAGGTTTTTAGCGATCGGTGGAAGTCCTCTTTTCTTTTGTCGTTTAGCGATCCGTGTGAGTAGTTTGAAAACACCATCGGCAGAAGTAACCTTTGGACGACTTTGCCTTTTGTCGTTTAGTGATCGGTGTATGTCTACTTTTAACAAACCATCGGCAGATCAGTTTTTCAACCCTGTACACTTAACCCGATTCATTAGACAACTAAAATACCATTTTCAAGGGTATTTCCAAACAAATAATTTCATATTTAAAATACATTCTTCTCATTTAATAAACATAATCAAATTATATTACAGACATATAAACACATCATCAAAAACACATTTAGACTTAAACATTAATTAAGCCAACAATCTCCTCCTTTTTGATGATGACAACCTAAATTTGATTAAGTACAACTCTCCCCCATAATCCTAGCTCCCCCACAGTATATGCATATATTTCAATTTCGTTCTGATTCTCAAAACATGCATACACAATTCATATTTGATTTGATTAATTTCTCAAGCAACATCAATCAAATCAAATATGTTCTCCCCATTGACATTATCAAAAACAAGCAAAGGGACAACAGAAGCAATGCATTCAACACAAAAATATCAATAAGGAAACATCAGAGTATTCAACATTAGAGTAGGAATAAAATTGAGAACAAAAAAAAATATCATCTATTTAAAGAAGGCTAAAAAATGATCCCAAAAGGCTTGGTGAATCCAAGAATGCTCTTCAAGGTGCGGGAAGAAGTAAGCATCCACAAGTGCTTGAAGTGAATCAATAGCTGGAGGTAGTGGTGCTTGATAGATCACTAAAGCCTGACAGGGAGAAGGCGCTGGATGAGGAGCAGTAGATGGAGAGGGTCCTTGAGAGACCACCAAATCCAAGTAGGGAGCTGAAATTGAAGAGATTTCTGGAAACAACAGCATGTCCAGACAAGGAAGAGGCTCTACAGCAGGAGAAGCAGTAAGAGATGCATCCATAGGACTTGAGGACACTAAAAATGGCTCGACAAAAGGAGCAGCAGGTGGAGAGAATGTCAGAGCAGCCTCCTTAAGATCTAAGGGCAGTAGCCGAGCATCGTCACCTTCCTCTGGTCGGATGATCGGAGGGAGGAAGTCTTCAGAACAAGCCACTGTGACACAGACTGAACTGGATTGTCCAAGGGAAGGTTCAGGGTTCAGATCTTCAACTGAAGATCTAAGAGACTCAAGTTCCCTGACAACAAGGCGTCTGTGACCATCCACTTTCGTTGCCAACAACTCAAGACCAGTATCCACAGCAATGCTCATGTTCTTTTGGGTCTTCTCAAGCTTGTCGTCTAGAGACTGTTCAAGCTGACAGAGGGCTGACCCTAACTGTCAATAGTAGCCTTTAAATCATTGTACTGAGTCTCACTCAATGAAAATCTCCGCTGATAAGTCAGAGGAGTGGCAGGAGTAACTGATTGAATTGGAGATGAGACTTGGACTAGTGGAACTGGTTGGACAGGAGGAGGTGTTAGTAGTGGAGGAAGTGGTTGGACTGGTGGAGAAAGTTGGACTGGAGGAGGAGTTTGGATTGGAGGAGGGAGAGAAGGTACCAAAAGTACAGGTGGAGGGGAAGGTGGAAGGGATGAGGGCACAAATAATGGAGTGGAATGTGCCACTAATGTAGGATGTGGAGGAGGAGGAGGAAGACTAGGAACAAAAGGTGAAAGGGAAAGGCGAGGAGGATGAGAACGAGACACCTGAGAGGTAGAAGGTGAATTATCAAAGGCAAGAATCTCAGATTCATCCATACCTTCTTGAACAGATTCCTCTTGCAGGATAAGTTTCTTCTTCCCAAGCTTAACAGAGGCTGCCTTAGTAGCCTTTATCTTAGCCACATCTAAGACAAACTCCCCTTTTCTTGTTTTCTTAATTCCTATTTTCTTCAGGGTAGTTTGGGAATAGTAACTGGAGGGTTGAAGACGGACAGGATCTTCATCCTCTGGAAATACAACATCCAGCTGTGAAAATATTCTCATGAGAAGCAAGTTGTAAGGCAGAGAGGTGGCCTTGGTTGACACAGCCTGAATCATCCGTCTGACAACAACAAATCCCAGGTTGAAAGGGGTCTTGTGGTAAAGTGCAAACGGAACAAAGAGTTCCACTGCACTCACCTCATCGTGGTGACCACCCTTAGGGACAATGTTGTACCCTATCATTTGATGCAATAACCTAGCCCTTATGGTCAGGTGTTTGCCCTTAAGATGATCAGGGGTTTGGTTTGGGTCTAGAGCGATAGTCTTGAGAAAACCACGACCCTCAGAGTTACCAAAGAAAGGAAGCTTAGAACCGGAATCATAAAGATGAGGGCAGCTATCTAGATGGGAGCACTCCAGAAGAGCATTTATTGATTGGGGTGTGAGTTCTATGTGCTTTCCATACACATAACTCTTAATGTTGGAGAAATCAAAGGAAAAACTCAAATTGGCATAAAACATACGGATGGCTTCAGGGTAGTAGTAAGATTCTACTTCAAACAGTCCTAATAACCCAAGATCCTTCAAGGGTTCAACAATGTTCATGCCAGAAAAGTCTTCAAAGTAAATACCACGACAGGGAATTAGAGATTTATGCTTATAGTTGTCATGATACCTTTCTTCTGAGGCTTGACTGGTGAAGAAGAGAGATGGTCACGCGTTTGCACGAGGAATCACACGAGGCGGACGAGCTGAAACTTTAGCCTTCTTCTTGGCTGGTTTAGGAAGAGCGAGAGATGATGAAGCCATTTGAACGATTCGAAGAAGAAAACCTAGAGAGAAAGAGGATTGGAAGCAGAGGTTTCTGAAAGGGCGCGAAAGATGAAGCGTCTCGGAGAAGAAATAGAGTTTAAATGGAATAGGGTATCGCCCGACGAGATGAAGTCACACGTGTAAAACAGACATCATCCGATGAGTCACACGTGTCAGCAGATTAAGATTATATCAACCGATGTCTATCGATTGCAATGCATCAACCGATGCCCTCACAGACAAAAACTGCTCTATCACTCAAGATTCACCAACAGAGGAAACTTAGTTTTTCTCAAACCGAATGAGACCTAATCTTATTCTTATATTATTGAAGGTCTTTTCATCCAACGGTTTTGTAAATATGTCGACCAATTGATCTACAGAATTTACAAACTCTAAGGAGATATCACCTCTTAGAACATGCTCTCTTATGAAGTGATATCTGACATCGATATGCTTTGTTCTAGAATGCTAAATAGGATTTTTAGAAATGTTGATAGCACTGGTGTTATCACACCGAATAGGAATCCTATCATAAAACAGATCATAATCTTTCAAATTCTGTTTCATCCAAAGCATTTGTGCACAACAACTGCCTGCAGCAATGTATTCACTCTCAGTAGTTGACAATGCAACAGAATTCTGTTTCTTAGAATACCAGGAGACTAAAGATTCACCTAAGAACTGACAGGTGCCACTAGTGCTTTTCCTATCAACTAGACTACCTGCATAATCAGAATCTGAATATCCAATCAGATCAAAAGAGGTGCCCTTCGGATACCATAATCCCAGGTCAGGTGTCCCACTTAAATATTTGAAAATCCTTTTGACAGTAGTTAAGTGAGATTCCTTAGGAGCAGCTTGAAATCTAGCACAAAGACAAACACTAAAGAGTATATCTGACCTACTTGCAGTCAGATATAACAATGAACCAATCATACCACGATATTTTTTAATATCAACACTTATTCCTTTTTCATCTTTATCCAATTTAGTTGTGGTACTCATAGGAGTCTTGGAAGATTTGACAGATTCTAAACCAAATTTCTTTAGAAGTTCCTTGATGTATTTTTCTTGACAGAAGAAAATTCCATCAGGAGATTGACTAATCTGGAAACCTAAGAAGAATTTTAACTCCCCCATCATAATCATCTCAAATTCACTTTGCATGAGGGAGGAAAATTCATTACACATGTTGACATTAGTTGATCCAAAAATAATGTCATCGACATAAATTTGAACTAACAGAATGTCTTTATCCTTTTGCATGGTAAATAGAGTTGAATCTGTATTTCCCTTTTTGAAATTCCTTTCCTCAAGAAAATTCTTCAATCTATCATACCAAGCTCTAGGAGCCTGCTTAAGACCATAAAGAGCTTTCCTTAATTTGTAGACATGGTCGAGTTTATCAAAAGCTTCAAAACCTAGGGGTTGCTCAACAAAAACTTTTTCATTAATGTAACCATTTAAGAATGCACTCTTTACATCCATTTGAAAGAGTGTGAAGTTCTTGTAACAGGCAAAAGCTAGGAGCATTCTTATTGACTCTAATCTAGCTATAGGGGCAAAGGATTCCTCAAAATCAATACCCTCTTCTTGAGAGTATCCCTTAGCAACTAGTCTGGCCTTGTTTCTAACCACAATTCCATTTTCATCCAATTTATTCTTATAAACCCATTTAGTTCCTATAATGAGATGATCCTTAGGGCGTGGAACAAGTTTCCATACATTGCTCCTTTCAAACTGATTTAATTCATCCTGCATAGCCATAATCCAATTCTCATCATTCTCGGCCTCTTCAAATTTCTTAGGCTCTACTTGATAAATGAATGCCACATTGGCACAGAGGTTCCTAAGAGAGGATCTAGTCTTGACTCCTAATGAAGAATCACCTAAGACTTCATCTAAAGGATGGTATTTAACGTATTTCCAATCTCTAGGAAGAGCAGGATTTTCATCCTTGACAGGAACAATATCTAGAGAAGTAGAAGGGGGTTTTAAAGATTTTTCTACTTGAAGAGAATCACTAGGCTTTTCTAAAGAAAGAGAATCCAGTTGTTTATCCAAAGTATCATCCTCATCCACATTGATTGTGGAATAAGGGGTCTCATCAAAGTTAACATAAACTGATTCTTCTACAACTAGAGTTCTCTTATTGAATACCTTATATGCTTTACTGGTAAGAGAATAACCAAGAAAAATTCTAAGATCAGATTTGGAATCGAATTTTCCTAAGTTATCATTAGTGTTGAGAATGAAGCATTTACTACCAAAAGCTCTAAAGTACTTAACAGAAGGAGTTTTTCCACTCCAGAGCTTATATGGAGTTTTCTCAAGAATGGGTCTTATTGAGACCCGATTGAGCACATAGCAAGCTGTTGAGTCAGCTTCAGCCCAGAAGTACTTAGGAAGTGAATTCACATTTAGCATGGTTCGGGCTAGTTCTTGAAGAGACCTATTTTTTCTCTCAACAACACCATTTTGCTGAGGGGTTCTAGGAGAGGAGAAATTGTGCTCAATTCCATATTTGAGACACAGAAGTTCAAATCTTTCATTTTCAAATTCTCCTCTATGATCACTGCGAATAGCGACAATGGTGAGCTCCTTTTCATTTTGAACTCTTTTCCTAAAGCTAGAAAAGGTATCAAAAGTCTCATCCTTAGACTTCAAAAAATATACCCAGGTGAATCTAGAGAAGTCATCTACAATAACAAAGGCATATAATTTGCCTCCTAAGCTGGCTTTATTGGAAGGACCGAAGAGGTCCATATGAAGGAGTTGGAGAGGCTTTGAAGTAGAAATTGCATTCTTAGATGCAAAAGAACTTTTGATCTGCTTTCCCATTTGGCAGGCTTCACAGACCTTATCCTTCTCAAAGGATATCTTAGGAATCCCTCTAACTAAATTCTCCCTAGTAATCTTAGCTAAGGTATCCATTCCTACATGACCTAATCTTCTATGTCAAGTCCAGCAGTCATTGAAAGAATTAACAGCAAAACATTTCTCATCAACATGCTCAAAATCAGTCAGATCAATAATATAAATATTTTCTTTTCTAAAGCCTTTAAACAGAATATTGTTATTTGAAATGTCTTTGATCACACAAGCATTTGATTTAAATGTTACTTTATAGCCTTTGTCACACAATTGACTTATGCTCAGCAGATTATGTTTTAATCATTCTACTAATAAAATATTTTCAATGATTGGATTAGAAGAATTACCTATATTGCCGATGCCAACAATCTTGCCCTTTTGGTTTCCACCAAAAGTAACATTGCCCTTCTTCTGGTTGACAACAACAAACTTGGTTAAATCTCCCGTCATATGCCTTGAACAACCACTGTCAAGGTACCACAGATTCTTCCCTGGAGAACAGTCAACCTGCAAAACAGAAGATCAAGTTGTCTTCTTTGGTACCCAAACCTTTTGGGTCCTAGAGTTAGGTCTGGTTCCCTTAGGAACCCACTTAAGTTTACTACCAAATTTGATATTGTTTGATTTTAAAGGACACTCAAAGGATTTATGTCCTACTTTATTACATGCATGACAAGTGGAAGGTTTGACAAAGAAATTCTTAAAAACTTTCCTTTTATTGAACTTATCATAACCTATACCTGCCTTATCATGAATAGCTCTATGATTTCCTATCAGCAGTGTTAAGTTCTTGCTACCATTTGATAACCAAAGCACAAGGTTATTCAAAGTCTCATTTTTCTTTTTAAGTTCAATAACTTCCTTTTCATGCAAATTAGTTTCCTTGGCATGCTTTTCAACTATACTTGCATTTTCACTTTTCAACAAATTATATTTAGCCTTTAACATGCTAAATTGTTTTACCAAATCATTAAATGCATCTACCATATCACCATCATCATCAGATTCACTATCACTTGAGGAAACACTAACCTCATTTTCGTGTGCCATAAAGCACAGGTTGGCTACTTCCTCATCTTCTGAAGAAGAGGTGTCACCTTCACTGTCATCCCAAGTGGCCTTCATAGCCTTCTTCTTAAACTTCTTGAGATATTTCTTGGCCTGTAGACAATCTGCCTTCATGTGGCCAGGCTTGCCACACCCAAAGCAGGTAATCTCCTTGTCTTTAGGAAGTTTTTCATTCCTTGGAAAACTTCTCCCTTGCAGCTTCTTCCTTCGGAGAAACTTGCTGAATCTCCTAGTGATGAGAGCAATGTCCTCATCATCTTCTTCTACTTCTTCCTCAGATGCTTCATTTTTGCTTGAAGAGGCTTTCAGAGCAATATCCTTCCTTTTATTGATCTCATTTTCTTTGAGATCTTCCTTATCATTGGCCCTCATGGTTATCTCATGAGTCATCAGAGAGCCAATGAGCTCTTCAAGCTTGAGCACCTTTAGATCCCGAGCCTCTTGTATTGCTGTCACCTTTGGTTGCCAAACTCTAGGTAGGCATCTCAAAATTTTTCTTACCTGTTCTTCACCTGAATAAATCTTACCAAGAGCTTTAAGACCATTAGTGATGTTAGTAAATCGAGTGAACATAAAACTAATGGTTTCTTCTTTTTCCATAGAAAACAGTTCATATTCGTGAACTAACATGCTCAATTTACTCTCCTTTACTTGGTTAGTTCCCTCATGTGTGATTTCTAATAAGTGACAAATTTCTTGAGCACTTTCACACCCTTGCACTCTATTAAATTCATCTCTATTTAGAGCACAATAGAGGGTGTTAATTGCCTTGGCATTAAGGCTTAGATTTCTCTTATCGGACTCAATTAAATCAGTAGAGTCCTTAGGAACACTTTTTCCCTCTACAGTTCTCATGGCCTTGAAAGGACCATTCTCTATTATATTCCAAATCTCATAATCCATAGCTTGAATGAATATTTTCATTCTTGCTTTCCAATAAACATAATCACTGCCATCAAATAGTGGTGGACGAGAAATGGATTGATCCTCAATGTGTGAGGTGTTTGTGTTGAATGCCATGATTAATATCTCACAGAGTATTCAAATACAACTTAGACAATGACAAACCTTGCTCTGATACCAATTGTAGGATCGAGATTGTCTAAGAGGGGGGTGAATTAGACCTTTTAAAATTTCTTTAACTAATAGCAAACAAACAACCAGTAAAAGTAAAAGAGAGATAGAGAGAAAAATCAACACACGGGTTTTTACGTGGTTCGGCCAAAACCTGCTTACATCCACGCTTCAAGGTTTCCCCCTTGAAGATCCTTAACCTTCTCCTCATGAGAATAAACAGATCAAAATTTTGGGCTCCGATCAACTGCCTTATACAGATCTGGATTGTTCTTCACAGGCGACAATCCACTGCCTTATACAGATTTTTGAGTTTGTAAATTGCAAGCTCAGACTACACTCTCACAAGGATTAAATCTCAAGTTAAAATCGAAAGGTGTAGAAGAAATACAGAGTATGATAAATTTTGTAGGTTAGGGCTCAAGATTAAAATTCACAAAAAGTTGTTCCTTCGTGCTCTAACCTCGGCTTAAATACTCTATCTGAATTCTGCTTCACTGAATTGAATGCTTCTTTCTACAAGTGGAAAAATGTTACTGTTGGCAAGCATCCGTACTCAAGCAGATATCTATTGCATATGTAATTGCTGTTTGTCGTCTCCATTAATGTTCTGGAGTTAAGGCTGAAAACGATGTCACTGTAGCTTCGCGGTTATTTTGAATTCTGGCGGAAGGTCACCGGTGGAAGTCTTTAAAAACACAATCGGCAGAAGCACTTTCAAACGCCATCGGATGATGCGACAAAAAGTGCTTGAACCAGTACCGGCAGATGTATCATCAAACGCCATTGGCAGATCCAACTTGAAATGTTATCGACAGATGTAAGCTTTAAACGTCATCGGCAGAAACACGTTGAAACTCCATCGGCATAAGCATTAGCGCTGAACCGCCATCGGTATGAGTTTCTTTAACCAGCTGAACCGCTATCGGTATATGCAACTTCAAAACACCATCGGTATGAGAGATTCTCAAATACCATCGGCATGAGTAGCTTCAAATGCCATCGGTATGAGAGATTCTGAAATGCCATCGGCAGGAGTAGCTTCAAATGCCATCGGTAGGAGTAGCCTTGAACGACTCCGCCTTTGTCGTTTAGTGATCGGCAGAAGTAGATTTTTAGCGATCGGTGGAAGTCCTCTTTTCTTTGTCGTTTAGCGATCGGTGTGAGTAGTTTGAAAACACCATCGGCAGAAGTAACCTTTGAACGACTTTGCCTTTTGTCGTTTAGTGATCGGTATATGTCTACTTTTAACAAACCATAGGCAAATCAGTTTTTCAGCCCTGTACACTTAACCCGATTTATTAGACAACTAAAATACTATTTTCAAGGGTATTTCCAAACAAATAATTTCATATTTAAAATACATTCTTCTCATTTAATAAACATAATCAAATTATATTACAGACATATAAACACATCATCAAAAACACATTTAGACTTAAACATTAATTAAGTCAACAGGCCGAACTGCGTTAACAATTTGGTGTTACTTCTCTCTTCCCTTAACTCCTTACTTGTTTTAGATTAAAGTCATCTGAAAACTCA
>CM039502.1:53790700-53981268 GCA_022432975.1 Begonia masoniana
TTTTTTTTTTTTTTTTTTTTTTTTTTTTTTTTTTTTTTTTTTTTTTTTTTTTTTTTTTTTTTTTTTTTTTTTTTTTTTTTTTTTTTTTTTTTTTTTTTTTTTTTTTTTTTTTTTTTTTTTTTTTTTTTTTTTTTTTTTTTTTTTTTTTTTTTTTTTTTTTTTTTTTTTTTTTTTTTTTTTTTTTTTTTTTTTTTTTTTTTTTTTTTTTTTTTTTTTTTTTTTTTTCCTACGTGCAACGCATGTGGAATGGGGGGTCTCCGCCCCCCCCCACCTCGACCCCCCGTTCTCAACATAGAGCCTAAGAACAGGGAGCCGTTCTGTGGGCAAGTTCTCAGCCCACGTGCAACGCAAGTGAAACGCGAGGGAGGAGGGGGGCGCGTGTGGCCTCCAACCCCCACCTTCACCCCCTGTTCCACGTGGTCCACTGCCACGTCATCACTGGACAGAACGATCCCCAGTTCTAGTCATAAACAATGATGGGGGGTGATCGACTACTTGACATTGTTTGTTTTATTAGATTTTCATAGTTTGTTCCACGTGGTCTAGTGTCATGCCATCATTGAACATAATGGCCCCATTTCTAGTCATAAACAGTGTTCTGGGGGTGATCGACCACTCGACATGGTTTGTTTTATTAGATTTTCATAGTTTAATATCTTCGTTGTTAGAGTTTATATTTTATTTTAAAAAATTCACATAGTTTGAGGTTTATTTTGATTTTTACCCTATTAATTAATGAGCGACCTGATTTGTAAGCTTTATCAGAGGACATAAAATTCGAGTATAAAATTACAAAATAACTATAACAATATTGCATAAATTAACCTGGAAGGTTGTAGAATACTTTGAAAACTAAATTTTCCTTTCACTTTCGCGTTCACAGGTCATGCCAGCATAGTTTAATTTTCATTCCATGTTAGTCACTCAAGGGCAACTCCAACGGTAGCAACCTGTTGGAGTTGCTATCAAATAAAATAATAATATTTATATTATTATTTAAATAAACTACATTATCTCTCTTCTATCTCATCTCTTAAGCAACCTCAAGCAATCTTGCACTCCAATGATAGCAACTCTAGTTCGTTGCTTATAAAATAAATTTATATTAATTTTAATATTAATTTTTTTTACATATATATAATTATAATATCATTAAATTAAGTAAATATTATAGTTTATATTTATAAAAGAAGTAAATATTATAGTTTGGGAAGCAACCAAAATTAATATTAATTGTATATAATTAAAATACAAATAAAAAATTACACAAACACGGTTACCGTCCAAAATATTGAAGAAAAAATTTTCATAAACATCTATATTAATTTTTAGCCGTTGCAACGGTACAATTTTTTTGTATACCTATAGATATTATATTTAATCTATTTAAAATAAATAAACAAATAAATAAAATTTATTTATTTATTAATTTTTTGCTGACTAGGCGTGGCTCAAAGGTTGCTTAAAGAAGCAACCCTTGAGCAACCATCGTTGCTTAAAGAAGCAACCCTTGAGCAACCATCGTTGCTTTCCAATGAAGAGAGCAACGATGGTTGCTGTTGCTTGTCAGAGCAATCTGGCAAGCAACTTTAGATAGCACATCCGTTGGAGGTGCTCTTAAGAGACTACTGCTTCCGCCCACTATTGTGGGCTGGCTTACTTTAGTGTAAGCCATGTAAACATATAGAACTCCTACAATATGTCAGGAGCCGTACGTGCAAACCGACATAGCTGGTTTGGTCAAACTGCTCCGAATCGGATTGTTCGGAGAGCTACGAACGACACAAACAAAGCAATAGAATGTGTAAAATTCGGGTCTCAAAGACATCAGTTTTATTCTATGCCATGAAAAGAAACGCTTAGCAACAGAGTCACTAAAGCTAGGTGTGCATTCATAAAACCATGACCAATTATTGGAGGTTAAGAAAAAACACTCATCAAAGTCGCTAGACAAGAGGGATGGAGCCTTGAAGAGGGAGACTTGAATCACTTGCAAGAAGTGGGCTGATTGGACGGCAAAGGCCGAGCGCTGTCGACTACAAGCAGTTTCTCTTTTTCCTCCGCCAATCCTTCCTCCTTCGCGACACGAACAGTCTGGGGTTGTTCAACACTCTGAGAGCCAGTCAACCTGGCCAATATCACAAATGACATACCCCCAAGCACATTGTTCAAGCACCTCAGCACCACCACGGCCGTCTTGAAGGCCATCGGAGGAAGCCCCTTGGCCAACACGAACTCAACTCCGTTCAACGTTTGGTACCTAAAATTACTGCTGATCCCCATGTGAATAGCCCAAGTCATAGCATTTAAGATGGTCGGAGGCGGCTTGTTGGGGGTCACAAATTTGGGATCCATCTTCTTCCTCATCTTAATCAGACCATTTGAGATAGCTGTACCCACAAGCCCTGCTGCAAACCCAACAGCAGCAAACACAACCCCTTTATACACGAAGGTTCCCAAACGATCAAATACACTGAAGGCCCCTGGTTCAAACATGTGGCTTGTGGGGCAGTTCCTGAAGATTGCAGGAAGATTTTGGGACGAAGCAGCTGCAGTAGGGGCCAGCAAATACATGAGAGTGAAATTCAATATGGATCCGACGATAAGAGTGGAGAAAACAAAATCCAATTCGTTGAGTCCGAAATTCGGACGAGAAGCCATGTCTCCAAGGAGGCAAGCACTGACACCAACCAGTTCCTCCATCAGAACCTTGAAAGGGAATTGTGGGTCGGCAGCAACTCTCGATCTCCAACCACCGAGGAACAACCCCAGTATCCCAAAACTAGATGGGCCATCAAAACTTCCATCTCCACTCCATCCCCCATGGGCGTTACCGCCATCTCCCCCTCTGCCTCCTCCTCCAGTCACATCACCCCCACTACCTGCCCCAGAAGAAAGCTGAGCATTTTGAGGGAAGTTGGGCTTGGAGAACTTTGAAAGGGAAAGAGATCGATTTTGAGAACAAAAGGGTGATCTAGTAAGAAAAACAGAGGAAGTATTGGAAGGAATGTTGCTTGAATGATTGTGGGGAATGCCATGGTAATGCCTGGCGAGAGAGGAGCAACGAAGCTGACCCACGGATGCCATGATTTCGTAGCATCAAAGTGAAATTTCCCTAAGTTGATCCTGCAAATTCCATACATTAAAAAAAAAAATAAACATTTATATAAAATGGGATTTCCAGATAAAATTTACAGGAAAATCAACAACTTCTTTAACCTTGCCTCTCTTCTGAGGGTTTCTCTGTAGTAATCTCAACGACAGAAAGGACGAGGAGAAAGGATGAGTAAGAGATTGAAGAGAGAGAGAGAGAGAGAGGAGAAGAAGAAATGGAACAGAACGACTAAGACTAAATCATAAGAAGCGCTTCACTATCAAGTTTAATGGATCACAGAAACGAGTTGAATCTGAAACAACAAACCTGATATTTAATCAGAAGGGCAAATCACATTTCAGTGAGTTTCATCTGGTCCATAAACTGACTAATCGAAATGAAACCAAAATCAATCGCGACCCACCAGGTTTCTTCGTCCTAATCGCGTAAAGCGTTTATTTTGGATGGTGAGATAAGCACGTCATCGGACTTTTTTTACAGTAGCAGCCGGAGAGGGGAGGGTAACCGAGGCGGCGGAAGAAACGGTAAAAGAAGGCGGCAGATGGGCCGATCACGCGAGAGATTGCCAAGAAAGGGAGTAGTTACCTTGAAAGTGAAAAACGGAGTGGGTAGATGAGGAGGATCTAGGGACCGTGGTTGAATTGAACAGCCTCTGAGCGACGTGTGGGCTTGTGCAAATTGAAGGCCAGCACTTGAAGTCAAAACAGAAGAGAACCTAGAACACGTCAAAGGAGCAACTGGTGCAAGTCTAGACCAATGCTTACACGTGGCAGTGTATCTCTTTAAAAAATCACTAATATTCTGCTTCAATGATCAACCTTAGTTCTTATTTCTTTGTTATTTACTTAGAAACTGACCGAATAATTTTTTTCGTCAATTCCACCACCAACCTATTAGGATTTTTCAGAGTTTTTCAATTCAGTCCCCAAATTTTTTTTTTTGACAATTAGGCCCCCAAAATTTTAGGGTTTTTCAATTCAGTCCCCAAATTTTTTTTTTTGACAATTAGGCCCCCAAACATTTAGAGTTTTTCAATTCAGTCCCCAAATTTTTTTTTTTGACAATTAGGCCCCCAAACATTTAGAGTTTTTCAATTCAGTCCCCAAATTTTTTTTTTTGACAATTAGGCCCCCAAAATTTTAGGGTTTTTCAATTCAGTCCCCAAATTTTTTTTTTTGACAATTAGGCCCCCAAAATTTTAGGGTTTTTCAATTCAGTCCCCAAATTTTTTTTTTTGACAATTAGGCCCCCAAAATTTTAGGGTTTTTCAATTCAGTCCCCAAATTTTTTTTTTTGACAATTAGGCCCCCAAACATTTAGAGTTTTTCAATTCAGTCCCCAAATTTTTTTTTTTGACAATTAGGCCCCCAAACATTTAGAGTTTTTCAATTCAGTCCCCAAATTTCTTCAGACACCGAATAATTTTTTTTATCAATTCCACCACCGAATTATGAGGGTTTTTCACTTCAGACACCGAACAATTTCTTTCGTCAATTCGACCAAACTATGAGGTTTTTTAGAACAGACACTGAACAATTTTTTTAGCAAATTCGACCCCGAACTATTAGGATTTTTCAATTCAAAAAACGAACAATTTTTTTCGACAATTCGGCCCCCAAACATTTAGAGTTTTTCAATTCAGTCCCCAAATTTTTTTTTTTGACAATTAGGCCCCCAAAATTTTAGGGTTTTTCAATTCAGTTCCCGAACTATTTTTTTCGATAATTCGGCCTCCGAACTATTTTTTTGACAATTCAGCCCCAGAACTATTATGGTTTTTCAATTAAGTCCCCGAACTATTTTTTTCGACAATTCTGTAACACCCGATTTACGGGATTTTGTAATTACAGAATATAATGGCATTTTTGTTATTATGTCAAATCAAGTCCATTTTACGAAAAGAAAGCGTTATTATGATCCTAATGATTTATAAGGATTTTAAGAAAATTTCGGGAATTTTAGGAGTTTAACGCTAATTTTACAAGAATTACGTTTATCGTAATATAAAGGATACTTTGATAAAAATAGTAAATGAGGTCCGAATTACGAACGGACAGTTTTAAAAGAACCCTGATAATAAGTTGGAGTTATTGGCGAAATAAGAAAATTGGAGAGAACCGAATCGTTAACGAATTAATGAAACAATGGACGAAACTAATAGAAAATCAAAGGAATGGCGAAATAGTACTTTACAAAGTCAAATTTTATTAAATTACAAATACCTTCTTTTCTCTTCTCCCTCCTTCACGATTTCTCTCTGTTTTGTTTTCCCCTCCCGCGGCGACTTTTCTTCCTCCGGCGATTTCCCACGCCGACGTCCGATTTCTCTTCCGTTCGTCTTCCAGTCTTCGTGATTTCCTCTCATCTTGCAACCCTAGGTATGAATCTACAATTTTCAAGCTTTAGTTTTAGGTTTTTGTGGAGTTATACGTTTAGGGTTTCGTTAGGGTTTTATGAAAAACGTGATTTAGGGTTTGAAATTGATAGGTTCGTCGTAGTTGTGAATATAATGAACGTATTGAGCGTTATTGGATGAAGTTAATCGATTTAGGACGAATGTTAGAGATTTGACAAATTTTCGAGTTTCGGGGGAAAACTCGTTAATGGTAATTTCGAGGTATCGAACGTTAGTTGCTCGGTAAAATGCCTCATTGAGCTAAGTTAGAATTTTAAGAGAATTTAATTAGTTAAGGTTTCGTTAAGTTTGGACATTTAACGGTTGAATCTCGTGTTAATGTTAATTGTTGTGTTTTGCCTCAGACAAACGACGCTCGAGAACGGAGCTCGAAGTCCAGTGCGTACGAGGTAAGTTCTCGTGAGTTACTTGGCCGAGAGGCCTACACCTTACGTCGATGTTGCGTCGAGGATTTTTGGAGAATCGTTTGTTTAAATGCTTAGGTTGAGTAGTTATGATTAGTTCTTTTATAGGACATGCTTTTAGTTGCTTTTATTGTCTTGATGGTACTTAATATGTTTGTTTACTTTATGTCTATAACTGTTCATGCATCACGTATTTCAAAATAACATGAAAACGGATTTCTGCACGTGTTTAAGAAAATGAAACTAATGAACGAAATGAAATTATGTAATCTGTTATCTGGTTACGCGATGTGGGGCTCAGGCACGCCTGTTTATGGATGTGAGCGTGTACCCCCCCCCCCCCCCCCCCCCGGTTAGGTGAAGAGGACAGTCCGACCGCAGGATGTGTCCTCTCCATCTAATAGGCTGAGACCTCGGTGACATTCTGTCTGCGATGTAATGATAAGAAAAATGTTGCATGATTTCTGAAACTCATATGCACAGCATGCATTTATATTTACGAAACTTACTGAGCCTTTAGCTCATAGTGTGTCTGTATGGTGTAGGTGATATTGAAACAGGTGAGGACGACGCTCCTCCTCCTGATGCATGAGTTCAGTTGAAGAAGAATGATCACGGGAGTGTGCTAGCGCAGTCGAGGCATTTCATGACCCGTGGGGACGTATGTAGGTATTTTGGGTTATTTTGATAGAAAATGTTTAGGTAAAATATTTATACAGATAGAACATTATAGGATGTTTGGATCTGGACTAGTTGATAGGTTATGTTTTGAAATTTTTAAACGTTTTAGAAACTTGTTTTGTAAATGTTTGGTAATAGGGATATGTTCGGTTTTTAAACATATCCACGCGGTTTGTTTTCATAAAGTCTTACCACATTTGAAAATGCGTTTTGAGTCGTTAAACGAGGGATTAGTGAAGTGTGAATTGTACGTAGGGGGGAAAAGAGTTGTTATGTTGAAGTTGTTATGAAATGTATTGGAAATGAATGAAAAGAAATGATTAAGTGTGTTAGTGGACGTGTTTACAAGGAAAAGAATGAAAGAAGAAGAAGAAGAAAAAAAAAGGGAGGCAGAGAACTTGGTGACCAATCGCCAAGAGAGGCGACTAGTCACCAAGGTAGATCGCCACGCTCTGAAATTTTTCCAGAGCGTGTGGCGATTGATCGCCCCAAGGGGGGGCAATCGATCGCCTGGTGAACGATTGCGAGGCGATCGTTCACCACAGCAAGAAGCGATCAAGATCGCCCCTCCCTTTTCTGACTGGCGACCGATCGCCTGAAATGGGCGATCGATCGCCCCTGGCTTTAAAGGGACAAATGTCCCTTTCGCCCTCCTTTCCTCAGTCGATTGTTTTTCCTTGTTTTTAAATATTTTAATATATTGTTTTAAGTTTTATTTAAATTGTATTTAAGTTTGTTAAATAGTTTAAAAGCATAAACTTAAACGATTTCAAATTTTTAAAGTATTATTTCCGCTCGAACGTTAGGTTTAAAGTTTTAAGTATAAAAAAAAAATAATAATACGGAAAAATAAGGGTACAGTATTAGGGTCGTTACAAATTCGGCCTCCAACCTTTTAGAGTTTTTCAATTCCCTGAACTATTTTTTTTGACAATTCGGCCCCCGAACTTTTAGGGTTTTACAATTCAGTCCCCAAACTATTTTTTCGACAATTCGGCCCCTGAACTTTTAGGGTTTTTCAATTTCAGTCCTCGAAATATTTTTCCTTACAATTCGATCCCCGAACTATTAGGGTTTTGCAATTCAGTTCCCGAACTATTTTTTTCGACAATTCGGCCCCCGAACTTTTAGGGTTTTTCAATTCAGTCCCCGAACTATTTTTTCGACAATTCGGCCCCCGAACTTTTAGGGTTTTTCAATTCAGTCCCCGAACTATTTTTTTCGACAATTCGGCCCCCAAACTTTTAGGGTTTTTCAATTCAGTCCCCGAACTATTTTTTTCGACAATTGGGCCCCCGAACTTTTAGGGTTTTTCAATTCAGTCCCCGAACTATTTTTTCGACAATTCGGCCCCCGAACTTTTAGGGTTTTTCAATTCAGTCCCCGAACTATTTTTTTCGTCAATTCGGCCCCCGAACTATTAGGGTTTTGCAATTCAGTCCCCGAACTATATTTTTCGACAATTCAGCCCTCAAACTTTTAAGATTTTTCAGTTCAGTCTCCGAACTATTTTTTTCGACAATTCGGCCCCCAAACTTTTAGGGTTTTTCAATTCAGTCCCCAAACTATTTTTTCGACAATTCGGCCCCCGAACTTTTAGGGTTTTACAATTCAGTCCCCGAACTATTTTTTCGACAATTCGGCCCCCGAACTTTTAGGGTTTTTCAATTCAGTCCCCGAACTATTTTTTCGACAATTCGGCCCCCGAACTTTTAGGGTTTTTCAATTCAGTCCCCGAACTATTTTTTCGACAATTCGGCCCCCGAACTTTTAGGGTTTTTCAATTCAGTCCCCGAACTATTTTTTCGACAATTCGGCCCCCGAACTTTTAGGGTTTTTCAATTCAGTCCCCGAACTATTTTTTTCGTCAATTCGGCCCCCGAACTTTTAGGGTTTTTCAATTCAGTCCCCGAACTATTTTTTTCAACAATTCAGCCCTTGAACTTTTAGGATTTTTTAATTCAGTCTTTGAACTATTTTTTTCGTCAATTCGGCCCCCGAACTATTAGGGTTTTGCAATTCAGTCCCCGAACTATATTTTTCGACAATTCAGCCCTCAAACTTTTAAGATTTTTCAGTTCAGTCTCCGAACTATTTTTTTCGACAATGGGGTCCTCAAACTATTAATCATGACATCTCTAAACTTTCATTGAACTTTCCACATTTGCACAAACCATTAATCATGATATTGTAAGTTACCACAATTGGATACCACGTAGGATCTAGGGACTGTGGTTGAATTGAACAGCCTCTGAGCGACGTGTGGGCTTGTGCAAATTGAAGGCCAGCACTTGAAGTCAAAACAGAAGAGAACCTAGAACACGTCAAAGGAGCAACTGGTGCAAGTCTAGATCAATGCTTACACGTGGCAGTGTATCTCTTTAAAAAATCACTAATATTCTGCTTCAATGATCAACCTTAGTTCTTATTTCTTTGTTATTTACTTAGAAACTCACCCACATTACTAGACTGAAAATGATGATAAAACTCAACAATTAACCCACCTAAATCTCTTGATCATCTTTCCAATGCCAAAATCATAGTATTATTACAAATAAAAATGTTATTTTTGAGCAAAATCTTAATATTTATTGTCAATAATCAAATCAAAACATTTTTCATATAATGTTATACTTTAAATAATCATATTACTCTTGTATTTCTACATACTCGTTCAAAACTAAGGTATCACTCAAAACCAAGGTTACTCCAATTGTACAATTTATCTTGTCAGTCATTCTTGTACTTTACTTTTGAGACTAAATAAAATTTTCTCTAGCATTGACGTTCAATTGAGTTTAACTGCTGTCACTTATGTGTAAATCGTTTCTGTTATACCCACAATCATAGGAAATTCTATTATGCAATTAATAACTAATAATACACAATATGCATAAACTCTAATTTAGTAAAACGACCAACAAACCATGATTATCGAGATCTTGGACAATATGTTTTCTACTAGTATTCAATAAATTGAACTACATACCTTGATCTATGATAACTTTTCAATTCAGTCCCCGAACTATTTTTTCGACAATTCGGCCCCCGAACTTTTAGGGTTTTTCAATTCAGTCCCCGAACTATTTTTTCGACAATTCGGCCCCCGAACTTTTAGGGTTTTTCAATTCAGTCCCCGAACTATTTTTTCGACAATTCGGCCCCCGAACTTTTAGGGTTTTTCAATTCAGTCCCCGAACTATTTTTTCGACAATTCGGCCCCCGAACTTTTAGGGTTTTTCAATTCAGTCCCCGAACTATTTTTTCGACAATTCGGCCCCCGAACTTTTAGGGTTTTTCAATTCAGTCCCCGAACTATTTTTTCGACAATTCGGCCCCCGAACTTTTAGGGTTTTTCAATTCAGTCCCCGAACTATTTTTTCGACAATTCGGCCCCCGAACTTTTAGGGTTTTTCAATTCAGTCCCCGAACTATTTTTTTCGACAATTCGGCCCCCGAACTTTTAGGGTTTTTCAATTCAGTCCCCGAACTATTTTTTCGACAATTAGAGCTTGGGTTCATTCATAATGATTTTCACATATCCATGTTGAGGAAATACATGCCGAATCTATCACATGTCATTGTCAGCTTGAAGGTAATTAAGTGTAGTTTTTATTTGGGTAATTATCGATTTGAACCCTGTACTATACACGTTTTTTCAATTTGGCCCCTGTACTAAAAAACCTGCAAACCGAATCATGTACTTTGATTCTGTTATCAGTTTTGACCTTCTATCAACAATTTTATTAAACCCTCATTGAAAAAACTAACAAACGATCTTGGATTCAGTTGAAATTTTTACCACATGTTCACTACTTAATGAAAAGATAATCAAAAAATTTTTGTGATTTTTTAATACATTTACAAATTATTAGAATTTTATTTTAGTATTTTATAAAAATATTATAATAAATCATACAAATTTTAAAAAATCACAAAAAAATTTCTATTATCTACCCATGATAAGTTGAACATGTGGAAAAGTTTTCAAATAAATCAAATATTGTTTGGTATTTATTTAAAAATTAATTTATAAAGTAAAAAAGAAACTGAGATTAATTTAAAAAAATACCAAAAAATATTAGATTTATTTGAAACTTGTTTCAGATGTTTACCATATTATAGGTAGATAATAAAAAAATTTTCGTAATTTGTTAAACTTGTATGATGTATTATAATATTTTAAAAAATACTAAAATAAAATTACAATAAATCGTAGATGTGTTAAAAAATCACGAAAATTCCCAGATTATCTTATCATTAAGTAATGAACATGTGGTAAAACTTTCAACTGAATCTATGATCGTTTGACAGTTTTTTCAATGAGGGTTTAATGAAATTGTTGATAGAACGTCAAAACCGATAACAGAATCAAAGTACAGGGTTCAGTTTGCCGGTTTTTTTAGTACAGGGGCCGAATTGAAAAAACGTGTATAGTACAGGGTTCAAATCGATAATTTCCCTTTTTATTTTGATATGAGTATGCTTAATTGCTTAATTTATTCTAAGATAGTTTCTGTTGATTATTAACGTATAAAGGTTGCATATCTAACTTTTTGATTATGCTAATGTGTTTGATTAAGTTCTTTTAGTATTTGTTAAAGTTCATAAACTTCTTTACGGAAAATCAAAGGAGATATGGATAACATTTGTATGAAGAAACAATTTTTAACCCGAGAGCAACAAGTGTCCACCATATCAGGAAAATGTCGATCGATCTCTCAAAGCGTCAACTGGTAGAACATTGCAGAAAATTACAGAGAGATCAAAGTGTCGACCCCTCTAGCAAAGTGTCGATCGCACAAATATTGAAGAGATTCCAGAGAGCTCAAAGTGTCGACCCATCTAACAAAGTGTCGATCAGCGTAGTCTACAATAGTGTCGACTGAGCTATTGAAAAAGTTAAAAAATCATGCAACGGTCATGGAAGTGTCGACCTATTAGGTGTAGGTGTCAACCGACACCTTGTTTTTATGAAGACTTTTATAAATAAAGAAGAGTAGCTATGTGCAAACCACTTAACTTGAGAATCATAACTAAGTACTGCCAAATTCATTTGAGAATCTAAGTCTTTAGCTTACACCACTCTTCTCCTACATTGATTTGAGATTTTGTTCATTGAGGGAGAGTGTGATATTATTCATTTATGTTCAAACTTTCATCCTTGTAATTTGGTGAGCGAGTAAATAATGATGCCCTGAGAAAGAGTTACGTGTAAGGCTTTGGATTGATGCTTGAAAGTTCAATCGAGTAAACTTAAAAAGTTGAGTTTGGAAAGAATTTTGTAATGGTTTGAACCTTCAATATTCTATTGTCAATAATGTATTGTGGATATTTATCATGGATGATATATGAATATAAGTTATGAAAGTTGTATTGAAAAAATGGTACAAACTCCTTGTGAATGCAAAGAATGAAACAGTTTTATAAAAACATACTTGATAGTAAGTATAATAACTTTTGCTCTGATAATTGGATTTCTATAAAATTTGACATTCTTAAACTAGACATGTAGAGAAAAAGAATAGCTTTGGAATGAAAGAAGTTGGAAGTATGTAGCAAAAATTATTTACTTTTTAATCTGATGAATGTAGTTTACATTTTAAACTGTATTGTTTTGGTAAATGACTTTAAACTACATCTTAGATGAGAATTTGGAGAAAGTTAAAGAAGAAAAAATGTTTCCAACATTTTGTAGCATGTATCCATGTAATAGCTTTGGACAAGCAATAGAGTTAGGACACGGGACAATCAACATATGTGGGTAAGTTGTTTGTTTAAGTAATTAATTAAGTTAATTAAGTATAATTAAGGCCAATTAATCACGATTAATTATGATAATCATGTTGATTAACTTAATACTAATAAAAATTAATTAGTTTCAGCTAAATATACTTGAACATAAGTAATCATGGAGTTTTTTAGAATATCCATAGAATGAAAGACAATTTTGTACAAATGCATGAAGAGGTTGGGTTAAAAAGGCTCTAGAAATTAGGGACATAGGCTGAAGAGTCATTCATTTTCATGCCAAGCATTTATATTGAGAAGAGAGAAAAAGCTCAGAGAAAAAGAAGAAAGAAGAGAGAAAAAGAGCGAGAAAAAGTGGGATTTTGGACTACCTCCTCAAAGAAAAATTACTCAGCTTGGGGAGGCGATTCTATAGAACTAAAAATCAGTTCATTTGGTGGAAATTTCATGGAAGAGGAGGAACCTTCAATAAGTAAGTAAATCCAACATTTAGCATAGTTAATTTAACATTTATTGTATTATTTAGGCAAAGATAGATTAAATTATGTCCTTGGTTCTGGTTAGGTTTAGAATTTTGATTGTGGATTGAAGTGATTAAATGGATGTTATTTTGATATGAAATGAATGATTTTTGATGAAAATTTATATTTTCAAATTATATTGTGACATTAAAAATGAATGTTATGAAAACATTTTTTTAAATCAATGTGATATGCTGGTTTTCTAATTTGCATGGGTGAGTTGCATGGTTTTAAATATGTATGACGTTAACTTTATAAAATGTGTTAAAATATGCATTTGAGGAAAAGAGGAAGTTGACAATCTTGTTAACACATGAACTCAATGGTTGGACTTACCTGTTCATGTGCAATGTGTATTGACTATGGAAATGAGAAGGAGATCAACTTAATGTCCTCCTTGGGTTGAAAATCCCTAAACCTCAAGAGGAAGCAATGCATAAGGTCCTACAGTCCTGTCGGAGAAAGTCCGAGAACATGTAGGATTGTGTGATGGTTATACATGTTAGGATTAAAGTGTATTGCATTTTTGATATAAACATTTAGTTGTTAAAAGATGCATTGGAGTTTTCTTGAAAAGATGGTTTTGATCATACAAAGTTCATTATATTTGGATGAGATTTATTTGATGAAAATGATTTCAAACAATGGTTGAGTAATTTCAAAAGATTGATTTTGGGCATGCATACTTTTATAGCATTTGTATGGCTTTCAAAAGAATAAGATTTATATGATTTTTAAAGAATCATTGTAGTGGAAGATGGTGATTGATCCTAGATGCTATTACTAGAGTTGGCTTAGTTATTCTGTGTTAAATTTATTTACTGAGCTAAAAACTTATTATGTGGATAATTTATATTTTTTCAGATATTGAGAACGTTCACCGGGAGGGAAAACATAAAGCAATATAAAGTTTGCGAAGAGGCATAGATGAACCATCAAGGTAGATGGTCTTTTTGTTTGGGTGGGATGTTTGGATTTTCTTTGTATAAATCTTTTTGAAAGGTCACATGTAGTGACCTACTTTTGTAGTAGCTTCTGTAACGCCCCGAAAATCCACCCGGATTTCCGGTTCGCTACAGGGACTACTCTGAGCTAAACGACTCATTAATTTTCCTTAATCCTAACCATTAAACACCACGGCGTGCTCCTCGAAAATTTCGACAGAGTAACGCCTGAAAATGGCGCCCCCAAAATGCTAAGTACCTGCAAACGAATAAATCTCAACCAATCCAGAATACTCCTACTCAACTATCCAGCATACGAAATCACCAAATAGCAGTAAAGAGAGAAACTAAATTACTAACATCCATAAGTGAAGAAAGTTCACACTATAGGGCGACATATCACCCTTAACTATGACTATATACAACAAATACAACTACTCCCACAAAAGACGAAAGTCCTACTCCCTATCAACACCATGTTACTGCTCCTCCTGGGTCGGGTCGGGTCG
Organism: Begonia masoniana; assembly: GCA_022432975.1. Lineage (NCBI taxonomy): Eukaryota > Viridiplantae > Streptophyta > Magnoliopsida > Cucurbitales > Begoniaceae > Begonia > Begonia masoniana. The sequence goes on from CM039502.1 coordinate 53,805,042, forward strand.
CCCTAACACTGTCATCAACCGGGGCCCTAGTCGCACGCCACCAACTGTCACCTACTCCTAGTCAGACTTTCGGTACACACCCACCAGCTCAGCAGTACCTATACCACAGAACACACCGTAAGCCCAAAGCTTAGCAAGTAAAGTGCTGAAAAATAAACGTGAAGCATGAAAACTGGTTATGCAATCCTAACACATGTAGGTCTCTACACACGTTGTCATCATCTCACTGCATCGCATCTCACCAAGGTTTGGAATTTAACCGCACCGGGCAGTCAGTCTGTACACCGCACTGTTTACCGGCACGTCACCGCCGTCCCGGTTCCTCCAGGAACGGGGTCCACAAGTCACACCCAAACCCCCACACCGCACTGTTTACCTTTATAACGGTCCCCGAGGCGTTACGTATCGTCATCCCTCAGTTTTAACCTTGACCACATGGCGTTACGTTCTGTCATCCCACGTAGTCAAGTGGCCCTGTACTCTACCTTTATAACGGTCCCCGAGGCGTTACGTATCGCCATCCCTCGGTTTTAACCTCGATCACGTGGCGTTACGTCCTGCCGTCCCACGTAGTCAGGTAGCCCCGTACTCTACCTTTATGACGGTCCCCGAGGCGTTACTTATCGTCATCCCTCGGTTTTAACCTCGACCACGTGGCGTTACGCCCGCCGTCCCACGTAGTCAAGTGTCCCCGTACTCTACCTTTATAACGATCCCCGAGGCGTTACGTATCGCCATCCCTCGGTTTTAACCTTGACCACGTGGCGTTACGTCACGCCATCCCACGTAGTCAGGTGGCCCCGTACTCTACCATTATAACGGTCCCCGAGGCGTTACGTATTGCCATCCCTGGATTTTAACCTCGACCACGTGGCGTTACGTCCCGCCGTCCCACGTAGTCAGGTGGCCCCGTACTCTACCTTTATAACGGTCCCCGAGGCGTTACGTATCGTCATCCCTCGGTTTTAACCTCGACCACGTGGCGTTACGTCTCGCCGTCCCACATAGTCAGGTGGCCCCGTTCCTCCAGTGCTTAAAACATGCTGCATACTAACCATACCAACTAATAACGACTTCACATCCACATCACATCACACACGTACCTACGACTCACAACCTGCATACTATGAACCAACGAACGAGGAATTCATATCCACAATCCGTACCTACGACCCACCATGGACGCAAGACTCAAAACCTCACTAATCCTCACCAGAATTCACAACCTATGCACGACTGACCATAACCTCAACCACACCTACATACAACTGTCCCACAACCCTCACAAGGCTCACCACCTACGTACAACTGTCCCACAACCCTCACAAGGCTCACCACCTACATACAACTGTCCCACAACCCTCACAAGGCTCACCACCTACATACAACTGTCCCACAACCCTCACAAGGCTCACCACCTACATACAACTGTCCCACAACCCTCACAAGGCTCACCACCTACGTACAACTGTCCCACAACCCTCACAAGGCTCACCACCTACATACAACTGTCCCACAACCCTCACAAGGCTCACCACCTACGTACAACTGTCCCACAACCCTCACAAGGCTCACCACCTACGTACAACTGTCCCACAACCCTCACAAGGCTCACCACCTACATACAACTGTCCCACAACCCTCACAAGGCTCACCACCTACGTACAACTGTCCCACAACCCTCACAAGGCTCACCACCTACGTACAACTGTCCCACAACCCTCACAAGGCTCACCACCTACGTACAACTGTCCCACAACCCTCACAAGGCTCACCACCTACATACAACTGTCCCACAACCCTCACAAGGCTCACCACCTACGTACAACTGTCCCACAACCCTCACAAGGCTCACCACCTACGTACAACTGTCCCACAACCCTCACAAGGCTCACCACCTACATACAACTGTCCCACAACCCTCACAAGGCTCACCACCTACATACAACTGTCCCACAACCCTCACAAGGCTCACCACCTACGTACAACTGTCCCACAACCCTCACAAGGCTCACCACCTACATACAACTGTCCCACAACCCTCACAAGGCTCACCACCTACGTACAACTGTCCCACAACCCTCACAAGGCTCACCACCTACATACAACTGTCCCACAACCCTCACAAGGCTCACCACCTACGTACAACTGTCCCACAACCCTCACAAGGCTCACCACCTACATACAACTGTCCCACAACCCTCACAAGGCTCACCACCTACATACGACTGTCCCACAACCCTCACAAGGCTCACCACCTACGTACAACTGTCCCACAACCCTCACAAGGCTCACCACCTACGTACAACTGTCCCACAACCCTCACAAGGCTCACCACCTACGTACAACTGTCCCACAACCCTCACAAGGCTCACCACCTACATACGACTGTCCCACAACCCTCACAAGGCTCACCACCTACATACAACTGTCCCACAACCCTCACAAGGCTCACCACCTACATACAACTGTCCCACAACCCTCACAAGGCTCACCACCTACATACAACTGTCCCACAACCCTCACAAGGCTCACCACCTACATACAACTGTCCCACAACCCTCACAAGGCTCACCACCTACATACAACTGTCCCACAACCCTCACAAGGCTCACCACCTACATACAACTGTCCCACAACCCTCACAAGGCTCACCACCTACATACAACTGTCCCACAACCCTCACAAGGCTCACCACCTACATACGACTGTCCCACAACCCTCACAAGGCTCACCACCTACGTATAACTGTCCCACAACCCTCACAAGGCTCACCACCTACGTACAACTGTCCCACAACCCTCACAAGGCTCACCACCTACATACAACTGTCCCACAACCCTCACAAGGCTCACCACCTACATACGACTGTCCCACAACCCTCACAAGGCTCACCACCTACATACGACTGTCCCACAACCCTCACAAGGCTCACCACCTACGTACAACTGTCCCACAACCCTCACAAGGCTCACCACCTACGTACAACTGTCCCACAACCCTCACAAGGCTCACCACCTACGTACAACTGTCCCACAACCCTCACAAGGCTCACCACATACGTACGACTGTCTCACAACCCTCACAAGGCTCACCACCTACGTACAACTGTCTCACAACCCTTACAAAACTCACCACCTACATACAACTGTCCCACAACCCTCACAAGGCTCACCACCTACATACAACTGTCCCACAACCCTCACAAGGCTCACCACCTACGTACAACTGTCCCACAACCTCACAAGGCTCACCACCTACGTACAACTGTCCCACAACCCTCACAAGGCTCACCACCTACATACAACTGTCTCACAACCCTCACAAGGCTCACCACCTACGTACAACTGTCTCACAACCCTTACAAAACTCACCACCTACATACAACTGTCCCACAACCCTCACAAGGCTCACCACCTACGTACGACTGTCCCACAACTCTCACAAGGCTCACCACCTACGTACAACTGTCCCACAACCCTCAACAGCCTCACCACATACGTACGAATGTCCCACAACCCTCACAAAGCTCACCACCTACATACAACTGTCCCACAGCTCACCACCTACATACAACTGTCCCACAACCTCACAAGGCTCACCACCTACGTACAACTGTCCCACAACCCTCACAGGCTCACCACCTACATACAACTGTCCCACACCCTCACAGGCTCACCACCTATGTACAACTGTCCCACAACCCTCACAAGGCTCACCACCTACATACAACTGTCCCACAACCCTCACAAGGCTCACCACTTACGTACAACTGTCCCACAACCCTCACAAGGCTCAGCACCTACATACAACTGTCCCACAACCCTCACAAGGCTCACCACCTACGTACGATTGTCCCACAACCCTCACAAGGCTCACCTCCTACATACAACTGTCTCATAACTCTCACAAGGCTCACCACCTATATACAACTATCCCACAACCATCACAAGGCTCATCACCTACATACAACTGTCCCACATCCTGCACAGAACTCACATCATATCACTGACGATGACTGCACGCACACATCACATACAAACTACTCATGACCTACACAACATGCCCAACTAACAGTGACTTCTCGTCCACATCACATACCGACTACACACGACATTCACACGACTCACAACATGCAAACAACTGTGGTGTAGGCCCTTCTGGGCGACTCTCAAATATTCTCAACCACACTACTACTTACCTGGCGTCCTAGCTCGCTGAGGATGCTCGATTCCCTGTCCACCTACGGCTCGACCTACGACAATATTCAAATTTCATTAAAATCAAGCTTACATTCATGAATTTACTCTCAAACTACTATTTATAGCCTAACCCAACTAAAGTCTAACTAAACGGGCCACTAATTAGTGGTGGATATTATCCCTCCAGGACCAGAACTTCTTATTTCGGAGGGCGAATCTAACAAACTTGATCAACCATTAACTAGCAATCCTAATGTGGGTGGATTTGGTCAGAGGGAGGCAGAAATAGTACTTCAAGATCCATTACGCTCTATGGAAAAAGGATGGTTAAATTCAATGTTGTTGAACGAGGAATTAGAATACAGGTGTAAACTAAGTAAATCAACCGATAGTCTTGATCCTATTGAAAATACAAGTCTAAGTGAAGGAACGATTATAAATGATAATGATATGGATAAAAGCATTCCTAGTCGTAGTGATAATGACAATTTTAGTTACAGTACTCTTGATCATTTAGTTGCTGTCAGTGATATTAAGAATTTCATATCTAATGATACTTTTTTAGTTAGAGATAGTAATACGGATAGTTTTTCTATATATTTTGATATTGAAAATCAAATTTTGGAGATTGACAATGATCATTCTTTGTTAGGTAAAAACCGACCCAAAACTTCAGACGCGCGTAACTTTTGCGTCGGTTATCAGAATTGAACAATTCCAGCAACCACGTACTCCCTTAACAACCTAGTTTAACCTGCTAAAAAGGAAAGTCAAAACGAATGGTCGTAGCTAGGTCAGAAACAGCAAACCCGAATCTGCCCTAAACCAGAATAATCTAACAAAACCCTAAGGCTTCACACAGGAAAAACCGAAGAACACATATTGTGACTTCTCTATTTTTTGCTCAAATTGAGCTCCTCACAGCTCGGCGACCATTGCTGGTCCAAGGGTCGGAAAACCCATGCCGAGAACTCTCAAAATGGGCCTGTGATCGAAGCCCACTCTGGCTCGTCACCCTCGGCCTCGAACAGAGCAAAAACAGGGAAAAAACTCATACTTACCAGTCAGTTCGCGCGCGGAGACTGCCGGAACCTACTCGCCGGAGTCGTCTGGCCGGAGAGCGTCTAATCACCGGTGGTTTATCGCACGGCCGATCGTCGCTCGCCTCCCTCCCTGATCTGTTCTCTGCCCGTGAGGAAACGAATGAATGGCTTCTTCGTGAAGCCATTCGATTGTTTTAAAAGAAAACTTAAATGTTTTCTTTTAAAACAAAACAAAAATAATAAAAAAAAACAATAATAAAATGACATTTACCATTTTGCCCTCCCATACACTCGACCTTTTCGAAATCTCGTTAATTTTCGTTCTTCGACCATTAAATTTCTATAAACTAACTCTCACTTCACCCTCGGCCTAACTCCTCCACCGAAACTCCCGAGAATAATTAATTAACCCAATAGGTAACCTAACTTAAATTAAATTAAATTAACCCGAAAAATCTGGGGTATTACAGCTTCCGTATTAGTACTCTGATTTTAATGTAAATTTTTAATGTATATACATGTTTTATGTTTTAAATGCTTTTATAAAAAATGATTTTAAATAGAACATCTTAATTTAGGATACCATGTTAAAGAAGTATGTTCCATTAATTCATAACGATCTATGCATGTGAGAGACGAGTGCTAATGAGAGCATCCCTTTGATGTTCAACTCCTTCTCACTTTGAAAATTCTCCAGCCGTCAGGTTCCAGTTGGTGGAATCAGGTGCTGACAGATTGGTATCAGAGCTATACATAATAGTTCTAATTGGTTATGGGGGTTAATAACTATGTTTAGAATGCTTCTTATATTGTCTTGATGGTGAATGTTTTTCTGATTAATATATGATTTTTTGTAAATGGTGAGAGAAGAATCTACTCATAGAGATGGTAACCAAGCTGATGAGATAGTTGAAATGCGAAGAGCTATCATAGCTTTAGCCGATATTGTGAATAGAAATGTTGCTCAACAGACCAATGAGAGAGTTGAAAGTCCAGATTCAATGGAAATGAAATAGTTGGAGAGGTTTCGATAAGCTAAACATCCGTTGTTTAAAGGAGAAAGTAATCCAGCCATAGCTGAGGAGTGGGCTGTGACAAATGAAAAAGATGTCTGAAAAGGTGGGAATTTCGAATGAATTCAAAGTCAAATTTGCGGTAAATCAACTTGATGATAAGGTGGATAAGTGGTGGTATCAGATTAAGGTATCCTTAGGTGGCCAATTTGGTTGGGAACAATTTGAAAATGTCTTCTTGGAGAGATTTTTTTCTCAAGTATATTAGACAAGCAAAAGCTAAAGAATTCTTAGCGCTGGTTCAAAAAGACATGAGTGTTTTGGACTATCAAACCAAGTTTGTGGAGTTATCAAAGTATGCAGGGCAGTTTATTCCCAATGAAGCTGCTAAAGCCCAAAGGTTCGAGCAAGCCCTTAGATCGGGTATTTCTAATAGACTCGTAGCTTTAAACTTGAGTCATATTTGGATATGGTGGAGAGAGCCATGCTAATTAAGCAAAAACTTATGGTGAGTAAGGATGAATGGGAAGCAAGAAGAAAAAAAAAGGAAACAATCAATGACAGAAAGTCACTGAAGGGGATAAGTCACAAAGAGAAAAGGAAACTACATGCCTTGAATGCAGAAGGTCGGATCACTTCAAAACCGATTGTCCTCAACTCAAAAAAACAAACAAGGCTTACAAGAAGAAAACAATAAAAGCAACTTGAGATGATAGTGAAGAAGACACATCATCCAAGGATGAATAAGTATCCAACATGTGCTTCATTGCAAAAGAAAACAAGGTACATGATTCATTTAGTGATTTGGAGGAATGTTTTGATGAGCATGAACTATTAGATGTTTTTGATGAGTTGCATGAACAATTCAATTTACTCAAGTCTAAATATGAGATGTTAAAGAAGGATAATATTGAGATAGTTAAGAAGCGAGCTAACATGACTATATCTTTTGAAAATGAGATTGAGGATATGAAATCTAAAAATAATGATTTGCATAACATAGTTTTGAAGTTTACTAATGGTAGCAAAAATTTGAATGTACTATTGGGAAGTCAAAGAGTTATTTTTGATAAAGCTGGTATTGGATATGATTTTTTTTTAGAAAGAAGAAGACATACAAGAATTTCTTTGTTGATCCAACTACTTGTGATATGAGTTCTTAAAGGAACCAAGGCTAACCTAGAATGACCCAAAATGATTTGGGTACTTAAGAAGAATAATTAATTTTCCTTGTAGTTTGAAGATTCTCCCATGAAAGATTTATAGTATCCAGATAATGAATATTTAAGATATATGACATGAGACTCTTCAAAGTTTAGCTCTATCACAAAGAAGAAAGGAAATGTCACATTTTGAGGTAATCAAAAAGAAAAAATTGTTTGTATTTGAAATATAGGTAATGCTTTTAATTCTATTATTGAAAATGTACTTATAGTTCATGAGTTAAAACATAATCTCTTCAGTATTAGTCAATTGTGTAACAAAAGATATAAAATTTTATTTGAAAAAAATATTTGCATGATTGATGATAGTTTGAATAGAAAAATTTTGTTTGTTGGTTATAGGAATGATAATATGTATATTATTGATTTGAATAATGTTGTTTGTCTTGATGAAAAATATTTTGCTACTAATTCTTCTCATAATAGTTGGTCTTGTTATAAAAAATTATGTCATGTAGGAGTGGACACCTTAGCATAGAATTCTAGAAACAACTTAGTTGAGGTCTTTTCGAGATTTCCTTTGAAAAGGATAAAATTTGTGATATTTGTCAAATGGGGAAACAAATGAAGAGTTCATTTGTTTCTAAAAATGTTGCATCATCTTCCAAACCACTCCAATTGTTTCACATGGATATTTTCGGCCCATTAAAGACTGCTAGATGAGGAGATAAGTATCATATTTATATTATTATTGATGATTTCTCTAGATTCACTTGAGTTTTTTTTCTTAAGTTCAAATAATAAAACATTCGAAACTTTTTTCTAGCTTTAGGAAGAAAGTGGAAAATGAGAAAGATCGCTAAATTATTGCGATTCGTAGTGATCATGGTGGATAGTTTGAAAATAAAATCTTTGAGCTTCTTTGTCTGAAGTATGACATTGAACACAATTTCTCTCGACCAATAACTCCTAAACAAAATATAGTTGTTGAGAGAAATATAGGTCTCTTCAAGAGTCAACTAGGACTATTATTAATGAGAATAATATTTCTAAGTATGTTTTGGCAGAAGCCATTATAATTGCTTGCTATGTCCTAAATAGTGTGTTCATTAGACCAACTCTATAGAAAATGAGTTATGAAATATTTTTAGAGCCTTTGCTTGTAACTGTTTTATTTGTAACCACCAAAGATAATTTAGGGAAGTTCGACTCAAAAACAAGTTATGAAATATTTTTAGGTTATTCCTATAAGGTGTACAACAAGAGGACCCAAGTTGTGGAAGAATCTATTCGTGTTACGTTTGATGAATCAATTCAATCATCAAACAATTTGAAGTTGAATGATGATCCTGAAGGGAAATGGAAACCCTAGATCTAGGAGATATAAATTGTGCTAATCACGAGATCACACTCCTTAAAATGGTTTCTAAGAAATTATAAACAACTTCAATCGAGAATGTCAATGATGATTTACCTAAAAATTGAAAATATACCAAAAGCCATTCTATAGATGATGTTCTAGGTGATCATTGTCATGACTCAGGGATGGGCCGAAGCAGAAACGTCGGGTCGGGCGATCAGATTCTTGGGAAGGAAATCCGATCACCCAGTCCAAAGCTAGATTTGACAACATAAGTCTTAAAGATAATTACATCCAAGCACACATAGTAAAATTCCAAGTAGATAGTATAATAAATATAAATGCTTAAATAACATTCAACCGTCCATGAAAGTAAAGAAATTCAATCCATCAATTATGGTTACAGACCCAAATCAAATACTAAGTTCTTACCAAGGAAATACAATAAAGTCCAAACAGAAAATGAAAATACTATCTGCCTCCTTCAATCTCCACCATAGCTATACACTATTCTCTTTACCTAGATTGGAAAGAGGTCATTGAGGTGAGTGACTAACTTAGTAGATACTTTATACCTAATGCATCTTATTTCAAATTGAGTTTTCTATCTTAATTTTAAAATCATTATTACACTTTGAACTATGCATGAGTTATAAAAAATTTAAGGAAACCTCTTTCCTTCTTTTTGACAAAACTGGCTCCACGAATCGTTAGTGAGGTAGTCGTACAACCTGTCTCGTACATAGGTGGCTATACACAAAAATACCCTCACTATTTTTCATAGAAAACATCCCAACTGAAAATGGAGTATCACACAAGAACCACTCTGGCATACTATCACAGAAAGACGGTAATCCAAAGACCAAACAACGTCTCATGAGGATAGAGGAAAATCGTGACAGTGATATGAAGATCCAGCCTATCACCCAAGTGGTCGGCGACCGACAACTTACCACGACACCAACTCGAACCAATACAGACCCTAATTAGATTTAGGGATTCGAAACCCAAGGAGCACGTCATCACCGCCCTACTGCCAATTTTTTCGTTACGTACAAACAATACCACCTTTTTGCAACAAAAGGTGTACAGGATTGCCTTGTGATACTTTGACGCCAAAACTGCTCAAAGTATCAAGATGATTCATCCTCCCAACATGACACAACAAAACTGTAATGCTGAAAACTAAACATGAGAAAACCATACGTACATATACGTATAAAACTGACGTGCTAGTGACCAGGCCTTGTCATACTTTTACAAGTGGCATCCCACCAAAATAACAGTTTTTCGAAAAATATGTTATGTAATGCAGAAAGCATAAAATTCCTACCTCGACGATGACTACTCATCTTCCTTACAATAGCGGCAACTTCAAGTACTGGCTCAAAGTCAGCAAACTCGTTCGAGCCTATAAAGGAAAAACCAAAACCCTATACTAGGACTAGGAACCTAATCCGACAACCTATGAGCGGCTGTGAACTTCATCGACACGCTACTCACCTCAACAAAAAAAGTTTTCCCAAGACTAAGCCTGTGCAGTTGACACTTCTAAGTCACCGGACGACACTTACAAGTAGGGGTCGACCCACTAGTTTACACTATTAACACTCGACTTAAGCCGCGATCAACATTTCCTTCACGTGGTTGACACTTCATACCTCTCGGGTCTACCCGCAATCGACACTTTCATCACGTGGTTGACACTACAAATCTCTCGAGTTTCAACCTAATTTGCTTTATCGGTCAACACCTCAACCCACCAGTCAACACTTCTGAGCTCTATAGTTAAGCCGTCAAAATGACCTAGCGATTGACACTTCCCTTGAAGTGTCGACACCTTTGAGCTCTCGGGTTTTGCTAGAATGCACGACTGGTGGATACTTCCACCTCTAAGTCGATTCCAGCAAAGTGGAGTTTGTGAATCTTGCCCTTCCCAGTCATTTTTAGCCTCCTAACTACGAATTAACCTCCATAAACTCTAAAAACACCAACATTGTAGAATAATCAAATGGAATCTAGCTCCATTGCTCGAATCCATCTTCAACCTAAAATTGTAACTTTAAATCCAAAAACAGAGGGTTTAAAACTATTTACCCTCGAATTGTCTTCACAAAGGTTGTTGCTCTAAGCTCTAAGAACATGATCCTAGCCCCCCAAGCTCCACGATTTTCACGAACAAAAATCACCTCTCCTTCCCTCTCTTTCTCTCTCTTGGCAGCGGATAATGAGGCAAGAAAAGGGTTTCTAACCTTTAAAACCAACTTTCTTCTATTTCTAGTTTTACCCCAATAGTTCAATTAATTTTGTTTACCATTCATTTATTCTATTAACATATAGAATGCAAATCCTTAACTTTCAAACATTAATCCATGTTAATTTTCCTCAAACACACAGTAATTTATCTATTACCGAATTGACCAGATGTTTCAAAAAATCCAACGTGGCAAATAAAAGACAAATGAGTTAACCCTTGACACGTTGTTAGTCAACAACGAAAAATCTGACGTGTGAAATTTAATAAATCATAAAAATACTAGTTTTTAAATCCTTTCCTAGGAGCTAAAACTAGATCCTCCCTTAGGATTTTTGAGCAAACATAGCCCTTATATCTCAAGTAAAGCCTAAGAATTTTGACGAATCTGAATTTTATGAATATTGAATTATGGCTATGCAAGATTAGTTAAATCAATTTGAAAGGAACAATGTTTAGGGTCTTGTTCCAAGGCTAAAAGAACACTCCATTATTGGAACCAAATGAGTATTCAAAAATAAATTGGATGAAAATAGAGTTTTTGTTAGGAGCATGGCAAAATTGGTTGCAAAAAGTTACAATCGTGAAGAGATTGATTTTCAGAAAACTTTTGCTCTGGTAGCTAAATCAAAATCTATTTGTATTCTTCTAACATTTGCTTGCTTTAAAAATTGCACTCTACCAAATAGATGTTAAGAGTTTTTTTTTTTAAATTACTTTTTTATGGAAGAGTTCTATGTTGAGCAACCTATAGGGTTTGAACCCCATGATAAGATTGATCATGTTTACAAGCTCAACAAAGATCTATATGGTCTTAAGCAAGTTACTAGAGCTTCATATGAAAGATTGAGCAAATTCCTTCTAGAAAGAGATTTTAAGATAAGAAAAATAGATTCTTCTTTGTTCACCAAGCATAAAGGTGATGACATGTTTATTGTTTAAATTTATGTCAATGATATTATCTTTGGTGCAACAAATTATTCACTTTGTAAAGATTTTGTTCATTAATGCAAAGTGAGTTTAAGATGAATATGATAGAAGAGTTGAAATTTTTTCTAGGACTTCAATTTAGGCAATCTCAAGAGAAATTTTTTTAAATCAAGAGAAATATGTCAAAGAGATTCTAATAAGATTTGGTATGGACACATCCAAAATTTCTCGTACTCTTATGAGCACTTCCACTAAGTTAGATAATAATGAAAAATGTAAAAGTGTGGATTTAAAGAAATATTGTAGTATGTTGAGTTTTTGTTGTATCTAAGGACAACTAGACCCATATTTTTTTTAGTGTTTGTTTATGTGCTAGGCTCCAAGCTTGTCGAAAGGAATTTCACTTAAATGAGGTTAAGAAGATCTTAAAATACTTAATTGAGATTTATAATTTAGGCTTATGGCATCTCAAAGAAACTTCTTTTAATTTAGTGGGATATTTCTATTCCGATTATACGGTAGTGTAGTTGATAGAAAGAGTACAAGTGATATTTGTCAATTTCTACAAAAATATTTAGTGTCTTGGTTTTCTAAGAAGCAAAACTATGTGACACTTTCAACAGATGAAAGAGAGTATATCGCCGACAGAAGTTGTTGTGCTCAAATGCTTTGAATGAAGCAAACCTTAGAGGATTTTAATAAATTTTATGATAAAATTCCAATTAGATGTGATAACACTAGTGTTATGAATATTTTCAAAAATCCTATCCAATATTCTATAACCAAACATATTGAGATTGTCTATCATTTCATTCGAAATCTTGTGCAAAATGGAGATGTATCCCTTGATTTCGTTAATTCTGTTGATTAATCAATCGATATATTTATTGAGCCATTTAATGAGAAAACCTGTAATAGGATAAGGATACGATTAGAGCTGAGTAAATTTGATCAAAATTAAAGTTCAAGTTAGCAAGTGTCGACTCTTGAAGGAATAGATCAACCATTGACTTTCTCTATTATTTTCAAAAATCCTAATTTTGTGAAGGTGTTGACCTATGCATAGAGCGATCAACACCTCAACTCCTTGAGAAAATTTTATTTTACACTAAATGTCAACTCTTGATGGACTCGGTCGACACCTCCAAGCATCGGGAATATTTGACTTTACACTATTGATCGACACCTACTTATAAAGTGTCGACTGCTGAGTTGATTATATGTAAAGAAGTGTCGGTCGAACCCTAATCCCCTCGACATCTCTCAATTTTCTTGCAATTTTTCATGTTATATTTAAAACACTTACTCTCTTTATTCTTTCTTCTCAAATGGCATCTTCCTCACGTACAGCTCCTTGATATGTCAAATGCAACATTGGGTCTTCGCCTCCCCTGAATGGCCTTCCAAATTCTTCAAAAATGCCAAATTCAAAGCCCGATATGATAACAACTTCAAGAACAAACCATTGATCATATCTCGCTAGGTATCCTATCTTGATTTTCTTGAACTAGGCTTGGATAGGTTGTTTAAAGATTTAGGTCATACAAACTATGTGATTTGAATGGTCTGTACTTTGAGACTCCGATTAGAGTATTCTATGCGAACATGGAATATAACATATGTCCCTTACGTGTTCATAGCTATATTCATAGAAAAGAGATCACATTAACTGCAAAATTCTTGAATGAACTATTAGAATGTTGTAACGCCTCGAGTTATCTGAACTCAGTTTGCTACATAAAATACTGAACCGAACTATGGCTTTTTGAGAAAATTTTAAAATTTCATTCAATGATCAAGATTTGACTCTTAAAACGTTGAAACTTGTAGCGAAAAAATCATCGTATAAAAATAATATTTATTAAATAGTTAAAATATTCAAGACAGTTGGTTGAAAGAGAAAAGAAAAAAGAACACATCGACCGATCACTAAACGACAAAAGTCTTTTACTTACAAACATAACAGAACACCTCGATCGGTCACTAAACGACAAAACACCTTTACCACACAGACCACGTGATACCAATACGATTGTAATAATTCGGCAGACGACGTCTACCGCTCACAAACGACAAACACTCTCAGCCTACATCTTCTGATTACAAAACGACAAGGCTACTAAAGACTTATGCCGAAGACATCTACCGATGGCTTCTACTAGAGACATCTTCCGATGGTTTCTACTGAAGACATCTTCGGATTACAAAGCAACAAAATTCTTCCTACATCTTCCGATAGATATAATATTCGACATCACCCGATCACAAAACGACAAATTCTAATACTCACTTCCACCGATGGACTACATCCACCGATAGACAAAACTCTCGACTTCTACCGATAGACTAAATCCACCGATAGACAAAACTCTCGACTTCTACTGATAGACATCATCTACCGATAGATCAAAAATACTCAACATCTGTCGATAGACATCATCTACCGATAGATCAAAACACTTAACAAAACGGCATAACAACAATTTCACTCTAAACAAAGAAAACTCCAACTACCAAAAGAACTTGAGCATTTTACTAAAACCGTTCAAAACTACTTAAATCCGTGTACTACTCCAAAATTTGGTAAAAACCACTATTAGAACTAACAGAGTATCATTATCAGAAAAAGTCTCAAATTGTATTCAAAACATCAAAACTACTACTGCCACTAAGACTCTCAATATATTTAAATTGAATCATGGTTCACTAAACCTTCTCATCTACTGACACCAGTTAAACTGCTCCATCAGTTCGCCAAGTCGAGGCATGAATGTGCTCCCCCAACCAGCCTATTCCTCAACATGCTCAGAAAACACACCTGCAGTCACTTATTTACCTACATCACAAAACTCATCTATTAGTCTAATGCTAAGTAAGTAAAGCAAATATGAAATGGAATGCTGAAACATAAACTCCTAAACATGCAGTTTCTACTTTCTCATCTCAGTTGCATATGCATTCGTTTCTGATCTGATCTCCTATGAAATTGGGAGTTGGATCACTCCTCCCAAAGTCATACATCCTCTCTCTCGATTAAGGGACGGATTAGTTCCCTTAACAACTGTTCAAATCCCCCTGTGAAATTGGGATTTGAATCACTTCTCCCAAAGTCATACATCCTCTCTTTCGATTAAGGGGCGGATTAGTTCCCTTAACAATTGTTACAGTCTGTTCATTCCTTACCATGCCTTTTCATGTAAAGTCATTTTCACATACTTTCAAAACATGATGCATGACATACAAACACATTCAAGCATACACAATCCTACTGTTTTGTGATGTAGGCCCGAAGGCACAAGCATATTTTACTTACCTGGTCTCCTGGAAATCGCTCGGCTGTAAGCTACTTTAGAAGCTCGCTCACCTAAAGTCATAACAGTACATTAATCAAACACTCACTAAACTTCACCAAGAATCAATCAGAAGTTTGAGGAAACCAGTTTGAAACCCTACTACCTGTGCATTCCCATTTATCACCAAAACCCGAACCTACTATCAATCACAGCATCCCCAAAATTTCTCACATTGTACTCCCTCAGTTACCTAACTGCTAAAATATAAGAAAATGAGGAAAAACTTACCTAGGTTAAAAGAGAATCGAGCAAGACAATCGCCAAAAGGGTTCTGCTGAAGAGCTGGAGGCCGAAAGAGGAATGATAAACAGAATAGTGGCGGTTACGGTGCATTAAACCCAAACCTCTCTCCTTAAATACGTTATCCACTTTTAAATTTCTAATTACCCTTATGCCCTTGCCTAGTCATCCATTAACCCTACTTTTATTATTGTCATTTAAAGTGTGTCATTAATTTAAAAAGAATTGAGAACTGGTTCGATAGAACCGGGTGTTACAATCTACCCTCTTTAAAAGAATTTTGTCCTCAAAATTCAGTACCTGAATAATTCTGGATGTTGGTCCATCATGTCTTGCTGGCGCTCCCAAGTTGTCTCCTCTATGTTCTGGTTATGCCATAAGACTTTCACCAGTGGAACTTCTTTGTTGCGCAACACTTTCACAGCATAGTCTAGGATCCTTACTGGTTTCTCCTCATATGCAAGGGTAGGAGGAACTTCAATACTCTGATGTTCCACAATCTGTGATGGATCTCGTACACACTTCTTCAACATGGATACCTGGAAGACATTATGGATTCCTTCCATAGAGGTTGGTAGCTGTAATTCGTAAGCTGCCTTCTCAATCCTTTTCAAGACTTAAAAGGGTCCAATAAATCTGGGGCTCAACTTGTCTCTCTTACCAAATCTCACAACTCCTTTGAATGGTGATATCTTAAGAAAAACTTCATCACTTACTTCAAACTCTAATTCTCTGCGTCTTCTGTCGGCATAACTTTTCTATCGGCTTTGAGCTGTTAAGATCCTCTGGCAGATGAAGGCAACCTTCTCAACAGTTTGTTGCACAATATTAGGACCAAGCAACTGTGCTTCACCAACTTCATCTCAGTACAAAGGTGATCTGCATTTTCGTCCATACAATGCTTCATAAGGTGTCATCCCTATTGTTGCATGAAAACTGTTATTATAAGAAAACTCCACCAATGATAAATATTTACTCCAAGATCCTTGAAAATCTAATATGCATGCCCGGAGCATATCTTCTAAGGTCTAAATAGTTCTCTCGGATTGTCCGTCTGTTTGAGGGTGAAAAGCTGTGCTAAAACTAAGTTGTGTTCCCATAGCCTTGTGCAAACTCTTCCAAAACTTAGATGTGAATCGAGAATCTCGGTCTGAAACTATGGTACCTGGAACTCCATGTAACCTAACAATCTCTTGCACATACAATTCAGCAAGCTGATCCATCGAGTATGTTATCCTCATAGGCAGAAAGTGGGCGGCTTTGGTTAATCGATCAACTATTACCCAGATTGCATCATGTCCCTTTGCTGTACTAGGCAATCCCACAACAAAGTCCATCGTTACATGCTTTCATTTTCATTCGGGAACTGGTAAGGGTTGTAATGTTCCTGCAGGCCTCTGATGTTCAGCTTTAATCTGCTGACAACACAAACATGATCCTACATACTCTGCCACACACCTTTTCATACTTGGCCACCAATAATGCTGTTTGAGGTCCTTGTACATCTTCGTACTTCCAGGGTGGATAGAAAATCTAGAAAAATGTGCTTCCGAAAGGATCTCATCTCGAAGTTCTTTAATGGCAGGAACAAACCATCTATTTCTAAACTTAAGGATCCCATCATTGGAATAATTAAAATCTGAATTAACAGTAGATTCTATGCTTAATCTGTACTTGTTGCACTTTACATTATTTGTTTGAGCTTCCTTTATTCTTTCTAGAATGGTAGGTCTCAAGGATATGGCAGTAAGCATGGCTGACACACTGTGCACTGCTTCTAGATTAAACCTTTGGAATTCAGACTCTAAGGCTAATGGTACGTCAAGAATCAAGGCTGAGGCTTAAGTTGTCACTCTACTCAAAGTATCTGCCACAACATTTGCTTTGCCGAGATGGTATTTAATCTCAAAATCATAATCCTTGACGAACTCCAACCACCGACGTTGCCTCATATTTAATTCTTTCTGTGTGAAGATATATTTCAGACTTTTATGGTCCGAGAATATTTCACAAGTTTGTCCATACAGGTAATGCCTCCAAATCTTAAGTGTAAATACTACTGCAGCTAATTCCAAGTCATGTGTAGGGTAATTCTTCTCATGTGTTTTCAACTGTCTAGAAGCACAGGCTATCACATTTCCCTCTTGCATCAAGACACAGTCAAGTCCAATCTTGGATGCATTACAGTAAATGCTAAATTTACCATTCTCAACGGGAAGTGTTAATATTGGGGCATTGGTCAATTTCTTTTTCAAGGTCTGGAAACTGGATTCACACTCCTCTGTCCAAGCATACTTGATATCTTTCCTCGTTAACCGAGTGAGGGGTGTTGCAATATTTGAAAATCCTTCAATAAATTTTCTGTAATATCCTGCTAATCCAAGGAAACTCCGAATATCTGCAGCACTCCTCGGTCGAGGCCACTCCTTGACTGCTTGAACCTTGGCTAGATCGACAGATATTCCATCTCCAGAGATCACGTGACCAAGAAAGTGAACTCTGTCCAACCAAAACTCACACTTGGAAAACTTGGCATAAAATTGGTGCTGCCTAAGTACTCCTAACACCAAACTCAAATGCCTTGCATGCTCATCCTTAGTACTAGAATAGATTAGAATGTCATCTATAAACACAATGAAAAACTTGTCTAAATACTCATGAAACACTCTATTCATAAGATCCATGAAGGCTGCCGGTGCATTAGTCAATCCAAATGACATAACCAAAAACTCGTAATGTCCATACCTTGTGCGAAAGGCAGTCTTTGGGATATCTTCAAATTTAACCTTCAACTGGTAATAACCAGACTTAAGGTCAATCTTAGAGAAAACTCTTGCAACATTAAGTTGGTCGAATAAATCGTCAATCCTTGGCAATGGATACTTGTTCTTGACAGTTAGCTTATTTAGTTCTCGATAATCAATGCACATCTGCATCGATCCATCCTTCTTTTTGACAAAAAGGACAGGTGCACCCCACGGTGAAAAGCTAGGGCGTATGAACCCTTTCTCTAACAGATCCTCCAACTGCTTCTTTAATTCTTTAAGTTCTGTTGGTGCTAGCCTATATGGATTCTTAGACACAGGCTCGGCGCCGGGGTAAACATCTACAACGAATTCAATTTCTCTATCTGGTGGTAAACCAGGAAGGTCATCTAAGAATACTTCAGGAAAGTCTTGGACAACTAAGACATTTTGTGGATTTCCCTACAAGTTGTGTGTCTAAAACGCTAGCTAAGAAGCACGAATACTCTCCACATGGGGAAGGTCTAGTGTTAATAGAAGTCATCACAGACATTTCATTATTCTTCTTCGAAGCTTGAAAGGTATGTTTCAAACTACCAGGGGGTTAGAAACTAACTATTCCAGTCCTACAATCAATTGTGGCGTGGTGCTTAAACAACCAGTCCATTCCTAGGATTACATCAAATCTCATTATATCCATAATAATGAGATCAGCAGGTAAATTCTTGTTTCCCACTATCAGCGACTTTATTTGCCTTCCCTGGGTGGTATTTAATTCCAAAGTCATAATCTTTAACGAACTCCAACCACCTTCTTTGCCGCATGTTCAACTCTTTCTGTGTAAACAGATACCTTAAGCTTCTGTGATCTGAGAACACCTCACACTGCTGCCCATACAGATAGTGTCTCCATATTTTTAGCGCAAAAACAACAGCTGCAACCTCAAGATCGTGGGTCGAATAATTTTACTCATAAGACTTCAACTACCGAGAAGCATAAGCAATGACTCTGCCCTCCTGCATCAATACACACCCCAGTCCGACCTTTGAAGCGTCGCAATAAATACTAAACTTATCGCCTTCAACATGTAACACCCGACAATTTCGGCCAGGTGATTTTCTTAACCATTTTTGTTGTCACCCTTTTATTGACCTTTGTAATTTTAAATTTAATGCCAAGACTTATTTATTACAAGTTGAGTGAAACTAGGTTGGGTGGCAAGTTTGTAATTAAGGTGGATTTTAATTGGTATAAATAGGTTATGAGAATTCTTAAACCTCATTAAAACCTCGTTGTAGCCAACATTTCCTCTCTCGGCGATTTCCTTCCTTCCAGAGCTCCCTCTCTGCCAGCTATTCCTTCGTCGGCGACCAGTTCTTCAGCCTCCACTTTGACAATCCACGCTCTAGGTAAGACTTAGACAATGTAGTTACTGGGTAGTTACTTAGAGCTATGTCTTCAGCTAGAACTTGAGATTTTGGATTCTTCACTAACAGAGTAATGGTAGATGACAATCATGATCTGTGTTTAGTAATGGCATTTCCGATTCGATTCTGGACATTAAGATAATAGACTGTGTTTAGTTGTTAGACTTAATCTGGTTATTTAGGTTCTTGAAGTTTAATCTGTACACACTAGGCGCTCGACTATGAAGATTTAGAAATATTTATGTTAGGTACTAGGATGACTTTTAGTTAGGATTTTGATTTAACACTGTGATGTGAAATGTTTCTAGGTGAAGAAGTTTGAAGAGAAGTGCTCAAATTGCTAAGGAAACCAGGTAAGTGAGTGAGTAAGACTTCCGGCCATTAGGGCCCTACATCACAAGGGTACTAAGTAGAAGTTGTTTATGATATTAAAAGTACCTGTGCTAACATCTGGTTGTCTTCGGTACTCGAGTTGATGCTATGATCCTTTGATGAATGAATGACTTGTACAGTAGTCTGATGAACTAAGATTTACTCATGCTCATGCATCATGAATATTTCTCAATGTAACACCCGGTTTCTATTAACCGATTTACCTTGTTTCATTTTTTTTAGAATGCTTTAAAAGTTAAATTTGGGTGATTTAGTAATTAGGTTAATAAGTGAATGAGTAAGGACAAAATGGTAAATTGTAATTTATTGTGGATAACGTATTTAAGGGAGGGTTTAATGATGTTTAGCCGCCACTGCCCCCTCATTTTTCTTTCTCGGTATTCAGCTCAAGCTCATCAGAGCTCCAGGCGATTTTCCCTCCGACTTCTCCAGTGATTTCTCCGACTTAGGTGAGTTCCTTCATTTTCTTTATGACTCGACGGTTAGATAGCAGAGGGAGTGCAATGTATGTGTTTTTGGGAGTGTTGTGAATGTGTGTAGTTTCGGGTTTAGTGCAGAATCGGGAATGCACGAAGATCTGAGCTTCCAAATTAATTTCCTTAAACTCCTGGGTAGTTTAGAATGAAGTTTAACTAATACACTGTCTACGGTTTTAGGTTTGAGCAGAACCCGAAGTGGTTAGCAACCAAACATTTCCCCAAGAATCCAAGTAAGTAAAGTATGCATGTGCCTTCGGGCTTACATCACAAAACATTAGGGTTATGCATTGTGCGAATGAGTTTGTATGACATGCATCATGTTTTTATGAAAGATTACGAAAATAAATTTTCATGTAAAGAATGGTAAGGCATGAACCGAATGTGACAGAATAGCTATTAAGGGAATTCATCTGCCCCTTAATCGAGTAGAGGATGTATAACATTGGGAGAATTGATCCCACTCCCAAGGAAACTGAGGGATCAGAATAGCTATTAAGGGAATTCATCCACTCCTTAATCGAGTAGAGGATGTATAACATTGGGAGAACTGATCCCACTCCCAAGGTAACTGAGGGATCAGATCAGTAAATGAGTGAATGTACAACTGAGATGAGAAAGTAGAAACTGCATGTTTAGGTTTTATGTTTCAGCATATCATTTCATTATTGCTTTGCTTGCTTAGCATTAGGCTAATAGATGAGTTTTGTGATGTAGGTGTTGAGGTTACTGCAGGTGATTTTCCTGAGTTCACAAACGCATAGATGATATTGGAGGAGCGCATTCAGGCCACGACTTGGTAAACTGATGAGGCGATTTAACTGATGTCTGTTGGTGTAAAGGTTCAGTCGACAATGGTTTCACTTAAGTATGTTGAGTCTTATGACAGTAATAGTTTTCAATGTTTTGAAACATATTTTGAAATCTTCTGATAATAGTACCTTGCTGATTTAGAATTGGTTTTTACTGGATTTGAGTAATGTAGGGATTGGAGTCGTTTCCGAAAGTTTTCATTGAAGCGAATAAGTCCCTTCGTAGTAGAGTTGTTTTTGTATAGAGTATGAATTGTGGAAAAGTTGTTCTGTTTTCTACCGGCAGTGATAGTCTATCGGTAGAAGACATCGTTTTCTATTGGTAGAAGATGGTTGTTTCCTACCGGTAGGAGTAGTGTGTTAAATCTATCGGACGGTGTAGTTTATTTTATCGGTAGAAAGTTTAGACTTTTGTCGTTTAGCGATCGGTGGATGTCGAGTGCTATAGTTATCGGAAAATGTAGGAAATGATTTTGTCGTTTAGTGACTGGTCAATGTATTCTGTTTGTTTTGTTTTGTGAGTAAAGTCTTTTGTCGTCTTATGGTCGGCAGAGGCTGGATGAATGAATCATCCGGCTGACGTCATCGGTAGATGTAGTGGCGAAACTTGTCGTTTTGCGATCGGCTGAAGCTGGAAGAATGATCATTCGGCTGACGTCATCGGTAGAGATCCTTCAGTTTTATTTCTGCCCTCTTGTTGACTTTGATCAGCGGCAGACGGGTTTGACTTTTGCAACTTTCAAAGTATTTCGCGATTTAAACCTTATTTCTTTTGGCCGAATGTTCTCTAACATTTCAATTGATTATTCAAACATTGCTCTATAGATTTGTTTAACTCTATTTTTGTTCAAATGATTTCCGCTGCAAGTATTTAAATGTTTTGAAGTTTTAGAAAAATGTCAAATTTAGACTTTCGAGTGAAATTTTAAATTTGGTCCAAAGTTTCTTAGTCAAGTTCGGGTTTATGAGTAACAAACTGGGTTCAGAAAACTCGGGGCGTTATACTCAAGCATATGAAAATGTTTTAAGTGCATGATTTCTCCCATGAACAAGATATGAATATGAAACTTGTGTAACAAGGATTAAGAGAGGGTCGGGGGCAGTTTGGTGTATGTCATTGTCCAAAAGTGATAATTATCGTGGTGGTTAGAGTCCAAAATAGTACTAAGTAAATGAAAATTACCTCCAGATCAAGTTGTGTATAACATCTAATTTTTTTATGAAGCAATATTTAAAGAATTATTTAATATATGCATTTTATTATACATATATGTATTATTTATTTTTTATAAAAAGGATTAAGAAATTCTTTTTATAAACAAGCCTTGAACTCGGGAGAGAGAGAGAGAGGTGTTAGCTTAATAGAAATTAAATTTAATTATTTTGATGATGACTATATATAGTTGAATATTTTAATTTTAAGCGGATGATGAATGCTTTTATTTAGTTAATTTAATTCTAAGTTAATTTATTTTTGCTATAATTAGAAATACCCTCGAAAGTGGGTATTTGAAAGTTTAACGTGTTTGTTAAGTTTTCATATTCAATGTTAAATCTTATTGAACTTGTAATGGCCAAAAAAATTGGATTTGGTCGACCAGTACAAGAATTGGGATCATCTGTAGAGGCTTCTAAAAGAGCTTTTTTCTAAGGCTTGCATGAGTAGAAGACCGAACCAAGTAGAAGACCGAACCAAGAACCACGGTTACTCAAGAAACCTCCCAAGAGCCTCAAACTTCTGAAGAACTGTTGGAGAGATCGACTGGTCTATCAAGAGGTCGATCAAGGCGGTAGACCAGAAAGAATTGTGGTAGTCCAGGAAACCTTTTGAGAGCATCAAATTTTTTGAAATATGCTGAAAAGGTTGATTGGACCATCAAGAGGTTGACCGGTGTAGTAGACCAGAAAGAATCGGTTGTAGACCACAGATTAAAAATATGACCATCATGTATACATGACGGTCGCCTAGAAGATACATATGGTCAATCATAAAAGTTTATAACTCTTTACAATTGTCATGAAGAGGTCGACCGGTTTATAAATAAGGTTAGCTGCTCCTGGAATTTGAAGGTGTTTATGTAAAAGCACTCTCTAATGTTTAAGATAACGAGATAGCAAAAACCTTATTGAATTGCTAAACATTTATTTGAGAAAAGTACAAGCCTTTAATCCTTAAGCATTGGCTAGCCTCTCATACTCTATCTCTTGAGATTTTACATTCGAGACAGTTAGCTTTCATTGTGCTAAACCTTCAAACGTTTATTTGTGGGAAGAAAAAAAAGTTTGAGTAATTATCGATTTGAATCATGTACTATATATTTTTTTTCAATTCACCTCCTGTAATAAAAAACCCTGCAAACTGAATCATGTACTTTGATTCTGTTATCAATTTTGAACTTCTATCAACAAATTCATTAAATCCTCATTTAAACAATTACCAAACGATCTTGGATTCAGTTGAAATTTTTACCACATGTTCATTACTTAATGAGAAGATAATCTGGAAATGTTCGTTATTTTTTAACACATGTACCATTTATTGTAATTTTATCTTAGTATTTTATAAAAATATTATAATAAATCATACAAATTTTATAAAATCACAAAAAATTTTCTATTATCTACCCATGATAGTTTGAACATGCGAAAATTGTTTCAAATAAATCATTTGGTATTTTTTAAAATTAATC
Organism: Begonia masoniana; assembly: GCA_022432975.1. Lineage (NCBI taxonomy): Eukaryota > Viridiplantae > Streptophyta > Magnoliopsida > Cucurbitales > Begoniaceae > Begonia > Begonia masoniana. Next base: position 53,829,142 of record CM039502.1, read on the forward strand.
TTAATTTTTTATTTATTTTATAAATTAATTTTTAAAAAACTACCAACCGATATTTGATTTATTTGAAAAAAATTTCACATGTTCAACCTATCATGGGTAGATAATAAATTTTTTTTTGTGATTTTCTAAAATTTGTATGATTTATTATAATATTTTAATAAAATACTAAAAGAAAATTATAATAAATCGTATATGTATTAAACAATCACAAAAATTTTCAGATTATCTTCTCATTAAGTAGTGAACATATGGTAAAAAGTTTAACTGAATCCAAGATCGTTTGGTAATTTTTTAAATGAGGGGTTAATAAAATTGTTGATAGAAGGTCAAAATTAATAACAGAATCAAAGTACAGGGTTCGGTTTACCGATTTTTTTAGTACATGGGGCGAATTGAAAAAAAGTGTATAGTACAGGATTCAAATCGATAATTACCTAAAAAGTTTGAAGTCCATGAAAGTTGTAAAGGTTGGACACCCGTAATCTCAATAAAGAAGAAGGTGACACCCTTAAAGAGTTGCAAAGATTTGATTGCTATTTCATATATTACATCAAATATAAATTGATCACATGTTGAAGGTCAATCAATTTCTTAACCTCAATTTTTTTTATGGTAGTAATTATGTTTATTGGAAGTCACAAATGAGGATTTATATCCAATCTTGTAGTACATAATAGAAAATGGTACTTATATTCCAATTAAACAAGAAGGAGGTATAAATGTTCCTAAATTGCTATCAAATTGGATGATAATGGCAAAATGTTATATTTAAATGCTAAGATAACAAATACTCTATATTGTGCACTAAATAAAGATAAATTTATTATGGTACAAGAATGTGATAATGTGTATGAAATTTGAAAATTGATAGTAATCATGTAGGAAGGTACAAACCAAGTTAAGGAAAGTAAAATGAGTTTATTTGTACACGAATATGAATTATTTGTCATGGATAAAGACGAAACCATGGTCAAATATTTATCGATTTACTAGCATTATTAATGATTTGAAAGCTCTCGTTGGAATTTATACCAATGAAGAGTTGGTTAGAAAAATTCTCATGTGTCTACCAAGATCTTGGCAAAATTAATGATGACAATCCAAGATGCACATGAACTTAAAGTGTTAAAGATGGAAAAAGTCATCAGATCTGTAATGACTTATGAGATCACGATGAAGACAAACAGAAAGAAAGTAAAGGAGAAAGAAGTCTCCGAAAAGAAGAACATAACTCTCAAAGTTTCATCAAGCCAACAAGTTGAATATGAAAAGAAAGAAGATGATAAAGAGATTGCATTTATCACTAGGAGATTCAACAAATTATTATCTCGTGAGATTTTAAGGTTTCGCACCCAAGGAGAACATTGAGTTGATCTCCTATCTACTCTATGGATTCACATATTCCATACCTCATAAAACAGTGATCAAAGTCTTGTGTAATCTAATCACATACTTCTCAATAATAAATCAACACACAATATAGTAATATGCATTTAATGCTATACATAAATGCTTTATTCATTCCACTATTTAATAGTTTATTTACACAATAAAGGAATGTTGTGCTATAATGTAATAGTGCAACATTATAAAATATAATGACAAAATAATGCATTTTGAAAATAATTTTAAAAAGAGAGACTATGATTAACATTAAGGCTTTACCAAAAAAATTTGTGGCATTACAAACAACGAGGGATCTGTATAGAAAGTTGAGTCATACCCTTTGGACGTTGTGGCATCTTCACATGAAAATGTGTCGAGGCATTATGTTCCTCAAAACGTTGAGACATTCTTCCTCATAATGTCATAGCTTTTTCACGTGTCAACTCCCCATTTGTCATGTTCAACTGAACCTAACCACGTGGCATAGCCCAAAAATGTCGAGGCGTTCTGTACTATGAGAACTTCTTCACTCGACCACTGCTTTATGTGTTCAATTTCATATTTTTCTTTTAGTTCACTATTCAATTTTAACAATTAACAACATAGCGTCAAAGAAGGAGAATTTTTAATCCATATTTGATTTATCGAAAGAGTAAACCCTTTCCATTCAATTTTTTTATTACGAGTTTTTTTTTCAATTTTTGCTTCAAATTGAAAAAAAAAAAAAAAAAAAAAAAAAAAAAAAACCTTGTTAGATCACCCTCCTACACTATTCGATTGGAAGACCACAGTGTCACAATCGTAAATTCTTCAATAAAAATGTTTCTTTGAATTCGTGAATGGAATGAAAACTGTTCTAGAGATCAAGATGAACATTTTGACATATGAATTTCCAGGTGAAGCGTTCGAATTGGTCAGTTTCCTCTTACCCGTTTGATTGCAAAAATACGAAAGGAAATAATCGATTTGGGTTGTTTTGATGAAATTGATGTCATAAAATGATTCACAACATGATACTGAGTTGTTTGGTAACAATTTTATTAATCAAAAGTCGATTTAGGCCAGAAGATGGAGAAACCCTATTGGCGATCGGAAGGGTTCTCGCTGAAGTCTTAGGACTGGACTATTGGAATTGAAAAGCGGACGAATGAAACTCGACGAAAGACAACTAGGGTTCTTGAGCAGGCGTCGGGGATGTGGAAAAATACCCAAAAAAGCCTATGATTTCTGACCCAAACTCGACGGATGAAATCCAAGAATAAAAAAGACCGTTGATAAGCAAAAACATAGTTTTGAAACAATAGAAAATTGAAGGAAAATTCAAACCGGAATGACAAAAAAAAAAAAACAATATAAAAAAAATTCTTACTACACTCGACTGATAATTATATAAAAAAAAAAAAACTAGAAAACATTTCAAGAGCTTAACAAGAAAAGTATTTCCCTAGAGAGAAAATCCATGTTCATCAATATTCATCAAAGCTAAAACATAACCATCTTATGAAACAACCTAAGCCTTCCTTAATGGCAAAAACCGTAAATAAGTCGAAATTACAATTAAAAAAATAAAAATAATTTAAAATAAAAGCAAATGCTGGAAATTAAAAATAACAGGCCATAACTTGGGTCGTAGCACATCATCCTCGGTTCTAGAACTTAGTTGAATCGAAACCGTGAAACACAGTTCGATCCCGGTTCAATTACGAATTTAAAACAAAAAATTATAAAAAAGATGGAAAAAAGGAAAAAAAGTTCCCGTAAAATAAAAATGCATTTATTGTTTTGATAATAATTCAAATGCAATTTTAAAAGATTGGGGATTCTTTCCTTTATAGAAAGGTTTGTATATCTGACGATTGTAGCTAGATTCATATAAGTTTTAAAACGAAAATATTGAACAAATTTGATTATTTATTTTAGGTCTTCAATCTCATTGCCTAATTTAGGGAACTATATTCCCAAATGTCTTTTACTTGAATGATTCTATCAATATGATCTGGTCATTCACCATATAAGACCTAAATGGGACTAGTACTTACTTCTATGTCAAAGAACAACACAGCTCTTCAATAAAACATTCGAAACAAATGAAAGTACAATACTATACATTTTTCAGTTTTCCAAATAAATTACTTTTATGGTTGGGAATCTTCTATCATCAAAAAATATGAACTCGCAAGAAATCAGAAATCAAAATTTTCAACTCCGAAGTTTGAATGAAAAGGAATGGAACAACAATGACGACTGCGATGTGCGAATTGAACAGAACATCGACGACGATTGTGAGTTAGGGCTGCAAAAAAGGCCTCCGAGAGTCGGCGACTCTACGAAGTGCAGGCGGAGCATAACATCAACGACGACTGGGAGTTGTGACTGCGAAAAGGCCTTTGTGAGTTAGGGTTGCAAAAAAGACGACCAATTCTTATTTGCTATTATACAGTGTGTAATTTGACCAAAAAGTCAAACAACTAGTATTGTGCGAAGGCTGAACCGCTGAACTCTGAAACAAACTAAGGGCGGACTGCGGGAGTGGGTTGGGCAAGAATAATGTGTATTTTGGACAAGGTTAAATTGAATTTTCCAAATAAACTCTTGGTTTGGTTTTTCAACGGTTCGGTCGATTTTTGACCTCCAAAACCTTATACCAAATCGTGGCCCATGGTTTTTCTTCATCCTCAAATAGTGGTCAATTCCTAGACCTCGCATAACCGTACAATATCAGACCGAATTGCAAGGATCAGTTTCGACTCCAAGGTCTAGTCCAGTTTTTCCCACCTCTACTTCAAAGGTGTCTAAGGTGGTAAAAGTAGTAGATCTGTCTACTTTCTTTTTCTCCATAACATTTGGTTCTAATACACTTGTTGAGGACACAGGAACTACCTTCACATTTTGTCATCCTTAATCAAGTGAGTAGATATTGGTAACGTCATCATGTTTCACCACGATCATACTATTAAGGTCTTCTAAGTAGAAAATGATAAGCATCCAAAGAGTCAACATCTCACGTAGTTTCATACTTTTAGATAGCAATAGTGATGTGCCAGAGCCCTGCAAATTCAAGAATAAGTCAATCAAGAGAAGGATTTGTGCTTCTCGTCTCAATCCGATAAGCACCCCAAATGCAGCAAACACAACTTTCTCAAATAAACTCCAAATGAAATGAAGTTATAAAAAGAACTTACATAATGAATAAAGATTAAGCCCTAGAAATTCCATGTAAAAATGTAAAAAAAAAAAAAAAAAATATGCAGAGAAACTCGTGACTGGTCCGATAAACAACCTAGAGCACTTCCGGTTAATGTTACTTTCCAAGGAGAGCAACAACAGCACTTGGGCAATGGTTACCACATTTTCTACTGTTTTCCAATTCTAGAGGGTTTGGAGAGAAAATATGTCAATAAGAACTTATAAACAACCAAAAGCTTGAAGTAATTGAGGCACACTCTACTCGACAAAGATCCGTCGAGGCACTCACCTTGGAAGCCGATTACTCCTTTGGTCCTTAAGAGAAACGAGCCTATTTTTATTGATTATAAAAAACTGAATACAATGTTCTAAAAAATGAGGATTAAATATGACCTAGGGTGGTGTAGGGTTTTGGCTTGAAAATAAAAGGTAATTGTTGTTGGTTTGATCTCAGCCATGCTCGCCCGCTCCTTCCATCTTCAGCCGTCGAGATGAGTCCTTTATATGGTAATTTGTCTCGAGTCTTTGTGGGGATGATGAATTGTGAAAATTCAAATAAGTAAGGTGCAAGTGCGTGCTCATCCATTCAAGTGGACCAGGCCTTCAAATGGGCGCATCCGCTTGGAAGCCTTGTGCGATCGCGTCATTCTCTTCAATGAGGGTCGGGCCTTGCTTGTGCGTCTTATGTAGTTGATGTTTAGTCCATCAATCTTGGAATATGTTGGCGTGTGGTTCATTTAATTTGGAAGGCTTGCATGTACGCGCCTATCTCATATGATGTGGGTTGGGCCTCCTCTTGTGCGCCGTCCATGAGTGTTGTTTGGTCAAGCCGCGCACGTTCTTCATGATTGAGTGCCGTAAGCCTTAACCACCCAAACTAACCTAAATACCTATTATACATGCATGAAATTAAAAGACTAATATTTTGCCAAAAATCACAAGAGGACCAATGTTTGCCAAAAATAATAAAAGTAAATTAGTTACATTAATTTGTCTTCGGAAAGAGAAATTCTCTCTTGATTGTTTGATGATCATGTAAGCGGTTTCCATGATAGCATAGGCGTTGGCTTGTCCATGTTTTGAGCATTCGGACCCAACTCCAAGCCAGGCCTTTACTTGCAAAAATAAATAGTGAACATGTTAGTTAAAAGGTTAATTGGTGATTGTGCCTTGTTTTTTGATCGAATTAGAGGTCTTTGAGGCACATCAAATAGCGAATATGATCGTTACCTGTTTGCCCACTTTCAAGTTCCGTTCGTCATCTAAATATCTTAATTTGTACATATTGTTATGTTGGGTGTTTGGTAATCTCAATCATTCCACGAATAAAATCAAAGTTGTTAACACAACTAACTACGGTTAATGATGAGGGAGCATAGCTTATCCTTGACCAAACAACATGAGTGGAATATGTTTTTTTTTTTCCTAATAAACTTCCTCCTTAACTTGGATGGTAGCAACCTTTTTTTATTACCATATGCAGAGGACCCTCTTATAAAAAAATAATCTCCTCTTTAGAATGCTCCTTCAAAAGTGGTTCAGTGTTATCTTCACTTTAAATCTTGACGGCTTCTTCTCGCACTACCATCACACTACAGTTAAGGCACTGAGAGCAATGTGTTCTGCACCCAAACACTTGAAGCATTTGATGTCACGGCTCCTGTTTGAGGTTGGGTCTTCAAATTGCTTTCTCTTTCTCTAAAACAATATTAGAAGGTATTTTCCTTTCACTATCTACCTGTAATGGCTTTGTAGATGAAATCGTGATTAGTTACATTGGTGTCGTAACACTGATCGTGACACCAATAGTAAACAGCAATAATGAACAAAATAAAATGCGTAAAGTAAGGAAACACGAAATTGTTAACGCAGTTCGGCAACCAGTCTACGTCTGCGGGGCCACGCCCAGAATTAAAAACATTTCAATGAGTTTATAAAATTGCAAGACAACCGGACTTATACAAATAAAGACTCCCTCTTATCTTTGTCGCCGTCTCTAGCCAACTTCCTCAAGGAAACTGTTTTTGCGAGATCCCCTCGACTTTAGATCGACCTCTCCCGAGATCTAAATGCGACAAGCTCCCCTTGTCGATATTGACTCCTCCCGAAATCCGTGTATGGCAAGATCCCCTTGCCCACGATCAGAGTGACAAGCTCCCCTTGTCAATAAATAGAACTCCTCCCGAGTTCCAGCACTGTCTCCTCCTGAGACTGATCTTCAATGAAGAATAAAAAGGATTGCGCCTATGACACCGCTTGTGACACCAACCGTTGTTATAGGATGCAACCAACCACCACACTCGTATAATAATGAAATCCAACAGCAACAGAGATAGAGTGTAGACAACAATCTCACAGAGATCGAACAATAAAAAACACACTCACTTGCAGAAGCAAGAGAGGGAACAAAACCGGCGGCACACGACACAAGAGAATATCTCCTAGAATAATAATAATCCGCTTACCTCTTCTGTGAAAGGTTGATGTTTAACTATATTCGCAGCAGGTTGTCGTTCCAGAACAGAAAGCACAACATGAGGAAACTGAATCTAAAAAATCAAACTCGCGACACCTTTGGCGACACATACGGAAAGTACCAGAATAAAACCATATATTGACCCCAGAATATTTGAATGACGATTCTTGATCTCTGTTATGATTCACAGAACAATCTATATTCAAATCGGCCTTCCATAGATAAAGATAATTGATAACTTGATTTCCAAGTAACTTTCCAAATAACCAACTTTTTTTATTTTTCAAGGTTACCATAAAACTAATATTCTGCATAGTTTTGGTAACATAATCTCCGATAAATTTGTCTGCTATGCACCAGAAAAATATAGCAATCTATATTTAATTTCTAATATAAATATAATTACTTTTGCCAAATAAATATATGCCAACATAAATATACATTAACAATCTCCCCATTTGGCATTTTTTGGCAAAATTAAGAACTCCCCCTGAATGCTGGATGTAAGATCATAAAAGCTCCCCCTTAATACTTGCAATAATAGAATACGCTCAAAACACTTTATCTCAGCAATCAGTGAAAATATACTCCCCCTTTTTGCCATAAAAGGACAAAAAGATATAACAAAAGACCATATATCCAGAGCATCATAAAGAAATCCATAAACAAATATCCAGCAGTAAAAACTTCAGAAACGAATGAAAATATCCAGCAGTGATAACCGAAAAGTCAGCAACAAAAGATAATTGTTTAAACACAGCATAAAGATAAACCCGGAAGTAGATAGCTGCTCATTTGTGAATAGCATGAGTTTCTGTTGCAGGTGTCATGACATCAGAGAGAACACTAGGTAGATTAGGATTAGAAGTTGGAGAAGGAACCTGGGTGACTGCATCAGCAAATTCGTCAATTGATTCATCAATTTCTTCAGTGGATTCAGCAGTATCTGAAAAAGCTTTAGTGGAATCAGCAGCATCTGGACCAGCTTTAGAGGATGCAGCTGCAGCTTGAACAATTTTTTGCAGACCGTTGTTGTTCAAAAATATCACAAACAGAAGCATCTGTAGAAAGTTTTCCTTCAAGGTCGTCAATCAGACCAATAATTTCTTTCCTTCTCTTCTCTTTTCAATTTTATATCCATCACCCCAAGATAAATCTTCATTCAAATTTGAAAAAATAAATCCAAAATCTTCAAATAAGTTGGGAAATAAACCCAAGATGCAATCATGATCAAATTTCACCAATATCTCTCAAAATATGGAAGAAATTAACTCTTAATTCCCATAAATTCTGCCAAAAGCATCATGAAAATAACCAGAAAATCTCACTCAAATTGGGAAATAACCCAAAATAAATAATCTTGATTAATGCCTTTAAAATTTCTTCAGATATTGAAGAAAATAATATCCAATTTCCAACTAAAGAATTCCTGTAAAATCTGTAGAATATGACTAGAAGTACTCCAAATTAGTGCCTTGAAAATTTCTCAAAATACATAAGAAGATGATCTTCAATTTCCACGAAATTAGCTGTGAATCTTCATAAAAGCCCCATATCACCCAAGGAATTGTAGAAATAAACTTAAAACACAGCCCACAACTCTTAGCAACAAATCAAACCGCCTAAGACAAGTGGCGGAAAATAATATATATATATATATATATAATATATATATATATATATATATATATATATATATATATATATATATATATATATATATATATATATATATATATATATATATATATATATATATATATATATATATATATATATATATATATATATATATATATATATATATATATATATATATATATATATATATATATATATATATATATATATATATATATATATATATATATATATATATATATATATATATATATATATATATATATATATATATATATATATATATATATATATATATATATATATATATATATATATATATATATATATATATATATATATATATATATATATATATATATATATATATATATATATATATATATATATATATATATATATATATATATATATATATATATATATATATATATATATATATATATATATATATATATATATATATATATATATATATATATATATATATATATATATATATATATATATATATATATATATATATATATATATATATATTTTAAATATAAAAGCAAATAAAAGCTTACTACACAGAAGAATTTCTTCACATAACACAAAGGTCTAGGGCAGACCTGAATTCTTCAATACTTTCCACAGGCATTGAACCCATTAGATCCATGTGAAGCAGCTCAAGTACACGAGTTGTTGCTGGTGTCGACGACACTGAATGTGACACCTTGGTTTGCTTCTCAATCTGACATGGTCCACAGATTCTTCCTTCATCAAAATTCAACTTTGGAATACCACTGACAGCTTCCTTTGGTATAATCGTCTTTAACATTCGATCATTGACATGTCCCAACCTTCTATGCCATAAAATAGGATCTTCCATGCTTGAATGAAAATCAGTAGAAGATGAGTAAATAAGATAACAATTATCAGAAGATCTTACTCCCTCTATGATGCAATTTCTTTTATAATCGGACACCATGCACTTTCCACGAGTGAAGTGAACATTTAGATCTTGATCACATAGTTGACTAATGCTAATTAGATTAGCTTTTAGACCATCAACCAGAAGAACATTCTCCAATTCTGGTAGCCCTGGAACATTTAGTGTCCCTCTTCCCATGACACTACACTTGACACCGTTACCAAAAGTCACTTTTCCCACACTTTCAGATACGATGTCCTTCAAGAACTTCTTTTCACCGGTCATGTGTCTAGAGCAGCCACTGTCAAAATACCAAGCATCGGTTGTAGTGGCCTTTAGAGAGATTTGTGTAACATTGCACTTCAAATTTGATTTAACCACCCATTTTTGTTGAGACACTCTGCAAGAGGGAAAATTGCTAGCAGTACCTTGTCTTAAATCAGCTAGATAAGTAAAACATCTTGGACGAATATGCCCACGTCGATTGCAATAGTGGCAAATAGGAGTAATTCTGTTACCTTTATTTATGAAAACAGGATATGACTTTCCTTCCTGCTTGGTTTTAGTTGTGCCAACTGCAACTTGCTTTCCTTTGTTCTTAAAAACGTTTTCTGACAATTTTGGTGGTGCAAAGTTTGATACTGGTGATGACACTGTATGCGACACTGTCTGTGAAACCGAGCTTTCTCCTTTGAATCCGATTCCAAAACGATCACCACTTGATTTCCCGATTCTTAGAATATCATCCAGCTTAGAGGAACCTGTATTTAACATCTTGACATTTTTCTTCATGTGGTTCAGCTCGTTAAGTAGTTTTGTCATTTCATCCCGGCTCATTCTCAATTTTGCTTCCAATTCAGCAACAGAATTTTGCAAATTGATCGTCTCAGCTTTCAAGTCTCCATTCTGAATGCGAAGACGCTGATTTATCTCAACAAGTTCGGTCCATTTTTTATGAAGAAATTTGTACTCCGTAATGAGATCTTCTTCCATATTTTCATCATCCCAATCTGATATATCCTCTGCGACATCATCTGTGTGTTTAGAGTTAGCAACTAGAGCCACCTGGTTGTTCTGAAATTCATCCTCTTTTTCGGACTCATCCTCACTCCATGTCGTGTTAAGGGAATTTTTATTTTTCCTTAGAGTATTAGCACATTCTGTCTGAAAATGTCCAAAACCATCACATTCTCTGCACCGAATTCCTCTGCTCTTGATAGGTTGATCAGAAATATGTTTTTCTTCTCTGTACTTTTCATTGCTCGAAGAACCACTCTTGGTGTTCTTGACACTGGTCTTGACACCTCTGTTATTTCTTCCAAAACTCTTCATAAACCTGCCAAAATTCTTAGATAATAGTTCCAGAGATTCCTCAAGGTCATCTTCACTATGATCACTCGAAATCTGTGTATCGGCTTTTAGGGAAACTCCTTTTACCTTCTTCATTTTGGTGTCAACTCCTAGATTCATTTCAAAAGTCCTAAGAGATCCCATTAATTCTTCTAGCTTCATTTTGGAAACATCCTTGGCTTCTTCAATAGCTGTGACTTTATAAGCGAAACGTGGAGGTAAAGATCGTAGAGCTTTCCTTACTAGTCTTTCTTCGGAAAATGTCTCATCAAGAGCAAATGCCTCATTGACAATGTCACATAATTTTGCATTAAATTCAGCAATACTTTCATCTTCATGCATTCTTAAATTCTCGAATCTTGTAGTAATCATCTGCATTTTGGATAATTTCACAGCCGATGTTCCTTCATATGTGATCTGAAGAATTTCCCAGGCCTTTTTTGCTGACTCACAAGTGGAAATAAGTCTGAACTGTGTAGGATCAACACCGTTAAAAATAGCATTCAGAGCTTTTGAACTACTGTTGGCCATCGCATCTTCGGAGGGAGACCAATCTTCTTCAGCCTTGAGAGTTGTAACACCTTCTTTGTTTGTAATTGTTGGAGGATCTCATCCTATCAAAATAGATTTCCAAGCTTTTTCATCGATAGCTTTGATGAAAGCCTTCATTCTGGCCTTCCAATAAGCATAGTTGCTACCGTCTAATAGAGGTGGCCGCATTGTTGAACCTCCTTCTTTCATAGAGTCCATTGCACAGAATAAAACACGATCAAATCCCGCGGATCCCGCCTAAGAAACAGAGGCGTCCTTCTCTGATACCAATTGAAATCGTGATTAGTTACGTTGGTGTTGTAACACTGATCGTGACACCAATAGTAAACAGCAATAATGGACAAAATAAAATGCGTAAAGTAAGGAGACACAAAATTGTTAACGCAGTTCGGCAACCAGCCTACGTCTGCGGGGCCATGCCCAGAATTAAAAACATTTCAATGAGTTTACAAAATTGCAAGACAACCGGACTTATACAAATAAAGACTCCCTCTTATTTTTGTCGCCGTCTCTAGCTAACTTCCTCAAGGAAACTGTTTTTACGAGATCCCCTCGACTTTAGATCGACCTCTCCCGAGATCTAAATGCGACAAGCTCCCCTTGTCGATATTGACTCCTCCCGGAATCCGTGTATGGCAAGATCCCCTTGCCCACGATAAGAGTGACAAGCTCCCATTGTTAATAAATAGAACTCCTCCCGAGTTCCAGCACTGTCTCCTCCTGAGACTGATCTTCAATGAAGAATAAAAAGGACTGCACCTATGACACCGCTTGTGACACCAACCGTTGTTATAGGATGCAACCAACCACCACACTCGTATAATAATGAAATCCAACAGCAACAGAGGTAGAGTGTAGACAACAATCTCACAGAGATCGAACAATCAAAAACACACTCACTTGCAGAAGCAAGAGAGGGAACAAAACCGGCGGCACACGACACAAGAGAATATCTCCTAGAATAATAATAATCCGCTTACCTCTTCTGTGAAAGGTTGATGCTTAACTATATTCGCAGCAGGTTGTCGTTCTAGAACAGAAAGCACAACATAAGGAAACTCAATCTAAAAAATCAAACTCGCGACACCTTTGGCGACACATACGGAAAGTACAAGAATAAAACCATATATTGACCCCAGAATATTTGAATGACGATTCTTGATCTCTGTTATGATTCACAGAACAATCTATATTCAAATCGGCCTTCCATAGATAAAGATAATTGATAACTTGATTTCCAAGTAACTTTCCAAATAACCAACTTTTCTTATTTTTCAAGGTTACTATAAAACTAATATTCTGCATAGTTTTGGTAACATAATCTCCGATAAATCTGTCTGCTGTGCACCAGAAAAATATAGCAATCTATATTTAATTTCTAATAAAAATATAATTACTTTTGCCAAATAAATATATGCCAACATAAATATACATTAACAATAGAGACTGTCTCAGACTAGGCTTACTAGAAGGAAGGTTTAATTCTCTTTTCCTTTTTCTCTCCACTTTAACAGTTAGTTGAATAATCTCCTCCCAGGTATTGGATTGTTGGAGCTACACTATATGTCCTATGCGCTTGAGCCCTTCGACAAATCGTGCAATAGTTTTCTACTCAGGTTCATCAATCTCACACCTGATCATCAATGTCTCAAACTCGATAACATAGTCATCAATAAACAAATCCCCTTAGAGTAGACTCTGCATATGAAAATACATTTCTTGCATTTAATGTATGGGCACAAATTGTTTCTTCATCAAGCCCCAGGTAGTTATTGGTTCATCTCCATATCTTCTTCTATGTGTTTTTAGACTATCCCACCACAAACTAGCATAAGTAGTAAAGAATAGCAAAATCTAACCTTTGCTAATCCAGAATAATCTTGGAATACCTTTCGTACCCAATTCAAGTATTCGTCCCAAAGCTAGTACATCTGAAAGGTTGAACCTATAGTTTTAGGCCCCTCATCTTTCCTCATTGAAGTCAGCACATTGCTCATCTCCGACAAATTTAGCTTTTCTCTACCGCCTCTGCGCAAATCACAACAATTAAAACAAGAATGGTCCAGTCTTTTGATATGAACCCGGTTCTTCTTTCTATGCATTTCACGTCTAAATCCCACCCGTTCTATTTTCCGGTTTAATGTTTTCCGTTAATTCTTCCCTGCTCTTCTCCACCTTTCTTATCCCTTCTATCTCCTCCTTACACGAACAACCCCACACCTCCACGACCGTTTCTGCTCAATTCAGCCCAACTGATTCCGGAGGCAATCAACCTGAATCATCCCATCTTTTCTGTTTTTGATTCCGCTCTATTGCATCGCCATGGGCGCCGAATCGGTAAGCCTTCCTTTTTTGTCAACTCCGAGCGATTCGTTATTTTGAAACAACTTCTTTCTCAAGCTCAGTACTCTGATTGTTATCCGATTCCTGGAACGTTGACCGGATATTAGGTTTCTGTTTTGAAGAATTGGAGACTCTGTTGCTTTTAGGGTTACGCAAATTTGGAGAAAGTGCTTCTTTCTTATTTATTTGATTCGGAAAAAAGATCTGTATTGATTTTCTATTTGAGCCATGGTTGAGGAAGGGGTTTCAAATTTTATTTAAATTTTAGTTTTGTTGGCTTCAACAGGGGGAAGAGAAGCTGGATTAGAGAATAATGTGTATACTATGCGTGGTTCAGAAGTGGTCTCGCCGGGTTGCTATAATGCTTCCTTGGTTGGTTATTCCACTAATAGGACTATGGGCTTTTTCTCAGCTTTTGCCGCCAGCTTTTCGATTTGAGATAACATCACCGAGGCTGGCTTGTGTTTTTGTGCTTTTAGTTACTCTCTTTTGGTACGAGATTTTGATGCCTCGTCTGACTTCTTGGCGGGCACACAGAAATGCAGGTCTAAGGGAGAGAAAGAGGGTTGAAGCAATCGAATTGCAGAAGCTGAGAAAAACAGCTACAAAGCGATGTCGGAACTGCCTGACTCCATACAAGGACCAGAACCCAGGTGGTGGGCGTTTTATGTGTTCATATTGTGGTCATATTTCAAAGCGACCAGTTTTAGACATGTTTCTACCTCCAGGTTTTTCAAATTCTAGAGTGAATGATTTAATTGGAAAGAGTGGTAAGATAATGACTGGAAAGATATGGACTGATAGTGGATGGATACATGGCCAAGATTGGTTGGAAAATGGAAATTGGAGTAGTGGGCCTGTTGTGGGGATGTCTTCTTACTGGAGAAAGAATGGGAATGATATCTTTGGAGGAGATGAAAATTGTTTTGCTGAGAAATCTTATTCTTGTGTTGTCATTTTTGTTTTCAAGCTGTTGACCTCATTTTTCATGAGCATTCAATGGCTTTGGAGAAAGATTTTTGGTTTCAGTTCAACAAGGGAAGATTTTTCATCTGATACAGAGCTTCAAGGAACAATGGCAAAGAGAGGCGAGAATGGACTCAACTTTCAGGAAAGTAAAGGTGAGAAAGCTCGTAGAAAAGCCGAAGAGAAGAAATTGGCTAGACTAGAGAAAGAGCTTTTAGAAGAGGAGGAAAGAAAGCAGAGAGAGGAGGTTGCAAGGTTGGTTGAGGAACAAAGAAGACTGAGGGACCAAAAAGCGGAAGTTGAGAGAGATCGTGCCAAAACATCATTTCCCATCAGGGAGAAAGATAGCAAGAAAGAAACAGAAAAGAGGCGACAGGAAAAGAGGAAGGAGAAAGATAGAGGGTCTAGCAAGAGCAATTCAGATGCAGAAGAGCTTGAAAAAAAAGCTGGTAAGGAAAACGAAAAGACGTGTGATTTTGATAGGAATAGTGACCATAGAGAAATCCAGAAGTCGGAAGGCGCGAAGGGCCAAGGGACTGAAATTGGATTTGGAACAAAGAATAATGCTGCTAACAATTTTGACCGCGGTAATGCGGGTAAGAGATATTTTGATCGTATGAGGGGAAGTATTTGGTCTTCTTCAAAAGCCTTGAGTGGAGGTAGTATTTTTGGAAAAATTGCTGGTAATGCTACTTCTGTTAACAAAGAAGAAAAATCTTTAGGCTCCATAGAACGAGTCCATACTTCTAATACTTGGAAAGATATGTGTGCACCATCTGAACAATCTGTTAAGCATAGTGTGCATGTAGATGAAAAGGGCGGCAATTGTCCTGTAAGTTCTCTTTTTTTGTGGTTCATCTAAAATTTTTACCTATCTTTTAGAGTGACCTTCACTCATTCGAATTATGTCCAAGGTATGAAATTAATATATAATTTGCCATAGATACCCATTTGTATTCAAGGTTTTCTTTCATAAAAGTGTGATTGTTGCTTGATATTTGTTAGTTTGAAGAGTTATATGTATATCTTTATCCATTGGAAATTGTACATTAATGCTAATTCAATGAATTACTCTTAAAGGTTTTCGTCATGATAATTCAAGTTGGGGAGATTACTTGGAAAGCAACAAATAATATATATAAATAAAATTTATTAGTCACTTCTTAATAGCTTAATATTGAAGACAAAAATTAATAACAACCTCTCTTTTATATTCTACAATAATGTTTTAATTAGATTATTTAGAATAGATTTTTTTTTAAATCATTATAAATCTCTTTCGTGACATGATGATTATTAAATCATATATGGTCTTTTTGTTTGAATGTTGCTTTTTCAAATAGCTCTTCGTATTTTTCTAGAATGAGTTGTATGGATAAAAAGAAACTGACTAGAATGAGTTGTAGTTCATTTTTTTCCCTAAAGATCCAATTCTTCCATGCCAATGAAAAAAAGATTCGTGTCCTTCACCAATTTGTGGTCTCTTTTAGTTTTGTGTCTATGGACAAGATTTGGTTCTTTTTTGGCCTGGAAAAAAAATGGCAGTAACGAAGATTACAAAAAAATAGGAAATTGTCCAAGGAGGGGAGAGAAAAGAAATCATGATGTTGTCATTTATTTGGTCAAATTTGTATTTTATGCATGATCTTGGATGTGCTATAAAAATTTGGAAGAAGATGAATGTTGTAATTATCAACTATTTGTTGCAGGTTCTCATCAATCAACAACCAAGAACATCACCAAAAAAATCACAGCAACAATTATTTACCCGATCATCGTCGGTTCCCCCAACAACAAATGTGAGTGTTATAAGCAGACCGACACCAAAGTCTCAACCAGAAGTATACAGTCCCCCGTTTCATGGGCGGTCAGCATTGCCACTATCATTTGAAAATCCTATTATTTTTGGGCAACATGCACCATTTACTCTGTCTACTTATCCAGATCCATCTGCAAGCACTAGTATAGGTTTTTCCCCAGCAATTGAACCCATATTCTGTCATGTTCAAGAAATGCCGCAAGAACTTGTGACAGAAGAACCAGAGCTTTTTGAAGACCCCTGCTACATTCCTGATCCTGTATCCTTATTGGGGCCAGTTTCAGAGTCACTTGAGAATTTTCAGCTGGATAAAGGAACTGGCTTTGAGATAGAAATTGGAGGAAATAGGCCTATTGCTTTAAAGCATGCATGGTTGTCTACTGAAGTAAACAAGCCATCTCTTATTGAGTCTCCTCTATCACGAGAAAAGCATAATTCTTACCCGTTCCGAACCATCTCAAAGGCCCAAGATTCACAAACTTTACCTATAGATGATGTTAATACAAATGCAAAGGAAGAGGGAACGTGGCAGATGTGGAACAGTTCTCCCCTTGGACAGGATGCTCTTGGGTTAGTAGGTAGCCCAGCAAGCTGGCTTTTACCTCTAGAATGTGATAGATCAAGTAAGGATGATTTCATACTACCTTCATCTCAGAAAACTATGGCATCTCTCTTTAAGAAGAACGATCAAGTGCGCTCCGGAATTCTCACTCGTCATAATGTTGTTGGAAGTGGTCAAGGCGATGAAACATTCAGCTCGGTTACTGGTTGTAAGTACGATCCATGGTTAAAGAAGGCTGTTTTCCCTCCTATTTCTTGCACTGAAAACCATTATGCTTTCAAGCCTCCAGAGGAAACTACTCATAGTGACATTATTTATGGAAGTCCAAGAACATTCGTCATTAACCATCCTTTTGAACCATGTCAAGCCCATTTTCGTTCCAAGTTAGTATTTTCTATCTTTATGCAGATTAATGTGTTCCTTGTTTAGCATTGTTCATGTATTGTGATTGAAGAACTGGTATATTAGTTATGATGTCCTCACAATGTTCCCCCTCTCCCCTAAATTTAGACACATCTATTGGTTTAAAGTTGAGCCATCCATTTACCAATAGAGAGAAAAAACTAATTATGTTTTCACTTGACAAGTAACCTAAATTCAGGATGTTTCAAACTTCTTTTGTGATTGAAAAGAAAAACTCTAGATGATTTGGAAATTATTTTCCTTAATGGCAGACAACAAGAGTAGTAATGAAAGTTTTTACTCGTGAGATTGATAACAATAAACTTAGGTACGAGTGCATGAGCATTTATGTTATTATAAATAGGAAGAATATCACAATAAAAAAAAGTTTTGTCATGTTATTTTAGTTTAGTTCTTGTTGACACATCATTGTTCTTTATAAGTACATGCCTAGTTGGTGAACTGTTTTTTGGTATTGGAGCGTAAACATTATCCTCTAGCAAGGGAACTGTGTGGATGCTTGCACATGATAGTTTTTGCTTGGACAAGTTAGTTTTAACTTGGAGTTTCTGATCTTCTAGAAGATATAAATAACAACCATTCTTGTCCGACTGATTGGTTTTTACATATGTTTAGTGCAGTATACATACAAATTCGTGAATAAAATGGTTTGTGTGTAACACAATAATATGTACCTTCCTCTATGAAATCTCTGCAATAAGAGAATTTGAGACTGATTCAAGTTAATGAGTTATCCACGAATTAGTTTAGGAGGCATCCTTATGATAGAAAGGCTTCCTTATCACTTAAGATTTAGTAAGGTGTTTTCAGTCATCTGGATACTGATGCAAATGAGAGCCGATAGTCCAGGTTATTTGGGAAGACATACAGCAGACAGAAGGGTAGAAGGGGAAATAGTGGGTGACGTGGAGGAGTTTGTTACATGGGTGAAAGGGACAGCCAAGAGGGCCAAATATATGCAGGTTTCTGTTATGGAGGGAGGCATGATTATACAGAGAATGTTTTTCTGGTTTCCTTCTTTTCTTCTTTTCCGAATTGGGATCTTTGTTATTCTGGTTAGTGGTTGATTTTTATCGAATGTTCTTGGTATTTCTCTATTCTGGTTTATTGTTCTAATCACCACCTATCAGATACCTTGATTAGAATAAGCTTCTTGTTTGGACTAAAACTTCTTTCTTATTGGTATTGTATGGTATGTGGTTTGTTCGTGATTTTATTGTTCTGACTGGCTTTCAAGGGCAGAGTTAGTGGAGATTGGCTGAAGGGGGAAGGGTTTTAAGGAGGCAGAAACGAAGGGGTGGAAATTCTTAGGAGCTGACTGGCTTTCAAGGGCAGAGTTAGTGGAGATTGGCTGAAGGGGGAAGGGTTTTAAGGAGGCAGAAACGAAGGGGTGGAAATTCTTAGGAGCTGACTGGCTTTCAAGGGCAGAGTTAGTGGAGATTGGCTGAAGGGGGAAGGGTTTTAAGGAGGCAGAAACGAAGGGGTGGAAATTCTTAGGAGCTGACTGGCTTTCAAGGGCAGAGTTAGTGGAGATTGGCTGAAGGGGGAAGGGTTTTAAGGAGGCAGAAACGAAGGGGTGGAAATTCTTAGGAGCTGACTGGCTTTCAAGGGCAGAGTTAGTGGAGATTGGCTGAAGGGGGAAGGGTTTTAAGGAGGCAGAAACGAAGGGGTGGAAATTCTTAGGAGCTGACTGGCTTTCAAGGGCAGAGTTAGTGGAGCATTGTTGAAGTGGAGGAAGGGTTTTAAGGAAGCAGAAAGGAAGGAATGATGTTATAATCTTAATAAAAATATCTCTGGTAGTTCTGTGGAGTGGGTATTCCAAGTCTGAGACTCATGGTGTTTTCTGGGTCGGAGACCTGTGACGTTTATTTGTTTTAGCTTCTTTTTGTTGTTTTATTTACTGTTGGTTCGTCAATGCAACAAGTGGCTTTCCTGGGCAGAATATTGGTATAACAATAATTTCCAAAGCACAATTAACATGACACCCTTTCGAGCTCTTTATTGTCAAGAGCCAACCATTGCTGATTCAATATTGTGGAGGAGAATCTAAAAATTATCAGTTTCAACCTTCTCAAGGCTCAAGACCCTATGCAAGGGTAGAGAGACAGTTTCTGGTAGGTGAGTTAGCATGGTTGAAGTTGAGACCATACCGCAAGCTCTTAGTGCAATGTCGAATAAACAACAAATTGGCCCCTTGCTATTTTAGCCTTTTCAAGGTGATTGAAGGTCAATACTGTTCCTTACAAAATGCAATTGCCGGAAGGTTCAAAAGTTCACCCGGTATTTCACTTTTCGCAACTTTGTTTCCAGAAAGAGTTTCAAGTTGTTGTTACAATGCAGCACACAAAGAAATTCTCGTCAAATGGTCTGGCATACCGACTGGAAAAATTGGAGGAAATATAGTGTCGATACTTGAATGCCGACCCGGGGGTGGAAATTCTTAGGAGCTGACTGGCTTTCAAGGGCAGATTTAATGAAGCTACGCTGAAGGGGGAAGGGCTTTAAGGAGGCAGAAACGAAGGGGTGGAAATTCTTAGGAGCTGACTGGCTTTCAAGGGCAGAGTTAGTGGAGATTGGCTGAAGGGGGGAAGGGTTTTAAGGAGGCAAAAAGGAAGGAATGATGTTATCATCTTGGTAAAAAAAATATCTATGGTAGCTCTGTGGAGTGAATATTCCAAGTCTGAGACTCGTGGTGTTTTCGGGTCGGAGACCTGTGGCATTTATTTGTTTTAGCTTCTCTTCGTTGTTTTATTTACTGGTTGTTTTGGTTGGAAGAACTATACTGGTTGATTATTAAGTGGAGTAACGTAGTTGATAGAGGGTTGATTTGCTCGTATTAGATCCTGGTTTATTTATGTCTTTTGGTTCATTCATTTTTATGTCTCTCTCATACATAAAGGTTCTTAACCGATGAAATCATTTAGTTTAGCAGATGTGTGTTTTACCAAATAATAAAATAGAATGTATGATATTGAGCAGCGACAACTTAGAGAAAGGCAGTCTATCAGTAACTTACTTTGGTTAAGATACTAATACATGCCACTTCCATTGATGGCCATTTTTCTTACGAGTAATACAAATACTGCTGATCGAAATATTAATATGATTTTCATTTTACTTTTGCTTTTGCAGGATTGAGTGAAATCTGCAGAGCCCCGGCGAAGGCACAGGAAAGCCATATGTTTTGAGGCCCTAGAGTCAATGTGGTCCTTTGATTCAATCAAATAATCTCACTTTTGAGAAGCAAAAGTAGCCTCTTTCTATGAAGAATTTAGGGTAATGTCTCCATTTTATCTTCCTGATCTTCTTGACGGAGATTAAATGTTTACTTACATTACTTAGCATAGATAGAAAAGGAAAACATACGTTCGTTTTTCTCATCGGGTAACTTTGAGGAGGGAGGTTTGCATTTCTCATTTTATTTTTTTTTTTAAACATGTTCCTCGGATCATGAAACAAATCTTAGCTGCACATATTAGTAATGCTTATTTGATTTTTGTCGAGGCATTTCCTGTTCGTAGATGCTGCTGAGTTTATCCAGTTCATGGGAGAATCAATTGGTCTTCACTTTAAGAATCAATCAAAATGACCCAAGAAGATCTGATGTTGCTGCTTCTTCAGATTCTGATGTAACGTGGTATCTAGATTAGTTTTCTTTGATCATACTTTGCATACCCACTCCAAGAAATCGAAAGAAATAATGGAAGTATCTATGTACAAGACGTGTATACATGCTTTCAAATAATATTTGAAGGCAGTCAAAAGGTTTGGGTTTCTACATTCTCCAGTTGGAGAAACTGGCAACAGAATTGAGACCACACAATAAAAACCAGACCCCTTGAAAAGAACCTACTGCAGAAGAACTATGTTGGACGGAGGGAGTTGTTGGATTTGCGCCTCTCCCCCTGCCAAGTCCAAACAATGTCCTTCAGGGCTGGCCTTATATCTTGTTTCATCGTCCTATCGAATTCCAGGGTGTCTCCGCTTGTCTTCTTCATTTCCACAATATGAAACATCGGGGTAATCTCGAAAATCTCCGCATCAATTTCTAAGACGCCTTTTCGGCCTTCTTTTGATGCTTGGATTTTCAGCAGCCCAGCTTCTTTCTTTTTCACCTTCATTCTCAGACGCTTGGCCATGTCTTCCAACCTCGAGATGATAGTGTTTGCAGGCTTGTTTGACGAGAATCGTGTTTCTTTCGTCCGGTCAATCCCATCAAACAGACCAGACAAATCAAACCCGGACGAGAACGAAATTATATCGAACGCATTCAAGTTACAAGGCTTTGCCACTTGTTTTAGCTCTGAAGAAGAGTCCATTCTCTCATTAGCTTCAAAAACTCCTTCAGCATTCACTTGAGATGCTTCATTCCCCTCTACTAAATTAACTTGAGGTTCGGAGTCTGCTAATCCCTTCCTGAACCAAGAATTTTCCATGATTTCGGATATGGATATCCGTGTATTCGGGTTTGGATCCAATATTTTTGACAGCAATAGTCGCACTTCCAACGCGAACCATTTCGGGTACTTGACTTCCCCCTTCTCAATCTTTCTATACAACTCAATTATATTAGAATCATGGAAAGGTAGATAACCAGCCAACAAAACATATAAAATCACTCCACACGACCAAATATCCGCTTTGGATCCGTCATAACCATTCCTTGTAATCACTTCAGGAGCAACATAAGCCGGAGTTCCACAGGTCGTGTGAAGCAATCCATCTTGTCTCTTAGAATCAGCAACTGCACTCAATCCAAAATCAGAAACTTTTAAGTTGCCATGTTCATCCAACAGCAAGTTTTCCGGTTTTAAATCCCGATGACTCACGCCTCTGCTGTGGCAGTAATCGACCGCGCTGATCAGCTGCTGAAAATATGTCCGGGCAATATCCTCCTTCAGCTTTCCTTTGGTGACCTTGTCGAACAACTCCCCGCCTTTCACGTACTCCATAATGAAGTAGATCTTAGTTTTGCTTGCCATCACTTCGTAAAGCTCGACCACATTCGGGTGCCTAACCAGTCTCATGACAGAAATTTCTCTCTTGATCTGATCAATCAGTCCAACCTTGACGACCCTCTCCTTGTCGATAATTTTAATGGCCACGCTCGTTCCGGACACGAGATTTCGCGCATAGTGTACCTTGGCAAAAGTACCCTGGCCTAGCAATCTTCCTAATTCATAACGATGCATTAATACACTCCCCTTCTCTTCCATTTCAACTATAATATTTTCGAAGAACAATAATATGTACTATCACTTGTACATGTGATTTGCCGTTCAACAAACAAGCTCAATATCATAAAAGCTCAACCATCTTCGCAAACATCATGCTTCGACAAGATGTGTTCTCTAAAATTTCTGGCTGCATTAGACTTTCGAGAGCAAAATATGATTGGTGTACAAGTAAAATGACAAGTTTCTTCGGGTGCGTTGAAAGGCAAACCAAAGGGAGATGCACCCACATCAACGGCAGAAAAAAATTGAGTCTCCACTTTCAAGCACATCTTTCTGCATTCCCTATTCTCGTTATGAAACTAGAGAATTGGTAATCAGATCTGAAAAGAGCTAAAAAAAAAAATGAGAGAAATGAACATAGATCAATTCAGAAGTAGAAATTAAAAAATATAACAAATTTTTTATTTACTCGCTAGATACTGCAATTCAAAAACAACGCTTCAGACAACTTTAAATCTTCAGAACTTCCAAACTTTAACATTTGAGAACATCGATACAATGGAATATTGATGCAAGGGCCCCTCCATCTTAAACCGCGAACAAATTTTAGAACTCCTCACAGCCTAATCAGGCCAAGCATTGTAAGAACAATTGCAAATGGAGGGAAAAAGTAATTTCAAAGCTGAAAGATATAAACACAGCTATCTATCTAAGATCCATCAAAAACACATATAGCAACTAAAAGTTCTACTAAGAATTCGGGAAGCGAAATGAATCAAGCCCAAAAGATCAGAACCAAATTGAACTTAAAAGAGATTCGGAGTTGCTGACACATACCTTAAGAAATTCAAAAGAACCCTGAAAATGCTGAGAACCAGGAGGGCTGGATAAGTTTTCAGAAAGATCTTTTGCCAGAAATGGCGAATATTCCAACTGAGATGTCTTTTATACATACCAATGCGACCCAGTTCCTATTCTTAAACGCGTTTTAAATGGTCTAATTAATCCTAAACCACGTAAGAAAAATCAAACCTTTCATGAAAACCACAGTGAATTCTCAGATGACGACGAATTGCCAGGACGACAGACGTCGATTATCTGTCCAACCAGAGCCGTATGCCTGCGGCTCTGTCGGGGGTAGGTGGGGCCCACGGAAACATTCATCCAGATTCTCGATATTTCCAGCAGAACGCATCGACGGTCATTATTAGGCGACGTGGAAACATGTCCTAAGTTGCAGAAACAAGACGAAACCATGTTGATCGTCTTTTTGGAGGCAGGGAACGTGATATTGTGTTGTAATTTTAAAGTTTAGCATGGGTTGATAAAGTAACACGACAGATCGCCAACACAAAAGTAATTAAAAGAGACATGTCACGCACCTTCGCATTAATATGTTTATTTTTTTATTTAAAATAAATTAATAATATGTCAAAATACTATAATTAATATAATAAATTATAAATATTTAATTTATTATATTAATCGCATCAATTATTATTTGATAATTTTTTATTAAAAATTTTAGACCCAAACCATTAGTAGACTTTTACTAAGATTTCAGTTTTAAGAGTTTGAAGTTTGATTTTATCGGGTTCATTTTATAAATGAAGAACAAAACATGGGTTTGAACTCAGGTTTGTTGAGAAAAAACATGGTTTTGGAAAAAGTTATTTTTCTTCAAGTTTATTTTTTCTACTTGCCACTTCTCTCCATTTTGCTGGTTCAACTTTATGAACCGAGAACCAACTCAAAAATTGATATAGTTAACCGGTTTTCTAATGCTCAAACACACAAACTAGACCAAACCTATTGGTTCAACCCCAACTTCTGACCACCAAATTGACAAAAAACGTAAACATCCATCAACAATTTTAAAACATAATCATCTCATTAATTCTAATTGGAAACAATTGATTGTCCATAGCTATTAAAATCAGTGCTGAAGCTTTTAATATGAGTAGTCAAGCTTTACTGGCACATATTCTACACCAAATGCAGGATCATAGTATACACACAAATCATTGCTGCTGAGCAAAGACACGTTCATCAGACAATGGAACTATTGCTGCTGCTTTCAAGAATCAGCCAGTCCTTCGACCCCAGGTGAAGAACAAGTTGGTAAAGCAGTACAAATGTCCGTCGACTCCAGAAATTTCTCGGCGTTGGTTATGATCAAAGGCCCGTACTCGAAAACAAATCTCTTGCACTGCTAATCATGAGAGGAAACATAGATATTTTATCTTTTTACAGTTAGAAAATTTTGATTTTAATAGAATTTGAAAAATCGTCTACATATAAGAAGCAGATATTGTTCACCTTTTTCGCATAGTTCTCAACAGAATTGCATGCCTTCAGTAGCAACTCAATTATCTCGAGCTGACATTGAAAAAGAAAGTCGTTTTTATAGAATGCTTCTTGCTATAGAATATCTTCTGATTTGAGAAGGCGTACTTACAACGGCCTTCACAATATATTTAGTGGAATTGAGTGATATAAACCAAACCAGATCCCACATGATGATTATTTCCTTTGTGCTCACAATTTGATCCATCACTACTCTAATAGCATGTAGACCACTTAATCTACTTTCTTAAAAAAATGAGCCGCTTTTCAGGAAAAAACAAATATTAAAATACTACAACCATCTTGGTACCCATGTAGGGTACACGAAATCCACTTCCGATTCAAAATGGATCAGAAGATCAGAACAAACAAGTTACTAGGTATATTGACTGGCTAAAGTAAACACTTGATATCCTTTGAAATACGCAAGATCAAACAAATGTATTTATTTCATTATGAGCTGATAAGGTTTAAAAAGCATGAGCAACCAGGAATTTATTTCTCATAAAAGGAAAAATAAAATAGAGCAAAATGACTTTACTTTATGATACTTAAGAAGCAGAGCAGTTACCAACCTGAGTGTCAGGATCTTTCAGTTTATCCATTAGTTCAGAAATAGTCTGATGGCAGAAGTCGCAACTACTATCACGAATCTGAGTAGAGATAGTAACAATTTGTTCACAGAGATTTACTTTTTTGCAGAAAGCTTCAGGGCTAACAGCAGTCATCTCTAAGAAGAAAAGCGGGGCATAATAGTCGACTAAGGTGATGCACTGTCAAAAAACGTATTGAAACAATATTATTATATGACAAATTTATTTGAACATGAAACACTTGTTTTACACTTTTTTTTTTTGTGGGACCATGAATTATTCCAGGATATAAAACATTTAATTACAACTTATCCTAAATTTATTTAAAAAAAAAATAAACTGACGGCTTTACAAAATCTTGCTTCCCCGTGTATACACTTCTGTCAGATTATATTATCCCCCCATAATTTACAATGTATACAACAACTTGGCGATTTCCATATCCATCACTGAGATGGTGCAAACCATAACCAAATAAAAAATATGCGGACTGAAATACCAGCAACTGAATAACCACTAAATCTCAAGACCTTGGATAAAAAAAAGAAGTGGTGACTGGAAGTTATTCTCTTCATGGACTTCTCATTTAGGAGTGTTGGGGTGTTTGACCACTAGAGTTATATAAAAAAGACTCAAACATTACCTGCTGCTTGAAAGAGGGCAACCGAGAGCAGGACATGTGGAGAATATCAATAATCTCATTCTGGGTCTTGTTTGCAGCAAGGTATTCAAGTGCCTCGCTGGCAAACTCCTCACACAATGTACACACATTATCTTTCTTTGAAACTTCTCTTTCTAGGTCCAAATAACTAATCTGTGTATCTGAAACAGGAGACCCACTCTTAAAACTTCAATGTTAAGTAAAACCATTTTCAGAGAACATTAGTCCTTACTATCTGAAAGTCCAAAAAAAGCTTAGAAGCCAGAGAGTTGAAAATGTTTTAAATCAAGTTGTCGGGGGTAGCCATCAAATTTTGGCAATGGCCGTGAAACAACATTTGGCAGCACAAATTACTCAAAAGATACTCTTACAATATAAGGTGATGAAGCAAAATTGATTTGTCAGACAAAGATAGAGATTCATTATAATACCAACCTGGGTACAGAAGTTTATAAAGTCTTATTTAATTTTTTAAAGACCAGAAAGTTATTAATTTCTTTTTATATAAAAAACAAATAATGTATTAAAGGCAACTTATAATAAATACATGACCAAAAACTGCTATCACCAACATCAAGTATGACTTTGAATGGATAATTGTGGAGTTCCCGGTGCGCCCAATACAATATTGTCCGCTTTGGGTCGGAGCCCGCACAGTTTTGTTTTTGGGCATAGGACTATGCCCAAAACGCGGTGTACTGGAAAGGGAGGGAAACTCGACTTATAAGCCCTCGCCAATCTCCATTCCCAAAGAAATATGAGATTTGGCAACCCTACTAGTTTCACAGGCAGGGTCGCCACAATCCTCCCCCCTTCAACGGGCCCAACGTCTCTGTCGGTCACACTTCCGGTCAAGAGATGACTCTGATACCATTTGTGGAGTTTCTGGTGCTCCTATTATAATATTGTCCACTTTAGGCCGGAACCCACACGACTTTGTTATTGGGTTATGCCAAAAAAACGTTGCATTAGATAGGGAGGGCAACTCGACTTATAAGTCTTTACTAATTTCCACTCCCAAACGATGTGAGATTTGACACCTCCACTGGTTTCACATGGTAGGTCGCCACAATCCTCCACTTTTCAGAGAGTCCGAGGTCCTCGTTGTCCACACTTCCAATCGAGAGATGACTCTGATACCATTTGTGGAGTCTCTGGTGCTCCCAATACAATATTGTCAGTTTTTTGCCGGAGCCCACTGCTTTGTTCTTGGGCTAAGCCCAAAATGCGTTGTACTAGGTAGGGAGGGAAACTCGACTTATAAGCCCTCATCAATCTCCACTCCCAAGCGATGTGTGATTTGACAACCCCATTGGTTTCATAGGGCGGGTCGCCACAATAATAGTCACTTGCAATGCCAGACTTAAAATATGACAAACTCCAGGTACAAAATCAGATAATTTTACTTGGCTGATATGACATTATGCTGTAAGCAAGCAGTGCACCGTAATAATGATTTTGGGAAAGAAATAACAAATTCAAAAAATAGTTATTCTAAAATGAGAAAAAAAGGTACAAAGGAATTGAAATCTCTACCAGAAAAGGCAGATTTGAACGTTTACCTGATAGCTCAGAGTTCAGAAGCTGTCTAGCATCACAGACCAAAGAAGCACCAAGAACAAAAAGGAAAAAAACTCGAACTCTCATGTCCATACCACCTGAATAACCAAACATTAGCAAATATTTCCATTATATAATAAACATAGAAAAGTTTGTAAGTTAGACAGGACACATGATTAGGAACTTCTTAAGTTTTGTAGTCCCATCCTAAACTTAAACGTAATTAACTGTGGAACTCAAAATGCAATCTGGTAGATAACAATTTACAACCATCCTGTCAGACGGATCAACACTAATGGTGGCAGACAGAAAATTTCAACACGAAAGAAACCATCAATCAGCAATAAAGGGAAACAAAGATTTCCTATTTTTCCATGCTCTTGTCTTGTTAGCTTCTTACCGAATTAGACGTAGATCTGTATCCTCAACCATTGAAGCTCAAATAACCAAAAATGTAACACCTTTACAGTATGCAGTTAAAACTTATGTGCCTGATAGTTTGAAAGAGATATTGGTATGGTGATTTGCAGTGGCTAATAAATAAGTAAAACTTGAGCACATAACTAGGAATTTCAAATCGATGAGTAAATAATCAAAAAAAAAAAAAAAGTACTTGAAATGGCTCTGACTCAATTATAATCATTAAACTTAAATTTCTGGATAAACATAATCATAACTAAGATTTGGACCGGACGGAGTTGTTGGATTTGCGCTCTCCCCGGCCAAGATCCAAACACTGTCCTTCAGCTGGCCTTATATCTTTTTTCCATCGTCCTATCGAATTCCAGGTGTCTCCGCTTGTCTTCTTCATTTCCACAATATGAAACATCGGGGTAATCTCGAAAATCTCCGCATCAATTTCTAAGACGCCTTTTCGGCCTTCTTTTGATGCTTGGATTTCAGCAGCCCAGCTTCTTTCTTTTTCACCTTCATTCTCAGACGCTTGGCCATGTCTTCCAACCTCGAGATGATAGTGTTTGCAGGCTTGTTTGACGAGAATCGTGTTTCTTTCGTCCGGTCAATCCCATCAAACAGACCAGACAAATCAAACCCGGACGAGAACGAAATTATATCGAACGCATTCAAGTTACAAGGCTTGCCACTTGTTTTAACTCTGAAGAAGGTCCATTCTCTCATTAGCTTCAAAAACTCCTTCAGCATTCACTTGAGATGCTTCATTCCCCTCTACTAAATTAACTTGAGGTTCGGAGTCTGCTAATCCCTTCCTGAACCAAGAATTTTCCATGATTTCGGATATGGATATCCGCGTATTCGGGTTTGGATCCAATATTTTTGACAGCAATAGTCGCACTTCCAACGCTAACCATTTCGGGTACTTGACTTCCCCCTTCTCAATCTTTCTATACAACTCAATTATATTAGAATCATGGAAAGGTAGATAACCAGCCAACAAAACATATAAAATCACTCCACACGACCAAATATCCGCTTTGGATCCGTCATAACCATTCCTTGTAATCACTTCAGGAGCAACATAAGCCGGAGTTCCACAGGTCGTGTGAAGCAATCCATCTGTCTCTTAGAATCAGCAACTGCACTCAATCCAAAATCAGAAACTTTTAAGTTGCCATGTTCATCCAACAGCAAGTTTTCCGGTTTTAATCCCGATGACTCACGCCTCTGCTGTGGCAGTAATCGACCGCGCTGATCAGCTGCTGAAAATATGTCCGGGCAATATCCTCCTTCAGCTTTCCTTTGGCGACCTTGTCGAACAACTCCCCGCCTTTCACGTACTCCATAACGAAGTAGATCTTAGTTTTGCTTGCCATCACTTCGTAAAGCTCGACCACATTCGGGTGCCTAACCAGTCTCATGACAGAAATTTCTCTCTTGATCTGATCAATCAGTCCAACCTTGACGACCCTCTCCTTGTCGATAATTTTAATGGCCACGCTCGTTCCGGACACGAGATTTCGCGCATAGTGTACCTTGGCAAAGTACCCTGGCCTAGCAATCTTCCTAATTCATAACGATGCATTAATACACTCCCCTTCTCTTCCATTTCAACTATAATATTTTCGAAGAACAATAATATGTACTATCACTTGTACATGTGATTTGCCGTTCAACAAACAAGCTCAATATCATAAAAGCTCAACCATCTTCGCAAACATCATGCTTCGACAAGATGTGTTCTCTAAATTTCTGGCTGCATTAGACTTTCGAGAGCAAAATATGATTGGTGTACAAGTAAAATGACAAGTTTCTTCGGGTGCGTTGAAAGGCAAACCAAAGGGAGATGCACCCACATCAACGGCAGAAAAAAATTGAGTCTCCACTTTCAAGCACATCTTTCTGCATTCCCTATTCTCGTTATGAAACTAGAGAATTGGTAATCAGATCTGAAAAGAGCTAAAAAAAAAAATGAGAGAAATGAACATAGATCAATTCAGAAGTAGAAATTAAAAAATATAACAAATTTTTTATTTACTCGCTAGATACTGCAATTCAAAAACAACGCTTCAGACAACTTTAAATCTTCAGAACTTCCAAACTTTAACATTTGAGAACATCGAGACAATGGAATATTGATGCAAGGGCCACTCCATCTTAAACCACGAACAAATTTTAGAACTCCTGATAAGCATGGTAAGAACAAATGCAAATGGAGGGAAAAAGTAATTTCAAGGCTGAAAGATATAAACACAGCTATCTATCTATGATCCATCAAAAACACATATAGCAACTAAAAGTTCTACTAGGAATTCGGGAAGCGAAATGAATCAAGCACAAAAGATTAGTAGAACCAATTTTAAATTAAAGAGATTCGGAGTTGCTGACACATACCTTAAGAAATTCAAAAGAACCCTGAAAATGCTGAGAACCGGGAGGGCTAGATAAGTTTTCAGAAAGATCTTTTGCCAGAAATGGCGAATATTCCAAATGAGATGTCTTTTATACATACCAATGCGGCAATGCGACCCAGTTCCTATTCTTAAACGCGTTTTAAATGGTCTAATTAATCCTAAACCACCCAAGAAAAATCAAACCTTTCATGAAAACCACAGTGAATTCTCAGATGATGACGAATTGCCAGGACGACAGACGTCGATTATCTGTCCAACCAGAGCCGTATGCCTGTGGCTCTGTCGGGGGTAGGTGGGGCCCACGCAAACATTCATCCAGATTCTCGACATTTCCAGCAGTAACGCATCGACGGTCATTATTAGGCCACGTGGAAACATGTCCTAAGTTGCAGAAACAAGACGAAACCATGTTGATCGTCTTTTTGGAGGCGGGGAACGTGATATTGTGTTGTAATTTTAAAGTTTAGCATGGGTTGATAAAGTAACACGATCGATCGCCAACACAAAAGTAATTAGAAGAGACATGTGACGCACCTTCGTATTAATATGTTTATTTTCTCGTTTTATTATTTAAAAAAATTATTAATTTATCAAAATATTGATTAGAATAGTAAATTATGAAGAGATAATTTCTTACATCAATCATTATTTGACAATTTATTATTAAAAGTTTTGGATCCAAAGTATTAGACTTTTACTAAGATTTCAGTGTTAAGACTTTGAAGTTTGATTTTGTTGGGTTCATCTTATAAATGAAGAACAAAACATGGGTTTGAACTCAGGTTTGTTGAGAAAAAACATGGTTTTGGAAAGAGTTATTTTTCTTCAAGTTTATTTTTGATACTTGCCACTTCTCTCCATTTTGCTGGTTCAACTTTATGAACCGAGAACCAACTCAAAAATTGATTTAGTTAACTGGGTTTTCTAATGCTCAAACACAAACTAGACCAAACTCATTGGTTCTACCCCAACTTCTGACCAGCAAATTGACAAAAACATAAACATCCATCGACAATTTTAAAACATAATCATCTCATTAATTCTAATTGGAAACAATTGATTGTCCATAGCTATGAAAATCAGTGCTGAAGCTTTTAATACGAGTAGTCAAGCTTTACTGGCACATATTCTACACCAAATGCAGGATCATAGTATACACACAAATCATTGCTGCTGAGCAAAGACACGTTCATCAGACAATGGAACTATTGCTGCTGCTTTCAAGAATCAGCCAGTCCTTCGACCCCAGGTGAAGAACAAGTTGGTAAAGCAGTACAAATGTCCGTCGACTCCAGAAATTTCTCGGCGTTGGTTATGATCAAAGGCCCGTACTCGAAAACAAATCTCTTGCACTGCTAATCATGAGAGGAAACATAGATAGATATTTTATCTTTTTACAGTTAGAAAATTTTGATTTTAATAGAATTTGAAAAATAGTCTACATATAAGAAGCAGATATTGTTCACCTTTTTCGCATAGTTCTCAACAGAATTGCATGCCTTCAGCAGCAACTCAATTATCTCGAGCTGACATTGAAAAAGAAAGTCGTTTTTTTAGAATGCTTCTTGCTATAGAATATCTTCTGATTTGAGAAGGCGTACTTACAACGGCCTTCACAATATATTTAGTGGAATTGAGTGATATAAACCAAACCAGATCCAACATGATGAAACTTTATCATGACCATATGATGAGAGATGATTATTTCCTTTGTGCTCACAATTTGATCCATCACTACTCTAATAGCATGTAGACCACTTAATCTACTTTCTTAAAAAATGAGCCGCTTTTCAGGAAAAAAACAAATATTAAAATACTACAACCATCTTGGTACCCATGTAGGGTAGAGGAAATCCACTTCCGATTCAAAATGGATCAGAAGATCAGAACAAACAAGTTACTAGGTATATTGACTGGCTAAAGTAAACACTTGATATCCTTTGAAACGCAAGATCAAACAAATGTATTTATTTCATTATGAGCTGATAAGGTTTAAAAAGCATGAGCAACCAGGAATTTATTTCTCATAAAAGGAAAAATAAAATAGAGCAAAATGACTTTACTTTCTGATACTTAAGAAGCAGAGCAGTTACCAACCTGAGTGTCAGGATCTTTCAGTTTATCCATTAGTTCAGAAATAGTCTGATGGCAGAAGTCGCAACTACTATCACGAATCTGAGTAGAGATAGTAACAATTTGTTCACAGAGATTTACTTTTTTGCAGAAAGCTTCAGGGCTAACAGCAGTCATCTCTAAGAAGAAAAGCGGGGCATAATAGTCGACTAAGGTGATGCACTGTCAAAAAACGTATTGAAACAATATTATTACATGACAAATTTATTTGAACATGAAACACTTGTTTTACACTTTTTTTTTTTTTTTGTGGGACCATGAATTATTCCAGGATATAAAACATTTAATTACAACTTATCCTGAATTTATTTAAAAAATAAATAAACTGACGGCTTTACAAAATCTTGCTTCCCCGTGTATACACTTCTGTCAGATTATATTATCCCCCCATAATTTACAATGTATACAACAACTTGGCGATTTCCATATCCATCACTGAGATGGTGCAAACCATAACCAAATAAAAAATATGCGGACTGAAATACCAGCAACTGAATAACCACTAAATCTCAAGACCTTGGATAAAAAAAAGAAGTGGTGACTGGAAGTTATTCTCTTCATGGACTTCTCATTTAGGAGTGTTGGGGTGTTTGACCACTAGAGTTATATAAAAAAGACTCAAACATTACCTGCTGCTTGAAAGAGGGCAACCGAGAGCAGGACATGTGGAGAATATCAATAATCTCATTCTGGGTCTTGTTTGCAGCAAGGTATTCAAGTGCCTCGCTGGCAAACTCCTCACACAATGTACACACATTATCTTTCTTTGAAACTTCTCTTTCTAGGTCCAAATAACTAATCTGTGTATCTGAAACAGGAGACCCACTCTTAAAACTTCAATGTTAAGTAAAACCATTTTCAGAGAACATTAGTCCTTACTATCTGAAAGTCCAAAAAAAGCTTAGAAGCCAGAGAGTTGAAAATGTTTTAAATCAAGTTGTCGGGGGTAGCCATCAAATTTTAGCAATGGCCGTGAAACAACATTTGGCGGCACAAATTACTCAAAAGATACTCTTACAATATAAGGTGATGGAGCAAAATTGATTTGTCAGACAAAGATAGAGATTCATTATAATACCAACCTGGGTACAGAAGTTTATAAAGTCTTATTTAATTTTTTAAAGACCAGAAAGTTATTAATTTCTTTTTATATAAAAAACAAATAATGTATTAAAGGCAACTTATAATAAATACATGACCAAAAACTGCTATCACCAACATCAAGTATGACTTTGAATGGATAATTGTGGAGTTCCCGGTGCGCCCAATACAATATTGTCCGCTTTGGGTCGGAGCCCGCACAGTTTTGTTTTTGGACTATGCCCAAAACGCGGTGTACTGGAAAGGAAGGGAAACTCGACTTATAAGCCCTCACCAATCTCCATTCCCAAAGAAATGTGAGATTTGGCAACCCTACTGGTTTCACAGGTAGGGTCGCCACAATCCTCCCCCCTTCAACGGGCCCAACGTCTCCGTCGGTCACACTTCCGGTCGAGAGATGACTCTGATACCATTTGTGGAGTTTCTGGTGCTCCCATTACAATATTATCCACTTTAGGCCGGAACCCACACGACTTTGTTATTGGGTTATGCCAAAAAAAACGTTGTATTAGATAGGGAGGGCAACTCGACTTATAAGCCCTTACTAATTTCCACTCCCAAACGATGTGAGATTTGACACCTCCACTGGTTTCACATGGTAGGTCACCACAATCCTCCCCTTTTCAGAGAGTCCGAGGTCCTCGTTGGCCACACTTCCAATCGAGAAATGACTCTGATACCATTTGTGGAGTCTCTGGTGTTCCCAATACAATATTGTCAGTTTTTTGCCGGAGCCCACACTGCTTTGTTCTTGGGCTAAGTCCAAAATGCGTTGTACTAGGTAGGGAGGGAAACTCGACTTATAAGCCTTCATCAATCTCCACTCCCAAGCGATGTATGATTTGGCAACCCCATTGGTTTCATAGGGCGGGTCGCCACAATAATAGTCACTTGCAATGCCAGACTTAAAATATGACAAACTCCAGGTACAAAATCAGATAATTTTACTTGGCTGATATGACATTATGCTGTAAGCAAGCAGTGCACCGTAATAATGCTTTTGGGAAAGAAATAACAAATTCAAAAAATAGTTATTCTAAAATGAGAAAAAAAAGGTACAAAGGAATTGAAATCTCTACCAGAAAAGGCAGATTTGAACGTTTACCTGATAGCTCAGAGTTCAGAAGCTGTCTAGCATCACAGACCAAAGAAGCACCAAGAACAAAAAGGAAAAAAACTCGAACTCTCATGTCCATACCACCTGAATAACCAAACATTAGCAAATATTTCCATTATATAATAAACATAGAAAAGTTTGTAAGTTAGACAGGACACATGATTAGGAACTTCTTAAGTTTTGTAGTCCCATCCTAAAACGTAATTAACTGTGGAACTCAAAATGCAATCTGGTAGATAACAATTTACAACCATCCTGTCAGACGGATCAACACTAATGGTGGCAGACAGAAAATTTCAACACGAAAGAAACCATCAATCAGCAATAAAGGAAACAAAGATTTCCTATTTTTCCATGCTCTTGTCTTGTTAGCTTCTTACCGAATTAGACGTAGATCTGTCTCCTCAACCATTGAAGCTCAAATAACCAAAAATGTAACACCTTTACAGTATGCAGTTAAAACTTATGTGCCTGATAGTTTGAAAGAGATATTGGTATGGTGATTTGCAGTGGCTAATAAATAAGTAAAACTTGAGCACATAACTAGGAGTTTCAAATCGATGAGTAAATAATAAAAAAAAAAAAAAGTACTTGAAATGGCTCTGACTCAATTATAATCATTAAACTTAAATTTCTGGATAAACATAACATCATTAACTAAGAGCTAATTTCATGAAAACAAGTTTTTAAATTCACCATGGACGCAAAAAACTAAAAAAACAAACAGCTACAGAAGCACCTAATACAGTACTAGAGCGGTTAGCACACGAAAAATCTGGTAAGCTGACGAAATTCGTTCGTTATCTACCTTAAACAGAAAGGCAGATTAGAACAAAATTATAATCATCGATTTATAGAAACTCCAAGCATGGAAAAAGAAAACGATAGAGCTAGAAACAGAAGAGCGAATTCAGTGGATTGAACAAACCTGTGGATATCCTTCTCCGGCAGTGTATCAGCAACCAAAAGTAGAATTCACTTGGCTAGTATCGCCCGAAGCTTGAGATGGAAATGAAGATGGAGAAGAAAGAAAGGTACACGCGATTCCTTTTGATTGTCGGATGGGATAAATTAGGTGGAAGAGTCGTTATTGGATGGGATTTGCTACGCTGTTTTGGCGAACATTGTGAGTTCCATAGATCGTGCTTATTCTGTTCCACGTGTCACGATAATATTGTTTTCTTAATAAAATTAAGGGAAATTACCAATTTCAAATTTAATATATATATGTTTTTTTTTTTTTGTTTAAACCTTAAATTTTCAATTCTAACGCTCCAAACCTTAAAGTATGGAAAACATAACAAATCCAACTTTGGCGTGCGTCCGTTAACTTTCGTTCTCTAATTTTTGCCGTTGACTGGACACACCTTTAAAAACGGAGTGTCCGTTGTTGAGAACGGATGAACCCTTTTGAAACATAGTCCGTCCGTTTATAGTTTTTGCCGCAGACTGTTCGCACTGTCGAAAAACACGGTCCGTCTGTTCTTCTCTAGCGACATGGTTAACTAAGCATAACATCAGACGCATTCTGTGGGTGTTCACCCTTCGTTCCACACCGTCCGTCCATTCTGTTTTACGTGCGTTAATAAACGGACGCACGTTAGATCAACAAGATATACAATGGACGAACTCTCTCTTAGCGAGTCCGTCCGTTGTATTCATCAGACGCATTCTTAAATAGAGGGTGCGTCCGTTGTTTAAAATTAGGGCGAGAGCGGACAGTCACCACCCTCTCAGAGTGCGGCTGATCACACGATTATATCATAACAGAGAGCTTCTCGAAGCTCATTCCCGTGCTCTCCTCTCTGTTAACAACGATTTTCTCTCGACACTCGCGATCTTTTTTTTGTAGAGAATCGACCAAAAGTTGCTCCAGGTTATTACTTTTTTGATTTCGAATTGTTTGTTTCAATTTTTATCCGAAAAATATATGAAATCTGATTTGTTTTGCATCCAGTCGACGATTTTTTTGCAAGTCAATCTGAAGTACTGTTGACTTTTTTAAAAACATATTAAGGGTATGAAATCTGATTTGTTTTTGCATCCAATCGATTTGCTGCTAATTTTTTTAGTCAATTTGTTTGGTTCAATTTTTCGATTTGTTCGATTTGTTCGGTTCGACCAGATTGTTCGATTTGTTCAATTATGAATTGTTCAATTAGTTTGGTTCGATTGTTCGATTTGTTTGATTTGTTTTGTTCGATTTGTTTGGTTCGATTTGTTTGATTCGATTATGAATTGTTTGATGTTTTTGGCGTATTTTAAAGATCTTTGAGAATTAGTAATCAAATTGGCTAACCGGTTGTCTTTTTGATTTGCTGAAGTTATTTAATTCGGTATATAATTACCAAAAATTATAAGAAAATGGCTGAGAGATTAGTTGTTAGGCGAAATGGTGGACCTCCAAAACGTCGAGCACCTTAAACGTCTTCTCAAGCCGGACCGTCAAACCGGCCAGTGAGGCCGCCACGATCGAACCAGCCGGAGTTTTGGTCCACTGAATTTCATAGTGCAGCTTGTGAAGAGTAATTCCAACTGGATTCGTTACACCGATCAGTTATGGTTTTGAAGACCGTTGATTTTATAGGCTAGGAATCCTTACAAATACAGGAGATGTTCGATAGAATCGGCCTCCAAGGGGTGTACAGTGTGAGAGGCGATAGCTGTGAATGAATTGTTTGCCTATTCTATGCGAACATGAGCTTTTTCGGGAGGTCGAGAGTTATCAAGACGTACATATTGGGTAGGGAGATTGTCGTTACTGCAGAGACGGTCAATGAGTTGATCGAGTTTGCTGGAGAAGGGGCATATAGATACTACCACGCCTCCCGGAACTGTCCTTTTTTCAGAACAGCTGAGGGAACAGAGTTCTTAAGGCAAATTAATCGAAACTCTGACATTGTGGGGTCCCCTAAGCCAAGAGCTAGAGAAATGAACTTAACGCGTGATCCACAACATGGTGGCACACACTATTCTACCGCGACATAGACATAGAGATCTAGTTAATTTCATGGATCTCTATGTGATGGAGAGACTGTACAGCGGTAGGATATTCGACCCCGGCTTTGTGATTGAAAGTCACATGTGTGAGATCGGGCGGACACGAAACAAGAATCTGCCTTACGGTGTATTGATTCTGAAGATTGTCTAGCATTTTTAGATTGAAATACCGGCTAAGGAGCAGATGAGATCTTAGTGGGCCATTGACGTATTTGGCAAGATGCATTTGGTTCGGATGGGTCTCGTTCAAATAGATGGGATCTAGATGTGCAGGGAAGATGAGGGGGCCTCCCAAGATGACGTTCATGTACAGTCTCCCACAACCTCAGCACTCCCGACGCACCACGAGGCGGGTACTAGTAGGGCGGATATAAACTCTCTGGCAGACAAAGTCCATTAGCTTGAAATGAGGCAGACAGAGTCTCATCTAGAGGTGATGAATTACCTTAGAGGGAAAATGAACTATCAAAAAGATATGATGGACTACCAGAGAGGTACGAGACAGATTATTCTAGATTGGAGGGGGGTGATGACGAAGATGGCTAATAAATGTCAGGCGATGAGGACGATGCCCAACCGATGGTGGCCGATGATGAGGAAGTCCAATGATGGCGGGAAATGATGACGATGCCCAATTGTACGTACATTTCAAACATATTTCCTCATTTTTATTTTCATTATAATTATTATTTTATAATATAACTTTCATTACGTGTAGATAGTAGATGATGGACTACCAGGCTATGAAACTGTGAAGAAGAAGTCCAACCGTAGTTTATTTTGTAATTCAATTTGATGTACATTATTTCGAAATACTTTAATTTGATGCATTTGAGTTTATGATGTAAAATTCTAAAACTGATGTAGTTTAGTTTGCTGAACATTACTTTGATGTACTTTAGTTTGATCTAGGGTAAAGTGCAATTTAGGGTGAATTAGGTTTTCACATTCTATAATTCTTAATAATTGTGATCACTATCAAATTAACTATTTGCTCTTAAATATATAAACTGAATTATTTCAAATTGAGTTTTTCAGATGAATTTAATCTAAAACAAGTAAGGAGTTAAGGGAAGAGAGAAGTAACACCAAATTGTTAACGCGGTTCGGCCAACCTTGCCTACGTCCGTGCTTCAAGGCCTTCTCGAAGAGAATTTTGATTCGTTGGTTCCCTTGGTTTGTTCTTTCGAAAGTCTTCATTTTTCAATTTATAGTCATTTTGAATTCTGTCTTCAATTGGTCGACCTATATTGAAACCGGTTGCCACTTTGTTACCGTTGTGCATAGATAGAAGACTGTTGTAAGCAGTGCCGGTCGGCACTTTGTCTATAGTATGTTTGACACTTTAATCTTCTCTGTATCCATCGGTCGACACCTGTATATCCCGGTCGACACTTGAGTTGCTTCTGTTTGCACAGGTCGATCCTCGTGGTCGACACTTCAATCTTGTCTGCATTCACCGGTCGACACTTGTCCATTCCGGTCTGTAACACCCGAGATTTTTGGGTTTTTGCTTGCAAATGGCATTTTCGTAAATAAAGGAATTTATGCCCGTTTTGTGAACAATAAGCTTTGTTAAAGCCCTAGGAATTAATAGAGATTTTTAAAGGAATAAAGAAGTTTCGGGAAACTAAATCGATAGTGTAACACCCGAGTTCGGTTTTCCCGTTATTAGAGTTTTATTCGTAAAAATAGTAAATTAAACCCGTTTTACGAACGAAAATTTTTGTTAGAACCCTAAGAATAAATAAGAATATTTGGTGAAATAAGAAAATTACGGAGAAACCGAATCGATAGTTAAATAAGGAATTAAGTAAAAAATTGAGGTGAGGGGCAAACTTATAATTATTGAAAACAATTTTATAAAATCACAATTTCTCTATTCTCTTCCTCACTTCACGCAAAACACCAGAGAGCCATTTTGTTTGCTCTCCTCTGGCCATTTTGGCCTTCCACCGCCGATTCCTTCAATCGGCCATCGATCGTTCTTCCGGTGCTCCGATTTCTCCTACAATCAAACCCTAGGTACGTTTCGAATGTTATACCCATGTTGTTTTGCCGATTTCGGGTTGGATTTTGCTAGGGTTCGGATTAGTGTTTTGAGATAAATTACTGATTTATGCTAGAAATCGATAGGTTTACCGTATTTATGTCTATCGATGATGTATTGTTGGTTATTAATGGATTTTTAAGTTGATTGAGGTGATTTAAGATAAAACTTCATTGAAGCTAGGTTATGGAAAAATTGCGAGCGCAATGTGTTTGATAGAATGCTCGAATGACATAAATTGAAGTTTTAGAAAAAGTTACTTTAGTTAGGAGTTTCGTTTTGACCTTTGAAGCGGTTTATTGAATTTAGTCTTATTGACCTAATTGTGGAATGACTTAGGTGACGAAACTCAAAACGAGATGCTCGGTTTGCTAAGGACGTCAGGTAAGTCTTCGTGACTCGTTTGGCCGATTGGCCTGTACCATAAGATTATGTCGATCGAGGAATTGGAGATGCTTGTTGTGTTGGGTAATTAGGTTGGGTAGTTAGTTTAGTTATGTTGTTGAATGTATAATTTTATTGTTTGTTGCGCTTTGTTTTCGTTAGGTCATTGTACACGTGCACGCAATCATGATTTTATGAAAAAGCACGAAAAAGGAATTTCCATGCATGTTTTTACAAAACGGAAAAGGATAACGAAAAAGTAAATGAATGTAATGATGGTCACGTCGGTGGCGGTGGTTCAGACATGGCTGTCGGATGAAGCATGTTTCCCCCCCGGTTAGATACGAGGGACTATTCAATCATCAGATGTGCCGCTTCTATCTAGCGAGAGTGAAGCCCCGGTGACATAAATGAAATGAAATGAATAGCGAAAAGGTAGGATGCATGATTTATGAACTATACATGCATAGCATTCACGTGCATTCACGTAGATTTACTGAGCCTCTAGCTCACATTTTATTTCTGTGGTGTAGGTGATTTCGAGACAGGTGAGGACGACATTCCTCCACCCGAAGTATGAGCAGGTTGAAGGAAGATGGCCCGTGGGAGTGCGCTGGGCAGTCGACGCTATTTTGACCCGTGGGGACGTCACGTAGGTATTTTGAGGATTGATAGATAGAAAGATAGGAAAATTGTATAGTTGAACATTTTAGGATACTTGGTTCTGGATAAAAAAACATACGTGTTTTGACGTTTTGGCTGAATTCGTTTAATGAAATCGTTTGGTGGATTTTAAGTTTCATAGGGATTTGTTTAGTTTTCGAACGGATCCACGCAGTTCGTTTTGTTAAAACTTACTTCGTTTAAAATATGTTTTGAGTCAGTTTTTGGGTGATTGGTAGAGTGTGAATTGTGTGGGGGTAGTAGTGTTATTATGAAGTGTTTAGAGGTGAATTGATGAAGGAAAAGAAATGGGTGAAAGATGAGTTGTGTATGTGTGTTTAGGCGTGAGCAAAGTGAAGAAAATAGGAGAAAAGAAAGAAAGGAAGAAGGAAAAAGGGGCAGGCGTTCGATCGCAGAAGGAGGGGCGATCGAACGTAGAATTCTCTGAAATTCCAGAGAGCTACCAACGGTACCCGATCGATCGTGAAAGAGAAGGGAGGATCGATCAATTTGCAGGCCAGGCTACGCGTTCTGGAAGCAAAACGTGAGCCGATCGATCGGCTATCTTCAGCCGATCGATCGGCTATGAGGGGGGTGATCGATCGCTTGTTGAAGGGGCGATCGTTCGCCTGTGGCATTTTTGCCGTTTGGGCGATTTTGCCCTCCCCTCACTCAGCCGATTGCCCTTTACAATATATTTGGTTTATTTAAATTATTTTCCACTATTTGCACTTTGATTTACTAATATATTTTGATTTATGATTTAAAAGTAAAAATTTACTTAAGAATTATTTTAAAAGAAAAATTTCACAGGAATTTCGGGTATAAGAATTAGGGTCGCTACAGTTATGGTATCAAAGCCTCTAGGTTTTAAAAGTGGTTCTGTAGACTGCTCGACTGCACAGCCACTACACGGACATCCTTCCTCAACTGTAAGTACGTTCTCTTTTTAATTATTTATTTTGTCTCTTAGGATTATTTAATTTAAACATTATAGGAATTATAAAATGGTCTGACAGAGAAACGCTAGAGATGAGGTCTTGGATAGGCTAACAGATTTGCTGGACTGTCAGGCCCAGCATATGGATAGGCAAGCACAACATTTAGATAGGCAATCTCGACAGCTCGAGATATTGACAAACCGAGAAAACCCAAGGACCCAAGGAGTGGTCGCTCCCAATAACCATGGTACGAAGAGGATGGGCAGGGAGGAAATCAGACAAAGCTGACAAAAGTGCGTACAAAGAACTTCTCGGAGACCTCTGTGTCCTAATTGCCAGAAGGAACACTATGGCGATTGTAGATTGGGCATAGATAAGTGCTTTCGATGTGGAGTGATTGGCCACTATGTCAAGGATTGCCCGAAGCCGGGCAGGGACCAATCGGGTAAAGATCAGAAAAATGCTACATCAAATATGCTTGCCCTGACTGGAGAAGAGGAAACTGCCCAACCTTCAGTTGTTTCAGGTAGAGTTTTATCTCAACAGTTAATGGAGTTAAAACATTAGAGTGGAGATGTAGTATAGAATAAGGATTTGACTGTAATAATTGTACGATAGATCAAGTAGGTTAGAAAATAGAGGAAAAAGTGAATAGTAGGAGTTGGGTAAGAGGGATTCCTAAGTGAACTTTGACGAGAAGACTGTAGGTTAAATACAGGACGACATAGACCTTATAGGAAGAAAGTTATGCAGTAATAGGATTAGCCCAACCTAACTGCAAAAATTGTGCAAATTTGGGTTACCATTAGAGGAATACAACCTATGAGAAACGATTTTTAAATAGATAGGGACTAGACCTAGTTGACAAACCCTTGGAGTTTTAGGATAAGATTAATTAAAAAGGAAGGTGAAATCTTTGGTATAAACTTATTGAGGGATACCCTAAATCGTCGAGATACTATTAGTGTGTTTTTAAGTGGATAAGAGAGTATCGCGGAACTCGTATGTTTCGGATTCGCGTGAAGTAAGAGTGTCCAGACGAAGATAGTATTCAAAAGTTCAATTTGAATTAATTATTGAGAGGATATAGGAGTGGATATTATGGTTGTGATTTTGGAGGACGTGGTGGATTAATATAAGTCGTGGAGGTATGATCTGAGTGATTTCGTAGAGGTGTTCGTAATAACCAATATTGATGAAGGAAATAAGGAGATTTACTTTGAGTTGGAAAGTTAATAAATTTTGAGACATTAGAGAACCAAAGTAATATGCAAGCGATACTCAGATTACTGAAATTGGCCATTTTCTAGGAAATAAGTGCCGTCTTAGAAGACTGACCAATAAAGGGCAATTGCCAGCTCGTGAAAAGATTTTGACCGACATACTATAAGGGGGAGACTTAGAGAAGTTAAGAATGATCGACGAGAGTAGGCATGTCAGACGTTTGGTGTTGCTTGATTAGAGATCGTGAAGCTAAAACATAGGAGTTAGAAAGAACTTAAAACCCCAAAATGCGATAACTACTGAGAGAAAAGTTTAGCACTTTAAATTGGAGGTTGTGTTTTGAG
The DNA here is from genome assembly GCA_022432975.1 of Begonia masoniana. Taxonomy (NCBI): domain Eukaryota; kingdom Viridiplantae; phylum Streptophyta; class Magnoliopsida; order Cucurbitales; family Begoniaceae; genus Begonia; species Begonia masoniana. The sequence continues at coordinate 53,872,884 of CM039502.1, forward strand.
GTTTAAGCAACCAGTATTACCATAGAAGGGATGGTGATTCAACTAGAGCAAGTCTATAGTGGGTACAGTTTAAGTTAAGAACAACAAACATAAGACTTACCTCCAGGGTGGAAGTAGGAACATCAGTGTTCGAGGAATGAAAGAGAGTAGACCATTTAGTAACTTTGACGGGATCCTAGTGCGATATTAGAAGTAAGTGCCGGGGGGTCGTTGGATTAAATAAAGGGTTAAGATTGGAAGTCTAGTATAGTGTTTAAAGTCGGGTGAATTGTGAAATTTGCGACTTGTCGAATAAGGAGTACGGGGAATTACTCAGAAACCATTTAAGTACACCTAGAAGCGAGCCTAAGTTATAAGAGTTCCAAAGGTTCGACTTATATTTGACAAGTCGGTACCAATGAATAAGCAAATGACCTAGGTTAGAATGAATAATTTGGAGAATATCAATGGCGAGACTTGGGGATTTGACTGTACCCAAAACTAACCAAGATTTAAGGTAGACAATGAGCGTAATGTAGATAGAAAGAGAACCACAGTTAAGGGCATAACGGGAAAGCTCATCAATGTGGCTTAGAATGAAATGTGATGTTTATAGGTTTTACTTATAAAGGAACCAAGATCTTGAGTGAGTAGCGACTCTAGCTTCCAGTTGGACTCATTGAGACCATGAGGTATTTCCGAAGTGATAACTTACGAAATATAGAGATCGAAATTTTAGTTGGGAAGCCCACATAGGGATAGTTATTAAAACCGTTAAGGTGCTTAAGAAAGTATATAACTTGGATACTGTTGATAAAATAGTTATGAGGGCGTAATACTAAGGAAAATGTAGAAATTTGGGCGGTTATACATTCCGACTATGGACAGAGTCGATGAAATTATGTAGAAGTTTGGGTTACGGCCAAGGGGTTGAAAGAAATTTTTAGATGATACTCGATCTAGCTGACATTAGGAAGCTTAGGTATAGCTATGATGTGAAGGAACGGCTGAGGAAAGACATCGATGAAAGAAAAACCTTGAAGTTTGCATTAATAAGGGATCTAATCTGTGGGTGATTAAGTGAAAGTCGACGCACGCGCAAGTTTTTTTAAATAACGATATATGATCGGAGATTTGGAAATTTGACTATGCTCAACACTTAAGTGACGTGTACAAGCCAATTAAGAATAGGAAATACAAATTTAAGGCTGATGTTGGAAAGCATGGTAGGGAATTTTAGTCTAAAACCATGAAAATTGGCCGTAAGTATAGATAGAGTCAAAGTTCTTAAAGGGAGATTTAATTCTAAAGGATGAAGGGAAAAGACTCGAAAAGAATCGAGTGATTGTAAGTCGAAGTATGAGACTGCAAGACGTAAGACGATGACAACAAGGGCTATAAGCTAAGTCAAATTTTGAGGACAAAATTTTAATTAAGGTGGGTGAAATGTAACACCCGAGATTTTCGAGTTTTCGCTTGCAAAGGGCATTTTTGTAAATAAAGGAATTTATGCCCGTTTTGTGAACAATAAGCTTTGTTAAAGCCCTAGGACTTAATAGAGATTTTTAAAGGAATAAAGAAGTTTCGGGAAACTAAATCGATAGTGTAACACCCGAGTTCAGTTTTCCCGTTATTAGAGTTTTATTCATAAAAATAGTAAATTAAACCCATTTTACGAAAGGAAAATTTTGTTAGAACCCTAAGAATAAATAGGAATATTTGGTGAAATAAGAAAATTGCGGAGGAACTGAATCGATAGTTAAATAAGGAATAAAGTAGAAAATTGAGGTGAGGGGCAAACTTGTAATTATTGAAAATAATTTTATAAAATCACAATTTCTCTCTTCTCTTCCTCACTTCACGCAAAACACCAGAGAGCCATTTTGTTTGCTCTCCTCTGGCGATTTTGGCCTTCCACCGCCGATTCCTTCAATCGGCCGTCGATCGTTCTTCTCGTGCTCCGTTTTCTTCTCTGATTTCTCCTACAATCATACCCCAGGTACGTTTCGAATGTTATACCTGTAGGATCGAGATTGTCTAAGAGGAGGGTGAATTAGACTTTTAAACTTAATTTGTTAATCTAATCAATTTCTCTCTTGTCTAAAACTTCTAAGCTAACAGCAAGCAATCAAATAAAGTAGAGTGAGAAAGAGAGAAATTGACACCGTGATTTTTAACGTGGTTCGGCTAAACTTGCCTACGTCCACGCTCCAAGGCACCCCCTTGAAGATTCTTAACCTTCTCCTCACGAGAAAACAAGATCGAACTTTTCGGGCGTCGATCTACTGCCTTACACGAATCTGGATTGTTCTTCACTGGCGATAATCCACTGCCTTGTACAGAATTATGAGTTTGTAAATTGTTTGCACAAACTACACTCTCTCAAAGATTAAATCTCAAGTTCTAGAATTGAGAGGTGTAGAAGAAAAAAAAATACAGAGTATTCAAAATTTCGCTCGTTAGGGCTCAGTAGTAGATTTTGCAAAAGTTGTTTCTTTGAGCTATCTTCTTTGCTTAAATACTCTGTCTGCTAATCGGCTATCTTCATTCAATGCTTCTTACTGGATAAGGAAATATATTACCGTTGGAGAAGTTTCCGTACTTAGACAGCTAGCCGTTGCGTTCTGGAGTCGCTTTCGCTCGTCGGCCATTAATGGTCTGGAGTTAAGGCTTTGGACGACGTCACTGTAACTTCGCGGTTATTTTGAATTCTGGCGGAAGATCACCGGTGGAAGTCTTTAAAATACTATCGGTAGAAGCACCTTGAAACGCCATCGGATGATGCAACATTAATTGCTTGAACCGGTATCGGCAGATGCAGCTTTAACAAGTTGAACCGCTATCAGAAGACGTAGCTTTAACAAGCTGAACCGCTATCGGAAGACGTAGCTTTAACAAGCTGAACTGCTATCGGAAGACGTAGCTTTAACAGGCTGGCGGAAGATGTTATTCCTTGAAGTACTCCACCTTTGTCGTTTAGCTAGCGGAAGACTTAGGCTTTGAACGACTTCACTTTTGTCGTTTAGCTACTAGACGATGTTGAACTTCAAAGAGCCAGTGGATGATATTGTTTGAACGACTTCATTTTTGTCGTTTAGCTGGCGGATGAGGTCTTCTCCAAAGAGCTATCGGTAGACGTAACTCTTAGACAGACTCTGCCTTTGTCGTGTAGCTGGCGGAAGATGTAGTCTTTGAATGACTATGCTTTTTGTCGTTTTCCTATCGGATGATGTCTTCTTTTCTACATCAACCGGTGGATGTACATTGTTTTTATTCGTTTTCAGCCCTGTTAAACTATTTAGCCCTGTACACTTAGCCACAATTGTTAGAATACTAAAATACCATTTCCAATGGCATTTCCAACCGATTAATTTCATATTCAAAAGTCATTTTTCTCAGTTAATAAACATAATCAAGTTACATTACTAAACACATCATCAAAAACATATTTAGACTTAAATATTATTTAAGTCAACAATCTCCCCATTTTTGATGATGACAAAATATGAGTATAAATTTGATTAATCATTACTCTCTCCCATAATCCTAGCTCCCCCACAGCACATGCATACATTTCAATTTCAAGCACAGATCATATCAAATCTAATTTCTAAAAAAAAACATCATTAATCAAATACTTTCTCCCCCATTGACATTATCAAAAAAATGAGCAGAGAAATAAAAAAAAGTTAATGCATTCAACACAACGGAAAGAAAGAGTGTCAAGGGTGACATTAGACTATCAATAAAGTTAAATACAGAAAAAAATATCATCTGTTTAAAGAAAGCTAAAAAATGCGTCCAAAAAGCTTAGCTAATCCAAGAGGGCACTTCACGATTCAGATGGAAAAAGGCATTCACAAGATTTTGAAGGGAATCAATATCGAGAGGGAGGGGTGGTTGATGGACCACCAAGTCCATACAGGATGGAGGCACGTCAAGATTTAGAGTGGGAGCAGGTAGAGCAAGAGGTGCAGGAGCAGGAACATATTGCTGAAGAAGTTCACGGCATAGCGCCCAATCAAGACATGGTGGAGAAGCATCTAACGTACTGGCTGGCAGAGAAGAAGATTCAGGAACAGAATAGGTAGAAGGATTAGGGAACTGGAGCTCAGCCTCATGAATATCCAAAGACATGAAGCGCACATCTTCAGCAACTGCAGGTCTGGAAAAGGGAAGAAGAAGATCTTCATAGCAGGCCTCTGTGAAACTAACAGAACTAGATGGTTCGGGTTCAGGTTCGGGTTCAGGATTCAAAGCTTCAACTGAAGATCTGAGAGACTCAAAGTCTCTGGCAACAATGCGTCTATGGCCATCCATTTTCTTTGACAGCAGATTAAGACCGGTATCCAAAGCGATGCTCATGTCCAATTTGTTCTTTTCAAGCTTGTCATCTACAGACTTTTCAATCTGACTTTGAATTGAACTGAGTGCTGTTCCCAGGCTCTCTATGCAGGACTTCAAATCAGTGTATTGATCCTGAACAGAGGAGAGAGCAGTGCCAAAGCTGTCTAGGCGTGTCAAGAACTCATTGAACTGGGCCTCACTAATGAATGATCTCCTCTGATAAGTTTGAGGAGTTGCTGGAGCATTGGACGGTAGTGGGGAGGAAGTGTGCACTTGAAGAGTAGGGTGGACTGAAGGAGCAAATGGACTTGGAGGAGCAATTGGACTTGGAGGAGCAATTAGACTTGGAGGATCAATTTGAAGTGTAGGAGCAGTGTGGAGGACTGGAGAGATAAGAGCTGGAGCAGGCAAAAGAGGAGGTAGAGGAGAAGGAGGGCTCTCTAGTATTAGAGGAGGCAGAGTGGAGGGAATTGAAGTGGCCTAAAAAATAGTAGCCTGAAAGGATGGGGCAGAATGTCAGGGTGCTGGAGGAAGAGGGTAGGAGCGAGACACCTGAGAGTGAGAAGAGGAATTGGCAAATGGAGGGATCTCAGAGTCATCTCCACCTTCTTGAACAGACTCCTCAGGCAGAATAAGCTTCCTCTTCCCTAGCCTGACAGAAGCTGCCTTAGAAGCCTTCTGCTTGGCCTGATCCAAAACAAAGTCTTCTTTCCAAGTTTTCTGAATCCCCATTCGATTTAAAGTTTTCTTTGAATAATAACTTGAAGGTTGTAGTCGAAAGGGGTCCTCTTCCTCTGGAAATTCAACATCAAATTTCTCAAAAAACTTCATAAGAAGAAGATTGTACGGAAAAGATGGTGTCCTAGAGGTGACTGCTTGAATCATCCGTCTCAAAACAATGTACCCTAAGTCGAAAGGGGTCTTTTGATAGATGGCTAAGAGGACAAACAATTCCATACTGCTTACATCATCATAGTGTCCCCCTTTTGGAAGAATGTTATACCCGATCATCTGATGAAAGAGCCTAGCCCTTATGTTTAAGTGCTTGCTCTTTAAAGGATTAGGGACAATGGTCGGGTCTAGAGCAATTGAATTTAACAGTTGACGGCCCTCAGGAGAGTCAAGGAATGGGGGCTCTTGATCTGATGCATAGAACTTTGGTCGGCTGTCTAAATGAGGGCTATCCAGAAACTCATTTATCGATTGGGTTGTAATAACTATGTGCTTTCCATACACATAGCTCTTAATCGTAGAAAAATCCGGAGAAAAACTCAAATTAGCATAGAACATCCGAATAGCGACGGGGTAGTAAAAAGATTCAACTTCGAATAATCCTAATAACCCTATATCCTTCAAGGGTTCAATTAAGTTCAGACCAACTAAATCCTCTGGAAAAATACCACGACTTGGAATCAACTTCTTATGTTTAAAGTCGTCGTGATACCTTGTCTCAGCAGCCTGAGTGAGGAAAAAAAGAGATGGCCAACTGGTTGCACGGGGAATCTCACGCGGCTGACGAGCGGAGACTTTGGCCTTCTTCTTGGCTGGTCCCTGAACAGCGCGAGAAGATGAAGCCATGAACGAGTCGAGGGAGAAAACCTAGAGAGAAAAAGGATTGGAGGCAGAAGTTTTCTGAAATGGCGCGAAAGATGAAGCATCTTCAAAAGAAATGAGTTTAAATGTATTAGGGCATCGCCCGACTAGAAGAAGACAAACGTGAAAATCGGATATCGCCCGATTAAAGACACGTGTCGACAGATTAAAGATTATATCATCCGGTAAGCGGATGATGCATATCCTCTAAAGATAGTAAAAGGAGCGGGCGATGTGAATACCAACGACAGGGAAAGAAAAGAATCTTAACTTTTCTCACACTTAACGAGTCTCAATCTTATTCTTATACTATAGAAGGTTTTTTTATCCAAAGGTTTTGTGAAGATATCGGCCAATTGATCGACGGAATTGACAAATTCTAAAGAAATATCACCTCTTTGAACATGATCTCGGATGAAGTGATACCTAACTTCGATATGTTTGGTTCTAGAATGTTGAATTGGATTCTTGGAAATATTGATAGCACTGGTGTGATCACACCGAATAGGAATCCTATTATAAAACAGATTATAGTCCTCCAATGTCTGTTTCATCCACAACATTTGTGCACAACAACTGCCAGCAGCAATATATTCACTTTCTGCAGTTGACAATGCAACAAAGTTCTGTTTCTTAGAATACCAGGAAACTAAAGATTCACCAAGGAATTGACATGTTCCACTGTTGTTTTTCCTATCAACTAGACTGCCAGCATAATCAGAATCAGAATATCCTATAATATCAAAAGAAGTGCCCTTCGGATACCATAATCCTAAGTCATAAGTCCCACTCAAATATTTGAAAATTCTCTTGACAGCAGATAAATGAGACTCCTTAGGGGCAGCTTGAAATCTAGCACAAAGGCAAACACTGAATAGAATATCTGGCCTGCTAGCAGTCAAATATAATAATGAACCAATCATACCACGATATTTCTTAATGTCCACATTTATTCCATTTTCATCTTTGTCCAATTTGGTTGTGGTACTCATGGGAGTTCTAGAAGATTTAACAGATTCTAAACCAAATTTCTTTAAGAGTTCCTTGATATATTTTTCTTGACAGAAGAAAATGCCATTAGGAGATTGACAGATCTGGAAACCTAAGAAGAATTTTAACTCCCCCATCATACTAATTTCAAATTCACTTTGAATGAGGGAGGAAAATTCATTACACATTGTGACATTAGTTGATCCAAATATAATGTCATCGACATAGATCTGAACTAACAGAATGTCTTCATCCTTTTGCATGGTAAATAGAGTTGAATCGGTGTTACCCTTTTTGAAATTCCTTTCCTCAAGGAAATTCTTCAATCTATCATACCAAGCTCTAGGAGTCTGCTTAAGACCATAACGAGCTTTTCTGAGTTTGTATACATGGTCGGGTTTATCAAAAGCTTCAAAACCTAAGGGTTGCTCAACATAAACTTTTTCTATGATGTAACCATTTAAGAAAGCACTTTTTACATCCATTTGAAAGAGTGTGAAGTTTTTGTAGCAAGCAAAAGCTAAGAGCATTCTGATTGACTCTAGTCTAGCTACAGGTGCAAAGGATTCCTCAAAATCAATACCTTCTTCTTGAATGTATCCCTTAGCAACTAATCTAGCCTTATTTCTTACAACAATCTCATTTTCAATGGGATGATCCTTAGGCCGTGGAACAAGTTCTCATACCTTGCTCCGTTCAAATTGATTTAATTCTTCCTACATAGCCATAATCCAATTTTCATCATTCTCGGCCTCTTCAAATTTCTTAGGCTCTACTTGAGAAATGAATACCACATTGGCACAGACGTTCCTAAGGGAAGATCTAGTCTGTACACCTAAGGAAGGATCACCTAAGACTTCATCTAAGGGATGATCCTTGACATATTTCCAATTCCTAGGAAGAGCAGGAATTTCATCCTTCACAGGAACAATTTCTAAAGAATTTGAAGATGGTTCTAAGGATTTATCACCTAGATGAGGATCAGTAGGCTTGTCTAAAGAAAGAAAATCCAGATGTAACACCTGACATTTCGGCCAGGTGATTTTCTGACCATTTTCATTGTCACCCTCTTATTTAACCGTTATGATTTAAATTTAATGTTAAGACAAATTTATTACAAGTTGAGTAAAACTAGGTTAGGTGGCAGTTTTGTAATTAGAATCGATGGATTTAGTATAAATAGGAAATGGAAACCTTAAATCTCATTTATTGCCACTGTAGCCGACATTCCCTCTCGGCGATTTCTTCTCTCCCAAGTTCTTGCTCTCGGCTACCAGAACTTTCCTCTGCCGACGACCGGTTTCGAGCTTGCTTTTCTCTGCAAATCCACACCCGAGGTATGAAATGGACAATGTAGTCATTCATTAGTAAATAGAGCTCTGTTCTCAGCTCGGCACTGAGTTCGGATTTTTTAGCAGTGGCCGAGCAGTTTGTGATTTTCTTAATCTGAGAGTAGAAATGTCATCCCGAATCAATTCTGAGCATTTTAAGTAACCAACTCGGATTTAATCAATGGAAAAACCTGTCCACCTAGTTTCGGATTTCAGACTGCAGTGTGTCAAACAGAGGAATCGGAATGACTTTAGCTAATAGATCCTAGGGTGGTTTATGATTAGGACTACTAGGACTTTGTTTTAACTACTGTAATGTACATGTTTTAGGTGAAGAAGTTAAAGAGAGGAAGTTCGGATTGCTAAGGAATCCAGGTAAGTGAATGTATTAAGATTTCCGGCCACTAGGGCCCTACACCGCAAGGGTATTAAGGAATCACTGAGATGTTAGCTTATTGACTATGACTTGTTATTTCCACGATATGAAGAAGTTATGTAAGTAAATGTAAAGTTACAGGATGTTCTACTTGTCTTTATGGTATGACTTTTCTCTATGAACCTCATGTCTATGCATCATGCCCACGTTTATGATTAAGTAGAGAACATGAAAAGTAAATGTAACCATGATTAAGTGCAGAACGGGGAAAAGACTATGTTATGTATGACTCGCGAATTCTCCCACTGGAGGAGGCCGAGTTAATGATATGTATGACTCGCGAAATCTCCCACTGGTGGAGGCCGAGTAATGATATGTATGACTCGCGAAATCTCCCACTGGTGGAGGCCGAGTAATGATATGTATGGCTCGCGAATTCTCCCACTGGGGAGGCCGAGTGATGTATCATGATTGCCGCGATAGGCAAATGATTATGTATGACTGCCGCGATAGGCAAATGACTATGTACCCCTGTCTTCCTCCCTCGTTTCCTGCCTTAATACATGTTATGTAAATGATAAAGATGAACATGAATGAAGAATGGTTTATGAATTATGTCCCTTTAAATTGTGTACTCATGTATATCTGTCAGCATGCATCCCTTACTAAGCATTAGGCTTATAGTTAAACCTTATGGTGTAGGTGAAGAAGGTTCAGGTGAGGATGTTATGTTCAAAGAGGATGCTTAAGGCTGGTTGCTGGAGGATGCTCAAGGTGACAGTGCGGAACTGGAGAGGCGATTTATGACCCCTGGTTTAAACTCTTATGTTACAGTATGTTAAAGGATATGGTAGTTTAAGTAGGATGAGATTATTTTAAAACGTTGAGCTTGAAACTGTCTAGTGGATCACTGAGTCAGGGAATGATTATGTAGATTTACGAATGATCTGTTGCTTAAGTCTTCCGCTATATGCGTTGGATGAGTTGTGTTTTCTTCCAGTTGAAAGGAGTCCTTTGATGATTTAGTGTTCTCTACCGTAAGACGGAAGCTGGATGAGGCAATCTTCCGGCTGACGTCATCGGCAGATGCCGAATGTTAGAGTTTGATGGTTTAGTCTTCCGGCTGACGTCATCGGCAGATGTCGAATGTTAGAGTTTGATGGTTTAGTCTTCCGGCTGACGTCATCGGCAGATGCCGAAGGTTAATTGTTTGATGGTTTAGTCTTCCGGCTGACGTCATCGGCAGATGCCGAATGTTAGAGTTTGATGGTTTAGTCTTCCAGCTGACGTCATCGGCAGATGCCGAAGGTTAATTGTTTGACGGTTTAGTCTTCCGGCTGACGTCATCGGCAGATGCCGAAGGTTAATTGTTTGATGGTTTAGTCTTCCGGCTGACGTCATCGGCAGATGCCGAAGGAATAGTTGTTGATGGTTTAGTCTTCCGGTTGACGTCATCGGCAGATGCCGAAGGATAGTTGCATGATGGTTTAGTCTTCCGGATGACGTCACCGGAAGATGAAAAATGTGTTTTGTCGATTAGCGACCGGATGATGTTTTAATTTAGCACGTGAGACCTACGTGTCCACCGGAAGATGTCTCCTTTTAGGCGATGTTAAACGAGTCACGCGTAATGCACGTGATGACCGGACGACTAAATTTCTGAGGGTTGTCAACGCATGCAACCCATACAAACCCGAGTGGTATTATGTTAAGAGAATTGAGGGCATCTCCTCTTTTCCCGGAATTGTCAGGAAACCAATGACCGAGTCTAGTCGCTCGACTCTGTGAAAGTTTGAGCCGACGAGGCGTGGGAAGTCGGGCACGAGAGGGTTCGTTTTCCTTAATGGTTCTGCGTCTCTATTACCAGTTTAGAAAATAAAAAAAATATATGTATAATGTGAAAGTCTATTGTGAGATAGTAAGTGAATGTAATAATAGTAAAAGTCAGGTAAACGGTAAATGAAAGAATATGAATACGTGACGGCTCCTGGCCGGGGTCGTTACACCAGATGTTTTTCTAAAGAGTCATTCTCATCCACTTTGATTGTGAGATGATGAGTCTCATCAAAATTGACATATACAGATTCCTCTACAACTAGGGTTCTCCTATTGAACACTCTATATGCTTTACTGGAAAGAGAATAACCCAGAAAAATTCCAAGATCAGATTTGGAATCGAATTTTCCTAAGTTATCCTTAGTGTTCAGAATGAAGCACTTACAACCAAATGCTCTAAAATATTTGACAGAAGGGGTTTTGTCATTCCAAAGCTTATAGGGAGTTTTCTCAAGAATAGGTCTTATAGAGACCCGATTAAGCACATAACAAGCTGTTGAAACAGCTTCAGCCCAGAAATATTTTGGAAGGGAATTTTCATTAAGCATAGTTCGAGCTAACTCTTGTAGAGACCTATTCTTCCTCTCAACAACGCCATTTTGCTGAGGGGTTCTAGGGGAGGAAAAGTTGTGCTCAATTCCATATTTGAGATACAAGAGCTCAAATTTTTCATTCTCAAATTCTCCACTATGATCACTACGAATAGCAACTATGGTGAGCTCCTTTTCATTTTGAACTCTTTTCCTAAAACTAGAGAAGATATCAAAAGTCTCATCCTTTGACTTCAGAAAGAAAACCCAAGTGAATCTAGAGAAGTCATCAACAATGACAAAAGCATAAAATTTTTCTCCTAAGCTTGCTATATTAGAAGGACCAAAAAGGTCCATGTGAAGAAGTTGGAGAGGCTTAGAGGTAGAGATTGCATTCTTCGATGCAAAGGAACTTTTGATCTGCTTACTCATTTGGCAGGCTTCACAGACCTTATCCTTCTCAAAGGATATCTTAGGGATCCCTCTAACTAAATTATCCTTAGTAATCTTAGCTAAGGTATCCATCTCTACGTGTCCTAATCTCCTATGCCAAATCCAACTATCATTGGAAGAATTAACAGCAAAGCATTTCTCATCAACATGCTCAATATCATTCAGATCAATAATATAGACATTTTCTTTCCTATAACCTTTAAACAGTACGTTGTTATTTGAAATGTCTTTGATCACTCATGCATTTGATTTAAATGTTACCTTATAGCCTTTATCACACAACTGACTAATACTAAGCAAGTTATGCTTTAAACCTTCTACTAATAGCACATTTTCTATAATGGGGTTAGAGCTGTTACCTATATTGCCAATGCCAACGATTCTCCCCTTTTGGTTTCCACCAAAGGTGACATTTCCTTTCTTTTTGTTGACAAAGTCAAATTTGGTTGAGTCTCCCATCATATGCCTTGAGCATCCACTGTCAAGGTACCACTGATTCTTTGAGGGAGAACACTCAACCTGCAAAACAATAATCAATTGGTCTTCTTAGGTACCTAAATCTTTTGAGTCCTAGTGTTAGGCCTGGTCCCCTTAGGAACCCATTGTAGTTTACTGTCAGATTTGATATTGTTTGATTTTAAAGGACACTCAAAGGATTTATATCCTACTTCATTACACGCATGGAAAACAGTAGATTTAACAAAGAAATTCTTAAAAACCTTCTTTTTATTAGACTTGTCATAACCTAAATCTGCTCTGTTAAAATTTGCTCTCTGACTACCTAATAACATCTTAAATAATTTGGTTCCATTGGTATATTTCAGAATGATATTATTCAAATCTTCATTTTTACTTTTCAGATCACTAATTTCCTTTTTATGTGAGTCAACTTCTTTAGCATCCTTTTCAATCAGACTAACATTTTCCTTTTTCAACAAATTATATTTAGTATTAAGCATATCAAATTGCTTAACTAGATCATTAAAAGCATCAATTAGCTCACCATCATCATTTTCACTCTCACTATCACTTAAGGTACTGGAGGAAGAAGAATTGACCTTATCTTCATGTGCCATGAAGCACAGGTTGGCAACCTCTTCCTCTTCTGAAGAGGTGTCATCTTCACTGTCATCCCAAGTGGCCTTCATAGCCTTCTTCTTAAACTTCTTGGGATTTTTCTTCGCTTGTGGACAGTCTGCCTTCATGTGTCCAGGCTTCCCACACTCGAAACATGTGATTTCCTTTTCTCTTTGTAACTTTTCACCATTTGGAAATCTCCTTTCTTGCATCCTCTTTCTTTGAAGGAATTTGCTGAATCTCCTAGTGATAAGAGCAATGTCCTCATCATCTTCTTCTTCTTCTTCATCAGACACTTCATGTTTGCTTGATGAGGCTTTTAGTGCAATGTCCTTTTTCTTTGTGACTTCTTTCTCCTTGAGGTCCTCCTTTTCGTTTGTCCTCATTGTGATCTCATGCGTCATGAGAGATCCAATGAGTTCCTCAAGCTTTAGGACTTTGAGGTCCTTTGCTTCCTGAATTGCAGTCACTTTCGGCTGCCAACTCCTTGGAAGACATCTAAGAATCTTCCTGACCTGTTCTTCACACGAATATGATTTACCAAGAGCTTTTAGGCCATTGGTTATGTTAGTAAATCTTGTAAAAACAGATTCATCTTTAGGCATTGAAAATAGCTCATACTCGTGTATAATCATATTCAGTTTTCTCTCTTTCACTTGATTTGTACCCTAGTGTGTGACCTCTAATAGACGCCAAATCTCTTGAGCGCTTTCACACCCTTGTACTCTATTAAATTCATCTCTATTTAGAGCACAATACATAGTATTTATTGCCTTGGCATTTAAGCTCAAGTTCTTTCTGTCTGTATTATTTAGTTCGTGTGATGCTTTGGGAATCCTAACACCATTCTCTGTTTTAAAAGCTATGTATGGACCACTTTCTATATTATTCCATAATTCATAGTCCATAGCTTGAACATATATCCTCATTCTAGACTTCCAGTACACATAATCGTTACCATCAAAGAACAGAGGTCTAGTGGTAGACTGGCTTTCTACTTGAGTAGAGTTTGTGTTGAATGCCATTTTAGCTATATCAAAGTATATATCTAAGTCACAACTATGACAATAATTTCTAGAAAACAGCTTAGACAATATTTAACCTCGCTCTGATACCAATTGTAGGATCGAGATTGTCTAAGAGGGGGGTGAATTAGACTTTTAAACTTAATTTGTTAATCTAATCAATTTCTCTCTTGTCTAAAACTTCTAAGCTAACAGCAAGCAATCAAATAAAGTAGAGTGAGAAAGAGAGAAATTGACACCGTGATTTTTAACGTGGTTCGGCTAAACTTGCCTATGTCCACGCTCCAAGGCACCCCCTTGAAGATTCTTAACGTTCTCCTCACAAGAAAACAAGATCAAACTTTCTGGTCGTCGATCTACTGCCTTACACGAACCTGGATTGTTCTTCACGGGTGACAATCCACTGCCTTGTACAGAATTATGAGTTTGTAAATTGTTTTCACAAACTACACTCTCTCAAAGATTAAATCTCAAGTTCTAGAATCGAGAGGTGTAGAAGAAAAAAAAAATACAGAGTATTCAAAATTTCGCTCGTTAGGGCTCAGTAGTAAATTTTTCAAAAGTTGTTTCTTCGAGCTATCTTCTTTGCTTAAATACTTTGTCTGCTAATCGGCTATCTTCATTCAATGCTTCTTATTGGATAAGGAAATATATTACCATTGGAGAAGCTTCTTTACTAAGACAGCTAGCCGTTGCGTTCTGGAGTCGCTTTCGCTCGTCGGTCATTAATGGTCTGGAGTTAAGGCTTTGGACGACGTCACTGTAGCTTCGCAGTTATTTTGAATTTTGGCGGAAGATCACCGGTTGAAGTCTTTAAAATACTATCGGCAGAAGCACCTTGAAACGCCATCGAATGATGCGACATTAATTGCTTGAACCGGTATCGGCAGATGCAGCTTTAACAAGTTGAACCGCTATCGGAAGACGTAGCTTTAACAAGCTGAACTGCTATCAGAAGACGTAGCTTTAACAAGCTGGCAGAAGATGTTGTTCCTTGAAGTACTCCGCCTTTGTCGTTTAGCTAGCAGAAGACAGGCTTTGAACGACTTCACTTTTGTCGTTTAGCTACTGGACGATGTTAAACTTCAAAGAGCCAGCGGATGATATTCTTTGAACGACTTCATTTTTATCGTTTAGCTGGCGGATGAGGTCTTCTCTAAAGAGCTATCGGTAGACGTAACTCTTCGACAGACTCTGTCTTTGTCGTGTAGCTGGCGGAAGATGTAGTCTTTGAACGACTGTGCTTTTTGTCGTTTTTCTATCGGATGATGTCTTCTTTTCTACATCAACCGGTGGATGTACATTGTTTTTATTCGTTTTCAGCCCTGTTAAACTATTTAGCCTTGTACACTTAGCCACAATTGTTAGAATACTAAAATACCCTTTCCAATGACATTTCCAACCGATTAATTTCATATTCAAAACTCATTTTTCTCATTTAATAAGCATAATCAAGTTACATTACTAAACACATTATCAAAAACATATTTAGACTTAAACATTATTTAAGTCAACAATACCCGTGTTGTTTTGCTGATTTCAGGTTGGATTTCGCTAGGGTTCGGATTTGTGTTTTGAGATAAATTACTGATTTATGCTAGAAATTGACAGGTTTACCGTATTTATGTCTATCGATGATGTATTGTTGGTTATTAATGGATTTTTAGGTTGATTGAGGTGATTTAAGATAAAACTCCATTGAAGCTAGGTTATGAAAAAATTGCAAGCGCAATGTGTTCGATAGAATGCTCGAATGATATAAATTGAAGTTTTCGAAAAAGTTGCTTTAGTTAGGAGTTTCGTTTTGACCTTTGAAACGGTTTATTGAATTTAGTCTTATTGACCTAATTGTGGAATGACTTAGGTGACGAAACTCAAAACGAGACGCTCGATTTGCTAAGGACGTCAAGTAAGTCTTCGTGACTCGTTTGGCCGATTGGCCTACACCATAAGATTATGTCGATCGAGGAATTGGAGATACTTGTTGTGTTGGGTAATTAGGTTGGGTAGTTAGTTTAGTTATGTTGTTGAATGTATAATTTTATTGTTTGTTGCGCTTTGTTTTTGTTAGGTCATTGTACACGTGCACGCAATCATGGTTTTATGAAAAAGCACGAAAAATGAATTTCCATGCATGTTTTTACAAAACGAAAAATGATAACGAAAAGGTAAATGAATGTAATGATGGTCACGTCGGTGGCTGTGGTTCAGACATGGCTGTCGAATGAAGCATGTTTCCCCCCTGTTAGATATGAGAGGCTATCTAATCGTCGGATATGCCACTTCTATCTAGCAAGAGTGAAGCCCCGGTGACATAAATGAAATGAAATGAATAGCGAAAATGTAGGATGCGTGATTTATGAACTGTACATGCATAGCATTCACGTGCATTCACGTAGATTTACTGAGTCTCTAGCTCACATTTTATTTCTATGGTGTACGTGATTTCGAGACAGGTGAGGACGACGTTCCTCCACCCGAAGTATGAGCAGGTTGAAGGAGCATGGCCCGTGGGAGTGCGCTGGGTAGTCGACGCTATTTTGGCCCTTGGGGACGTCACGTAGGTATTTTGAGGATTAATAGATAGAAAGATAGGGAAATTGTATAGTTGAACATTTTAAGATCCTTGGTTCTGGATAGAAAACATACGTGTTTTGACATTTTGGCTGAATTCGTTTAATGAAATCCTTTGGTGGATTGTAAGTTTCATATTGATTTGTTTAGTTTTCGAACGGATCCACGCAGTTCATTTTGTGAAAACTTACTTCGTTTAAAATATGTTTTGAGTCGGTTTTTGGGTGATTGGTAGAGTGTGAATTGTGTGGGGGTAGTAGTGTTATTATGAAGTGTTTAGAGGTGAATTGATGAAGGAAAAGAAATGGGTGAAAGATGAGTTGTGTATGTGTGTTTAGCCGTGAGCAAGGTGAAAAAAATAGGAGAAAAGAAAGAAAGGAAGAAGGAAAAAGGGGCAGGTGTTCGATCGCAGAAGGAGGGGCAATCGAACGTAGAATTCTCTGAAATTCCAGAGAGCTACCAACGGTACCCGATCGATCACGAAAGAGAAGGGAGGATCGATCGGTTTGCAGGCCAGGCTACGCGTTCTGGAAGCAGAACGTGAGCCGATCGATCGGCTATCTTCAGCCGATCGATCGGCTGTGAGGGGGCCGATCGATTGCCTATTGAAGGGGCGATCGTTCGCCTGTTGCCTTTTTGCCGTTTGGGCGATTTTGCCCTCCCCTCACTCAGCCGATTGCCCTTTACAATATATTTGGTTTATTTAAATTATTTTCCACTATTTGCACTTTGATTTACTAATATATTTTGATTTATGATTTAAAAGTAAAAATTTACTTAAGAATTATGTTAAAAGAAAAATTTCACGGGAATTTCGGGTATAAGAGTTAGGGTCGCTACACGGTCGACTCTTAAATTGGCCCTGTTTACACAGGTCAATCCTTGTGGTCGACACTTCAATCTTGTCTGCATTCACCAGTCGACACTTTTCTATTATGCTCGACACTTGAATTGGCTCGTTTGTACAGGTCGATCCTCGTGGTCGACACTTACCAAGTTCGATTGACACTTGACGATTCAGGTCGACACTTGTTTCTTCTCTGTTTATATAACAACCGGTATTGTCCACCTTATTTAATTAATAAAGTCATTTTGTAATTTTTATTTTTATGGAATTTAGTGAATTTGATTGGTTGGTTAAATAGGTTAAAGTTGGTTAGCCAAGGGCATTTGAGTAATTGTGAAGTAGTGTTATAAATGGAAGGTTTAATGAAGGTTTAGCCGCCACTGTTTCTCATTTTCCTTTCTCGGCATTCAGCTCAGCTAAGCAGAGTTTCTCTCGGCAATTTTCTCTCCCATTTTCTCCAAGCTAGGTGAGTTCTACTTCTATTTCTTACTACATTGTAACTATCGATGTTAGAGGGTATTTTAAATGTGAGTTTTGTGAATGCTGTAAATGAGAGTTAGTTCGAATTTTGGGCAAATCGGGAATGCACAATGAACAAAGCTCCCAAATTAGTTTCCTTAGATTTCTGGATGGTTAGAATGAAGTTTAGTGAAGATTTAATTAATGCTCGGTTTATGGTTTTAGGTTTGAGCAAACTCCCGAGGTAGATTTCAAACAAGTTTTTCAAGAGACCTGGTAAGTAGAGTATGTGTGTGCAATTAGGTCTACATCACAAAACAGTAGGCTTATGCTTGTTTGAATGTTTTCTGTATGTCATGTATCATGTTTTTAGAAAGAACACGAAAATGAATTTACATGTAATGACATGGTAAGGCATGAACAGATTGTAATAGACCAATGGTTAAGGGAACTAATATGCCCCTTAATCAATGAAGAGGATGTATGACTTTGGGAAATTGATCTGCTTCCCAATGGAATATAGGATCAGATCAGCTGTTAAGGGAACTAATCTGCCCCTTAATCGATGAAGATGATATATGACTTTGGGAAAATTGATCCAACTCCCAATGAAACCGAGGGATCAGATCAGAGAAAGAACGCGAATGCAACTAAGATGTGAAAGTAGAAACTGCATAACTAAGATTTATGTTTCAGCTTATCATTTCATTATTACTCTACTTATTTAGCATTATGCTAATAGATGAGTTTTGTGATGTAGGTGCTGAGGTAACTACTGGAGAGTTCTCTGAATTTACTGAAGACTAGGAGCAGTTGATGGAGCACACCTATGCCTCGACTTGGCAATCTGATGGAGCGGTTTAACTAATGTCAGTAGGTGTGAAAGTTTAGTTGACAATGGTACAGTTTTATTATGTTGAAAAAGTTAATGACAGCAGGAGTTTAATGTTTTTAATAATTTTGGAGCTTTTCTGAATATGAAAACACGATTTGGTTTTAGTTGTATATTGTTATTCTCGATTTATAAAGTTGTGGATTTATGTTGTTTTGAACAGCT
The DNA here is from genome assembly GCA_022432975.1 of Begonia masoniana. Taxonomy (NCBI): domain Eukaryota; kingdom Viridiplantae; phylum Streptophyta; class Magnoliopsida; order Cucurbitales; family Begoniaceae; genus Begonia; species Begonia masoniana. The sequence continues at coordinate 53,891,358 of CM039502.1, forward strand.
GCTGTTAAAATTTACAAGTTCTTTTAGTAGGCAGAGTTGTCTGTTTGTTTAGAATGTTACTGTTCACCGGTGGATGTTGTCTATCGGTGAATGTAGTCTATAGGTGGATGTAGTCTATCGGTGGATGTAGAGTGTTTGACTATCACACACTTAATATTTATTAGAATTAAATACCCTCCTTCAAGGGCATTTTCAATTAAGGTACTTGCAAAATCATTCATTTCATAAGTTAATCAATTTATCAAACATCGTTATCAAAATCATATTACTGTTAAACACATTTTAATTAAACATCATCCAAAAATACTTTAATCTTAAACTCATTTTAAGTTAACAATCTCCCCATTTTTTATGATGACAAATTATAAATTTATTTCACATTCCCCCATATTTATATCAAATAAATCTCCCCCACAATATATGCACTAAATAGATTTACTCAAATCTTCTACTTGTCAATTATGTTTCTCCCTTTGACATTATCAAAAAAATAAATACTTCACAGTCAACTAGCATAAAACATTATATCATTGCTAAGTCATTCTACACAAATAAGACAACATTTTAAATATTTCAAAAGTTAGTCCAAATAAAAATATAGATAAATACCAATATCCAACGATTACATATAACATATTAAGATAACTTCAAAATAAGACACTCGCAAACTAAGAGAACCACAAGCTAAACAAAATATCACTCAGATGGAGTAACACTGGGACCGGCTGTAGGATTAGTTGGAGAATTTCAATAATCTTGAAGATAGTCAAGATGCTCATGAATCTCGATGAACTCTTGACGTTGTTCAGCTTCCATCCGATCAAGACGAGTGATAATCAAGTTCTGAAATGTGCTAAGGGTAGTGCCAATGCTGTCTATACGCGCCTCCAAGTTGTTGAATCTTTCCTCAAGGTTAGAGGAGCTCTCTCTAGATATGTTGAAATAAGGTTCAAGAGCTTGGACTGACTCGTGACCACCATTGATGTCCATGTGAGATGGTCCAGCTCTTGGTGCACCAACTTGTTCACCTTTAAAGATCTAATCCCCGTCAACATTGATTCCTATCCTCATTTGTGCTAGAGTGGATGTGGTGTAGGTGTCGGTTTTCTTCAGAGGTAATGGGGTTTTGGATCTTCGAATTTGTACTTGATTCTTCTCAAAATCTTCATTAGAAGAAGATTAAAGGGAAGAGATTTTGATGCATTATTGAAGACTTGAAGCATCTGGTTCAAAATTACATAGCCCACATTGAATGGTTCACCCCGATAGATCTTGTAAAATACATAGAGATTCATCCCACTAATGTGATCTATGTGTCCATCTCTGGGTAAAAAATTATATGTGAGCATATGGTGAATGAGTCTTGCACGCACATTCAGGTCCTTAGCCTTCGGCTTCATTGGAAGGGAGCGATTTGGATCCTTAACAATCATCCTTAAAAATGTAGTTCCATCGCTGGTGCCCATAAAGTTAGAATCCGTTGCTGCCTCAAAATATTTTTCCGCCGTATTGTTAAATTCACATTCTAAAATATCATTTAGAGAACGAGCGGTTAATTCTATGTGTTTTCCATGCACATAACTAACAATTCTAAGGGGTCTCAAAGATTGTTCGAAATTTGCATAGAACATTCTCACCGGAGTATCAAAATAAGGGTCATCACAGTTGAATTATTCATACAATCCTATAGCCGTCAATGGCTCTTCCAAATTTAAACTGTATAACTCCGAGAATTCTACTTGTCTACACAAAATTAGAGGCTTGAATTGAAAATCACGTTCATACCTCCTCAATGACTCTTTACTTGTGAATAATGGAGATGGCCACACCGATGGAGGCTCTTGCTCGATTTCTTGAGTAGAGTTCTTCGATTTCTTTCAGCGAGAGATGAGTTTACTACGAGAGGATGATGCCATTGGAGGTTTAGAGGAGAGAGAGGATGATTTTTGGAAGAAATGAGACGAAAATTTGGGTTTTTTAAACGAAAATTGTCGAAGAAAATCGAGAGAGAGAGAGAGGTGGCGTGGTTAGGGTTTCAGACGACACTTTCTTCGTAAAATGAATAAAACAAATTGTTGAGGTGTCGACCGGTCTCAGTAGAGGTCGACACTTCCTTCGTGAACAAAACTGAGAGACCAAAGTGTCGACTGGTATTAGTATAGGTCGACACTTCAATCTTGTCTGCATTCACCGGTCGACACTTGTCCATTCCGGTCGACACTTAAATTGGCTCTTTTTGCACAGGTCGATCCTCGTGGTCGACACTTCAATCTTGTCTGCATTCACTGGTCGACACTTGTCCATTCCGGTCGACCCTTGAATTGGCTCTGATTGCACTGGTCGTTCCTCGTGGTCGACTTTTACCAAGTTCGGTCAACACTTGACAATTCAGGTCGACACTTGTTTCTTCTCTGTTTAAATTGGTCAACCTATATGGCAATCGATCGACAATTGAGGCACTCTGAAATTGTTTTTCTTCATTTTGACTATCACACACTTAATAAAACTCATTAGTACTAAATACTCTTCTTCAAGGGCATTTTCAATTAAGGTACTTGTAAAATCATTCATTTCGTAAATTAATCAAAGATATGTCATATGTTAGTAGGTGAAAGCATATAAACCTTGACAATGATCACATATACTTGGACAGAATTTTCTTTATTTTACGACTTCCCATAGCTAATATCAAACAGTTCCTGCATATTCAAATAAGCAAACAGTTCCAGAATTTTACATCATAAATAAAAATACATCAAAGTACAATGTCCATGAAATAAACTACAATTTGAATTATTAACTACAATGGTCGTGCGTAGCTTTACATCATAAACTACAATGTAAATCAATTTAACTTACAAGAGATAAAAGACATTAAATAAAGTACAATGTCCATAAAATAAAATAGTTCCAGCATCCCCTTCCTCATCATCGCCTGGTAGTCCATCATCCCACATGGCTGTGTGTAGAAGATTTCTGCACGAAATGAAAACTATATTAGTTAAATAATGAAAATTTGTTTATGAGTTTGAAAACTCATAAATGTGTCGTGCGAAGCGGCAGCGCCTGAAGTGGATCCCCTGTCAGGACATGTGCGACTATTATGCCCTTGACGCCGACATTTATCACACGACATCACAGATTTTTATTAGAAATTTTCGACATAGATGACTCATCGACATCGCGCACTCTTTTCTTTTTAGGTCTACCAAGTTGACGTCTTCTCTCAGGCAGAACTATTGGGGTCGCAGTATCTGGTTCCGGCCACATTTGTTGACCATTAATGGGACGAATGAAGTTTGAGTATATCGCCAAATATGTAGACTTGTGATACCATTGATGAACGAAATTTTCTGGCGGTAGTCTCATGAAATTCATGCATGGAATTGCATGAACACATGAGATTCCAGTAAGCTCTCACCTCTGACATTTATATACGCATGCATTTAGGTCAACGACTTATTGTTCGTTGCCATTGCTGACCTCAAACCTTACATCCCTCGCTAACTGAGCACTCCAATGTTTAGCAGCCTCTTTTAGCTTCCCCAGCTTTTTCGTTATCTTAGGACACGGGACATCTGTTGACTTGAGCATCTTGTCATATTTTTTTACAATGCGAGTTATCAAAGTATTTCGAATAATCTCGAACATGGTCAGAATTGGTTTGTCCCTGGCCAGTAGTAGAGCTGCATTAAACGACTCGCATAAATTATTCAAGCCCAAGTCGCACTTAGAAATCGATGAAAATGCATGAGTAGCCCAATAGCTAGACGGTGTTCGTCGAAGCCATGCATGGGATCTACATTTAACTCATGCACTTTCCTCATTGCTATCTCAAAATATTCTCTTGTGGTTGCCCTTACTGCATTCCACATTGCATCTCTGTATGCTTTTCCCCAAAATCGACTTTTGAAGTTTGCATACATATGTCGGAGGCAGTAGCGATGTTCGGCTAAACCAAAAGTCTCCTCCACAGCAAGCAACAACCCCTGACATTGTAAAGAAAAACATACTCAGCATAAAACAATATACTTACAACGCCCGAACAATAATAACAATAATAATATATACCTTTTGTCGATCCGACACAAATTTCCATCTGTGTCCATTGTTAGTGCCTAAGTCATCCTGTAATATCTCCAAAAATCACTTCCACGAGTCCTTGCATTCTGACTCCACGTTGGCAACGACAATGAAATATATGTCATTGTTGCCATCAATACTGACGGCCGTCAATAATTGATCGGGGTAGCCCCGTTGCAGCAAACATTCCTTGCAAGTAGCCATACATATGGACATTCTTTCAAATATCATCTTCTCATTTCGCCCTTCGCTCACCAGGTAAGCATGTATTTTCACTGTGCTACCCAGACTTGATGTCTTGATTTCTTTTGCATATGAACGGAGTAGCTTGAATTGTTCTTCGCCCCTCCTATAATTAAGTTCTTTAGCTTTACTTCTTGCTCTTCTGGCAAGACTGGGAGTAATATTAACATTATGTTCCTTCCTCACCGTCTCGATAATAGGAGGAATTTCCCAATCCAGTTGACTTTTGAACCTATCCAAATAATATTTTACCAATCATTTTGTCGAAGCGTGTCAATTATCAATTGTCCTTGCATAGCTATGAGTTTTATTAGGAATGTCAACTCATTTTGCATGACCGAAGCATGCAGTCGCCACTTATGTCCTCCTTGACAATCTGCCGTGAGTCGCGTACGTTCACTTTTAACGAATTTGATATCAAATCCATTTTTCAAAGCATATTTTCGTACTTCCTCTCTAATGGCTGTTAAAGAATTATATTTTCAACCCAAACAAAAATCATTCGAAATTTCTTCCCTTACTTGCATGTTTTTTGCCTTGTCATCATCCGACATAAACGGTGCTCGAAGCTCATCGTCTATGGTTTGCGACGTTGAATGCACCTCTATTTGTCCAACTGCCTCTAAGCGATCGAATGCTTAAATATCACCGGTCGAGTTGGAAGATGACGAGGCAGAAAGTATACCGCTAAGGGAAGAAATTTCTATGGATTTTTTTTTTTGGTAAAAAATATAGTTCTCTACAGGCCATTAGAGAAGAAATATTCGAATATGCTTTGAACAATGGATATGACATCAAATTCATTAAAAGTGAAATTCGGCGACTTACGGCAGCATGTGAAGATTGATGTGAGTGGCGACTGCATGCTTCGATCATGCAAAATGAGTTTACATTCCAAATAAGAGAGTTGCACCGATTCTCACAGTTGTGCAAGGAAAATTGAGAGTCGTCACGCTACTATAAAATGGGTTGCAAACTATTGTTTAGATAGGTTCAAAAGTCATCCTACATGGGAAATTCCTTCTATTATCGAGATGGTGACGAAGGATTTGAATGTGAACATTACACTCAGTCTTACAAGAAGAGCAAGAAGCGATGCTTTAGAACTTAATGACAGGAGGGGCGACAAACAGTTCAAGCTACTGCATTCGTACGCAGCAAAAATAGTTAGATCAAATCTAGTAGCACAGTGAAAATACATGGTTACCTAGTGGGCGGTGTCCAGAATGAGTCATGCGTATTTGAAAGAATGTACATGTATATGACTGCTTGCAAGACATATTTGCTGCAACGTGATAGACCTATTATCTATTTTCATGGTTGTCATCAGAAAGGCTCTGACGATGACATATATCTTGTTGTCGTTGCCAATGTGGAGTCAGAGTACACAAACTCGTGGAAGTGGTATTTGCAAATATTGAAGGAAGACCTAGACACTCCAAATGGATGCAGATGGACAATTATGTCGGATCGACAAAATGTACAACTATGTCGGATCACATTTGCTATTGTTTCTCGTACAGTTTATTTAGTGGTGTAATTATACTGCGTAAGGAAGTTTTGTCTAGGAGACTGGATTTTAAGTGGGACCATTTGTGACCCCTCCAGCATTTCCTGGGATCTTACTTGGAAAGGTAGTTTTGTCTAAGAGATTGTCTAGTACAGTATTTCCTAGGAATTATCCTGATCAGTACTCTCCACTTTGTGATTGTTATATTGTTTTATGTTGACTTTGTTTTTCTTTCACATATTAGTGGTTGTCACGTGCTGTGGAGGAAGAATTTTGTTTAGCCGAACACCGTTACTATCTCTGGCATATTATGCAAACTTCAAAAGTCAATTTCAGGGCAGAGCCTTCAGAGATGCAATGTGGAATGCGGCTAAGGCAACCATAAATTTTCATTTTGAGATAGAAATGAGGAAACTGCATCAGATTCACCAGATGCCCACACATGGCTTCGACGAACACCGCCTAGCTATTGGGCTAGTCATGCATTTTCCTCGGTTCCCAAGTGCGATATGAGATTGAAAAATTAATACAAGTCGTTCAATGCATTTTTCCTGCCGGCCAGGGACAAACCGATCCTGACCATGTTTGAGATTATTCGAAAGTCCTTGATAAAGAAAAAGCTTGGGAAGCTAGAACGTGCAGCTTGAAATTGGAATGCTGTGTTTGCGAGAGGTAGACGAGTTGAGGTAAGCAATGGCAACAAATAATATGTTGTCGACCTGAATGCAGGTGCGTGCAACTGTTGCAGGTGGGAGCTTACTGGAATCTCATGTGTCCATTCTATTCCATGCATGCATTTCATGAGACTAATACCGAAAAATTTCGTTCATCGACAGTATCACCGGGAGACATATGTAGTGATGTACTCAAACTTCATTTGTCCCATTAGTAGCATTGACATGTGGCCGCCGATATATGGAACGAACCCAATCATTTCACCCGAGAGAATACGCCAACCTGGTAGGCTGAAGAAAAATAGAGTGCGTGATGTTAATGAGTCGTCGAGGTCGACAATTTTGAGGAAGAAATCTACGATGGCATGTCGTATATATCAGCGTCACAGGCATAATAATCGCACTTGTCCTGACAGGGGATCCACTTCAGGGGCGCTACGTTTACTTCTGCTTTCCAAGACACATTTATGGGTTTCCACACATTTGACGGGACGCAGGTACATTTCAACATTTTTTTCATAAACACACTTTCATTATTTTTCTAGTTTTTATTATGTGCAGGAATCTTCTACACACAGCTATGGACGAAGAAACGTATGACTATATTTGGGCTATATCGTTTGGTAATTTTTTAAAATTAATTTTTTATAATGTGTAATGTAAATATGTTTTATGATTTAATTCACTAAAATGGCAATAAATAGTACAAGTGGTAGAAAATCACAAAAAATTTCCTATTATCTTTCCATGGTTTAGTGAACAAATGGTCAAATTTTCCAATAAAACCAATATCGTTTGGTATTTTTTTAAAATTAATTTTTTATAATGTGTAATGCAAATATATTTTATGATTTAATTCACTAAAATGCAAATAAATTGTACAAGTTCTAGAAAATCACGAACATTTTCCTATTGTCTTTCCATGGTTTGTTGAAAAAATGACCAAATTTTCAAGTAAAGCCAATATCATTTGGTATTTGTTTTAAATTATTTTTTTATAATGTGTAATGTAAATATGTTTCATGATTTAATTCACTAAAATGACAATAAACTGTACAAGTGCTAGAAAATTACGAAAATTTTTCTGTTATCTTTGCATGGTTTGGTAAACAAACGGTCAAATTTTCAAGTAAATCTAATATCGTTTGATTATTTTTTGAAATTAATTTTTTGTAATGTGTAATTTAGTGAAAAAAAATTGAAAAATCATACAGAGTTTCCTTTGTTTTATGACTCCCCCATTGTTAGTTTTAAACAGTTCTTGTATATTCAAATGACAAGTTTATAATCACTAAACAGTTCCAGAATTTTGTAACTACAACTAAATTACATCAAAATAAATTACATTAAAGTAAAGTAAATAAAGTAAACTACAAAACATAAACTAAGATGACGGGGAGGGCGGTTGGACATCGTCGTCATCGGCCTCCATCCAATCCTGGATGATTTGCCTTGTATCTCTTTGGTAGTCCATCGTCGCTCTAAGATATTCTATCATCTATCTATGAGACTCTATCACTTCTCTATGGGACTCTGTCTGTCTCACTTCGAGGTGATGGAGTCTCTCAGCAAGAGACTCTACCTCTGGCTGTGCTGGGGCTTCCTTTATAGGAATATCCTGAGAGGTGGATGCTCTCTGATCTCTCTTCTCCATCTACGTCCCGTTGACTTTAACTAGGCTCATCCAAATCAAATGAAGCCTATCAAATATGTCGGTGGCCCACTGTGTCCTCATGTACTCTCCAGAAAAGAGTTCAATCTGGAATCGCTAGATGATCTTCTGTATCAACGCGCCGTAGGGCAGGTTCTTGTTGCGTGTCCGCCCAATCTCAAAAATGTGCTTAAAATCAAGAACCCGGGGTCGAACTGCCTCCCGCTGTAAAGCTTCTCCATGACATAAAGATACATGCAGCTCACGAGATCTCTATGTCCATACCGCGGTAGGATGGTGTGGGACATGTTATGAATGACCCGAGCTCTAAGATTCAAATCTCTGGATCTTGGTTTCACGAACCCTGCAATGTTATAGTTGCGATGAATTTACCTCATGAACTGTACTCCCTCGTCCGATCCAACAAAAGGACAGTGCCTGGAGGCATGATAGAATCTCTTTGCCCCTTCTCCGACAAACTCGATCAACTCATTGACCGTCTCTAGAGTAACTTCAATCTCCGTACACAAGATGTACGTCTTTATAGCTCCTGACCTCTCGCTAAAGGTCAAGTTTGTAAAAAATAGGTGAACAATTCTGTCACAGTTTTTGCCCCACACACTGTACATCCCGTGCAGGCCGATTATGTCGAACATCACTTGGATCTCTAAGGACTCCCAACCTTTAAAGTCCACTGTCTTCGAATACATAACCGAGCAGTGTAATTGATCCAACTCAGGCAACCCTCGGGACCTAAGCCGAGTGTAGGCGAATCTCGGACTCGAGTATAGACGAATCCCGGGTCGTAAAGAGGGGGTCGTCACAATCCCACATCGCTTGGGGAAGTATATGGAAATGAAACATATGTAAAGAGACCCTCCCAATATAGTAAGACGCGTTTTGGAGCACAATTGGTAACGGATCCCATAAGAACTCCGAAGTTAAAAGTGCTTCGGCGAGAGCAATTCCAGGTTGGGTGACCTTCTGGGAAGTTCTCGCCAAACAAAGCCATGAGGGGAGAATATTGGGCTACGGCCCAATCCCCAAAGCGGATAATATCTTGCTAGGATATGGGATCGTTAAAAATGGTATCAGAGCCTGTACCCAACCGGAAATGTGGCCAATGAGGACGTTGGGCCGGCCCCCGAGGGAGGGTCATTGTGATGACCCGAATGTGTACGACTGCGGGGCAAACCTCGAGTTGCGGGGCAAACCTCGGGACCTAAGCCGAGTGTAGGCGAATCCTAGACTCGAGTGTAGGCGAATCCCATACTCGAGTATAGGCGAATCCCGGGTCGTAAAGAGAGGGTCGTCACAATCCCACATCGCTTGGGGAAGTATATGGAAATGAAACATATGTAAAGAGACCCTCCCAATATAGTAAGACGCGTTTTGGAGCACAATTGGCAACGGATCCCATAAAAACTCTGAAGTTAAAAGTGCTTCGGCGAGAGCAATTCCAGGTTGGGTGACCTTCTGAGAAGTTCTCGCCAAACAAAGTCGTGAAGGAAGTATATTGGGCTACGGCCTAATCCCCAGAGCGGACAATATCTTGTTGGAATATGGGGTCGTTACTGTGACAGCCCGAAATCGAACCCGATCGGGGTTCGGGATTGGAGCCATCACTCCGGGACAGTTAACAGAAAATGGGGACTATTTTTTTTTTTTGAACATAGAAAAAACAGGGAGCAGAACATCAGAGACAATCTGAACGTTTTCGAAAACTTAAAACTTCGCAGAGAGAGAGTGTCCTCTGGAGTAGAAATTTAAAACAGGTTTCATTAATGGATAACGGAACAGAAATTAGCATAAGGCTGGCGGAAGACTTAGTTTAAAACTAGAAGCAGTGATTGATTCAGATAAGACAAAAATGAACGGAGTTCAGCGGAAGAGGCTGGGTAAAACTGGGCGGAAGAGCTTGGGTGACGTCAGCCGGAAGATGTAGTTTTAAACTGGGTGGAAGACTTATGCTGACATCAGCCGGAAGACAAATACACTGGGCGGATGACTTGGATGACGTCAGCCGGAAGACAGAGTTTTAAACTGGGCGGAAGACTTATGCTGACGTCAGCCGGAAGACAAATACACTGGGCGGATGACTTGGATGACGTCAGCCGGAAGACAGAGTTTTAAACTGGGCGGAAGATTTAGGCATATAACTGGGGCGGATGACAGAATTGACTTTGACTGGGGCGGATGACTAAGGCATATAACTGGGGCGGATGACAGAATTGACTTTGACTGGGGCGGATGACTAAGGCATATAACTGGGGCGGATGACTAAGTTTTCAAGGCAGAATTTGACAACTCTTTAACAGAAAGACATACCAACAGAGAGCAGAAAAACAGAAAACATAACAATCTCAGATTCTCAAACAAACTCAAAACATGGTTCTCGAGCTCAACAAAAGGCATACAGGTTTCAGACCTTCATTACAAATGAAAGATTTCAAGAAAATAAACTGCATGGATAGCTCTAAAATTCGAGACCATCCATGCATGAACTTAACAGAAATATTCCAAACAAATCCCAGAATACTCTAGAATACAAACTTAACTATCAAATACAGTGGTTTTAAACATTGACACAAAAGCTATGCATTATTTCAGAGTTTCAGAGACAGTACAGAATTTAACATGTGATTACAGAATTTTCCAAAACAGAAGTTCTTACAACAAAAACCAGAATCTTCTAGAAAACTTAAACCTCGGGTCAGAATTTGTCTAACTGCAGCAACTACCCCGAGAGCTCGAGCCATCAACTACATCAGATCATCAAATTGAGGCACACAGTCCTCAGATTCGGGTTCAGTACCTACATCAGAGAGTTCACCTATGAGTCTAAAACTCAGTAAGAACATAAATCAGTATGCAGTGATGCAAAATGCTATGCATGCAGTTTTCAGAATACAGTGACAGAACAGAACTTTACATTTCAGTGGCAGAAGAATTAAGTGGGGCTTATAGGGGAACTGGTTCAGTGGGTGCACTATCAGGCACGGCAGTTTTCAGATTCCCAGGGAGGGATAAAACCAGAGAGTCCTTGCCAGGGACATTATTTTCAGATTCCCAGGGAGGGATAAAACCAGAGGGGCCAGTCCCCGTCCCACACTTAACCTGATACATTTCAGTCGGATTTTATCTTATTAATTTCAAACAGTGTACAGAAGTCAGTTTCGCATGGATTTTCAGTAAAACGTGTATGCATGACATTCTCAGTGCCTGAACCTATAACAACAGACATCAAAAATAACAGGGCATATTGTGAGGCAGAAAACAGACAACTCGGGACATAAGCTGAACAGACAATACAAAACACAAACTGAACAGAAGCTATAACATTTCTACCCAAAACTACCCGACAGAACTGGGACCCTAGTACCTCTGTGATGTAGGGCCATGAGGGCCAACCTACTGTTATGAACTTACCTGTTTTCTGGAGGGTTGAAAACTTGGATGTCTCTTGAAAGAAAACTCGGACCTGTAGCATGCATGTACAGAATTTAAACACGCTACAAATGCTAACTAAAATCATGTAGAATATGCAGCAAACACATTTCAACTCTTTAGAAAACACACCAACGTGTTTTCATCCAAAACAGTGAGTTTTCACCAAATACCGAAACCCTAAACTTCGGTAAAAACTCACATTAAACTCATCCAAATTTGTTAGCATTAAAAGATGCTCACCTTTTCAGAAGAAGACGGGAAAATACAGGAGAAACAAAGCGTGGAAGTTTTGTTTCAATCACCTGGAAGAGAGAAAGCCGAGAGAGATGGGAGGAAGCAGAGAAGTGAATGAAAATTCACGTAGGAGGATGAACTTAGCTTCCTCAACAAGTTACCACTTGGCAATCATCCATTGGCTTACTCACACCAACCATAATCTCTCCCCAATTTGCCCTTCCATGCATTTCAAACTTAGTGATTTGGTTTTAGTTACACATTAGTTTAGTTCTCCACTAATTATTCCAACAATTCAACCAAAACATTCCTTTGTATTAATATAATATTAATCCCGTTTAAATGATCCGGGAAAACTATTACATGGCAAAATGCCGGGTGTTACATTCCACCCACCTTAACAGAAATTTTGTCCTCAAAATTTGCCTAAGCAAAGAGGTCCGGATATTGGGCTCTAACATCGGCTTGTCTTTCCCATGTGGCTTCCTCCACATTGTGATTACGCCATAAAACTTTCACCAATGGGACCACTCGATTACGCAACACCTTGAGCGACATATCAAATATCTGTATAGGCCTTTCCTCATAGGTCAGCGTCGGCATGATATCAAAGTCCACATGTTCTACTATCTGGGTTGGATCTCGCACACACTTTCTCAGCATCGAAACATGGAAGACATTGTGAACTCCATCCATTGACGCTGGCAACTGTAGTCTGTAAGCCATATTCCCAATCCTCTTCAAGATGGGAAAAGGCCCAATAAACCTTGGGCTTAGCTTCCCTTTCTTGCCAAACCTCATCACGCCTTTGAAAGGTGACACCTTTAAAAATACTTCATCACCTTCAACAAACTCCAAGTCTCTTCTTCTATGGTCCGCATAACTCTTTTGTCGATCCTGAGCAGCCTTTATTCGTTGTTTGATAGCAGCTATCACTTCGGACATCTGCTGTAATATCTCAGGACCAATAAGCTTGGTTTCTCCGACCTCATCCCAACATAACGGGGATCTACACTTCCTTCCGTAAAGTGCTTCATATGGAGCCATGCCGATTGTAGCCTGGTAGCTATTGTTGTAAGCAAAATCCGCAAGCGGTAGATATCTGCTCCAAGGAGCATGAAGTTCCAGCACGCACGCTCTTAACATATCTTCCAATGTCTGAATCGTTCTCTCAGATTGTCCATCCGTCTGTGGATGAAATGCCGTGCTGAAGTCCAATCTAGTGCCCAAGGAGCTTTGCAAACTTTTCCAAAACCTCGATGTGAATCTAGGATCCCTGTCCAAAACAATCGACACCGGTATACCATGCAGTTTGACAATCTCACTAATATATAGTTCAACATATTGATCCATGGAGAATGTCATCTTTACAGGTAGAAAATGGGCCGACTTCGTCAATCTGTCCACTATGACCCATATGCTATTATGGCCTTTAGCTTTCCTTGGAAGGCCAACAACAAAGTCCATCGTAATGTTCTCCCATTTCCATTCGGGAATTGGAAGAGGCTGAAGCGTTCCAATTGGTCGTTGATGTTCAGCTTTGACCTGTTGACATATCATACAGGACTCCACATACTTGGCCACCAGAAGTGAAGCTTCAAGTCCTGATACATCTTTGTGCTTCCAGGATGCATAGAGAAAGAAGATGAATGGGCTTCCGATAAGATGTGCTTCCATAGTTCTTCATCTTTCGGAACATACCATCTGTTTTTGAACTTCAGAATACCATCTCCCGAATAACTGAAATTGGAAGAATCCATTGGTACCTTGCTCACCATATCAGCCATCTCCTTTGAATTGGTCTTCTGGGCTTCCTTAATGCGGTCCAGGACGGTGGGCCGTAATGTTAAGTCTGCTAGTATGGCCGATAGCCCAGAAACTATTTCCATATCGAACTTCTGTATCTCCGTCCTCAAAGGCATTGGCACGGCCAACATAACTGGTTGCATAGTAGCTGGCATCCTGCTCAGTGCATCAGCTACCACATTTGCCTTACCAGGATGGTATTTGATCTCAACATCGTAGTCTTTTACAAACTCTAACCACCGCCTCTGCCTCATATTCAACTCTTTCTGAGTAAAGAGGTACTTCAAACTCTTGTGATCGGAAAACACCTCACATGATTGTCCGTACAAATGGTGTCTCCATACCTTCAGCGCAAATACAACTGCCGCTAATTCAAGGTCGTGAGTAGGGTAGTTTTTTTCATGGCTCTTCAATTGTCGGGATGCATATGCTACCACCTTTCCCTCTTGCATTAATACACATCCCAAGCCAACCTTCGACGCATCACAGTATATGCTGAATTTGCCATCTTCAACTGGCAATACTAGTAGAGGAGCCGTGGTTAACTTTTGCTTGAGTGTCTGAAAGCTCCCTTCACATGCTTCAGACCACCTGAACTTGATATCTTTCTTTGTTAAGCTGGTCATAGGTTTCGCTATCACCGAAAACCCCTTGATAAACTTCCTGTAATAACCAGCTAACCCGATAAAGCTCCGTACCTCGCTTGCATTCCTTGGCCTTGGCCAGTCTCTTACAGCCTCAATCTTGGCTGGGTCCACAGACACTCCTTCAGCAGACACCACGTGGCCTAGGAAGTTAATCCTGTTCAGCCAGAATTCACACTTTGATAGCTTGGCATATAGTGATGCTGCTTTAGGATTGACAGTACAATAGCCAAGTGCTCCTCATGTTCGGCCTCACTTCTAGAATATACTAGGATGTTGTCGATAAATACGATCACAAATTTATCCAGAAAGTCCTGGAATATCCTGTTCATCAAGTCCATAAATGCTGCCGGAGCATTAGTTAGTCCAAACGACATCACCAAGAATTCGTAGTGTCCGTACCGGGTCCTGAAGGCGGTCTTTGGAATATCTTCGGGTCTGACCTTCAACTGGTAATAACCGGAGCGCAAGTCAATCTTTGAGAATACCCGAGCCCCTTGTAGCTGGTCAAATAAATCATCAATTCTCGGCAACGGGTACTTATTCTTGATCGTCAACTTGTTCAGCTCACGGTAGTCAATACACATCCGTAGGGACCCATCCTTCTTCTTAACGAACAAGACGGGAGCACCCCACGGAGAGAAGCTAGGGCGTACAAACCCTTGTCCACTAACTCTTTCAGCTGAGTCTTCAATTCCTTCAGCTCGATTGGTGCCATACGGTACGGATTCTTTGATACTGGTTCCGCACCTGGGTGTACGTCAATTTCAAACTCGATTTCGCGATCAGGTGGCAACCCCGGTAAGTCATCTAAGAAAACCTCAGGAAAGTCTCGGACTACCGAAATATTTTGAAGTTCCACCTCACCTTGCCTTCGTACGTCTATTACATGGGCCAGAAACCCGATGCACCCTGACCTCATCAGCCGTTGAGCTTTTAATGAAGATATAACAGGCATACGGTGTTTCTTCGGTACTGCCTGGTAAGAAAATTCTACTTCATTCGGGCGTTTAAACGACACTAGCCCGGACCTACAGTTGATGGTGGCATGATGTCTAAACAGCCAGTCCATCCCCAGAATGACATCGTACCCTTTCATACCAATAACGATGAGGTTGGCGTACAACTTCTGGTCTCCTACTGACACTACATCACCCCGTATGACCTGCTCGGAGTGCATAAACTCTCCGGACGGTAGCATAATGCTGTAGGGCTGATCAGACAACGTACAACTAACCTTCTGTCTAACTACGAAGTCCCCCGCCATAAATGAATGTGTGGCCCCAGTATCCCACAAGGTATAAGCAGGTACATCACACACTAAAATTGTACCTGTGATTGCTGTGTGCAGATCAGCATCATCAACATCCTCCATCATTGCAAACACTCTTGGCACGGCTTGACCTGTCCTGGTGTCGGGCATTGGGCAATCCCGAACAAGATGGACTACTTTGCCGCATCGGAAACACTGGCCAGTAGCAAGTCTGCATTCTCCTTTGTGAGGCTTCTGGCATCGTGGGCATACTAAAGGTTGAGGAGCCCCCATTGCTCTCTTTCCTTTGTCTTGATAGAGGATGGCTTCATTGGGCCTTTTAATGCCCCTGTTTTGTTGTTGTAGAGGTTGTAAATTCTGGCCCCTTTGCAGTTGTTGCTGTTGTTGTGGAACATTTCTCATAATCCCTCTTGGTGGATCTCTCTGTCTCTGGGACTTCATTTCTAAGGCCTCTAACTGATAAGCCTTGGCCACCACCTTCACATATGGTGCCTCATCGAACCCTCCTGTTGTGATCCCTCGCAGAAGGTCCATCTTTAAACCTTGAATAAACTGGTGCACCTTGTTCTCATCAGTGGCCACCATGTGTGTTGCATATCTGGATAAGGACTCAAACTTCTGAACATATTCAGCCACTGACCCATACTGTCGCAGCCGAGAGAATTCAAGCAACTTTTCCTTCCTCACTCCCCGGTCAAAATACTTCTCGTAGAAGATTTTCGTGAATCCCTCCCAGCTTAAAGCCACGGTAGTGGACTGCACTGTGTCCCACCAGAATCCAGCACTTTCAGTGAGATAAAACGTGGCACAAATAACTTTCTTGTTGTCTTCTACTTCTACATAACTGAACATCTTCTCCATTGTTCGAATCCAGGTTTCAGCACTAGTCGGGTCTGTAGACAGTCCATCGAATGAAGGCGGCTGGAGTCGCCGGAACCTATCTCCACTGTTGTCACGTGGGGCATTAGCATGATTGTTGTTTCCGTGGTTATTGTTTCTATCATCTTCTCTGGCCATCATGCGTTCAACCATGCGTGATTGTGCACCCACCAGCTCGGTTAGTCGGTCAATGGCTCGAGAGCTTTCGCTTGACTCTTCTTGATGTCCCCTCACCATAACTAAGAAATCCTATAAACATAATAACCTAAGTTTAATAAACAGAACAGTTACAGTAACTTAAATACTTACAGTTGGTGGAGCGATCTCACGTGGCGGGTTACGCAGTCAGACATTTCACAGAATCAGTTTTAAAATCGTGTCGCTCTGATACCAAAACTGTGACAGCCCGAAATCGAACCCGATCGGGGTTCGGGATCGGAGCCATCACTCCGGGACAGTTAACAGAAAACGGGGACTATTTTTTTTTTGAACATAGACAAAACAGGGAGCAGAACATCAGAGACAATCTGAACGTTTTCGAAACCTTAAAACTTTGCACACAGAGAGTGTCCTCTGGAGTAGAAATTTAAAACAGGTTTCATTAATGGATAACGGAACAGAAATTAGCATAAGGCTGGCGGAAGACTTAGTTTAAAACTAGAAGCAGTGATTGATTCAGATAAGACAAAAATGAACGGAGTTCAGCGGAAGAGGCTGGGTAAAACTGGGCCGAAGAGCTTAGGTGACGTCAGCCGGAAGATGTAGTTTTAAACTGGGCGGAAGACTTATGCTGACGTCAGCCGGAAGACAAATACACTGGGCGGATGACTTGGATGACGTCAACCGGAAGACAGAGTTTTAACTGGGCGGAAGACTTATGCTGACGTCAGCCGGAAGACAAATACCACTGGGCGGATGACTTGGATGACGTCAACTGGAAGACAGAGTTTTAAACTGGGCGGAAGATTTAGGCATATAACTGGGGCGGATGACTAAGGCATATAACTGGGGCGGATGACAGAATTGACTTTGACTGGGGCGGATGACTAAGGCATATAATTGGGGCGGATGACTAAGTTTTCAATGCAGAATTTGACAACTCTTTAACAGAAAGACATACCAACAGAGAGCAGAAAAACAGAAAACATAACAATCTCAGATTCTTAAACCAACTCAAAACATTGTTCTCGAGCTCAACAGAAGGCATACAAGTTTCAGACCTTCATTACAAATGACAGATTTCAAGAAAATAAACTGCATGGATAGCTCTAAAATTCGAGACCATCCATGCATGAACTTAACAGAAATATTCCAAACAAATCCCAGAATACTCTAGAATACAAACTTAACTATCAAATACAGTGGTTTTAAACATTGACACAAAAGCTATGCATTATTTCAGAGTTTCAGAGACAGTACAGAATTTAACATGTGATTACAGAATTTTCCAAAACAGAAGTTCTTACAACAAAAACCAGAATCTTCTAGAAAACTTAAACCTCGGGTCAGAATTTGTCTAACTGCAGCAACTACCCCGAGAGCTCGAGCCATCAACTACATCAGATCATCAAATTGAGGCACACAGTCCTCAGATTCGGGTTCAGTACCTACATCAGAGAGTTCACCTATGAGTCTAAAACTCAGTAAGAACATAAATCAGTATGCAGTGATGCAAATGCTATGCATGCAGTTTTCAGAATACAGTGACAGAACAGAACTTTACATTTCAGTGGCAGAAGAATTAAGTGGGGCTTATAGGGGAACTGGTTCAGTGGGTGCACTATCAGGCACGGCAGTTTTCAGATTCCCAGGGAGGGATAAAACCAGAGGGTCTTTGCCAGGGACATTATTTTCAGATTCCCAGGGAGGGATAAAACCAGAGGGGCCAGTCCCCGTCCCACACTTAACCTGATACATTTCAGTCGGATTTTATCTTATTAATTTCAAACAGTGTACAGAAGTCAGTTTCGCATGGATTTTCAGTAAAACGTGTATGCATGACATTCTCAGTGCCTGAACCTATAACAACAGACATCAGAAATAACAGGGCATATTGTGAGGCAGAAAACAGACAACTCGGGACATAAGCTGAACAGACAATACAAAACACAAACTGAACAGAAGCTATAACATTTCTACCCAAAACTACCCGACAGAACTGGGACCCTAGTACCTCTGTGATGTAGGGCCATGAGGGCCAACCTACTGTTATGAACTTACCTGTTTTCTAGAGGGTTGAAAACTTGGATGTCTCTGGAAAGAAAACTCGGACCTGTAGCATGCATGTACAGAATTTAAACACGCTACAAATGCTAACTAAAATCATGTAGAATATGCAGCAAACACATTTCAACTCTTTAGAAAACACACCAACGTGTTTTCATCCAAAAACAGTAAGTTTTCACCAAATACCGAAACCCTAAACTTCGGTAAAAACTCACATTAAACTCATCCAAATTTGTTAGCATTAAAAGATGCTCACCTTTTCAGAAGAAGACGGGAAAATACAGGAGAAACAAAGCGTGGAAGTTTTGTTTCAATCACCTGGAAGAGAGAAAGCCGAGAGAGATGGGAGGAAGCAGAGAAGTGAATGAAAATTCACGTAGGAGGATGAACTTAGCTTCCTCAACAAGTTGCCACTTGGTAATCATGCATTGGCTTACTCCCACCAACCTTAATCTCTCCCCAATTTGCCCTTCCATGCATTTCAAACTTAGTGATTTGGTTTTAGTTACACATTAGTTTAGTTCTCCACTAATTATTTCAGCAATTCAACCAAAACATTCCTTTGTATTAATAGAATATTAATCCCGTTTAAATGATTCGGGAAAACTATTACATGGCAAAATGCCGGGTGTTACAGTTACAAAACTGCTCTTTGCATATATGATTTCGAAATTCAAGCGACATGAATCCAGACTACGGTCGCGGCACGTCTAGTCGGTTAGTCGGGTCACCTTATGTCGCACCTCCTTGCGACGTTGACGGTGCCCGATGTTCCGACGACCCAACTTTTTGCCTAATAATCAATCTCTCAGCCATTTGAGGGGGATTTTTGGAAAAAGAAATTTGCAAATTTAAGGGCACGAATTGGTCAGATTTCGATTGAAAATCAATGGAAACACTTGATAATGGACAAATTAACAAGGTGGAGCGTAAAACTATCGGATTTATGAGAAAAAACGCAAAAGGGTCGAGAGAAATTTAGAATTTTCAAAGGTGGGGATGGGTTTCTGGCCTTTGTTTCTATATAAACTATCAGGGAATAGACGGCAGCTCAAGTGGTGACCCTCCGTTCTTTGCCCTAATTTTATGAACGGAGGGTCAATAGCCCGCAACAGCCGTCTGTTCTTTAAGAACGGTCGGCTGTTATTATATAACGTCCGACCTAGAGATGTTAAACGAGCGAGTCGAGCCGAGCCGAGACGGACCTGGCTCACTGAGCCTGCTGAGCCTAACGAGCCGAGCCTAACGAGCCTGCCGAGCCTAACGAGCTAACCCTAAAAATTTCCAACCCGAGCCGGCTCGCGAGCCACGAGCAGACTCGCAAGCCACGAGCCTAACGAGCCGAGCCGAGCAGGTCCAACGAGCGTAACGAGCCGAGCTTAACGAGCCGAACTTACATAAATAAAATTATTTTATATAAATATATTATATATTTCATTAATCTTTTATTTATTAAAATTATATTAAATACTTATTATATTAATGATGAAATATAATAAATACTTAGTCGTGTAAAATGTAAATAATGAAAATCTTTAATTAATACAAAAATGACATTTAATTATAAAAAATAGAAGAAAACAAATATTTAGAAAATAGGGTAAAGTGAAATTTGTAATTTATGGTGAATATAATTTTTCTAAAAAACTTATAATGGCACAAGGCTTGGTTGGCTCCACTCTTCTTATCTCTCTAAGGTCTTAGAAAAGGTGAAGAATAAGAGTCACCGAGCAACTACGGACTTGACAACAATTGGAGTCTCAATCTCCACCCAAATTGAAAATCAATTTGAGGACTAACCTTTGATTGAAGAAAGATTGTAAAAAATCGATCAAGCATTCAAAGTTTGAGAGGAAAAGAGTCTACTTGTTCTCATTCAAAATCCGATCTTTCATGAATACCTAATTGTGAACATACAATATTTCTACCACCACTACTTGAGCTAACATGTGAAGAAACATGTGAATGACTAATATTAGAATATTTAGATTCATAAGAAGAATATAAACTAGTAATTCTATGTGTTATTTGATCCATAGAAAATAAAGAAGAAGTTTGTAAATTATTAAAAATTTTATTAACAATGAGATATACTCCTTTTAACTTATATTTAGGATCCATTATACATACATAACAAAAAATAGGAAGAATATCAAGTCAATATTTTTTAAATTTTGTTTCTATTTTATTAAGTATATCTCTAAATTCATCTATATGTCGATATTGTGCAAAATTACCCGTTAAGTTTATTAAAATTGGGAGAAAAAGATGAGAAGTGAGATAATAAATTTCTGAACATTCATTTGTAGCATCATAAAATAGTTTTAAAAAATCAAGAAATATATTAGCTACTTTGAAACTAGATTTATCAATATTAATACTTTGTGTTTTCTCACTAATTAAATCACAAATAACTTGTCAATAAGGCCTAGCATTTTTCAACATCAAATAAGTAGAATTCCACCTATTATATACATCGGTAATTAAGACGTCACTAACTTGACTGTTCGTAAAAATACTTTGAAAATACTGTACATCTTTAAAAGAACTCAAAATGTGTAAACTTTTTTTTTTTTTAAAAAACTTAGTAGAAAACGTGCATAAAATTTAATTAAAACTTTTTTTAGGCACTATTCACGTAAACAATATTTTCACTGTTCACGTGAACAGTAACTTTTACTGTTCACGTTAACATTATTTTTTACTGTTCATGTGAACAGTACTGCACTGTTCGCATGAACAGTGCGAGCGATTGTTCGCTCTTTTGGGGCGATTAATCGCCCCATGCACTGGAATTTGGGCAAAAAGTTTGCCCAAGAGTGAACTTTCACCCCTTGGGCGATTGTTCGCCCCTGTGGGGCGATTGATTGCCTCTAGGGAAAATTTTCACCCCTATGAAGCGATTGATCGCCTCCTTTGGGGAGAACCATCGCCGCACTCTCAGGTGGCGATGAGAATGATAGGTTTTAATTTAAGCTTTGGGTTCATCGATCTTGTTCCTAATTGCCGGGACGTCAACTGGTTCACCGAAAATTTCATCGATCTTGTGCTCGGCGAGTGGCAGCTCGGGTTGGATGAAGAAGATCTGAAAATAGTCGTACTCGTTGTCGTCGGTAGATGTCGAAGGAAGACGAAGACGGAGCTGTCCATGTCCGCCGTCGAGGCGTCAGAGAGGGCTCAGGGCTCTAAGCTGGGCTTGACCGAGCCAGCTCGTGAGCAGGCTCGCGAGTTCGCGAGCAGGCTCGCCAGCCCTGATGGCCGAGCTCGGCTCGACCCGTCTTTGTGACCCGATCCAAGCTCGGCTCGCTAGAGTAAAGAGCTAAGCGGCCAGCCCGCCAGTTTTACATCTCTAGTCCGACCGTTCTTCTCAAGATGGGAAGGTCAATAGCCCAACACGATCGGCTATTCTCTAGAACAGTCGGCTGTGTTTGTGGAATGTTCGACCTTTCTCCTCCCTCAGTTTACCAACGGAGGGTCAATCTCCCAAAACGATCGGTTGTTCTCACAGAATGGGCGGTTGTTCTCGAAGAACGGTCGGCTGTTTGGTGAGAACGGTCGGTTGTTCTCCGGAAACAGCCGACCGTTCCTGAGCACCGTGCACTGCATGTGCAACGGAGAGTGTCCACATCCAACCTGTGTGTCCGATTCGACGTGTCAAGTGCCATGTGGCACTGGAAAATAACGGACGACCCTTAGTCGAAGAACAACCGTTCGTTCTATGACGTTTTTTGATAACGAACGAAGATCGACCGACAGGTAGGGTTTGTTTTGTTAAGTTTTTAATAGTTTAAGGTTTGAATTATTAGAATAGAAAGTTTAAGGTTTTTTTTTTTTTTTTTAAAAAGGTTTTTTTTTTTATAAATTTCAATATATGCTTAGTCGTTAATGAAGAGAACAAATATTTGAGCCAATCAGAGAGCTGTGCCCTAACACGCGGCATGCACGTGATTAATTTATACGTTCATCGTCACATTTCTCAATGAAACACTGACGCCTCTACGTAAGTGGTCATTCTAAAAAACACACTTGGATTTTGCACTATATAAAGTAGTGAAGAATTTGAAAGAAAAAGAAATCCTAAATGTAATGCCACTTGGCATTGTATGGTTGGGTTATGTATTGGATTAAACTATGTTTGAAGAAGTTACCGGGCAACATTATAATCGTAATTGCGTTGGTAATCACTGGTGGTTTGTGGGCAGACTCTGACAATATGGTATCAGGTCAATTAAATATATTCATATTGATTACACGTTTTGTACATGAAAAAGAAATCATCAGTTATGTAATGAAGCACACCAAGACCAAGAGGAGAAGGATCCTCGGTGGATTCGGTTCAATTTTGGACAGAATTGGAACCGAATTGATTGGATAAAGAAAATCAAAACTGAACAGAGGAGAAATTGATCAAAAAACGAACCTCGGTTTTCAGTTCTTCTCAGCTCGGTTTTTCAATTTTGAATTTCTGGTTGGACTCAATTTTCTGCCTATTTGGGCTTGCATTTTTCATTCAAATAATCTACCAAGAATAAATACAGTAACTATTCTAACTAAATCAAAGAAATGCAAAAATGTACGAACAAATACAATTTTTATAAAAGAGAATTTGAAAAGAAACCTACTATATTTTGATAAAAGAGAGCATTAAAAGAAAAAAAATCTCCAAAATCTAGGAAATTTCAATAAAAAAAAGTGGCTAAGTTTGTCCAATAAGAAAGAACAACAGAAAAAAGACATCTTAAAAAATTGAAGTTATTGCCGACAAGAACTTTCCATTTGTGATAAGACAATATAACAAGATGGCATATCATCAAAATTTACTAAAAAGTTAAGAGCAAAGAACAAGTGTAAATTTAACTTACAGTGTCTGAGTTGACACATTTAGCATCGTGTGCAACTGCAGATATATATAAAGTCAAAAACATTAACATCTCCATTTTCAATCTATAACATAAGTAATCAAAAACTCAAATTACTCTTCATTATAAACCATTAGAAATCAAGCAACTAATCATTTTAAAGAGACAAAAAACTTTAACAATGATCTCTCACATCTTCGGACATAAACAATCATCCATTTTTCAAATAATATTAAATATGAAAAAATATAAATAATTGTACATTTTTTAAATTGCATTACTCTTCTACTGTTTCGTAAATATTTATTGTCCTAATTGAATTATGAACCAAACTATGAAGACATTTGAAACTTTCCACAAGTTTTAGAACTAAAGAACTCCGAAAAGAAACTAACATTCGACCACAACAACTGAATGCTGACTGATGTGAACCGAGGAGCGACAAATCCCATTATCAATAACAATGATCTATTAGAAGATAAAGGAGGTCCAACGAACAAATCTTCACATAGTTTAGTCGTGGAAACCCGAAGAAAAGAGCGATCACAACAAAAGCAAAATACTATAAAAATAAAGAGTTCTGTAGCATGGAAGTGGGCCTCACAAAAGTGGCAAAAGAAGACCCATAAGATACAGAATTGGGCTCCACAAATCCCAATGGATTGGAGAGAGAAGGGTAAGATCCACACAAACTACAAAGAGATAAAGATTCACGTGGGTTGGAAAGAGATAAAGATCCACATGACTTGGTTTATGATGTGATCCAAGTTGAGACCAAGTCAAAGCCCAATAACAAGGATCAAATTGAAGATACCCACAGCCCAATGACAAGAGTAAGAAGCCCAAGATTATTTGGAAGATCTTTTGAAGAAAGGGTGTCATGCACATGTACATGTAAGAATTAAAAAATCACATGCGAAGTACATGCAAATTCAAACAAATCACGTATGAGAGATCTTATCCGACAGAATCTACTCAAATCAATTCAAATCATATTCAAACGTAGTTTAAACGTGAGATGATATATGATTATGCCAAGAAACATTATCTCACGATTTTATTAGTTATTTTATTTTAATTTTTGTTTTTTTTAATTATTTAATTTAATTTTAATGTATAGCCTATTTAATGGCAAAACTATTTGATTTAATGGATGAACAAGTTTGAATTAAAAAGGTTGAGTTTTTAGAGAGGATTTCTATTTAGTTCTTTGCGAAGAACAACGATCTTCTTCAAGTCACGCTTGAAGAATCTCGCTTGATAGCTTTGGTTCTTACCAATGAGTTTGGTCTGGGTCAAGCTCCTGTTTTGATAGCTTTGGTTCAGCCAACATGTATGCCTCGGGTCAAGCTCCTGTTTTGATAACTAGGGTTCCATCGAATTCTTCGATTGGGGTCTTAGTTCCTTACTTTGTTCTTGAATCGGAAAGGCATTCCTTTGAATTATTCCGCGTTGTTGTAGGGTCCCGGTTCCTTTCGATCAGAGGTTCGCATCAGTTGGTATCAGAGTTTCGGCTCCTTGATTCAAGAAGCTATCTTTAAATTTTTATTATCAATATTTTCATCTTAAATTCAAAAATTCGTTCTTAAATTCGTAGATAATTGTTCTTTTGAAAATTCAAATTGTTGAATCTTCATTCAGAATATTGTCTTTATCCAAATTTATTCTTTGAAGGTTCAAATTGTTGAATCTTCATTTGAAATATTGTCTTCGTCTAAAATTTTGTCTTATTTCAATCGTACCCTTGATTTAGCCATCTTTACAAGTTTGAACTTTTAAGCTTTAAAGTTTGATTTTTTATAGTTTGGCTTGTTGAATATTTATCATTGATCAAGTTCTTACCTAAAGAACTAAAAGGGAGATCTAGAGGTAAAAGGCAAGAGGGTGAGACTATTATAGAAAAAGCCTTAATTTTTTAGCGAAACACGAGTGGAGTGACATCCATTGTAACGACCCCAACCCGGTCAGGGCCGTCACGGCCTAACTATAACTTACTCCTAACTTAGCCTCCAAAAGTTTACTTAGAAATTCTCTCCCCTTTTATTTATTTATTTTTTTTAGACCTTTCCATAATACATAAACAACTATAAACAATTAAACAAAATCAATAAAATAAAGGGGGGGGGGGGGGGGGCAAAATTGACAAATGCCAGCCAAAGGAGGGGCGACTGATCACCCTTCCTTACTGGCGATCAGTCGCCAGAAAAGAAAAAAAACGAGGGGAGAGAATTTCTAAGTAAACTTTTGGAGGCTAAGTTAGGAGTAAGTTATGGTTAGGCCGTGACGGCCCTGACCGGGTTGGGGTCGTTACATCCATTGAGAGCAAACACGTGAGGGAGATGTAAGGTCTATTACTTGATTATTTTTCTTTTACTTCTAACTATTTTCTTTTATTTTCTTATTGTGGCCGGAAAAGAAAATCATGAGTGAAGAACAAAACGAGGTGGACTTTACATTGTTCATGAAAGCCATGCTAGAAAATTTCAAGGCTTTAAATACGAGGATTGACCGATTGGAATCTCCATCCCCTAGTCATATGCGGCGAAGGAAGGATTTTGATGTAGAATTCGAAGAGTATAATGGATATTATCAAAGGGAAAGAAATGATAGGTCGTACCGAGGAGATGGTGATCTAAGTAACATCAAGGTAAATATTCCTTCTTTCCAAGGGAAAAGTGATCCCGAGGTGTATTTGGAATGGGAAAGAAAGGTGGACCTATTGTTTGAATACCAAAACTACACGGATGAGAAAAAACTTAAATTGGTGACAATGAAGTTCACGGACTATGCTAACAATTGGTGGGATGAACTAGTAAAGTACCGAAGAAGGTATGGTGAGTCACAAGTTCAGACATGGAAGGACATGAAGGCACTCATGCGAAAAAGATTTGTTCCATTACAGTATTATAGAGATTTGTGTCGAAACTCCAAAATTTGACTCAAGGTTATAAAAGCGTGGAAGATTATTATAAAGAGATGAAAATAGCCATGAAAAGAGCTAATGTAGAGGAAGACGATGAAGAAACAATGACTCGATTTGTTAGATGACTAAATAGAGAGATAGCGGATGTCGTAGATCTACAACATTATGTGGACTTAGAAGAATTGTTTCACAAAACAATCAAGATCGAACGGTAACTAAGAGCAAAATGGAATTCTAAGATGAGATCAACTTTGAATTCATCTTGGAAATCAAATTGGGAGGATGAAAGTTCGAAACCGAGACAGGAACCTAAGAGCAAACCCGCTGCTACCAATGTATTTTCACAAAAATTCAAGACCGATGGAGCAAAGAACGAGTATGAATTGGTTAACAATGGAAGACCTATGATCCTTACACCATTAAAGTCGTGGGAGGCAATTGAAGATCAAGAGAGGATCACGAAGGAATTTCAAATCATAAAGGACGAGAGTGAGAAAGAAAAAGGTGAAAATAAATTAGTTGAAAAAGAGAGAAAGTGGTGAAAAGAAAATAGCTGAAAAGAGTACAAAGAATGATGAAAAACCGAGGGAGAAAGAGAGAAAAGCCGAGGGAAAAGAGAGAAAATTCAAGGGAAAAGAGAGAAAATTTGAGGGAGAGAGAGAACAAAAGTCGAGTGAAAAACAAATTGCGTTGATGAACAAAAGTGAGGATAAGCGTGAGATGATTTTGCTTTTATATAAAGATGTTTATTTATCATCTAACGACTTACCAAGTTTTCTTCCAAGTGTTGTTTCTTTTCTTTTGCAGAAAAATAAATATGAAATTCCCGAGGAGTTTCGAAGAGAAATTTCTCCTTTGAGAGAGATTGAGAAGCATAAAAACCTCGTACCGAGTACGCTAGTTACAAGTCGACCGGAAACATCAAATAGGTTTAAGTGGTTGGTAAGACCATATGATTTTTATATTGCACCTATTATATGTATAAGGTTGATAGATAATATGCAAAATTATTTTATTGAAAAATTTGTCATTGATTACTTTGCACACAACTTGGTTTATGACAAAATTGTAGATACATATTTTGCGAGTTTCAAATCTGATTTTTATGTTTTAAAGGATTTTAATTCTATTAGGTATTATTCATTGTTTGATATTGTTGATGATTTTAATCCATTAAATCCGTTAAATTTATTAATTTTGTTTACTAATAAGTTTGTTCTCGTGCATGAAAGTAAAAAGGATGAATTTGCTAAGAAATTTCATGCAATGGTGAGATTTATTTTTGAACCCGGAGATTTGGTTTGGCTACATCTACAAAAAGAAATATTTCCGAACACACGGAATAACAAGCTACAACCTCGAGGAGATGAACCTTTCCAAGTTCTAGAGTGCATCAACGACATTGCTTACAAGATCGACCTACCGAGTGAATACGGTAATGTAAGCACATATTTTAATTTTACTAACTTATTTTTATATGATGCTGGAGATTTGAGGACGAATCTTTTCGAATGGGGAGGGAATGATGTGAACCGAGGAGCGACAAATCCCATTATCAATAACCATGATCTATTAGAAGATAAAGGAGGTTCAACGAACAAATCTTCACATAGTTTAGTCGTGGAAACCCGAAGAAAAGAGCGATCACAACAAAAGCAAAATACTATAAAAATAAAGAGTTTGTAGCATGAAAGTGAGCCTCACAAAAGTGGCAAAGGAAGACCCATAAGATACAGAATTGGGCTCCACAAATTCCAATGGATTGGAGAGAGAAGGGTAAAGATCCACACAAACTACAAAGAGATAAAGATTCACGTGGGTTGGAAAGAGATAAAGATCCACATGACTTGGTTTATGATGTGATCCAAGTTGAGACCAAGTCAAAGCCCAATAACAAGGATCCAATTGAAGATACCCACAGCCCAATAACAAGAGCAAGAAGCCCAAGATTATTGGAAGATCTTTTGAAGAAAGGGTGTCATGCACATGTACATGTAAGAATTAAAAAGTCACATGCGAAGCACATGCAAATTCAAACAAATCACGTATGAGAGATCTTATCCGACAGAATCTACTCAAATCAATTAAAATCATATTCAAACGTAGTTTAAACGTGAGATGATATCTGATTATGCCAAGGAACATTATATCATGATTTTATTAGTTATTTTATTTTAATTTTCATTTTTTTTAATTATTTGATTTAATTTTAATGTGTAGCCTATTTAATGGCAAAACTATTTGATTTAATGGAGGAACAAGTTTGAATTAAAAATGTTGAGTTTTTAGAGAGGATTTCTCTTTAGTTCTTTGCGAAGAACAACGATCTTCTTCAAGTCACGCTTGAAGAATCTCGCTTGATAGCTTTTGTACTTACCAACGAGTTTGGTCTGGGTCAAGCTCTTGTTTTGATAGCTTTGGTTCAGCCAACAGGTATGGCTCGGGTCAAGCTCCTGTTTTGATAACTAGGGTTCCATCGAATTCTTCGATTGAGATCTTAGTTCCTTACTTTGTTCTTGAATCGAAAAGGCGTTCCTTTGAATTATTCCGCATTGTTGTCGGGTCCCGGGTCCTTTCGATCCGAGGTTCGCATCACCGACTCTGAGACAACTATAGAAATAGGATTAACAATCATATCTCGTGCTATTTTACTCAAAGTTGGATATTCTGAAGTATGCATCCTCCACCAACTCAATATATTCATATCAGTTGAAATATTTTCATGTTTGCCTCACAAATAATTTTCAATTTCATTTTTATTGTGCAACTCACTTTCATTGTTCAATTCTTCTTGAAATCTCAACTCAAACTTGTTATCATCCCCAACGTCATGAGTAACATCAACCACAGGTCTAGAAGCTTCTTGCAAGTTATTTGTTGGCGAATCCACTAGGTACTCGGAATACAATCTTCTAACCGTATATTGCAATTTCATTATCAATTTATTCGTTATCTCAAGTCCATGCAATTTCATTAGACAACGTTTCAAGAACTTTAGTTTATATTGTGGATTCAGTACAACAACTATATATGGAGTGATTGACTTTGCTAAAATTTCCTCAATACTTTTCATACTTAATTTGCATACCAAATGTCATGGTTCTTAGTGATAAGTTATCACTTTTAGCATATTTCTTGATAAACTCTATAAAGCTTACAAACTTCAAAGAAAAATACATTGACAGTAATATGTAAAGACGACGAAACTTTCAGAATCACGTCATAAAATATTTTCAACAATATAATAAATTCACGAACAACACAGGAGGACCACTTACATTTTCATCTTCATGAAACTCATATATAAATTGCATGTCGTATTCACCCAATTTTGCAAAAGATTTTTCAAATTTTTCTGCAGTATCCAATATTAAGTACGTTGAGATCCATCGAGTTGGAATATCAAGACACACGCTACATTTGCATGTAATCTTCGCACTTTCAATATATGCTTTGAACTTATGAATCCTTACAAGAGAAGCCATGACATATTTATAGCTTTACAAATCTTCATAATATAATCATTATGCGTTTTTTAGACCATTGTAAACCATTAAATTTACAATAAGAGTAAAACATCTAACATGCATAAACTCTCCATCAAGTACCAAATTTTTCCAATTTCTATTATTTTTAACTAAATGAGTCAAAATCACTTCGTTAGAAGAAACATTATTAAATGTAACAGTCAAAACTCTCTCTATTTCTCAATTTAATAAATATTTTCCATAATCATAATAATAGTTTCTCATTTATATTCTGGAATGACACAAAAATTGAAAATTTTTCGATTCAAAGTTCAACTTGCCATCAATGAAATAAATAGTCACCACCATATAATTTATATTTTGTATAGACATCTAATTATTAGTGGTTAAACATACTCTTCCAATCAATTGTGAAAAGAAAACTTTCAACTCACCCTTTTTCTTTA
The DNA here is from genome assembly GCA_022432975.1 of Begonia masoniana. NCBI lineage: Eukaryota > Viridiplantae > Streptophyta > Magnoliopsida > Cucurbitales > Begoniaceae > Begonia > Begonia masoniana. Next base: position 53,921,747 of record CM039502.1, read on the forward strand.
TGAGAGCTTAAAAATATCATTTGCAACAGTTTTACGACAATGAACAATAAATTTTAGTTTCAACTCATTTAAAAAATCAATAAAAATTTTCCTTCACCCACACTACAAGGCAATTCTTCAATCACAATAATCCTAGCAAGCTTATCTATCCATCTTTCTGCACTAAAAGATTTGAGGGTAACAAAACCAATTGAATTTCTCCTACTATCTCTTTTTTACGAAACAATACGAGATGATACATCCAAGTTCATGCCTAGTACACATAGGTTTTTAAAAATATGGATTTCTTTTGCGTTTAGAAACAATATCCAACACCCATAGCTCCAAACAACCAGCTATGACACAAAGAACCAAATCAATGGTTGAGCAAGCCAATTCCAAGCGATTATGCTTGTTTGTCAGAAAAATCACAAAAACCAGACTAAAAGAATAGTTAACACATCACAAAGACATGGGGGACAATGCCTAATTAAACTAAGGTATTGTTCTTGAGCAGGAGTAAAAAGAGGATTCGAGATTAAGAAATAATAAGTTAGAGCTACATTATATGTAGTATTACCCACTGTATTACTTCTTCAGTGCAGCTGCTTTCTTCTTCTCAGTTTGCTTCGCCAGAAGTTGAGGGAAGCCCAGCTTCTTTTTCTTCCCAACAAACTGCTTGTGGCGATAATCTGGTTCTGCCTTGTCAGGCGAGGGTGATACATCACTATTTTGTTTGCTAAGCATTTGACCCAGTGACATTTTTCTTTTTATAGACACTTTTTCTGCAAGCATATCTTGATCAAAGTCATTTGGGGAAAGCAGTTTCTGGCTAAGTATTTGTCCAATTGACAAGGTTGGTTTCAAAACAGGTTTGGATCCATCACTAACCAGATTCAGTCTGTTCACATCGCACAGGAGAGATTCTCTCCTGTGATTAGCTGGCCCAGAGTTCTTAAATTTGGTTGAATTATGTAAAGAATTCCGTTTATGACCATAATCAGATCTCCATTTACGCAGAACTTCTTCGACTGCTACCCTTTCATTGTTTGCTGCTTCCACCTGATTCAGAGCGGCTTCCAATGCCGTCCCGCTGGTTCTGACCTCCTCCGTCGCTTCTTCTACCCGTTTCAAAATATCAATGTTTGAGAGATTTGCTTCATCAACATGTTGCATGGCTTCTTCAACTCTCTTTTTTGAAACTGCTTCAGATTCAAGCGCTTTACGGGTCAGAGACAAATATTCCTCCCGTGAAAGTGTTACATCCCCATTCCTAAGAGAAGAATGTTCTGATGATCTCTCATGGTTTGACAGAACTTTGATCTCGGCAAGCGCTATGGCTTCGGCTGCTCTTGCAGCCTTCTTCATTTTTCTCGCTGCAACCAACCTTATTTCAGCCGTTTTAATCTTGTCCTTTGTATTCTCAATCACTGATATTGTTCTCATAACTTCTGATTTTGCAGCGGCCGCCATTTTCTTAAACTGCTCAACCTCAGAATGGAGACGTTGTAGATCCTTTGAAATATCCAAAGGGTCGTCAGAACCACTATTTTCATTAGCCTCTCTCACTATTCGCAACTTCATTGTTGTTTGGTTTAGCTCTTCCTTAAGAGAAGACGCTTTGGATGAATTCTGAGTTAATCTCTCTTGAGTTTTCTCAAGTGAGATTCTTTCTTTCTCTAATTTCTTGTTAAAACAATCGATGGAGGTTCGAATGTCGGCAATATCACATTTAGTTCTCATAAGGTTCACCTTAGCCTGCTTCAATTCTTTCAGTATTAGTTCTGGAGTTGATGAAGGGAGGGAACTCAAATTGTTCTCCGCATTGTAAGATTGAACTCTGAGATAACTGTGGGTTTCTTTCTCTGCTTCCGCAACTGCAGATTCCAAGTACCCAAAATCATGTATTCGTCTCAAGGCTCGCTTCAGGGTCTCCTTTGTGCAACTTTAATTTTAACTCTGCAATGATCATTTTGGTAGATTCCAGTTCTTTCAAAACTTCCAAAGTTTCCCTCTCTTTCAGCATCAGATCTTTCTCCAAGGAGGAAGTCTGCTCCTTCAGTTTGTCCAGGTCCACTGCGTCACTCTGCCATGAAAAAAAAATCAATAACCATTGAGCATAGATGAACGAGATGGGCACTATCCTCAAATAGAGAAGACAGTTCAAAGTTAATGTACTCTTCCCAATTTCCAAATTGGTTCAAACGAAATAATGAAAAGGTCTTTCCATTGCAATGCCGACATCATTGGAGAATAATGACATGTTGAACAAGAAGGTAACAAGAATAAATCGATTAGAAAGACCTAACAATATATATATTCTGCAGTCAAAAGAGTAATAAAAAAATGCAGTGAGCCAAAAAAGAAATGAAAAAAATAAACTACTTGAGAGAGAGAGAGAGAGAGACCTCAGTTTCTAAAAGCTTGTTATGAGAGGGTTTCCAATAACCGATTCCACCGAACCTGCTCACTGCTTCTTTCACAGATTCAAACGGCGCAGAGGTATCAATCTCAGCCCTAAAGCTGCCTTCATTCTTCGCAGAACAGGAATCACCCTCCTGACTCCCCGCTGCTCCCATTTCAGAGCCAGAACCACCAAGAGTTTCGGCATTCTGGGTCTCCATATCCGCACCCAACTGCAGGCCTTCCAGTTCTAATGCTCCAGCAACATCTGGGGTATCAATAGCCATTTGAACGACGAAAAAGACAATACAGCTCCACAACAACCTAACAATCTCAAGCCTTAGCAACTTGTTGGGCTGTTAGGACAGCAAATGGATGACGAGATAACGCTGTGAATGGCTCGTACGGAAGAGGAAGAAAAGGAAGAGTGAAGGTAAAAACGCAACGGGTAAAGAGAAGAGACGACAGTAGTACAGAGAAGCAGAGTCCGAGGGAGCTGGAGACAAAAGAGGAAAAAAACAAAGAATTCAAGTCTGGACAGTGAAAACCGGAAAAGCCCCCACTATTCATTCAGTCGTATCGAAGGAAAATAGAGCAATTTAACGAGGGTGTGTGGGCCAGAGTTTAAATATATTTACAAGGGCAGTGCATCGCAACGGGATACTGCGATTTTAAACTTGGTGAGGAAAAGAGGAGCTTTATAACGATGCCTAAGCAAAGCTTAAGAATGATTTGGAGAGTTGTTTGTTTGAAAATAGAGATAGGAGAGGAAGGCCTGATTGGATCCACGCCTTTAAATGTTCATATCTATTTGCTCAGGCTCAGGCTCAGGCTCAGGCTCAGGCTCAGGCTCCGGCCATGCTGCTCCTTCTCTCATCTTTAAAGGATTCCCCCTTTATTTAATATCACTTCTCACCTGCAACTTTATTTCATTTCTGCACCGAGGGAGGGCCTTACTCAGTCCATCTTTGACGTGAAACGAGAATATAATTCCCTAGAAGGAAATTGCCTCTCGAGATAAGGAATGTTTCACAGCTTCGGTCTCGGATTGAGCATACTGTAAATGATGCGAATCAGCGCGTCAAATTTGGACAGCTCAGCTTCTTATCAATGAGGATTAATCCCTCAAAAATTCAAGTGGAAACTCCCATGGAAAGAAATTTATGCGCGAACAACGACTGGTCAGAAATGTACAAACTTCACAGATTCTAGAAGCAACTTTGACCGCAATAAAAATGTCTCCAATGGCTGACTTTTAGCACAATTTTTAGACTGCGACAAACCTCTAAAAGAAGAACGAACCCTCCAAGTTTCGTGATCAAATTCGCACGAGAGACTAAGTTACGAACGAACGAAAGCAAGCTGGTTGGATTGATGTTAAATGCATCCTTCCACTTCCACGGCTACTCTTGAATGAAGAAGATGGCAGTCCAACTTGTTAATTTGTGAGATTCTTAACTCTACAAAAAATTATCACCTCTAAGAAGTGAGGAAGATGAATTAAAAGTCACTTTGTCCAATTCTCATGAATAGAGAAAACAACTAAATACAACACGCAATCGGCTACAAAATAGGAGAGAAATGTGAGGGAATTGGCAAAACCAACAAGATTTATTTTTTGAATTTCAAAGCTCTTGAAAAACAGCCCTCAATAGGGTATAAATACCCTATATCGAGGGTCACAACTTTTAACAAAAATACCAAAAAGAGGACCCAACAAATGGTTTTAATTCAAATGACTAAAAACAATAAAGTCTTATGAAAATTGGTGCAACACATCAATATTGTTTCCTTACTTTAAATGAAATGTTATTAAAATCCTTGATCTTTGTAGGTTTTCAATTCCCTCCATGCACATCTTTAATGACATTTCATGTCATTGACCCGTGTCACACTTCGCATGTTGCTTCTTCCTTTGTTTGTTGTTTTTATCGCCACATATAAGTTCTCGAATTCCCAATTTAGTAAGTGATTTTTCTTTGGGTGCAACAATGACCCAATGAATTATCTTCAAGACCATTCTTGAGTGGATTTGGGTATCAAGTTTGGGTAATAGAGAAAGTGAGAAGAAACAAAGGTCTCTTTTTATTTGACATAACAAACGATCTTCAATATTTACGCAAGACTCCATACTGGAAAGCTAAAGATGTCAACTACATTAATATGAAGAAATATTTTTGATATAATATTGGGAGTGATATGATTATCACTCGCGGACGAATAATGATTTAAGTTTGGGAGTGTGATAACTCTTGAAAAAGAGTTTACATGATGTATTTTATTAATATTGTTTTTAAAAATCGGTGATTAATTAAATAAAAAAAAAATCATATTTTGTTATATAATCCTACAATATCTCGTGTAGCATTGGTTTTGCATAAAATATATGTTTTTTATTTTTTTAACTAAATATTCACTTAAAATTTATATTTTTGGTAGATTGTTGATAATACAAGCAGGTTTCAAAGAATAAAAGATTTAAGAAGTAAGATTTTGGAAGAAAAAAAAATTTAATCTAAATTAAATATTTTGATCAGATAAGAAAAAAAAAATCTTGAGAATGAAATTTATATTAAAAGAAGCTGATTTATGATGAAGAGAGGGGAGCCAAAGAGAAGGCTTCATTGGGCTTAACAAAAAATCAAGAGAAAAGAGGAAAAAAGAAAAACTAGAACACAGTATTGCTGCAGCATCACGCACAACATCACATCATAAAGAAGAATTTCATATTTTTTCTATTTTGAATGATATTTTTATGATTGATAGGTTGATTTTTTCTTCTTTTATAAACTAAATATTTAGTGGCTGTAAGGAAAGAGTACTCAAGTATGTGAATTTATCTGCTTTTGTTATGATTTGTTGCATGAATTTGTTTAGATAATTCAATATAGTTTTATTGTTTATTTTATTCGATGTTGGAAAATATGAATAAATATTATGACTGCTATTATATATCCGTAAATGAAGCTAGGAAATATATTAAATTGTGTAAAACTGAATATTTTCATATCGAATTATTAATTTTATAACACTAATTAGAATTGTGATTAATTGAATTCATTATAATATTTATCTTTCATAAAATAATGAAGAAAATATTATAAGAGCTAATCAAATAACGTGACAAAACTTGATTTATGAAAAATATTTGAAGTCATCTAATTTTTTTGTTGCATTATTTTTATAGCATCGTTAATAAATTTTATATACGAGGAAATTGAATCTAAGTCATGTTTCTCTCTCTTGATTTTCTTATCTTATTTGTTTGTGCTCTGATTTAGTTATTCAATTCTCACTCAATTTATCGTATCAAATTAATTTTTACTTTTAATAAAATTTGTTTTGCTTAAATATAATTATTGATAATTTTATCTTCGTGTGATTCAACACTTGTCACATTATTACTTGTTTGTGATGCATGCACTTGTGTGGTGTTACTTTTTGCACAACATATACTGTGAGAATTAATAAAGAAGAATAGATAAGAAATCAAAAATCTTGATTTACGTGGTGCAGACGAAACCGTCTTACGTCTACGCCACAAGATTCTAGAAGCAAATTATGCTTAAGAATTAAGAAAATAGAAGTTTCTCACAATGCTACAACATCACGCCTCGAATACAAGAATCACTCCCACTTCGAGAGTACCCACCCGCTCTCACTTATATTCTCTCTTATTTTTTCCTTACAGCTCACTCACCCATTTATATGAAAATAATAAATTATACAATATTAGTAAATAAATAAGTCGCTGCAAAAATGAAAAGAATAAACTACAAAATCTGAATCGATACTAACATCTCCTCATTTGTTCAAATTTTGAACACGTCCACCCACGCTGCTATCCAGAGCTTGTGCATCCTTATGCCCATATTAGTCTTCCTCCATATGAGCCAATCTTAAACAAAACTTAGACTTGGCAACTGGAAGAAATTTGACAAGAACATCCGCCAAATTTTCTTCGGCATCATTTTTTGAACTTTGATTCTGTCTTGATCAATAACCTCCCTGTAATTCACAGGTTCATCGTTCTCAAGATCAATTAAAACTAGAAGTGCATATGCAATAACATCTGCATATTTGAGACGTTGAGTCGGTTTCACAACTCTTTTAGACCTATCTCGAGTGAGTTTGATAATTTATCACTTCTACTTCTTCCATCGAGCCCTCTGTCCAGAAGTCACTCGCTCAGTCTGTTGATTATCAACTTGAGAAATATTACAAGAGTTAGTTTCATCTAGTTCCTCATTAAGCACAATTTCCTTGATTCACTTGCCCAACTTTCATCCCGAAGTTGACTCCTCTCGAAGCACTATTTTGCATGCTTCTCTCGAATCAGTTTTTAATCCCGAAACTGACTTCTCTTGAAACACTATTTTTCATGCTTCTCTAACATGTCCGAGCCTCAAATGCCATAACAGAACATTTTCTTCCACATTGTTAGCAATATTTACCAATCCGTTAACAACTGTTTTACCATCTAGGAAATATAAACCATTTGTAAGCATCCATTTCATCACAATCATTGATCTCTTAATGACTGTCATGTAACCCTTTTTTACTTTCACCAAGCAACAAGACTTATCAAACATGCCAATAGACAGTATACTTCTTTTGAGTTACGGGACATGCCAAACATTTTGAATTTTGAATGCGACAATTGAACATCATAATCTGCACCGATTTAGTGTTTTGAATAGTGCACGATTTGTTATTCTCAAGCAATACCTCTTCACCATTGCTTGACTAGAAATCTTGAAACCGTTCTTTCTTCGTACTCATGTGAAAAGGACACCCCAGTCAGGGACCTATTGTTCACTGAAATGCTTTGCTAAAACAACCATAACATCATAAGAGTCATAGCCATTCGAGACCATCGAAACATCACAAGTTTCACTCTTTTGCTCGGCTATCCTTCTCTCTCATTCATAACAGTCTTTCTTGAAGTGTCATTTCTTATTGCAAAAGAATCAATTCTTGCCTTGCCGTATTCTTCCCACCATTCTCGCTCATAAATTAGTCAACCTTAAACCTTGCCATGGATACTAAAAGAAAACAATCTACGTTCATTGCACCAATTGTTGTGATAAAACACACACGATAATTAATCAAGAATAATAAAGAAGAAATCAAGAACACAGATTCACGGGTTCAGACAAAATTGTCTTACATCCGTGACGCAAGACTCCAGCAACGAATTGTATTCAATAATTAAGAAAATAAGAATTTTCTACAGAATGACGACATCCCACGCAACATTGCCCCGAATACAAGTATCCCTCCCACTTCAGGAGTACCCACCCTCTCTCATTTATATTCTCTCTGTTTCTCTTTAATTCTTTTTTTACAGCTCACTGACCCATTTATATGGATATAATAACTAATAAAATATTAATGAGGAAATAAATCACTACAAAACTAGACAGAATAAACTACAAAATTTGAACCAATATTAACAATCTGAGTTAGGAGTCATCGTTTAATTTTGTCTAAACCGACAACATTAAAAAAACACAAGTCATGAAAAATGCAAATTACAACACAGAGTTCATCATCGTCTTCCCCATCTTTAAAATCAGGGTGTTTGAAGCCAAAAATCAAATAAACTAAACCTGTCTTGTGGAAGATCTGAGCTTTCCCAAAAAAAAAACATCTCTGCAAATTAAGCAAGATGACAAGATTTTCTCCAGGCTAGTAAGCAAGGAAAGTTGGAGTTTGTGCCGATTGAACGTGCGAAGAAGAGGAAAGCACAGACAACCAAAAACACGGGCGAAGAAGAGGAAAGCCATAAGGTCGAGAACGAGGTTGGAGTTTGTGCCGATTGAACGGGCGAAGAAGAGGAAAGCACAGACAAGCAAAAACACGAAGGGACAAGTAATCAGGAATTTTATGTAGGAGGGATTCATATGGGGATGTATGTTGAAGAACACGAGTGGGAAGCAGATTGATTAAGGTGGCAGCATGAACAAAAGCATAGGGCTAGAAATGGAGATGAACGGAGGAATGAAAAAGGAGGGCAAGGCCCGTCTCGACAACATGACGGTTTTTCCGTTCAGCTCTACTATTTTGGTTAGGAGTATATGGACAGGAGACACGATGGTGAATGCCGAGAGAGGTGAAGAGGGGAGTGAGGGCCTGAAATTCACCACCCCAATTCGATTGAACAATTTTAATTTTCGCATTGAACTGTGTTTTAACAAACTGATAGAAATGAGCAAAAGTGTTATACACATCACTTTTTAGTTTTAAAGGAAAGAGCCAAGTGAAACATGTACAGTCATCCACAAATAAGACAAAATAACGAGTAGCAGTAATTGATTTAATAGGAGATGGACCCCAAATATCCGAATGTACAATATCAAAGGAAATTGTGCACGAGATTGAGAAATAGAAAAGGGGAGCTGGTGGCTCTTGCTCATGTGGCAAGAAGTACAAAAAGGTGGGTTTTTGGTTGGAACAGACACATTACAAGTTTGGAGAACCTGTTGCATCACCGAGGAGGATGGATGCCCCAAACGGTGATGCCAATAGTTCTCCACGGCAGGGATAGACTGAGCTTGGAGCAGCGAAAAAGTGGCAACTGATGGAGTATGATAGAGACCGTTACTGAGACAGCCATGGAGAAGCGTCTGGCGGGTGGTCCAATCCTTGACAAAAAAAGAATTCGGGTGAAACTCAACAAACACGGAATTATCTTGATAGAATTTAGAAACACTTAAGAGATTGTGAGACAAAGCAGGGGAGTGATAAACATTCTGCAAAGTGAGGGATTGGCCAAGGGCCAGAATAGTGGCAGAATCGAAATTGGAAAGGGGTAGAAGTTTACCTTCAGTAGTGGCGACTTGCGACGGGGAGGGGAGAGGCTGAGGGCAGCTGAGTAGATGAGAGTCCGGCGTGAAGTGGTGAATAGCGTCGGAGTCAAGAACCCAGGGATTTCTCGGCGACAAGGAAGGGGTAGGGAGGAGACTGGGAGAGTTTCGGCGAGGAGCAGGGGAGAAGACGGGTGATTTGGGTGGAAAATCTGGGCGGACCGGGTCGTGTGAGGGAAAGAAGAATTCTGGGCGGGTAGAAGAGGGGTGGTAAGTGGGCTGGGCTGAGTTGGATTCGGGTAGAACATAGGTAAAATGGGCTTGGGCTTGGGTTGGGGTTAGATAGGAGGCATGCTGGGCTGCAGAGGAGAGCTGATAACAGCGCAGAGCCGAGTGGCCCGACTTGTTGCAAATTTGGTAGCAAATACGATTGGGCTGCGTGGGCCGGTTGGGTCGCCACTGCCCAGCCTGTTGAGGGGAGTCTGAACCACTTTGAAATGGGACAGGCAAGAATGGAGGGTGGGCAGAGAGGCTCGAGCGAGAGGTCCACGGCGGCCGAGAGACAAAGTGCGCGTGCATCTGGGCCGGCGTCAGAATCTAAATGACAGAGTTTTGTTTTTCCAGGTGAAAATCAAAACTTTAGAGCTGGCTCTGGACTTCTTCCAGCGGAGGTTCATCGGCGCGATTGGTAACCGAGGTCACGAACGCGTTGTACTCGCTACCCAGATCATTGAGGAAGTAAATAATTTTGTCTTTATAGCTGACCGGCTCGCCAACCGCCACAAAGCGTATTGCAGAGGGCAGTGAATTTCTGGGAATGGCTGGTGGCCGAGAGGCCGTCTTTGGAGAGGGAGTCTAACTGACTTCTTAGATCTGTAATGCGGGTCAAAGATGAGGAAGAAAAAAGGCGTTCCATAGCAGACCAGACTTCGCTGGCAGTGGAGGAGGCCACAATCTGAGGAAAGAGATCCTCGGACAGGGAGGCAAAAATCCAACTCATAACGATTCGGTTGTATCGGTGCCAGAGGGTGTAGTCGGGGTTGATTTGGGTGGAGTTGGCATCTAGAAATTTGGGAGGTGAGGGAGAGGAGGGGTCCAGGAGATGTTCAATGCCATTTGCAATGACGACATTGAGGAGCTGCGCCTTCCAGACGAGATAATTCGAGTTGTTGAGTTTAACTGTGAGTGTTTGGTTTACTGTGGGTAATGGAGGCAGAGGAGAGGGATTGGAGACTGTAGGTGTAACGACCCCGTTACACTATTCCTAATCTCCCGTATAAAATTTTTTCTTTTAAGCCTCTAAATCAATTAAAAACATCCTCGAAAACCTTTAAAGAAAATTCATTTATCATACAAAAACAGTTTACATAAAACCACTCAACCTTCTATCATTCCTCAATTATCAACTTATCACTTCTTCACAATATCATTTCTATCTCCATTTCAATTATACATTTTACATAAACTTTCCAAACATTCATACGTTCTCGTAACTCTGCCCAAAACCGACTCTAAACACGATTAAGATGAAGTACATTTTCATGAAAACGAACTGCATGGTTCCGTTTAAAAGTGTGACATATCCTCCTGTTTACAAAATCACCAAGCAGTTCATAAAAATCCAAACAATCCAGTATATTCTCCAAAATAAAGACTTCACATTTTAGACATTCTACTACCACATCATACACATCAAAACTCTACTCTCAGACGTTTTTCTATCAAAACCAATCGATCCACATACGTAACATTTTCATACTTTCATTCATCACATCTCTATACACATACACAAAACTTTCAAATCATTCCTAAACAAAATAGACTCCTAACTCATACCAACCACGAACACATACTAACCACGGTCGGAATCGCCCTAACAATATTGCCGGGTTGCCACCATGGTCGTACTCCTCCAACTGCGTCCATGATCCTAGCATGCTCATGAAATCTCACCGTACCTGTTCTTCTGCACCTACATCACAGAACTCAAACTATAAGCCTAATGCTTAGCAAGTAGTGACTATATGAATTTAAAACATTTTGCTTAACATATGCAGTTTCTACTGTTTCGTTTATGTCTTATTCTTACACATTCTTTATCTTATTACTGGGTGCTTCTTTACGTGCTAGATCAAGGTGACACACCTCACGGGACGGCCAACCTCGACCTAGAAAAGTGACACACCTCATGGTCCACCTCTCGGGACGGCCACTCACGTAAAGCGGGGGAAAAGGAGGCACACCTCACGGTTCACCTCTCGGGACGGCCAACCTCAACCCCACCTTCCATTCTTTTTTACGTACTTTATCGTTTCGTTCACAACATTTCACATCCTACTATATCATTTTGTAAAAGCATGGAAATTCGTTTTCGTTTCGTTTTCGTATCGTAAAACCATGATGCGTGCTCTACTATACATAAAAACATAAAACACACATGCATACAAACCTACCGAACTGTGATGTAGGCCCGAAGGCAAATGCACTTACGTACACTACTTACCTGGCGTCCTTAGCAATTTGTCTCTATCTGAAACCTTAACCGTGGAACCTGAAAAACCTAAATATCAAAATATTGCATTAGAACTCGCTCGGCATAACTAAACTCTCATTTTCGTGAAAACATCTTAAACTACTATTTCTAGCCTAATCCAACTAAAATCTAACTAAATGGGCCACTGTTTTGGGTTTGGTAAAACCGACCCGAAACTCAAACGTGCATAACTTTCGCCTCGGATATCGGAATCGAACGATTCCAGCGGCCACGTGCTCTTCTAATAACCTATTTTAATCTGCCAAAACGAATTTCAAAACAAACGACCGTAGTTAGGTCAATTTAGGCAAAACCCGATTCTGCCCATTTTCGGAAAAATCCCCCTTTTCGATTTTTCATCAAATTCCACTCATTTCCTCCTCAATCGACCACATATACTCTCAATTAGAATAATCTAACCTAAAATCGAAGCTACACTCACCAAAACCGAAGTGCCCTAAATCGGCTTCACTGGTTTTCGTCCAAATTGGGCATTCCACGGCCAAGCAACAATAGCCGGCCCTAGGGTTGGCAAACCCACGCCGAAAGTGACCGAAATTGGCCGGTGACCGGAGCTCAATCGAGCTCGCCACTCACTGCCTTAAACCAAACCAAAACAGGGGGGGGGGAAAAACCGAGCTTACCGGTCGAGTTGCGCGCGGAGATGGCCGGAGATCACGCGTCGCCGTCGTCTGGCCTGAAAACGGCGAGAAATCGCCGGCGTCGTCGGAGGAGTCGCCGTTTCTCCCTCGTCTCTCTCTCGGCGTCGGGCTCGGCAGGGGAATGGCTTCCTCGTGAAGCCATTCTATTTGAATAAAAATTATAAATAAAATTTATAATTTTTTACTTACCAATTACTTAAAAGCCCCTACATCAATTCTATGCTTAATTCTTCAATTAGTCTATCGATTCGGTTCCTCTGCAATTTCCATATTTCTCCAAATATTCCAATTTAATCTTAGAGTTCTAACAAAACTCACCGTTCACAAAACGGACTTATTTTGCTATTTTTACGAATTAACAAACTAAAAGGCTAAAACGGGAACTCTAGCATTACTCTTTTCGATTTGGGTTTCTAAAATTTCACTTATTCCTCTAAAAATTCTCGTAAATTTCTAAGGCTCTAAGGAAACATCCCGCTCAAGAAAATACTTTAATTTGCTATTTACGAAAATAACCTAAAAAATTAGAAAATCCTAAGATCCGAAAACCTGGGCGTTACAGTTGGTGAGGGAATGGGAGAGGAGGGAATAGTTGAACTAGAGGAAGCCATTTCTAGCTCTGATACCACGTTGAGTTTTGCACCTGCTACTACAAACCCACAGAAGCAAGATGAAGATGAACAGAGAAAAGAGAGAAGGCAGCAGACGAAGAGAAGGGTTTTTCACTGTATTGTTTTGAAATCTCTGGTTCAATGTACAAGTATGTAGAAAAGTGTAATGATGAGAAAAGAAAAAGAGAAAAGACGTTAGTTACACTTTTTAACTAAATAGTTTAATCCTAACTATATATGCTAATACATATTACCTTAAGTACTTATCTTTCCCAACCTTTCTTCTCCAGCCTCAGCTTCTACGATTCTAACTGAAATTACGAACGGAAGATTCTGCGCTAATTGAACCAAGTTATATCCATTAGAAGTTGACACTTATGAAAGTTCGTGATTAGTTACGCGGTGTCTTAGTATGTTGTGAAACACTACGTGAGATACCGATAAAAAGTGAAATAACGAACAATAATAAAATGCAAAAAGTAAAGAGACAGGAGATTGATAACGCAGTTCGGCAATTGCCTACATCTGCGGGGCCACGCCCAACATTAAAAACAATTCTCTGTGTTCACAAAGTTACAAGACACTCAGTCTAACACAAAATAAGACTCCTTCTTTTCTTTGTCGCCGCCTCTTCCTAACTTCTCTAGCGAATCTGTTTTTGCGAGCTCCCCTTGACTTTAGATCGATCCCTCCCGAAATCCATGTATGGCAAGATCCCCTTGCCCACGATCAGAACTCCTCATGAGTTCCAAACAGCCTCCTCCTGAGACTGAACTTCAATGAAGAACACAATAAACGCACCTGTGACACCATCTGTAACACCAGCCGTTGTTTTCAGATCCAACTAGCCAACACATTCAGAATATTATCAGATTCAGCCACAAAAAGAGTGCGTATACATTCAATCAATAATCGAATGAATAATGACAAACCCAGACGCAGAAGCGTTGGGAGAGAAAACAAACAATAGCTTGCAACTCGAATAATCGTTAGGATAAAATCGATAAAACCGCAGATCTTATTCTGTGAGAGAAAGATGATTAAATATGGTTTGCAACAAATTTTGATCAAATATTTTATCTAAAACAGAATGCACATAATAAGGAAACCGAATTCTAGACAATTCAGTTGTGTGACATCGGTTGAGACATTGAAGGAAAGTGCCGCCAACTTATTAGAAATAGATCCCAATGAATTAGGAATGAATCCCACATTTGTTGTGATCTCATATTACGTTATAATCCATCATGCAAATATAAAGTTGACTTTCCAAAAACTGATTTATAAATTTGAATTTCCAAAAATCGATTTTCACAAATAACTCGTTCTTCAAGTAACATCTTTCCTTGATTCACAGACTTCATTAATTAAATTTCCATAACTACTAGATCTTCAAGAATCTACCTTCCAAAATTCAAATTGATTTATTCTTGATTTCCAAGAAACAACCATGATACCATTGTAACACCCGACAATTTTGTCATATAAATATTTCTTGAATTATTAAACGGGATTAATGAGAATATTTATACAATGCGTGTTTTTACAAATTTGCCGATGTTTTCAATTGAATATGTGTGATTCGTAAAAACCGATTTGTGGAACTAAATAGTAATTTAGTTAAAAACCAATGGAAGGGCAAAATAGGGAGCCAATTAAGGTTGATGGGAGGAAGCTAATGGTTGAGTGACACTTGGCAACTTGTTGAAGAAGCCATGTTCTTTTCTTTTCCCTCCTACGTGAAACCCTCATTTCTCATCTGCTACTTTCCACTCCCCTCTGTTTCCTCTCTTCCAGGCGACAAACACCCTTCGAAGCTCCTTCGATCTCCTCAGTTTTCTTCTATTTGTTTGCCTAAGGTAAACATCTGCTAAAGCTAACGAGTTTGAATAAGTTAAAATGTGAGTTTTGTTGGAGTTTGAGGTTACGATAATTTGGAGTGAGCTCACTGTTTTTACATGAAAACACGTTGGTTTGTTTTCTAAAGGTTTGAATGGAGTTTGAAGCTTATTCTACTAAGTTATTAGTTAGCATTTGCAGCTTTTTAATTTTCCCTCTTCGTGCACGTCATAGGTCCGTGCATCACCAAGGCAACACGTTCAAGACTCTCAACTCTGCAGCAAACAGGTACTAGGTTTTATGTTGTCGGGATTTCTGTTAGGAAGTTAAACCGTAGGTTATGTTTTAGGTTAAGTGTGTTTTGTTTTATATCATGTTTATTATTCTGTCGCCTGTCTATGAATGTTCATGCATGCACATTTTCTCTGAAAGTCATGATAATGTTTTCTGCACACTGGTTTGAAGTTAAGTAAGATAAAACCTGTAATGAAATGTATGGTTAAGTGTGGACGAGGACTGGCATCTTGTCATGTACTCATGTTATGTCCTGTTGTGGCATGTACTCCTGTTGCGTCAGCTCTTCCTCCCACTTATACCTTCATGTCCAGTGAAATGTAATGTAATGTTCATGTATTTGAAAATGTTCATGCATAGCATGTGCATCACTTTGCATTGTACGTTCTTACTGAGCTCTAGGCTCATAGTTGAACTCCTTGTTGTAGGTATGGATCCTCCAAAAGAGGACATTGTGCCTCAAGATGATGAGTTGATGTAGTTGGCTGGATGAGCTCACGGGGTGGTTGCTGCAGTTAGACAAATGTATTTCCTGTGAGAATGTGTTTTCTGAAGTTATGTCAAGTTCTGTATTATCTTTTGGAGTTTTTAAAACATTGAAGTGTAGGTTCAGCTCTGTAGGTTCAGTCCTATATTGATGTCTAAAACCTCTGTATTTGACAGTTTTATATATATTTTTAAATGTGTTGGAAAAATTCTGGAACTGTTTGAATTCTTCCTTTCTAGGTTGTGCATGGATGGTTTCAAATTTTGACCCATGCAGCTTATGTTTCTTGAATCTCTGTCAAACATGTTTTAAAACTTGTTTTGAATCGGGTTTTGAAGATCTGAAACTTTTTATGCCTTTTGTTTTATGTTCCCTGTTTATACGTCTTTCTGTCAAAAGTTGTCAAATTCTGCCTTTAAAACTACATCTTCCGATTGCATCCACCGCTGCTTTAAAAATCACATCCACCGTTGCCCCTTTAAAGCACATCCACCGCTGCCTTTAAATTTACTTCCACCGGTGAATAGTGCATTTCTGCTTGTAGTTCACTTCCACCGGTGAACAGTGCATCCACCGCTGCCTTTAAAGTTCATTTCTGTCTGTAGTTCACATCCACCAGTGAACAGTTCATTTCTGTTTGTAGTTCACAACAACCGGTGAAAGGTTCATTTCTGCCCAGTTTATTTACATCTTCCGTTTGACGTCATCCACATCTTCCGCCCAGTCTAGTTACATCTTCCGCCTGACGTCATCCACATCTTCCGCCCAGTCTAGTTATATCTTCCGCCTGACGTCATCCACATCTTCCGCCCAGTATAGCTAAGTCTTCCGCCCAACGTCATCTGCCTACGTCTTTCACCCTGTTTTATTTACTCCTTCGGCCATAGATCACCCGATTCCAGTATTCACTGTAGCCTCACTGCATGTATTTTATCACGTCGTTCTCTGCCTGCCTGTCGTCAACCCAGCCTTTTATTTAAACGTTCAAAGTGTTCTGTCTCCTTGTTTTCTTCAGCCTTCTATTTCTGTGGTTCAAAAATTAATATGTCTTCTGATTCTGTTTCAATATTCTGTCTTCACCATTTTATTTCTCCTTGCTCTCTGTCTCTCTGTTTTACTCCTGCCGTTTATTTCTGAAGTCCGGTATTTACTAATGTCTTTCCAGCCATCAATCCAGAGAAGTTCTTCTCTGTGTAAAGTTTTAAAGTTAAAAAAAAAATATATGTCCCGTTTTTCTGTTAAATGTCCCGGAGTGATGGCTCCTCGGCCTCGATCGGGTCTGGGGGTGTCACAGTTATAGTATCAGAGCAAAATCAGGTTTTAAAAGCGATTCTGTAAACTGTCTGACTACACAACCCGCCATGTGAGATCGCTCCACCAACTGTAAGTGTTTAAGTTTCTGTACCCGTTTTGTTTATTAAGTTGAGTTCGTTAATATGTATAGGGTTTTCTTAGAAATGGTGAGAGGACACCAGGATGAAGCAAGCAAAAGTTCTCGTGCCATTGACAGATTAATTGAGCTGGTGGGTGTACAGTCCCACATGGTGGAACGTATGATGGCCCGAGAAGACAACGGGAATAATAATAATAATCATGGGAATGCTTCACGCGACACCAGTGGAGATAGATTCAGGCGACTCCAGCCGCCTACATTTGATAGACTATCTACTGACCCAACTCACGCTGAGGAATGGGTCCTACAAATAGAGAGAATGTTTAGATGCGCAGAGGTGGAAGAAAATAAGAAGGTTCTATATGCCACGTATCAGCTCACCAAGAATGCAGGATTTTGGTGGGACATCGTCCAAGCAACAACAGTGGCATTAAGCTGGGAGGGATTTAAATGAATATTCTATAAGAAGTATTTTGACAGAAGTGCGAAGAAGGAAAAGATGATCGAATTTGCTCGACTCCGGCAATTTGGATCAGTGGCTGAGTATGTTCAGAGGTTCGAGTCGCTATCCCGCTATGCACCTCATTTGGTGGCCACTGACGAAAACAAAGTGCACCAATTTATTCAGGGTTTGAAGCTGGACCTCTTATGGGGGATTACATACGGGGGATTTGACGAGGCCCCGTATAAGAAGGTAGTGGCCAAGGCTTATCAGTTGGAAGCCTTTGGAGGCGAAGTCTCAGAGATATAGAGATACATAAAGAGAGTCCTACTTGATGTCCCTCAATAGCAACAACAAAGTGGTCAGGTTAGGCAACCACAACGGTAGCAGAACAGAGGTCTCAAGAGACCTAGTGAGGTTTCCATTTATCAGGACAGGGAGAAAAGACCTATGGAAGCTCCTCAGCTTCCTGTATGCCCACGTTGCTAGAAAAATCATACGGGGGAGTGTAGACTCTTTACTGGCCGATGCTTTCGATGTGACAAGGAGGGCCACCAAGTCTGGGATTTTCCGGTGCCTGACACTAGGCCGAATCGTGCCGTGCCAAGAGTGTTTGCTATGATAGAGGATGATGATGAAGGCGCCCAGCACACAGCCATTACAGGTACAATTTTGATATGTGATGTACCTGCTTATACTTTGTGGGACACGGGTGCCACACATTCGTTTGTGGCAATGGACTTCGTGGGTAGGCAGAGATTTTGTTGTACGCCGTCATATCAGCCCTACAGCATTATCCTACCGTCTGGAGAGTTTATACACTCCGAGTAGGTTGTACGGGATGATATGGTGTCAGTGGGAGACCAGAAATTGTATGCCAATCTTATCGTCATCGGTATGAAGGATACGATGTGATTCTGGGGATGGACTGGCTGTTTAGACACCACGCCACCATCAACTACAGGTCCGGGCTCGTGTCTTTTAAGCGCCCGAACGAGGTAGAGTTCTCCTATCAGACAATACCAAAGAATCACAATATGCCTATTATATCCTCCTTGAAAGCTCAACAGCTGATGAGGTCAGGATGTGTCGGATTTCTTGCCCACGTAGTAGATGTTCAAAGGCAAGGTGAGGTGGAACTTCAAAATATTTCGGTAGTTCGAGACTTCTCAGAGGTTTTCTTAGATGACTTACCGGGATTGCCACCTGATCGTGAAATTGAGTTTGAAATTGACGTATATCCTGGTGCTGAACCGGTATCGAAGAATTTGTACCGTATGGCACCAATAGAGCTGAGGGAGTTGAAGGGTCAGCTAAAGGAGTTGGTGGACAAGGGTTTTGTGCGCCCTAGTTTCTCTCCATGGGGTGCTCCCGTCTTGTTCGTTAAGAAGAATGATGGGTCCCTACGCATGTGCATCGATTACCGTGAGCTGAACAAATTGACCATCAAGAATAATTACCCGTTGCTGAGGATCGACGATTTATTTGACCAGTTACAAGGGGCTTGGGTATTCTCAAAGATTGATTTACGCTCCGGGTATTACCAGTTGAAGGTCAGAGCTGACGATATTCCAAAGACCGCCTTTAGGACCCGGTACGGACACTACGAGTTCTTGGTGATGTCTTTTGGATTGACTACTGCCCCGGCAGAATTTATGGACTTGATGAACAGGATATTCCAAGATTTCTTGGATAAATTTGTAATCGTCTTCATCGACGACATCCTGGTTTACTCCAGAAGTAAGGCCGAGCACGAGGAGCACATGGCAATTGTGCTATCGACTCTGAAACAACACCAATTGTACGCCAAGTTGTTGAAGTGTGAATTCTGGTTGAGCAGGATTAACTTCCTAGGCCATGTGGTGTTGGCAGAAGGAGTGTCCGTGGATCTAGCCAAGATTCTGGCAGTGAAAGAATGGCCGAGACCGAGAAATGCCAGTGAGGTACGGAGTTTTATCGGGTTAGCTGGTTATTACAGAAAGTTCATCAAGGGATTTTCTGTAATAGCGAAGCCTATGACCAGCTTAGCGAGGAAAGACATCAAGTTCAAGTGGTCTGAAACTTGTGAGGTGAGTTTTCAGACACTTAAGCAGAAATTAACCATTGCTCCTCTGTTAGCATTGCCAGTTGAAGACGGCAAATTCAGCGTATACTGTGATGCGTCCAAGGTTGGCTTGGGATGTGTATTAATGCAAGAAGGGAAAGTGGTAGCATACGCATCCAGACAATTGAAGAACCATGAACAAAACTACCCTACACATGACCTCGAGCTAGCGGCAGTTGTATTTGCACTGAAAGTATGGAGACACCACTTGTTTGGTGTAACGACCCGAATTATATAAGCCCGGTTCATTACTCATAACCAGGACATATCTAAGAAATTTTGGACCAATTTAAAACTTCACTCGAAAGTCAAAATTTGAACGTTTGTTAAAGACATAAAAACTTGCAGCGGAAAATCTTTGAGCAAAGCAAAGTTAAGCAAAACTACAAAACAGTGTTCGAATAATCGGTTAAAATAGTAAGAATTTATTGAATGAAAACTTAAGTGTAAAATACTCAAAATTCATAAAAAGTCAAACGCATCTGCCGCTAAACAAGGTCAACGAAAAAGGGCAGAAATAAAATCGAAGGCTTCCACCGATGACGTCAGCCGGAGGAGTCATTCTTCCAGCTTCAGCCGATCTCAAAACGACAAGTTTTGCTACTCGCATCTACCGATGACGTCAGCCGGATGGTTCGTTCATCCAGCCTCTGCCGATCACAAGACGACAAATCTTTTACTCACGTCTTCCGGTGGGTAAAATACTCAACATCATCCGGTTACAAAACGACAAAAGACTTTTACCTTCATTATCCGATGGATAAAATACTTGACATCATCCGGTTACAAAACGACAAAAGACCTATACCTTCATCATCCGATGGATAAAACACTCAACATCATCCGGTTACAAAACGACAAATTTTTTACTTATATCTTCCGATGGCTTCCATTGAAGACATCATCCGATGACTTTACTGAAGACATCATCCGATGGCTTTACTGAAGACATCATCCGATGGCTTTACTCAAGACATCATCCGATGACTTTACTGAAGACATCATCCGATGGCTTTATTAAAGACATCTTCCGATAGACAACAGAACAACAACATAGCAACAATTTTACTATAAACAAAGAAAACTCTGACTACCAAAAGAACTTGAGCATTTTACTAACACCGTTCAAAACTACATAAATCCGTGTACTACTCTAAAATTTTGGTAAAGACCACTATTAAACCATCAGAGTATCATTCTTAGAAAGAGTCTCAAAATTGTATCCAAAACATCGAAACTACTACTGTCACTAAAACTCTCAACATATTTAAATTGAATCATGGTTCACTAAACCTTCATCCACTGACATCAGTTAAACCGCCCCATTAGTTCGCCAAGTCGAGGCATGAAGGTGCTCCCCCAACCAGCCTATTCCTCAGCATACTCAGAAATCACACCTACAGTCACTTCTTCACCTACATCACAAAACTCATCTATTAGCCTAATGCTAAGTAAGTAAAGCAATAATGAAATGAAATGCTGAAACATAAATTCTTAAAATTGCAGTTTTTACTTCTCATTCTCTGTTGCATAGCCTTCATTCATGATCTGATCCCTCGATTCCATTGGGAGTGGGTCAGCTCTCCAAAGTTATAAATACTCATTCATCAGTTCAAGGGGGATTAGTCCTAATAGCTATAACGATCCTACATTACACTTGGGAAGTGGATCAATTGCCAAAGTTCTAAAATCCCTTCATAAGTTAAGGGGGGATTAGTTCCCTTATCGCTTGTTGTTGCAATCATTACACTGCTTGAACCTAGCTGGATCAATAGATATTCCATCCCCCGAGATATATGTCCTAAAACGTGACTTGTATACAACCAAAACTCACACTTAGACAACTGGGCGGTAAAGTTGGTTGCTGTTTTAATACTTCAACCCAAGGTCAGGTGCCTAGCATGCTCATCCTTGGAAAGGGAATATATTAAATATAATCGATAAACACTAGAACAAACTTATCCAAGTATTCCATGAACACCCCTATTTATAGATCCCTAAAGGCTACTGGTGCATTTGTCAATCCAAAGGACATAACCAAAAACTCATAATGCACGTACCTTGTACGAAAGGCTGTCTTAGGGATATCTTCAGTCTTGACTTTCAGTTGATAGTAACCAGACCTAAGGTCAATCTTAGAGAAAACTCGTGCACCCTTAAGCTGGTCAAACAAATCATCAATTCTTGGCAAGGGATACTTGTTCTTGATGGTTAACTTATTTAATTCCCTATAATCAATGCACATACGCATTGATCCATCCTTCTTTTTGACCAAAAGAACAGGTGTACCCCACGGTGAAAAGCTAGGGCGTATAAACCCTTTCTCCAATAGCTCCTCCAATTGTTTCTTTAATTCCTTGAGCTCTGTAGGTGCAAGTCTATAGGGATTCTTGGATACAGGCTCCGCGCCTGGATAAACATCTACAACAAACTTGATTTCCCTATCCGGCGTCAAGCCAGGAAGATCATCTAGAAATACTTTTGGAAAATCTTGGACAACCAAGACATTATGGGGAGTTGCTTTTCCTACTAGTTGTGTATCTAAAACACTGGCCAAGAAGCTACTCTGCATGGTGAGGGTACATAATTTATAGAGGTCATAACAGACATTTTCTTACTCTTCTTTAGAGCATGGAAGGTATGTTTCAAACTACTAGGGGTTGGAAACTAACTATTCCTGTCCTACAATCAATTGTGGCGTGGTGCTTAAACAACCAGTCCATTCCTAGAATCACATCAAATCCCATTATTTCCATAGCAATGATGTTAGCAAGTAGGTTCATGTTTCCTACTATCAAGCATCACTCGGTTAGAGTGCATGTGTTCACCAGAGGGTAATGCGACATTAAACACATACTCAGTAGGGGTAAGCTTTACATCTAACTTATTAGCAAATGTAGATGCTATGAATGAATGTGTTGCACCAGAATCTATCAATATAAAAGCGGGTAAAGAGTTGACCAGTATAGTACCTGACACAACAGCAGGCTGTTCATCATCGCCCGACTCCATCATGGAGAATATCCTCGACTTTATCTTAGCAGGACTATTCTTTAAGACCGGGCAGTCTCGGTTAATATTGACGACCTTGCCGCAGTTGAAGCATCGGGTGACTCTAGGCTTCGGGCAGTCCCTGTACGTGTGTCCGATCTCTTCACAGTTGAAACACTTTCCCATCCCAAACCTACACTCACCCAGGTGGCTTTTTGAACATATTGGGCATTGGGAAAACTTTCTGGTATCATGCACTCTCTTCCCTGTTCCATGGTTACTTTGGCCTTCACTAGGCCTCTTCACCCCTCTCTGTTGTTGTGGCTGAACAAACTTTCGTGGGGCTTCTTTTGGTTCAGCACACTTCCTTTCAGCTTCTTCCACTTCCAGGGCAGTGGACACAACTTCACTGAATGTCAAGCCTTTAATACCACAAAATTTAACTCCTCGGTAAATTTCCGGCTTCAGTCCATGTACAAATTTGAACACCTTGTCCTCGTCCATGTGAGCAAAATGTCCAGCAAACCTGGACAGGGACTCAAATTGCCTACTGTATTCGGCCACAGACCCTGTCTGCTTCAAGTTCAAAAACTCCAACTTCTTCGCGGTCTGGACAGTGCTATTAAAATACTTCTCATAAAAAATGTCCTTGAATTGCGACCAAGGCATCGCCAAAACATCAGTAGTGGTCTCTATCGTTTCCCACCAGAGTTGAGCTTCACCAACCAAGTGAAATGTTGCCAACATGACCTTGTCTCCTTCCCCAATGTTGGCGCACCTAAACATACTTTCAATCTTCCTAAGCCATCCTTCAGCAATAACTGGATCAGATGACTGTCCATCAAACGTGGGTGGTCTCAGTCTCCGGAATCTATCTCCAGAATGTTCATTGCTAGAACCCGAGTTGGCACTTCCTTGTACCTCTCGGTTCAACAGCACTCCTAGTTGATCAGACTGTTGGTGCACCAAATCAGTTTGCTGACGCACTAATTCTGTCAGTTGCCTAATCACACTAGGCTCCTCTTCACCTCTCACATTTGGCGTTTCTCTTGGCACTCTAGGTCTCCCTGGACATCTAGCCATTGTACTAAATTCCTGTACAGGGTTAATTACACTCTTAAATATCTATTAGCTAAGGTTAACATAAACACTTACAGTTGTTGAAGTACTTTCATGCAGCGATTGGCACCGATGAGTAATCTTTTGAACGGTTTAACTGAATGTCTTTGATACCATACTGTAACGACCCGAATTATATAAGCCTGGTTCATTACTCATAACCCAGACATAACTAAGAAATTTTGGACCAATTTAAAACTTCACTCGAAAGTCAAAATTTAAACGTTTGTTAAAGACATAAAAACTTGCAGCGGAAAATATTTGAGCAAAGCAAAGTTAAGTAAAACTACAAAATAGTGTTCGAATAATCGGTTAAAATAGTAAGAATTTATTGAATGAAAGCTTAAGTGTAAAATACTCAAAATTCGTAAAAAGTCAAACGCATCTGCCGCTAAACAAGGTCAACGAAAAAGGGCAGAAATAAAACCGAAGACTTCCACCGATGACGTCAGCCAGAGGAGTCATTCTTCCAGCTTCAGCCGATCGCAAAACGACAAGTTTTGCTACTCGCATCTACCGATGACGTCAGCCGGATGGTTCGTTCATCTAGCCTCTGCCGATCAGAAGACAACAAATCTTTTACTCACGTCTTCCGATAGGTAAAATACTCAACATCATCTAGTTACAAAACGACAAAAGACTTTTACCTTCATCATCCGATGGATAAAATACTTGACATCATCCTGTTACAAAATGAAAAAAGACCTTTACCTTCATCATTCGATGGATAAAACACTCAATATCATCCAGTTACAAAACGACAAATTTTTTACTTATATCTTCCGATGGCTTCCACTGAAGACATCATCCGATGGCTTTACTGAAGACATCATCCGATGGCTTTACTGAAGACATCATCCGATGGCTTTACTCAAGACATCATCCGATGACTTTACTGAAGACAGCATTCGATGGCTTTACTGAAGACATCTTCCGATAGACAACAGAACAAAACCATAGCAACAATTTCACTATAAACAAAGAAAACTCTGACTACCAAAAGAACTTGAGCATTTTACTAACACCGTTCAAAACTACATAAATCCGTGTACTACTCTAAAATTTTGGTAAAGACCACTATTAAACCATCAGAGTATCATTCTTAGAAAGAGTCTCAAAATTGTATCCAAAACATCGAAACTACTACTGTCACTAAAACTCTCAACATATTTAAATTGAATCATGGTTCACTAAACCTTCATCCACTGACATCAGTTAAACCGCCCCATTAGTTCGCCAAGTCGAGGCATGAAGGTGCTCCCCCAACCAGCCTATTCCTCAGCATACTCAGAAATCACACCTGCAGTCACTTCTTCACCTACATCACAAAACTCATCTATTAGCCTAATGCTAAGTAAGTAAAGCAATAATGAAATGAAATGCTGAAACATAAATTCTTAAATATGCAGTTTTTACTTTCTCATCTCTGTTGCATATGCATTCATTCACTGATCTGATCCCTCGATTCCATTGGGAGTGGGATCAGCTCTCCCAAAGTTATAAATCCTCTTCATCAGTTAAGGGGCGGATTAGTTCCCTTAATAGCTATAATGATCCTATATTCCACTTGGGAAGTGGATCAATCTTCCCAAAGTTATAAATCCCTTCATAATTTAAGGGGTGGATTAGTTCCCTTAATAGCTTGTCTGTTGCAATCATTACATTCCTTACCATGCCAATACATGAAAATTCATTTTCGTATTTTTTCAAAATCATGATGCATGACATACAGAGAATATTCAAGCACACATACAACCTACTGTTTTGTGATGTAGACCCGAAGGCACATGCATACTTTACTTACCTAGTTTCCTGGAAAACGTCTCGGTGATTGGCTACTTCGAGAGCTTACTCAATCCTAAAATCATAATTGGCTACTTCGAGAGCTTACTCAATCCTAAAATCATAAACAGAGCATACATTAAACTTCCTCTAATCTTCATTCTAAACCGCTAGAATTTTAAGGAAACTAGTTTGGGAGCTTAGTTCATTCTGCATTCCCGATTTACCACAATGACCCGAACTAGTTCGCCCACAGCATTTTCGAAACTCACACTTATACTCTCCCCTAATCATCGATAGCTACCAATGTAGCAAGGAATCGAAATAGAACTCACCTAGTTTGGGAGAAAATCGAATGGAAGAATCGCCTAGAGAGCTCTGCTGCTTGAGCTGAAGACCGAGGGGAAAGATAGGGAAATGGTGGCGGCTACAGTGCATTAATCACAAAGCCTCTTTCCTTAAATAGGTTATCCATTATAAGTTCTCAATTTACCACTATGCCCTTACTTAGTCACTCATTAACCTCAATTTTCTCCACAACATGCATACTATTAAATAACGGAATAGAAATTGGTTTAATAGAACCGAGTGTTACATACGGACAATCATGTAAGGTGTTTTCCGATCACAAAAGCCTGAAGTACATATTTACCCAGAAAAAGTTAAACATGAGACAAAGACGGTGGTTAGAATTTGTGAAAGATTACGATGTTGAGATTAAATACCACCCTAGTAAAGCTAATGTGGTAGCTAATGCACTGAGCAGGACGCCAGCTACTATGAAACCGGCTATGTCGGCCGTATCAATGCCTTTGAGGACGGAGATTCAGAAGTTCGATATGGAGATAGTTTCTGGGCTATCGGCCATGCTAGCGGACTTGACGCTGCGGCCCACCGTCCTGGACCAAATTAAGAAAGCTCAGAAGACTAATTCAAAGGAGATGGCTGATATTGTGAGCAAGTTACCTATGGCCTCTTCTGATTTTAGTTTTTTGGGAGATGGTATTATGAAGTTCAAAGACAGATGGTATGTTCCGAAAGATGAAGAGCTACAGAAAAATATCTTGTCTGAAGCCCACTCATCTTCTTTCTCTGTGCATCCTGGAAGGACAAAGTTGTATCAGGACTTGAAACTTCATTTCTGGTGGCCAAATATGAAGAATGAAGTAGCCAAATACGTGGAGTCTTGCATGATATGTCAACAAGTAACGGGACACTTCAGCCTCTCCCGATCCCCGAATGGAAATGGGAGAACATAACGATGGATTTTGTTGTCGGCCTTCCAAGGACAGCTAAGGGCCATAATAGCATTTGGGTCATAGTGGACAGATTGACGAAGTCGGCCCATTTTCTACCTGTGAAGACAACATTCTCTATGGACCAGTATGCAGAGCTATACATTAGAGAGATTGTCAAGCTGTATGGCATTCTGGTGTCGATCGTCTCAGACCGGGATCCTAGATTCACCTTTAGGTTTTGGAAAAGCTTGCAAAGCTCCTTGGGCACCAAGTTAGATTTCAACACGACATTTCACCCACAGACGGACGGACAATTCGAGAGGACGATTCAA
Organism: Begonia masoniana; assembly: GCA_022432975.1. Classification (NCBI taxonomy): domain Eukaryota; kingdom Viridiplantae; phylum Streptophyta; class Magnoliopsida; order Cucurbitales; family Begoniaceae; genus Begonia; species Begonia masoniana. The sequence goes on from CM039502.1 coordinate 53,948,765, forward strand.
ATACTAGAAGATATATTAAGGTCGTGCGTGTTGGAATTCCATGCTCCTTGGAGTAGATACTTGCCGTTAGTGGAGTTCGCTTATAATAATAGCTACCAGGCTACGATCGGCATGGCTCCATATGAAGATCTTTATGGCAGGAAGTGTAGATCCCCATTGTGTTGGGATGAAGTCGGAGAAGCCAAACTCATTGGCCCTGAGTTTTTATAGCAGATGTCCGAGGTGATTGCTGCTATCAAACAACGAATAAAAATTGCTCAGAGTCGACAGAAGAGTTACGCAGACCATAGGAGAAGAGACTTAGAATTTGCTGAGGGCGATGAAGTATTCTTGAAAGTGTCGCCTTTCAAAGGCGTAATGAGATTCGGTAAGAAAGGGAAGCTCAGCCCACAGTTCATTGGACCTTATCTCATCTTGAAGCGTGTGGGAAATATGGCTTACAGGCTGCAGTTGCCAGCGTCAATGGATGGAGTTCACAACGTCTTTCATGTTTCGATGCTGAGAAAGTGTGTTCGAGATCCAACTCAAATCGTGAAACAGGTGGACTTTGATATCATGCCGACGCTGACATACGAAGAAAGGCTAATACAGATTTTGGATACTTCACTCAAGGTATTGCGCAACAAGGTGGTCCCATTGGTGAAGGTTTTGTTGAGCAATCATAATGTGGAGGAAGCCACATGAGAAAGACAACAAAATGTTAAGGCCCAATATCTAGACCTCTTTGCTTAGGCAAATTTTGGGGACAAAATTTCTGTTAAGGTGGATGGAATGTAACACCCGGCAATTTTTCCATATAAATATTTCTTGAATTATTAAACGGGATTAATGGGAATATTTATACAATGCGTGTTTTTACGAATTTGCCGATGTTTTCAATTGAATATGTGTGATTCGTAAAAACCAATTTGTGGAACTAAATAGTAATTTAGTTAAAAACCAATGGAAGGGCAAAATAGGGAGCCAATTAAGGTTGGTGGGAGGAAGCCAATGGTTGAGTGACACCTGGCAACTTGTTGAAGAAGCCATGTTCTTTTCTCTTCCCTCCTACGTGAAACCCTCATTTCTCATCTGCTTCTTTCCACTCCCCTCTGTTTCCTCTCTTCCAGGCGACAAACACCCTTCGAAGCTCCTTCGATCTACTTAGTTTTCTTCTGTTTCTCTGCCTAAGGTAAACATTTGCTAAAGCTAACGAGTTTGAATAAGTTAAAATGTGAGTTTTGTTGGAGTTTGAGGTTACGATAATTTGGAGTGAACTCACTGTTTTTACATGAAAACACGTTGGTTTGTTTTCTAAAGGTTTGAATAGAGTTTGAAGCTTATTCTACTAAGTTATTAGTTAGCATTTGCAGCTTGTTAATTTTCCCTCTTTGGGCACGTCATAGGTTTGTGCATCACCAAGGCAACACGTTCAAGACTCTCAACTCCGCAGCAAACAGGTAAGTTCATATATATAGGTTTGGCCATTAAGACCCTACAATACGGAGGTATTAGGTTTTATGTTGTCGGGATTTCTGTTGGGAAGTTAAACCGTAGGTTATGTTTTAGGTTAAGCGTGTTTTGTTTTATATCCTGCTTATTATTCTGTCGTCTGTCTATGAATGTTCATGCATACACGTTTTCTCTGAAAGTCATGAAAATATTTTTTGCACACGGTTTGAAGTTAAGTAAGATAAAACCTGTAATGAAATAGATGATTAAGTGTGGACGAGGACTGACATCTTGTCATGTACTTCTGTTATGTTCTGTTGTGGCATGTACTCCTGTTGCGCCAGCTCTTCCTCCCACTTATACCTTCCTGTTCATTGAAATGTAATGTAATGTTCATGTATTTGAAAATGTTCATGCATAGCACGTGCATCACTTTGCATTGTATGTTCTTACTGAGCTCTAGGCTCATAGTTAAACTCCCTGTTGTAGGTATGGATTCTCCAGAAGAGGACATTGTGCCTCAAGATGATGAGTTGATGTAGTTGGCTGGATGAGCTCACGGGGTGGTTGCTGCAGTCAGACAAATGTATTTCCTGTGAGAATGTGTTTTCTGAAGTTATGTCAAGTTCTGTATCATCTTTTGGAGTTTTTAAAACATTGAAGTGTAGGTTCAGTTCTGTAGGTTCAATCATATATTGATGTCTAAAACCTATATATTTGACAGTTGTATATATGTTTTGAAATGTGTTGGAAATATTCTGGAACTGTTTGAATTCTTCCTTTCTAGGTTGTGCATGGATGGTTTCAAATTTTGAGCTACCCATGCAGCTTGTGTTTCTTGAATCTCTGTCAAACATGTTTTACAACTTGTTTTGAATCAAGTTTTGAAGGTCTGAAACTTTTTATGCCTTCTGTTTTATGTTCCCTGTTTATACGTCTTCCTGTCAAAAGTTGTCAAATTATGCCTTTAAAAATACATCTTCCGATTGCATCCACCGCTGCTTTAAAAATCACATCCACCGTTGTCCCTTTAAAGCACATCCACCGCTGCCTTTAAATTTACTTCCACCGGTGAATAGTGATTTCTGCTTGTAGTTCACTTCCACCGGTGAACAGTGTATTTCTGCCTGCATCCACCGCTGCCTTTAAAGTTCATTTCTGTCTGTAGTTCACATCCACCGGTGAACAGTTCATTTCTGTTTGTAGTTCACATCCACCGGTGAAAGGTTCATGTCCGCCCAGTTTATTTACATCTTCCATCTGACGTCATCTACATCTTCCGCCCAGTCTAGTTACATCTTCCGCTTAACGTCATCCACATCTTCCGCCCAGTCTAGTTACATCTTCCGCCTGACGTCATCCACATCTTCCGCCCAGTTTAGCTAAGTCTTCCGCTCGACGTCATCTGCCTACGTCTTCCGCCCCGTTTTATTTACTCCTTCGGCCATAGATCACTCGATTCCAGTATTCATTGTAGCCTTTCTTTCAATGTGTCTTTCAGTTTATATTTCTCATTTATTTTCACTGAATGTATTTTATCACGTCGTTCTCTGCATGCCCGTCGTCCACCCAGCCTTTTATTTAAACGTTCAAAGTATTCTGTCTCCCTGTTTTCTTTAGCCTTCTATTTCTGTGGTTCAAAAATTAATATGTCTCCTGATTCTGTTTCAATATTCTATTTTCACCATTTTATTTCTCCTTGCCCTCTGTCTCCCTGTTTTACTCCTGCCGTTTATTTCTGAAGTCCGATTTTTACTCATGTCTTTCCAGCCCTCAATCCAGAGAAGGTCTTCTCTGTGTAAAGTTTTAAAGTTAAAAAAAAATATATGTCTCGTTTTTCTGTTAAATGTCCCGGAGTGATGGCTCCTCGGCCCCGATCAAGTCTGGGGGCGTCACAACCATAATCTTCAAGAAGCAACTTTCTAAAAATCAATTTTCCAAAACAATCAATCTTCCTTTCATAGATTCAAGTGTAATCTTCGTTAATTTTTTCAAATCTCAATTAATTGTCAAATAGCCAAATCTTCATAAATTGCCAAAAAATTAAAGCCAACAAACTTTACATTTATAATCTCCCCATTTGACATTTTTTTGACAAAATCACAAACTCCCACTTAAATGGAAATCACTTGCAAAAATACTCCCCCTTTTTGCCATAAAAAGTCAAAAGGGGTATGTAAAAAGATAGCCACCATGAAGTCATCACACACAAGTATAAAGGCATATAATCATACTAGCAAAATATTCATCAGCAAAAATATAGAATATCTAGATGCAATAGGATTTTTTAGAAGTTCAAAAGAAATCCATCAGTAGTAGTAGAGAAAAGACCAACTCGATTATAGTAGATGATAACTGCATACTATCATTTTCTTCGTACAAATTTTCTTCTTGCCTGAAATACTAGAGTTGTAACGACCCGGGGAGGATCGCCACGAAATTCATGACTTTACATAAAACTTTAACTCATATTTGAACTCTTTTCTCCTTTTTTTTTTTTAATAACAGTATACCTAACAGGCTTAAAGACTTCAACTTAATGGATGGAAAGTTAGTCCCTCGTACTTGCTTCCAATCGACGTACAAGTTGCATGGGTCTGCATGCATCAACCGATAGACATTACGTCTTCCGGATGACACGTGCACCCCACATGACTCATTTAAATACCTATCGGCAGATGCGAATACTCGCATCGACCGACGATCACGTGCATCTCGTGTGACCAATTTAAAACATCTACCGCTAGACATGTGAAATTCACGTGTTCATCTAAGACATCTTCCAATAGCTTACAAGCTCTATATCATCCGATCACTAGACGACAAATTATCACTTACGTCATCCGGTCCTTAGACGACAAAACCATGTTTATATCATCCGGTAAAAAGACTCCTTAGATCATCCGATGACTTTATTACACTTCATCTGCCGATCGCTAAACGACAAGATAGTACTTACATCATCCGGTGAAGAAACATATTACATCTTCCGGTGACGTCATACTACATCTTCTTGTGACGTCATCCGGAAGACTAAGTCGTTTAACTCTCATCTATTGACATCCGCCGATGACGTCAGCCGGATGATTGCCTCATCCAGCTTCTATCATATGGCCGTAAAACACTGTAATCATCAAACATCTTCATTCGATAGGACATATCACAACTCACCCAAATCTTAACCTGGAAATTATAAACCCTAATGAGTAAAAACTATATCCCATACAAGATACACATAGCGGAAGGCTTAGGCAAAATAGACCATTCAATAATCCTTGAAATCGTTAACAGACTCTGTAGTCAAACCATTCAAAAATCCGAATCTCATTGTTATAAGAAAACTCTATTCTATTTAGTCATTTGTTTATCATAAACTTCTCTGACTTACTATGGGTATAACCAGGGAACTTAATCGCCTATCCAGCCTTCACTGTCACACAGAGCATCCTCCATCAACCAAGCTTAGACATCTTCATTGACCTTGAGTTCCTCACCTGAAAACTCGTTACCTACATCATAAGGTTTAAACTATAAGCCTAATGCTTAGTAAGGAATGCAACACTAACATGAGTGCATGAATGCATAATTTAAGAAAATCACATGCTCATAAGTCTTTTCTTGTTCATGTCTTTGCTCATAATCATCATTCATGGTCATGGATCATATTCATCATTCATAATCATTGATCATATTCATCATTCATAATCATTGATCGTATTCATCATTCATAATCATTGATCGTATTTATTGTTTAGGTTGTGTGGACCAAGAGAGGATTTGTGCCGGTAAAGGGGATTCGACAGTGAGTTTGATCTTGTTCCCTACTGCGGGTCGTATTCATATGTCCTTCTTTGGACTGTGACATACGCCGAACCGCCCCCAACCCTCACTTAATCCATAAATCTTATACATATACATATATACATACATATCTTGTTCATGGAAAACATGCGTTAAAACATTTTCTTATGCTTGAGAAACATTCATGATGCATGAACATGAGAGCTTTTAACTCATCAACTATGACAAGGATCATACCAGAGCAGACAACTTCACATTCACTAAAAGGTCATCACATGGTGTAACTCGCAATATACATAAATCCTTCAAGTGCAGACAAGCTCATAATCATAAGGTAAACATTAGACATCTCAACCTAGTTCTCCCACGATGTAGGGCTCTTTTAGCATGAAATCTTAATACATTCACTTACCTGATCTCCTTAGCACTTGAGCTCTGATCTCCTTAGCACTTGAGCTCCTTTCTCTTCAAACTTCTTCACCTAAACATTTACATTGCAGTAGTTAAAACAAAATCCTAATAGTTCTAATCTCGAGTTATCCTAAGATCTAATAGCTATGAGTCCTTCTCGAGTTTTTAGTTTAATACTCAATGTAACCCGAAATCCCAAAAATCAAAACAGACGGATTCGATAATGATAACTCAGGGTTAGTTGTTTTAAATGTCCAGAATCGACTCGGAATGACATTACCAATCTCGGGTTTCAAAATGTTCTTATTGATATTTGGCCATTGAAGAATCCAAACTTCAATACAGAGCTGGAAAACTGGGCTAATAAACTAACAGATAACCACATTGTTAAACTCGTACCTCGAGCACAAAGTAGCCGAGAAGCAGCAAGGAAACCGATCGCCGAAGGAGGGATTTCCAGCTGACAGAGAGCGAGAGCTTAGGAGAGAAGAAATCGCCGGAAGTTGGGGATGTCGGCTACAGTGGTTTAAATGAGGTTTGAATCCTTTCCTTTTTCTTTAAATACTGGCCTCAATCCTCCATTATTACAACTTTACCACCCAACCTAGTTTAGATCCACATGTAATTAATTGAGCTTGGCATAAATCTTAAACTACGAAGGTTAAATATTTATGACCGTTAATACAGTTAAGAAAATCACCTGGCTGTTGATTCGGGTGTTACAAGAGTGTCCTCCTCGATTATCCCAGGAACATCTTTAACAGCATTTGCAAAGCGAGAAACGAAGCTTTCTTTACTATCACCTCTGGAACATCATTAGTGACATTAAGTGCAACAACTATTTCTTTAACTTGTTTCTACAAATTTGAGCCTTGATCTGTTGCTTTTGTAGATGGTCTGTTCCCATAAAGATCATTGAGAAGTCCAGAGACCGCTGTCTTCTTTTTCTTAATAACAGTCTACTAATGATTCAAGAAATGGAGCATATCCTCAAGAACTTTGATTGAACGAGATAACATTGTTGAGGGAGAAGTCTTAATACTGTTTGAAACATTTTCATGAATATTATTCAAATCATTCACATGATGTCCTGTTAAAAGCTTATAGCTTATCCTTATCTCCTCTTTTTTAATAAACACTTCTTCTTTGTCTCTTATTATCGAATGTTGAGAAGATAAAATATTGTAGATTAAGCTAGGAAATGAAAGAGCTGACCGTTCATTTTTCCCTTCAGCATGCTTAACAATTTGATCAAAGAAGAATTTGTAAATATCAAAAGCAATCGTGTTTACGATTTTAAATAATAACACAGCCATTATTTTATTCACACCTGTCCCATGTGAGGTGGGAAGCCAATTTCTCATAGCTATTTTATGAACAATAATAAAATGTGAAAAGTAAGGAGACAAGAGATTGATAACGCAGTTCGGCAATTGCCTACATCTGCGTGGCCATGTCCATAATTAAAAACAATTCTCTGAGTTCACAAAGTTACAAGACATTCGGTTTAACACAAAGTAAGACTCAATCTTTTCTTTGTCGCCGCCTCTTCCTAACTTCCCCAGTGAATCTATTTTTGCGAGCTCCCCTCGACTTTATATCGATCCTTCTCAGAATCTGTGTATGACAAGATCTCCTTGCCCACGATCAGAACTCCTCCCGAGTTCCAGACAGCCTCCTCCTGAGACTGAACTTCAATGAAGAACACAATAAACGCACCTGTGACACCATCTATAACATCAGTCGTTGTTTTCGGATGCAACTAGCCAACACACTCCGAATATCATCAAATTCAGCCACAAACAGAGTGTGTATACATTCCATCAATAATCGAATGAATAATGACAAACCCACACGCAGAAGCGTTGGGAGAGAAAACAAACAATAGCCTGCAACTCAAATAATCGTTAGGATAAAATCGATAAAACCACCGATCTTATTTTGTGAGAGAAAGATGCTTAAATATGGTTTGCAACAAATCTTGTTCAAATATTTTATCTAAAACAGAATGCACATAATAAGGAAACCGAATTCTACACAATTCAGTTGTGTGACATCGGTTGAGACATTGAAGAAAAGTGCCGCCAACTTAATAGAAATAGATCCCAATGAATTAGGAATGAATCCCACATTTGTTGTGATCTCATATTACGTTATAATCCATCATGCAAATATAAAGTTGACGTTACAAAAATTGATTTATAAATTTTAATTTCCAAAAATCGATTTTCACAAATAACTCGTTCTTCAAGTAACATCTTTCCTTGATTCACAAACTTCATTAATTGAATTTTCATAACTACTAGATCTTCAAGAATCTACCTTCCAAAATTCAAATTGATTTATTCTTGATTTCCAAGAAACAACCATGATACCATAATTTTCAAGAAGCAACTTTCTAAAAATCAATTTTCCAAAACAATCAATCTTCCTTTCATAGATTCAAGTGTAATCTTCGTTAATTTTTCCAAATCTCAATTAATTGTCAAATAGCCAAATCTTCATAAATTGCCAAAAAATCAAAGCCAACAAACTTTACATTTACAATTTGAAATATTCAACCCCGATTGCCAGTTTTGGTGACTTGATGTATTGCATTTGCCAAGTAACTAACGTTGCTTGTTGTGACACCTGCCATGCTACGATAAACCAGAAAAACCATGGTACAGAGCTGGGATAAAAAACAATGTCAAGTAAATATATTTCTAGAATTACCTTATTCGTCCATCACGAGTCATAAATACATGATATTCTCTTGCCAGTTGATCGACTTGGTCAGAAGTCAAGCCAGAAAAGTAGAACATACCAACCTGCAGATTGTAATGGCTAAGTTAGTGGCATTCAACAAGACAATCATAGCAAAGCCCCTTGAACATATACTATTTATTTAAACCTGCTTAGTTATGTGTTCCCAGTTGAGTGCAGAGCCCACATCCTCAAGATTTGCAAGCAGACTAGACCGCATTCTTTGAATGCGGCTGACCATACCCTTAACAAGGAAAAAACCAGAGGAATATGAGATTTGATGATTCTGCTCGTTCAGGCAAAGAATTGGGAACAAAAGTAAACAATAGGTGAGAGGGTGGATAGTTATTATCTCAATTACCTTCACTTCACTGACCCACAGAGCTCGCAAATTTGGATCACTTAAGATGGTGGAGACCAGTAACAACCCATGAACAGGAGGGCTGCTGTACATCGCCCTAGCAATCCGCTGCAATTGGGTTCTCACAGCAAAAGCTTGCTTCACATCATTACTCAAGATGCTGGACATGAAATAGAAACAAAAGATAAGAGCTATATGTGGGTAGAGTCAAAGATAATGCTAATTAGAATATGAGCTCCCGTAACATGCTAGCCAAGATTCTATGGGATAAAAATGCAAGCTTTTCAGTTTCATTTTCACTTTTAACTGCACAGATCGAGGGGTGAGCGATAATTGGAAATGTACAAATAATTACAAGTATCGGTACAGCAATTCATTAGAGAAACGAATTTATCTATATGAATCAACGAGGATCAAACAATCCAAGAATCAAGTCTAACCTGAGACAACCAACCTTCTGTCCATATAATCCCATATTCTTTGAGAAGGATTGAGCACAGCCTATTAGATGTCCATCGTCAACGAATATACGTATTGCTTGGGTGTCCTTTTCAAGATCTCCGCTAGCAAACCCTTGGTACGCCATATCGAAAAAAGGGAAATGATTCTTTTCCTGTAAATATTATTAGTTGAAGAATCTGGGGTCTGGGTAAATTGAGGGACATTCAAATTTCAATGTAGAGTTTTCAAAATTACCCTGAACTGGGATGAGATCTCTCTCCACTGCTCCTCTGTTGGATCGACACCAGTTGGATTGTGAGCACAAGGATGAAGCAGGAAAAACGAACCTTCGGGAGCATTCTTGAACAAACATGCAAAAAAAGTACACCATATCCATAAACTTCAAAAAGACCCTGACCATTAAACTCAAATTTTTGACTATTTCAATGCAAACTTCTGTACTTTGAGATCTTCAATGAGACCAGCAAAGTTTAACTCGTTAGAGACGGGATCGTAGTAGCGAAACATCCTCACTGGCACTCCGGCATCGCTCCAAATATTGTAATGACTAATCATGTGCATGATAAAAAAAGAACTCAAATCAGATAGAGGGATATATATCATTGCAGCCATAAAGCTCAGACTTTTAAATAGAGATAGAGAGGGGGCTCAATATAATCTACTTGGACCAAGTCGGGTTGGGTAGAAAAACTGGTGTTTGAGGATAAAAACGCTTCTGGAATTCAGCAAAGAGGCGGCAGGAACCAGTTCCAGAAATAGCTTGAAGACCAGAGACTCTTCCTTCTTTGATGACAGTGGAATCCTCCCCGTAGAGCAATTTCACACTCTCCTCTACAAATTTAAAACTGGCTGCAGAAGAAATGGACTCCCTGAAAATTTTGAACATTAAGGACGAGGCTGGAGGATGATAATGAATACAAACCAAATATTAATCGCGGGGATTATGATGATGATTACATAATGAACATAATGCAACTCACAAGAACTCATAGCCGGCAATTTTCCTCTCAGCTTCTCGAACACATTCAAGAACAACGGGTCTTCCCTCGTCGTCACGGTAAGCCCCCTTAAGAAACATGTAATTTTTTTTTCAGTGTCAAACTCAATACTCAGAAAATAGAATTTGTTGGAGAAATAAAACTCGAAATATTAACATTACCTCTCCGAGATTGATTTTTTGTGGGTTTGAGTCAGCAAGAAAAGCCTCGGTAACTCCAACGATGGGGTCCTTAAGAGCTGGTCGGATATGGTTCCACCAGACGCTTCCTGACGGCGCAGTGGAAAAGAATCGTCTTATGATCGTCGTCTTCCTCCACATTCTATTTTTTTTTTTTTTTTCAGCTTACCGCTCAGTCAGGCGAAGCTGCTTCCCTGGGTGTAAAGATGCAAAAGGTTCGGTTGAAGTCTTTATCTTTAGCTTTTCCTCCATAGCTCTGCTGGTTTTTCTCTGTATTACAGTGGGCAATTCTCTGGAATTTTTAGTTAGGATTGACGAAGAAGAACAAAACAGCGGTTCTCCCCCTGTTTTAATAATCACTAAAAAATAAAGTAGAATATAATCATTATTAATATTTTATTAATTGAATTAATTAATTCGTTTACTCGAAAGTGCCATAACATAAATAAACTGTCGCTTAAATTTGGCTAATAAGGGTCGGCTTACTGAACTCGGGGAGAAAAAGAAAGTAAGATAGTTGAATTCTATTTTATTGAACATAACTGAGTAGGCTTTAGTTGAATTCTTTTAGTCTTCGGTTCTAGAATCCTTCGAGATTAACTAAGTTCTCAAGGTTAAAATATCAGAAATAATTGTTTCAAGGCCAACAGGTTTATCCATGAGGTTTCCTCAAGAGGTAGCCATTACACTGCACAAAGCTATTTCTCCACCTATTGGATTTGGTTCAACAGTCTAGTATTAATGATATAGCTAATGGTGTCACAATAGGTTGATTATCAATGAATTTTTTTAGTAGTGGTGAAGGATGGATATCCGAATCTTCTTTACATTGTTTTAACAACGAAACGTGAAAGAACAAGTGAATTTTAGTTGAAATAGGCAATTCCAATGGAAAAAATACAAGCATGAATTTATTTTCAAAACCTTTTTCTCATTCTAAAACAAGTTGCAAGAGCTGTCGGTGGAGGAGTTTCGAAAACCATTACTTATACTATATTGTAGCTATATAGAAAAAATGACAGCACCATTTATTGTATAAAACAATTTGAGTGAAAATAAGGTCACTCACAAAACTTTTGTCCAACAAATATCAGCAGGAGCACATAGAAAGTAGAATGACTGTCTGGAGACCAGTCAACGTGTAATGAATCATAAAGAAAACACTTTGAGCAGGTTTAGATATTTATACCTACAGACATGATATCAACACTATGTCACTACTGTATCTGGTACAAATAAAATATCTTCACGCAACATAAGATGTGTACCAAGATTACAGGTCCAAAAGAGCCAGAAACTTCATTCTGAAAATAGTATGAAATACCATGCATGCAGAAAATAAACGGGTAAAACTATCATACATATACTATAAAAACTTATATGCTATCAAACAAGACATGTCAGGTTTTGTATGTGATATGTTATAAAATAATGGTTTTGAAAAATATGATGCATGTATAAATACAATAAAAGTAACTCCTACCTGGAAGACAATTGGCTTCCAATTAGTGAAAATAACACTCTCGGGTACAAATTCAAAGTCATCGAACTCGTCTGAACCTATAACGAAAACTTAAATCAAAATCTCATCTAAAATTTAAAAGACAATGGATGGGTCTCATACCAGGAATAAGAAGCCAAATCAGGAAGAAACGATAAAAGGTTGCGAACTTAAAAAATGTTGCGTTTCTAGAAAATCCCTAAGCGCTGTGCAAAAATGTTGTGGTGCCAACTATTCTCTTGCGTGGGTTTGATGGGAAAATAGACTTTCTCGTAATTTCCTTCGGCATTCCATGTAACTTGCAAATAGTTTGAGCAAACACCATAGCCAATTTAGTAGATGAAAAAGATGTAGGAAGAACAACAGAGTGAGAAAGCTTGGATAATGTATCCATAACTAGTAAAATAGCCGTGTGCGAATTTGATTGTAGTAATCCGATAATAAAATCCATACTATTCTGCAACTTAGAATGAGGAAATCCTCTGGTTTTGCCTGAGTTCTTAAGCATAACTCTTTCGAATATGGAAAACTATTGATCTCCTCCTTTAGTTTCTCCAACCAAGAGCATTTAATCAAAGAAACTGCCAAAGTCGTTGATTTGTCCTGACCGGGCAATTCAATAATAAGAATATAGTCTAGCTAGAGCACTCCATAACTCTACAACGAAGGAGTAAGCTATTGACTTAAAAAAAAGTCAAAAGGAGAAGCATACAACCATCCCATTACAAGTCAATCATAGTGTTGATTGTTAGTGCCCGTCTCAACCACCACCGGTTTGGAATGCTACTCATAGATTCTTGAATGGGAAGAAGAATGACCAAATGTCTAACCATTACAATCAAGCCGGAATGCCATGGAAGAAACTAACCCATTACAAGTTAGAAAGAGAAGCATACAACCAAACTCATTACAAGTCTATATTAGTGTTGCCTGTCAGGGCCGTCCCGATCACTACTGGTCTGAACTACGACTCGTTGATTACCAAAGTGGGAAGAAAAGCAACCACATGTCTAACCTTTACAATCAAGCTGGAATGCCTTACATTATTCACGCTCACCTAGTGTCCTAAGATTGGATCTAACGCGCTCGCTTACTAACCATGAACTCTGAGCATAAAAAGTTGCAAAGCTCAACTACGCACGAAACTAAAAGTACAACCTACAAGTCTTATTACATTAAGACTCTAACCTTGAATAGATACAGACTCTGGGTCATACTACATAATACATGCAAGAGTAAATAAAATATTCTAGCCTATGTTGTGCACCAAGACATCAGACTAACTCCCCCTTACCTTTACTTTTATTGCCCGAGTTGCGGCTATTTGGTCTTACAAAATACAGAGGAATCATATAATGAGATTTTATAAAGAAACCTTACTCTAACTATTTATAAACACATATATTTATGTTATGATTTAGATTTGTCATATTTCTTAACATTTCTCAACATTTCTCACTTTTACTTTAGTATAAGATTTATTATTTATCTTCTTTTCTTTATACATATGTCACTTGTTTATTGGTTAGTTCTCACGTATAACTTTATCCACCTAGACAATCTAACCAATGTCTAACCCATAAGTATCAACTATTTCTACGTGTATCCATACCAAACTCGTGCAACCAAACTTGCACATCTAGAGTGTTCAATATATTCAACGCTCTAATGTCATATTATATATTATATAGTTTCCTAAAATTTTATTCTTATTTAACATTCTATTTTTCTATCACATTATAATCAGCTAATCTATTTCTATTTATATTCATGCGCGCGCACACACATATATACACACACACACACACACACATTAACTATATCAACATGTTCTGATGTTAATGTCAAGATGAACAATTAAAATACACACATCCTACTACATTTCTAGGGCTTCTTCTAACATGTTGTAGCTGCCCACGTCATTCTCCTTAGAGGTTGGGTATCACCCCATACAAAGGACATAGAGTTACAACCCCATCATAATCGAAGAAAGAATACACCACTGGGTTCCAATGTCTACCAATGTATCCCTCCCAATAGGAAAGATCACCAGGATTTTGATTCTACCGAGGTTAACCCTCTATCCAATTACAAAATGCATCCCACTTGACTAATGTTTTTAGTGGATATGTATCACCCTAAATGCATAGGTTACCTACACATTGGGCACTAGAGTCAACCAATGTGCATCTACCTAGTATTCTGAGCAAGTACATTTGGCTAGCATGTTAGCAGAATTGTCACACCCTTATAATACAAACAAGATATATATACAAAAATATAATTATCTAACTCTATATATTCATAACTAATATAATTATTGCCACGACTTGCAGGTTGGCCCAAAAGAAACTGCGGGAGAGCAAGCTGATCCTCCAAAAGAACCCGACTGCCCAGCCAAAGGTTGGATTTATTATAGCAGAAGACTTGTTTAAATTGAGACATGACCCACAAAGAATGGGTTGAAGTCTACGTAGCTATCACATAAAATTTAAGAAAATACAAACTCAAATAATCAAAGGAAATGATGTGTAGGAAATAAAGTACCAAACACTCAATAATTTATACAAACTAGAAATAAGAAAAATAAATAATAAAGAATTCCTCACTAAGGAAAGATGCAAACACTCGAAGAAATAAAGAGGAAGACAAAGGAGAACAACTCTTCATGGAACGACTTCGCCTTTCAACCTCCACAATTCTAACCTGAGGAAAAGGAATGGCTATTTTGGGGTGAGCGACTAGCTCGCTAGGGAACTTTATACTATATTCAAAGACATGTCAAAATTGGTTTTATTCTTTTTTTTTTCCCTTAAAAAACCATATGACAGTTACAAATACAGTGCATGAATTTACTTTAAAAAACCATTTTTCTTTTCATTTAAAAAACGGGCTCAACAAATCATCAAATCATTTATACCATTTTAAAACAAGCTCAACAAGCCATTAGTGAGATTAACAAAAACACCATGACCATGTTTAGAGATTCGAAACCTAAAGAGCACGTCATCGCCACTCTATTACTCATTTTCTTAAGGTACAAAAACACAACCTGAACGTGGCAAAATGTGTATATGATTTGACTATGATTGCTTTAGTTATTCAGTCAGATATAATAAAACAACTCGAGACCCGATATCAAGAAAGACTCAACAAATCCTAAAAACAAATATCAGTTCATTTGGCGTATATGTATAATAAATTAAATTTAATATCATGCACTTGTAATGTAAACGTGTAAGATGTACGTACATATACGTAAAAACTGATATCCTAGCGACCATGCCTCCAGTAAGGTTTTCATAGGTGTCGATCCACCAAAATAAGGTTTCTAAAACTGTGAAATGAAAATTCAGAAGAATATAGAAACACATGCCTCAATGTTGAAAACCGCCCTTATCGACCAGCCGAGACATCTTATCGCGAACAACCATCGAAACCAGAAGTATCGTCGAAATCTATAACAATCCGACATCGACATACCAAATCAAAACACTAGGGATAAATGGTGGATCCTAAATCAACACTAGGAACCCAACCAATGACAAAATTATCCTAAATCAAAGACTTTTTGTTGACCAGACCCTTAAGTGTTCAACTAAACTCCAATGGTCGACCGACCCTAGCATGGGTTGACCCTTATTTCTCATGGGTTCCAGGAGAGGTAGACATCTTGACAAAGGGTCCACCCTCGTTGCTCTCAAGTTGATCTGGTCGACCTTTCTCCTCCTCAGGTATAGCAAGGGTCAACCGAACTGGTCGACCCTTGCACCCCTTTGTTTCTTTCGAGGTTGAGACCTGAAAAAGTCTCGACCTTTGATTGACATTGCACCAACATTGCCTGACACCATGTCGACCGCTACGACGATGCTTGTGAAGAAATGTCGTGAAACACTTAACTTCCTTGCCATTTTCCACCTTTAATCAACGAAACAAGCTATATAAATCTCAAATCTGCCCAGACAACCTAGAAATAACCAAATGATTTGAATTTCTAAGCTCGAATCTAAAATCGACATAAACCCTAACTTTTGAACTCAAAAAGAGAGTTTAAATTTGACTTACCAGCGAAGAATTTTCAAAAACCTTGGAGATCAGAGTGACACGAACATGATCCTAGCATCGAAAACACATTGTTCCACGTTCGACTTTCTTGGGAATCTAAACATTAAACCAAAATTCCCCGAACCTAATTGTGGAAAATCCAAATGCTAAACAAAACTTCACTTGCAAAAAAATAAAATAAAATAATTTACTTAACAAAAAATTTTGGATTCAACTACACGGAATCCAAAAATTTACAAAAAATCAAAGCACAAAACTTTCTCATACAAAGCTGAGGAAAAAATACCAATCTACCTGGCACAAAACTTCAGAATTTCACCATGTGGAACTTCAAAGCTATCCGTTGAGCAATCAACTAAGATATTACATGTAGCCAAATGCTAACGATTCAAGAAGTTCTGAGACAACACAAAACAAGTTGACTTTGAATAACACAAAAATTGACTCAAAATTAATAAATATAAAAGTTGGCAATTATTACAATTATCTCTAAACAATAATGTGTCTTTATCACTACCTAGAGGTAGGCCCGACATAAGTGTCAGATCGAATGACCAAATCATCGAATAGAATTCGAGCACACAACTCAAGACTTCATTTACAACATAAAACTTAAACATAGATTAAGTTTTAGCACACAAGAGATGAGTCCAAATCCATATAATTATACAAAATAATAACATAGTGCAATAGTTAAAATCCAAACAGTATTGAGCAAGGAAATAAATTGTGTTATGACCTTAGTTAATATTAACTATAATAATCACAGTTAGAATAATTAATATGATTAGAAGGGACATAAAACACTTCCTATAATAAAAGTGAAAATTGCTTATTGGAGCACATATGAGTTTAAATTCAATAACAAATGCTGTGGTGATCGATTAATTCTAAAACTTTACAGTGCTAAACTAAGCACATAATAAAAGAGAAAAGATTTTGAATGAAAGGATTTAGACTTATGCAATAAAATTTATTCAATTTTAAAGTTGATAGATTTATATTAGCTTTAAAACTACATTGTTTGGGTAAATCACTCTAAATTGAATTTTAGAGTGCGGATTTGGAGAAAGTCATTGAAGAGAAAATATTCTTAATATCTTGAAGTATATAACAATGAAATAAATTAGACAACCAATGAGGTAGTGCCATGTGTCACAATTGCATTTGTGATTAATCATGTGATTAAGGTGTAACTATGTTAATCTTGGTGATTAGCTTAAACTAATCTAAATTAATTAGTTTAAGCTAAGTATGATTATAGGATAATTAATAGGGTATTTTTGTAATAATCCATGCAAGGAAGAATAAAATTGTACATTTTAATAGATAAATTGGACAAAAGGGTACTTTTACCCTAAGAGCTCTCTAGAAAGGTTGAGAGATGCTCAGCACATTTCGTGCTTTCAAGGTGAAGAAACAGAGGAGAAAAGAAAGAGAAGAAGAAAAAGAAATAAAAAATGGAGAAAATGGAAGAATTGACCTTCCATCTCTTGAGGAAAGTTCTTCCTCTCATCAAAAGGATCCATTTGAGCTAAGAATCAAATGGTGAAAGTGAAGATTAAAGGTCTTCAAGAGGTAAGAACTCTACTCTTTGTGATTTGTTCAAACTATGCTTATTCACATAGTTAAGATGGTGAAAGTGAGAAGATTGGGAATTATATCATGAACTTCATAGATTACATGATTGAAAATGAGTATGAAATAACTATGCTTGAAGAATGAATTTGATTATTTTAGATTATAAAAGATATGAAATAGCTATAATGATGAGTATTGGACATAAACAAAGGTCAAATGCTTTAGATAAAGAAGCATGAATTAAATAATTGGATAGTTTTATCAAATGTTATTTGGAGGATTTATTATGTGGAATAGATATTTTGATGAATTATTGAAGGAATGGAAGTAGTCTAACTTGATAAATATAATGTTAATTTTAGTGATTAATAAAGTTAAACACATATTTTATAAATTGTGAGCATTAATGAATAATATGCTTAATGATGGTTTGAAATAGAATAACATATTTAGTTAATCGTAAAGATAAGATAATTGAGTTTAGATATTAATAAGATATGTCTAGTTAGTTTTGGTTATAAACTATAATATAAGTGTGTGCAATGGTATTAGACATTAAATAGAGGATGTGTAAAAAGAAAAGTGATCATACTTCATGCATCATATTGGTTGTCATTTATCAAAGATTTGCATGTACATACTTCATGCATTATTAGTATGTATTATGCATTCAATGCATACACAGTGAAAATGCTTAAATCATGCATTATATGTATATATGGAAATGATATTACAGTAAGTATGATTGGTCACATTCGAACCTAGTATATATCTCGCCGGCTATGTATTGTGTGACGTATGTAAAGTCAGGAAACAGAAAGGGAATGATTGTGAGTCCCCCATTGGGTTGCAAATCTCTAGTCCTCTAGAGGTATATTGCGATGTGCAGGCGCTACTATGAAATAGCTAGTATGATATACATATGTGTGCGACTTTACATATTGAGATTACGGATCATGCATATCAACATTCACATCACATGTTGATATAGTTTATGCATATTGACAGTAACATAACATGTTAATATGATACTTGATAAATATGATAGGGTAATTATCGATTTAAACCCTGTACTATACACGTTTTTTCAATTCGGCCCCTGTACTAAAAAAACTAGCAAACCGAACCCTGTACTTTGATTCTGTTATCAGTTTTGACCTTCTATCAACAATTTCATTAAACCCTCATTGAAAAAACTAACAAACGATCTTGGATTCAGTTGAAATTTTTACCACATGTTCATTACTTAATGAGAAGATAATCGGAAAATTTTCGTAATTTTTTAACACATGTACGATTTATTATAATTTTATTTTAGTATTTAATAAAAATATTATAATAAATCATACAAATTTTATAAAATTACGAAATGTTTTCTATTATCTACCCATGATAAGTTGAACATGTGGAAATATTTTCAAATAAATCAAATATTGTTTGGTATTTTTTTAAAAATTAATTTATAAAGTAAAGAAGAAACTGAGATTAATTTAAAAAAATACCAAAAGATATTGAATTTATTTGAAACTTTTTAAGATGTTCACCATATTATGGGTAAATAATAGAAAAATTTACGTAATTTGTTAAAACCTGTATGAGTTATTATAATAGTTTTAAAAAATACTAAAATAAAATTACAATAAATCGTAGATGTGTTAAAAAATCACGAAAATTCTCAGATTATCTTCTCATTAAGTAATGAACATGTGGTAAAACTTTCAACTGAATCTACAATCGTTTGGTAGTTTTTTCAATGATGATTTAATGAAATTGTTGATAGAAGGTCAAAACTAATAACAGAATCAAAGTACAGAGTTCGGTTTGCCGGTTTTTTTAGTACAAGGGCCGAATTGAAAAAACGTGTATAGTACATGGTTCAAATCGATAATTTTCCAATATCAAGTAAATAATTTGGTGCACACACTTGTATTGATTCACTTACTATAGCACAAGTGGTATGTGAGAGTTGGATTTCATACTAATTACATATAGTTGAGTATAAGAATGAAAATGAGAGAGTCATGACATCTAGGCTAAGATTTCATTGTCATGTGTCTAGGCATATTTATGTATATGCATCGATAATTCCTACACATAGAGAAATATGATAAATATAAATTGAATTTGACATTAATAATAAATGTCTAGTAAGTTATGTAAAAAACATGAGTTAGACATTCATCTTAGATGTCTAGTGAAGGTTGTGGAAAAAGTATAAGATAGATATTAAGTAGATATGACTACAAAGTTTATGAGAAATATAGAGTTAGACATTCATCATAGATGTTTAGTGATTTTTTTAAAAAAATATGAGATAGACATAAAATAAAGATGTCTAGATAAATACGATAAAATATAGACCATGAGATGAGAGTGAGAAACATAATTAGACATTAAATATAAATGTCTAGATAGTATTAGCTAAATATAAACCATAATATGAACGTACAATGAAATAAGACATTAAATAGAATGTCTAGATAACACTGATGAAATATAAATAATGAAAAGAGTTGTGCATAAAGATTAATTGCACAAGAGGACAAGGAAAGAATGAAGTTATGCTATGATTACTTAAACATATGTCTAAACATTAATACATATTCACAATACACTTCTTATATAAAGAGGTGTAACACATAATTGAACATTAATAAGAAATGTTTAGAGTCTTAATTATAAAATATAAAACATGGGATGTGTGATCACGAGAGTTGATCAAAGTTGTAAATGAAGCGATGGTTGTGAGGACTAATTCTATAGAAAAATACATGATTAGATGTAATTTCAGTTTAGTTTGACGAATCCTTAGATTAAGATTCTTACTGAACTTTATAAAACTCACTCCGTTGTTTCTTCCTATTTTTCAAGAACATGTGGTGGCAGCTCACGGGATAAAGGTAAAGACATAATAGATTGATGAACTCACCACCACTTAGGTCCAATAGAGTTTGGGTTTAGTTTTTATTTTATCCTGTATTTTGTTTTAATTGGCTTATGTCTATATAAATAAATTTGAATACAATTTTGTAGATAATAAAATTTATATATAAACTGTGAGTTGGTTTTACTATTTATCGCGGCCCAGCTATCTATATTTTGATTATTCCGCTGCATTGATGTTTAGTTAACATTCTCTAAGTGGAGAATCCACGTCGCTATCTTGGTCTTCGAGGGCGTCGAGATCGGGGTCGTGACAAATTCTCTATCATCCAATATAGGTATACTGACTAAATTAAGGGAAGGAATAAATAGAGAGGTCCTCACCAAAGGTAAGAAAATAAACCACTCGAAAGAATAGAAAGAAATAGGGCTACACTCCTCAATGATCAGCTACATCCCTATTTTTCCTAAATAATCACCCCGGTGAAAATAAGGTCACTCATGGACTTTTGCACATCAATTGCCAACAAGGCACGCAAACTAATGGCAACGACCC
This sequence comes from Begonia masoniana, assembly GCA_022432975.1. NCBI lineage: Eukaryota > Viridiplantae > Streptophyta > Magnoliopsida > Cucurbitales > Begoniaceae > Begonia > Begonia masoniana. Next base: position 53,969,739 of record CM039502.1, read on the forward strand.
ATAAATCTAGTACACCACATAAACGATAAAGAAGAATTGTCTGAATACTAGTCAACTGTGTATCAAACGTAACAACAAAACACCTTGGCCACATTTAGGGATTTGAGCCCAATGGCACGTCATCACTGTCCCAATCCAACGTCGTCCTTACAAACAAAACACTTTCACATAATAGAAGATGTACAAAAATAGCTTTTGGTTAATTCATTTGTTTGGGTAACAATGAAACCCAAAACAACCGGAGGTCTAATAAACATAGAGGCCACATCAGCACCTCTAGTGACGACTACTTTTTCCAGTGAACGATGGCTTGTTCGGTGAACGACAAATGACGTTGGATCAGAACGAAACCAATCTATTTTTAAAGGTTTCAAGCTCTTGAACACAATGGTGGCGAAGATCTATGTTTAAAATGGCAAACTCGATGCTCCTGAAAAGTCTCAACAACTATTAGGTCTAAACGATTCTCCTTGTCGAGAGTTTTCCAATAGTTGGTCAAATATCGAGAATTGAGTTTGGAATCGTCGCCGACTTGCGTTTAAAGCGTTGGTCAAATTTTCAATTGATAATTTCAACGGACCCGTTCTCCCTAACGGCTTGACCGTTTTTGACTAATAATATATCAATTTAAAGCTCGTAATGTGTTCTACCAATTTATGGTGGAGGTGTCACCCGAGGTGACCCTGGCAAAGGTAGAGAAGTTGTTGTCGAACTATGGAAGAGAGAGAGAGAGTTTGACTACGAGAGAGGGTAGAGATGAGAGAGTAAAATATTTTAAATTATAATTTAATTAATATAATTTCATTTAATATATATAATATATCATATCTCCTATAATCGGTCGTCTTGGACCAGATCTATTGTGTGTATCGACATCTATATGTATGTATATGTGTGTGTATTAAACAAATTTTTAAATACCGATTCGATCGGAAAATTTCACATTATCTATAATGTTTTCACGAGTCAACCTAAATTCACCAAACATTACTTCAGGTTTTAAATGACACAGGAAAATCAACTTTCTATTGATTCGACCAATCAACCAAAAGTTTATGCATGTCCAAACAAATGAGTTACGAAAATTCAAGCATTACAAATCAAATTGATTTCCAAAAATGCGACAAATTTACCCAAAATTTCTATTAATTATGAATTGAAAGATATTATAGTATATGTTATCACATTATTCATAAACTAGACATATATTAAGCCTATTTTGAAATTTACAAAGTAATAATCTAAGTAACCCAAATTTAACATCAAGGTAGTGTCATAAACAAAGTCATGACAGAACATTAACCCACAATTCTCGACTAGGTGTTACAAACCCAAAGACTGAGGCCCTCACTCCTATGATGCATAAGCCGTTCCGATGCCCAACATTGAGGCATCCAACTTACACAATGCCTAAGCATTTCAAGTTTCAACCCCAAACATCTAGACATTAAAGCACCCAATCATAGTTATACATATTCATGTTGCATATAACATGAACCATGCAACTTATGTTATTTACTAATACAAAATATTGTATTAATTATGCCCAAACATCTATTTAGATGTTATTTAATCATGTTCCAAATTTAATGAAAAAACCGATACTTACAACTCTTGAAAACGTCAATTTACCTCAAAGTGTGTAATCTGGACACTGAGGCGCCCAAAAGTGCCCTACAACATTTATTGGAGCGGTAGAGTGCTCCCAATGCACGTTGTAACTATTGTTTGCTGTTACTGAATAGTATCTCAGTGTTATAGTATTCACCATGAGCCTTGTAGTGCTCTAAATGACATTTTTTTGGATTTTCTCTCGATTTCAATATGGCTTCTCTCGATTTCTAACAAATTTTTCATTTTCCAAACATTTCAAATATCGTAATATACATAATTCAACACCAAGAACATTTACATACTATTTGTTTAATTTTTTTTAACAAATTCAACGGATTTTACGTATATATCCGTAAATTGAGATGGTAAAGAATAACTTACCTATATTCCCGATTTTTCCTTGAGATTTTTACACCCATGCATTGCTCTCAAGCCAGGAAATTGCTTCGTGTTGAAAGTTTTTGTCAGAACACGACAAATACTCTGATTTTCTAACTTCCTTCCACGGCTCTCTCAAACCCTCACCTCTCTCCTCTCTTTCTTCTCTCTTCTATCTCACGATAATTCAGCTAAGCATGGACTCTTTTATTTTAATTTTATTTATTTTAGGATAATATTCAAATTTATCTTCAAAATATGGGGTGATTAATAAGCTGGAGTTTAAAATATTTTTATTAATAAAGTCGCCTTCAAAGTATGATTTTCTTAACAAAATAATCCATAGTGGTTCCCCAGTATGTGCAAAGGGAACATGGGGCCGTTCATCGAAGAGCTGACCCTCATTATTGGTTCAGTGCTTAAACAATACTGGAGTTTAAGCATATAACCAAGGGGCCGGTCTTGGAGACCGACCCCCCGCTCTCTACTTTATAAATTAAATTTAAAAAATTCAGAGTTGCTACCTCAAAACACATAGTAACCAATATCAAATTTACTTGAAATTTTTACCACATGTTCATTATATCATGAGAGAATAATTTAGAAAGTTTCATGATTTTTTAATTCTTGTATGATTTATTATAATTTTGCACGCTGGTTTTATAAAATAATTCATTTCAACTACGTATGTCATCTAAAAATTTTGAAAGTCTTACAATAGACTCTCATTGTATTTCTAGTTAAAACTTCAAAATGGCTAGCAAAAAAACACTACCATACATTTATCCTTAAACTTTTATAAAAGATCGAATAGATAGTTTTGACTCTAAAACTATAGATAATTGTATGATGTTTTTTTTTTTTTTTTTGCTATCTTGGAGCTCTAACTAAGAGTACAATGAGATACTATTGTGAAAGTTTTATAATATTTAGATGACGTACGTAATTTTAATGAATTATTTTATAAAACAAATGTAACAAATTATAATAAATTATATAAATGTTAAAAAAATACGAAACTTTTGAGATTATCTTTTCAAAATATGCTAAAAATATTGTAAAATTTTAAAAAAATCCAATATCGTTTGATATATGTTACAAGACAATCACTTTGATTTTTTTTAAATTTAATTTATAAAGTGGAGAATGAGGGTCATTCTCCAACACCGGCCCCGATCATGTGCTTAAAGTCCAGTGCTTTTTTAAGCACCGAAGAGAGAATGGGGGGCAATTCTTCGAAGAACTTTCCCCGTTCCTAGTACACGGAGAACGGCCCCCCATTCTTGGAGACCGGAGGACCTTCCCCGTTCCTAGTACACGGAGAACGGCCCCCCATTCTTGGAGACCGGAGGACCGCCAATGGTTAACAGCTAAATTGTAGTTTTGACAAGAAAGGGACGTCGTAGGAAATAGACTTGTGCTAGAGAACGCCAGGACGAGCATTACCAAGTTAAATTTAGAAGATTGCTTTGAGCATGCGTCTGAGTGAGAAAGAATGTGTGAGTTATTCTATACATCTGATTTGTGTAAAACAATATGAACTTATAAAGAATCAAAAGTTTGCCACATGGTCGTATGTAAGTTATAGAAGAGTTAAAGAATAAAAATGCATAGAAAAGAGAAAGGTCTTGCAATGAGCACGAGCAGGAGAGAATGGTTTGCATGTCGTTCATGAAGGAAAAGAAAGAGATGCGTTGGCTTGACATCCTGATGGCTCGTATTGGAAAATAATTCCATTGTCATCACACAGAAAATTAGTGAAGAAAATAAATAAACATGAAAACTTGCACTCCAGCAAAAAAAATTAAAATGGTGGCATAAATGTTTTCCTTTCAAACATGTAAAAATAATATACAGTAGTGAAAGTTACTCTATCTATTCCAGATAAACTTCTTATATAGGTGGCCGGTCAGGTTGAAAATCTCATTAAATTTAAAATTATGATTTAATGTATAAATGTATGCTTGAGTAGCAAAATCATTGTACTAGTTTTTTAATAGTGAAATTTTCTCTCCTACCCACGGTTCCACCTGTTTTGAATTTTCTACGTAAATTTTGGTGTCTATTATTTTCATATTTTTTTTTTTTCAATTGCATTCGATTTTAGGTTGAAAGTTTCTGAAAAGCATGTTTCGGTTTATCAGAGGTATCAAGCGATCTATTAGTTTTTAATTTATTGAAAAATAAAGGAAAAAAATTTGTTTTGCTGCTTCTTCTTCATCGAAGAAGAAGCTCAAGAGGAGAAGTGTGAAGAAAGTCGTGCTGCCGAGGGAGATCAGCCACCACCGCCAAACAGGGATGCATATCACATATCTGTTCAACAAAACAGAGTTGGAACCTTCCGCCTCAAATCGGTAAAAGCCATTGACCTCTACAGAACGAGTCATCGTTCTTCCCCCTTGTTTTTTGATTAATCTCCTGGTTCAAGCTCCGTTTTTTCGTTCTGATCAGTCCTTTGCCCATGGCCGTCGTACAACCCCGATTCTAGCTCTGTTTTGTTCAGTCGCTAGAGTAGAAGCCTCTCATCCATGAACACCATTTGCGCTAGCCGATCTTCTCCGACTAGAGCACTGACAAACTGCCGGCTGTATCGCACAGTGAACGAATTTCTCAAAGGTGTTGTTATTGATTTATCGTTTTAAAAGATTTGATATTTGCGTTATACAAAATCAAAGCTTGATTTTTGTTTGGAATGCTAGAATTTTTTTTGGGATTTTTGGGGTTTATATTCTGATTCAGGTTTGTTACCGTTGTATTGAGATATTTGAAATTCTGGGGCTTGATATTTTGTTTCATATATTTATTGGATATTTGGATCAAATTTTGAAAATTTTGGGAGATAGCCTCAATGAGATATGGTATTTCGATGTTGGATCGGAACGTGAGATTTCACTTGTGACATGTGAAGATGTAAAATGTGCTTAGTCAAATGGAATTAGATAACACATTGATTGGATTTGATAAAATGCATGTCTTGCACTGAGGAAGAGAAACTTCGAAAAACCATAAAAGCTTTATTTTTATTCATCTTCACTCATCAAATCAGATTTTGCATGACGTTTTGAAGGAAAAATTTACTACAAAAATATGATTAAAGCTGGAAGAATTGTGTATTCATAAAACCCTAACATGTAAGCAGCATTTATATTTTAATAAGTTGATAGGGGAACTTCAATTGAAAACCACCAGACTGAATTTAAGAAAATAGTATGGGTGTTCTTTCTAAAGAAAAAGAGTGATGTGTTCTCTATCTTCAAGGAGACGAAACTTTGATTGAACAGTAAACAATCAAGCAGGTAAAAACATCTTTGCACTGATAACGAGTTGGATTTTTGTTCAGACGAATTCAACTCCTTTTGTAAATCAGAAGAAATTTGAGGCTTTTGAAAATTCTTAATATTCCACAAAAAATAGTGTGACAGACCAAATGAATAGAACTTTAATAGAGATGATGACAATATGGTTAAACCTGTTATTAATACGTTGGCCGCTCATTTCAAGTTTTCATCTAACTTATGTCTGCAATGAGATGATGACAATAATTACATATCCCAAATTTTGTATTCTAGTGCACTAGGATCTTTCATAAATGATATGGTTCACACCCGTCCAGATTTATCTAAGCATTTAGTGCGATTAGTACGTAAATGGCAAAAAAAAGAGCACTGGAAAACTGTTCAGTAGATTCTTAATATTGTAGCACCCGGTTTTCAATAAATCAAAATAAGTTATTAAACGGTGGTATATAATTTTTATGGTTAAAATTTAGTGAAATGTTGATTAGGTTGTAAATGACTAGGCAGGGGCAAAATGGTAATTGCGAATTTATATTGTGGATAAGGTATTTAAGGAAAGGTTAGTGAGGTTTAGCCGCCACTGTTTTATTACTCTTACCTCTCAGCTCGAGCAGACTACCTCTGGGCGATTTCCCCTCCGGTTTTCCCCAACCAAGGTGAGTCTGAATCAACTACTTGCCGTTCTAGTGCTAGGGTAGCTGAAGGATTGCAATGTACGTATCTTCGATAAGCTGCGAGTGAGAGATTTGGGTTTTTGGGGTTTAGTGATGTATCGGGAATGCTTAATCAGTAGAGCCCCAAATTGGCTTCCTTAGACTTCAGTAGTTAGATAAAGTTTAGTGGAGATCTAATCCATAATCTGTCAATGGTTTTAGGTGAGCAGATTTTTGGAGTAGCATATAGCCGAGCGATTTCCAGGAGCCAGGTAAGTAAAGTAATGTGTGAGCCTTCGGGCCTACATCACAAACAGTAGGTTTATGCATGCTTGAGTGTTTCTTTTCTTATGTCATGCATTAAGTTTTGAAGAATTACGAAAATGAATTTATGTGCAAGGTTATGATGAGTATGAATTGAATGAAACAGAGTAGCTGTTAAGGGAAGTAATCCGCCCCTTAACTGAGTAGAGGATTTATTACATTGGGAGAACCGATCCCACTCCCAAGGGAATTAAGGGATCTGTATTAGCTGTTAAGGGAAGTAATCCGCCCCTTAACTGAGTAGAGGATTTATTACATTGGGAGAACCGATCCCACTCCCAAGGGAACTTAGGGATCAGACCAGTTTATGAACGATGCACAACTGAGTTGAGAAAATTAGAAACTGCATGATCAGGGTTTATGTTTCAGCATACATTTCATTAATGCTTTACTTGCTTAGCATTAGCTAATAGATGAGTTTTGTGATGTAGGCGTTGAGGATACAGCAGGTGATTTCCCTGAGAGCGTAACCGAGTAGATGAGGTTGGTGGAGCGCGGCTGTGCAACGGTCAGGCATCTGATGGGGCGGTTTGACTGGTGTCATTGACTAACAAAGATTAATTGACAGTATTTCAAATTTATTATACTGAGCTTTCATGACAGTAGAAATTTTAATGTTTTGGAATTCGCTTTTGGAGTTTCTTTTCTGATAACGATATTCTGTTGGGATTTCAAGATAGTACTTATGGTTCTAGTGACACAAAGGTTTGGATTGTCTCTGGTTAGTTTTAGCAAGAATGAGTTACTTGAAGTTTTCAAAGTATTCTTAGTTTTCTCTGAATTTAGTATTCTGTAGGTTTATTACTGGATTTGCAAGTGAAGCGATTAGAGTTGTTGTTTTGCTCCCTATCGACAGATGATATCTGTCGGTAGATGTTGAGTAAATTTTAAATTCTATCGGAAGATGTCTTCAGAAAATCCATCGGAAGATGTAAATTTTAAAGTCTATCAGTAGATGCTTTAAGGAGTTACGTGAGTAGCACGTGTCGGCAGATGTGGTCCATTTCATCGGAAGAGGGAGAAACCCGTTTGTCGTTTAGCGAATCGGAAGGTGTAGAGTAACCCGTTTGTCGTTTAGCGAATCGGAAGGCGTGGAGTCATATTGTTGTTATCGGAAGATGACGTGTGTTTGTCTATTGAGAGATGAAATTGCGCTGACTTCATCGGCAGATGAAGTTATGTTAACTTCATCGGCAGATGAAGTGGTGTGTGAAGTTACCATGATTTCATCGGCAGATGAAGTTGTGGGTGAAGTTGTGTAGACGTCATCGGCAGAAGCCTTTGGTTTTCTGCTTCTGCTCCTTCCGTTGACTAGTCGTCGCAGGCGAGTTCAACTCGTGACGTCATCGGCAGGAACCTCGTTCCGTTTCCTTCCGTTGACTTTGTCGTCGGCAGATGAATTCGACTTTTGTAATTCCTTGAGTAGTCCATCATTTAAAACTTATTTCTCTTGACCGAATACTTTAAACATCTCCATTAATCTTCCAACAATGTTTTCACAGCTAGTTAAATCCCCATTGTAGTTTTAAATAATTTTCCGCTGCAAAGTTTTCAAATGTTTTGAACGTTTAGAAATGTCAAATTTTGAATGTCGAATGAAGTTTTAAATTTATTCGAAATTTCTTAGTTATGATCAAGTAATGAGTAGCGAACCGGGTTCAGATAACTCGGGGCGTTACAAATATCTACATGGAAATAGTGATGTTTGTTTTCAATTTGAAAAAATTACAGATCTAGTGATTGAGTACAATGATTCAGATTATGCAGGAGATCTTGATAAGAATAGATCTCTTACAAGATATGTCTTTACAACTAAGGGTTGTGCTATCAATTGAAGAGTTATCTTACATGATATCATTGTGTTGTCTACTATAGAGGCATAATATATGGCTATTACATAGACTTGTAAGAAAACAATATAGTTGAAAAGGTTGTTTAGTGAGCTCCATGAAGACTTGCAGATTGCAAAACTGTTTTCGTGATAATGAGAAGGCTATCTTTCTCAATAAGGATAAAATGTTTCATGAGAAATGAAGCACATCGAAATTTGTTATCTTTTTTCCGTGAAGTGTTGCTCGTGGTGATGTTGTTGTAAGTAAATTAGTACTCAAGATATCCTCCTGATATGATGACCAAGATGTTGCCTAAACCTAAGTTCAATACGAAATAAGTCATTATCAGACCAATCTCCTCGATAAAAAATGAGGGTCACACAAGGATCCCAAACACACCATCACAGAAAAAGTGGCTATCCAATGATCCTTCAACACCTCATGAGTAAGGAGAAATGGAAGTAACAACGATCCAAAGATTCATCAACGTTACTCGGGTAGCCGACGAGCAAGCTAAGCCCAAAACTACCTGTAATCCTCTTGATCCTATTTTTGAAAACATCCTCACGCAACATAAGATTTATAAGGATAGCCTTCTGATGCTTTGACATTAAGACCGTCCAAAGCATCAAAGAGATTTATCCTCGAAGATATATATAACAACAATATAAATATCATGCATCAATAGTAAATGTGTAAATCATACGTACATATACATAAAAAGATTGATATGCTGACGGCCAGGTCGCGTCAAGTTTTCTATAGGTGACAACTCACCAAATATAGTTTTAGAAAACATTGATGCAATGCAGTTCAAAAAGTATAAAATCCCTACCTCGACGAGAACCGCTCTTCCTATGCATTAGAGCGACAACCTCTGGTACTTGCTTGAAATTGAAAACTCGTTTGAGTGTAAAAAAAAAACCAAGGTTATGAATATCCCACTAAGGGAAAACATGGACGTGTTCTATATCGGGACTAGGAACCCAATCTATAACACATTTATGGCGCGACCTTTGTCGAGGCCTTTAGCACCTAGCGACAAAATTTTCCATTATATACAGCACTATGTGTCATCAAAACCCTGTAGCGATCGATCCTTCATAGCACGAGTTGACACTTGTTCACTTCTGTTTGAGTTGGAGTCGACTGCTCGATCGACACTTCTAGGTAGGGGTCGACACTTCTAGGTAAGAGTCGACACCTTCAAGCAAGGGTCAATTCTTAACCTCTCGGGTCTTGGCAACAGTCCACACTTTCACCAAAGCAGTAAACAATTCAATTGTCGACCAACCGCTGACGCAGCACGAAAATGGAAAGTTTTTCAACCCTAAGGGTAACTTGGATTTCTTGGCTCGGGGTTGTTGTTGGAAATGCTATATCTCAGTCAAAATAACTCCTTGCCTTGTGAAATTTGAAAAAACCGTTACTCCAAGATGTCAATAAGAAAATCTCCAATATTTCGGCCAACAGCAATGGGAATAAGGAGATATTGCAAAATGGCGAAGATGGTTTGAGATGGAATCACTCCCTTCAGTCGAGGATTAGGGTTCATTTGGAAAAAAAACGATATCTCTGCCAATATAGATTGCTTTTGATGTGATATTTGGACAATAACTCTCTCTGTAAGTGAAGAAGACTACCTCCAAATATCGTAGCCAAAATCGCTCGGGAACAAAAGTTATGGACATAAGAACACCAGTTGGTCCGAATAGTCACCTAGTTGTGACTTTCAACTTCTTTGGCTTCCTTGCAAGAGGAAGCTCTCCAACTTGGTGTTTTTTGACAATTTATATACTCTTGTTGAATGTTCCATCTCTATGAGAAGAAGATGGAGAATAGAGTAATATAGAATGAATCCTTCTATACTCACAAAAAGTGAAACTAGAAGAGAGAACTCTCAGCTTGAAGAAAACCTTCAACAAATATTTGATAGCAAAATATCTAAGTTGGCGGTCAGGAAACTCTAATGGGCCTCCTCCGTGCACCAACCTCTGAAAGATGTCGACACCTCGACAATCCTGAACTTGACATTGTGGCGCCTTTCATGACAGAAACCCGAGAAAAATTGTCACTATGTTTCTCACCTACAATCACAACAAATATACATAAACCCTAAATCTAGTCAGATAAAAAACAATAACTTATGGATTCGAGTTTCAAAGTTCGAATCTGAATCCAATAAAAACCCAAATTTTGAACCTCAAAACATAGAGAAAATGCGTACCAACTCACGAAGGTCCTTCACAAAGGTTGTTGCTTGAAGTCCCGTAACACTATTTCGGCCTCGAAAATCGACAAGTTGCCCAAACATCTTGCCTCCTCTCTCTTGCACGGCGCCTTGATGGTAGGGCAAATGGGATTCATCCCTTATAATAAAAAACATATTTCTTTCCTTAATTTCAATATTTACTTTTTAATTAATTTTATTTAATATAATATACTTATAGTAAATAAAATCCATCAACTTCGTTTTCTTCCCAACGTTGAACATACTCCAAATTCCGCGTGGGAAATTTATTTTGACTAACCAATATTTCTTCTGAACCCACACGGTATATCACAATATCATTTAACCGATAAAAATCCAACCATGACCGCAAACGGCAAAATGAGGAACATAACATGTGTTGACCATTAACAATGTTAAAAATTAGATCCGTGAATTATTAACTTAACAATAATAGTTTTTAACACATGTTGTCACATTCACTTTTAAAATTAGTGACTAATTATGAGATTTCGGTATATATTAAAGGATTTATGGTTTACTATCATGATTAAATTATATCAATCTGTTGGATTTAACTAGATAATTTACTTAGACTAATTAAATTAACTAGTTTAAGCTAAGTCTGATTAAGGATAATAAAATCAGGTTTTATTGAAATATATTCCCACTGAGTGAGGTTTCAAAAGATAAATTTGAAAAGAAATAATGGGACCAAAAGGGTAATTTTATCTAAGGATTTTGTCAAGTGTTAAAGTTGATAACGTATATCACTTTTATGTTAATCCTTAGATGAACGAGTACAGAGTAAGAGATGAGAGAACGAATTGGAGAAATGAAGGAAGGAGTGGAGAAAGTGAGTCAAGGCTCAAGAGAAGATTCCCCTATCAAGATAATCCATTTGAGTCAATGATCAAATCTTGCAAATGAAGAATAGAAAGATCAAGAGGTAAAAATTATACTCTTGGATGATTTTTCTAAATAGCTTAATTGCAGTGGTATGAGGGAGCGAAAGTAAATTGTGGTTGCATGTAAATTTGTATTGATTTGGTTGATGAAATTGATTTCAAGAAGGGCTGAAGTGAGGTGTATGATGATAAGGAATATATTATGTGTTCTAAGGTTTCATAATGCAAGTAAGTTGGCATTATTGATTCTTTGGAATAGAATATTGCTACTCAGTGATGTTGGACAAATAATTAT
>CM039502.1:53981368-53992386 GCA_022432975.1 Begonia masoniana
TTTTTTGTTTGAAAATAGAGATAGGAGAGGAAGGCCGGATGGGATCCACGCCTCTAAATGTTCATATCTATTTGCTCAGGCTCAGGCTCAGGCTCAGGCTCAGGCTCCGGCCATGCTGCTCCTTCTCTCATCTTTAAAGGATTCCCCCTTTATTTAATATCACTTCTCACCTGCAACTTTATTTCATTTCTGCACCGAGGGAGGGCCTACTCAGTCCATCTTTGACGTGAAACGAGAATATATTCCCTAGAAGGAAATTGCCTCTCGAGATAAGGAATGTTTCACAGCTTCGGTCTCGGATTGAGCATACTGTAAATGATGCGAATCAGCGCGTCAAATTTGGACAGCTCAGCTTCTTATCAATGAGGATTAATCCCTCAAAAATTCAAGTGGAAACTCCCATGGAAAGAAATTTATGCGCGAACAACGACTGGTCAGAAATGTACAAACTTCACAGATTCTAGAAGCAACTTTGACCGCAATAAAAATGTCTCCAATGGCTGACTTTTAGCACAATTTTTAGACTGCGACAAACCTCTAAAAGAAGAACGAACCCTCCAAGTTTCGTGATCAAATTCGCACGAGAGACTAAGTTACGAACGAACGAAAGCAAGCTGGTTGGATTGATGTTAAATACATCCTTCCACTTCCATGGCTACTCTTGAATGAAGAAGATAGCAGTCCAACTTGTTAATTTGTGAGATTCTTAACTCTACAAAAAATTATCACCTCTAAGAAGTGAGGAAGATGAATTAAAAGTCACTTTGTCCAATTCTCATGAATAGAGAAAACAACTAAATACAACACGCAATGGGCTACAAAATAGGAGAGAAATGTGAGGGAATTGGCAAAACCAAACAAGATTTATTTTTTGAATTTCAAAGCTCTTGAAAAACAGCCCTCAATAGGGTATAAATACCCTATATCGAGGGTTACAACTTTTAACAAAAATACCAAAAAGAGGACCCAACAAATGGTTTTAATTCAAATGACTAAAAACAATAAAGTCTTGCGAAAATTGGTGCAACATCAATATTGTTTCCTTACTTTAAATGAAATGTTATTAAAATCCTTGATCTTTGTAGGTTTTCAATTCCCTCCATGCACATCTTTAATGACATTTCATGTCATTGATCCGTGTCACACTTCGCATGTTACTTTTTCCTTTGTTTGTTGTTTTTATCGCCACATATAAGTTCTCGAATTCCCAAATTAGTAAGTGATTTTTTTTGGGTGCAACAATGACCCAATGAATTATCTTCAAGACCATTCTTGAGTGGATTTGGGTATCAAGTTTGGGTAATAGAGAAAGTGAGAAGAAACAAAGGTCTCTTTTTATTTGACATAACAAACAATCTTCAATATTTACGCAAGACTCCATACTGGAAAGCTAAAGATGTCAACTACATTAATATGAAGAAATATTTTTGATATAATATTGGGAGTGATATGATTATCACTCGCGGACGAATAATGATTTAAGTTTGGGAGTGTGATAACTCTTGAAAAAGAGTTTACATGATGTATTTTATTAATATTGTTTTTAAAAATCGGTGATTAATTAAATAAAAAAAATCATATTTTGTTATATAATCCTACAATATCTCGTGTAGCATCGGTTTTGCATAAAATATATGTTTTTTATTCTTTTAAGTAAATATTCACTTAAAATTTATATTTTTGGTAGATTGTTGATAATACAAGCAGGTTTCAAAGAATAAAAGATTTAAGAAGTAAGATTTTGGAAGAAAAAAAAATTTAATCTAAATTAAATATTTTGATCAGATAAGAAAAAAAAATCTTGAGAATGAAATTTATTTTAAAAGAAGCTGATTTATGATGAAGAGAGGGGAGCCAAAGAGAAGGCTTCATTGGGCTTAACAAAAAATCAAGAGAAAAGAGGAGAAAAGAAAAACTAGAACACAGTATTGGTGCAGCATCGCGCACAACATCACATCATAAAGAAGAATTTCATATTTTTTCTATTTTGAATGATATTTTTATGATTGATAGGTTGATTTTTTCTTCTTTTATAAACTAAATATTTAATGGCTGTAAAGAAAGAGTACTCAAGTATGTGAATTTATCTGCTTTTGTTATGATTTGTTGCATGAATTTGTTTAGATAATTCAATATAGTTTTATTGTTTATTTTATTCGATGTTGGAAAATATGAATAAATATTATGACTGCTATTATATATCCGTAAATGAAGCTAGGAAATATATTAAATTGTGTAAAACTGAATATTTTCATATCGAATTATTAATTTTATAACACTAATTAGAATTGTGATTAATTGAATTCATTATAATATTTATCTTTCATAAAATAAGGAAGAAAATATTATAAGAGCTAATCAAATAACGTGACAAGACTTGATTTATGAAAAATATTTGAAGTCGTCTAATTTTTTTGTTGCATCATTTTTATAGCATCGTTAATAAATTTTATATACGAGGAAATTGAATCTAAGTCATGTTTCTCTCTCTTGATTTTCTCATCTTATTTGTTTGTGCTCTGATTTAGTTATTCAATTCTCACTCAATTTATCGTATCAAATTAATTTTTACTTTTAATAAAATTTGTTTTGCTTAAATATAATTATTGATAATTTTATCTTCGTGTGATTCAACACTTGTCACATTATTACTTGTTTGTGATGCATGCACTTGTGTGGTGTTACTTTTTGCACAACATATACTGTGAGAATTAATAAAGAAGAATAGATAAGAATTCAAAAATCTTGATTTACGTGGTGCAGACGAAACCGTCTTACGTCTACGCCACAAGATTCTAGAAGCAAATTATGCTTAAGAATTAAGAAAATAGAAGTTTCTCACAATGCTACAACATCACGCCTCGAATACAAGAATCACTCCCACTTCGAGAGTACCCACCCGCTCTCACTTATATTCTCTCTTATTTTTTCCTTACAGCTCACTCACTCACTTATATGAAAATAATAAATTATACAATATTAGTAAATAAATAAGTCGCTGCAAAAATGAAAAGAATAAACTACAAAATCTGAATCGATACTAACAATCTCCTCATTTGTTCAAATTTTAAACACGTCCACCCACGCTGCTATCCAGAGCTTGTGCATCCTTATGCCCATATTAGTCTTCCTCCATATGAGCCAATCTTAAACAAAACTTAGACTTGGCAACTGGAAGAAATTTGACAAGAACATCCGCCGAATTTTCTTCGGCATCATTTTTTGAACTTTGATTCTGTCTTGATCAATAACCTCCCTGTAATTCACAGGTTCATCGTTCTCAAGATCAATTAAAACTAGAAGTGCATATGCAATAACATCTGCATATTTGAGACGTTGAGTCGGTTTCACAACTCTTTTAGACCTATCTCGAGTGAGTTTGATAATTCATCACTTCTACTTCTTCCATCGAGCCCTCTGTCCAGAAGTCACTCGCTCAGTCTGTTGATTATTAACTTGAGAAATATTACAAGAGTTAGTTTCATCTAGTTTCTCATTAAGCACAATTTCCTTGATTCACTTGCCCAACTTTCATCCCGAAGTTGATTCCTCTCGAAGCACTATTTTGCATGCTTCTCTCGAATCAGTTTTTAATCCCGAAACTGACTTCTCTTGAAACACTATTTTTCATGCTTCTCTAACATGTCCGAACCTCAAATGCCATAACAGAACATTTTCTTCCACATTGTTAGCAATATTTACCAATCCGTTAACAACTGTTTTACCATCTAGGAAATATAAACCATTTGTAAGCATCCATTTCATCACAATCATTGATCTCTTAATGACTGTCATGTAACCCTTTTTTACTTTCACCAAGCAACAAGACTTATCAAACATGCCAATAGACAGTATACTTCTTTTGAGTTACGGGACATGCCAAACATTTTGAATTTTGAATGCGACAATTGAACATCATAATCTGCACCGATTTAGTGTTTTGAATAGTGCACGATTTGTTATTCTCAAGCAATACCTCTTCACCATTGCTTGACTAGAAATCTTGAAACCGTTCTTTCTTCGTACTCATGTGAAAAGGACACCCCAGTCAGGGACCTATTGTTCACTGAAATGCTTTGCTAAAACAACCATAACATCATAAGAGTCATAGCCATTCGAGACCACCGAAACATCACAAGTTTCACTCTTTTGCTCGGCTATCCTTCTCTCTCATTCATAACAGTCTTTCTTGAAGTGTCATTTCTTATTGCAAAAGAATCAATTCTTGCCTTGCCGTATTCTTCCCACCATTCTCGCTTATAAATTAGTCAACCTTAAATCTTGCCATGGATACTAAAAGAAAACAATCTACGTTCATTGCACCAATTGTTGTGATAAAACACACACAATAATTAATCAAGAATAATAAAGAAGAAATCAAGAACACAGATTCACGGGTTCAGACAAAATTGTCTTACATCCGTGACGCAAGACTCCAGCAACGAATTGTATTCAATAATTAAGAAAATAAGAATTTTCTGCAGAACGACGACATCCCACGCAACATTGCCCCGAATACAAGTATCCCTCCCACTTCAAGAGTACCCACCCTCTCTCATTTATATTCTCTCTGTTTCTCTTTAATTCTTTCTTTACAGCTCACTAACCCATTTATATGGATATAATAACTAATAAAATATTAATGAGGAAATAAATCACTACAAAACTAGACAGAATAAACTACAAAATTTGAACCAATATTAACAATCTGAGTTGGGAGTCATCGTTTAATTTTGTCTAAACCGACAACATTAAAAAAACACAAGTCATGAAAAATGCAAATTACAACACAGAGTTCATCATCGTCTTCCCCATCTTTAAAATCAGGGTGTTTGAAGCCAAAAATCAAATAAACTAAACCTGTCTTGTGGAAGCTCTGAGCTTTCCCAAAAAAAAAACATCTCTGAAAATTAAGCAAGATGACAAGATTTTCTCCAGGCTAGTAAGCAAGGAAAGTTGGAGTTTGTGCCGATTGAACAGGCGAAGAAGAGGAAAGCACAGACAACCAAAAACACGGGCGAAGAAGAGGAAAGCCACAAGGTCGAGAACGAGGTTGGAGTTTGTGCCGATTGAACGGGCGAAGAAGAGGAAAGCACAGACAAGCAAAAACACGAAGGGACAAGTAATCAGGAATTTTATGTAGGAGGGATTCATATGGGGATGTATGTTGAAGAACAGGAGTGGGAAGCAGATTGATTAAGGTGGCAGCATGAACAAAAGCATAGGGCTAGAAATGGAGATGAATGGAGGAATGAAAAAGGAGGGCAAGGCCCGTCTCGACAACATGACGGTTTTTCCGTTCAGCTCTACTATTTTAGTTAGGAGTATATGGACAGGAGACACGATGGTGAATGCCGAGAGAGGTGAAGAGGGGAGTGAGGGCCTGAAATTCACCACCCCAATCCGATTGAACAGTTTTAATTTTTGCATTGAACTGTGTTTTAACAAACTGATAGAAATGAGCAAAAGTGTTATACACATCACTTTTTAGTTTTAAAGGAAAGAGCCAAGTGAAACGTGTACAGTCATCCACAAATAAGACAAAATAACGAGCACCAGTGATTGATTTAATAGGAGATGGACCCCAAATATCCGAATGTACAATGTCAAAAGGAAATTGTGCACGAGATTGAGAAATAGAAAAGGGGAGCTGGTGGCTCTTGCTCATGTGGCAAGAAGTACAAAAAGGTAGGTTTTTGGTTGGAACAGACACATTACAGGTTTGGAGAACCTGTTGCATCACCGAGGAGGATGGATGCCCCAAACGGTGATGCCAATAGTTCTCCACCACGGTAGGGATAGACTGAGCTTGGATCAGCGAAAAAGTGGCAACTGATGGAGTATGATAGAGACCGTTACTGAGACAGCCATGGAGAAGCGTCTGGCGGGTGGTCCAATCCTTGACAAAAAAAGAATTCGGGTGAAAGTCAACAAACACGGAATTATCTTGATAGAATTTAGAAACACTTAAGAGATTGTAAAGGGGTAGAAGTTTACCTTCAGCAGTGGCGACTTGCGACGGGGAGGGGAGAGGCTGAGGGTAGCTGAGTAGATGAGAGTCCGGCGTGAAGTGGTGAATAGCGTCGGAGTCGAGAACCCAGGGATTTCTCGGCGACAAGGAAGGGGTAGGGAGGAGACTGGGAGAGTTTCGACGAGGAGCAGGGGAGAAGACGGGTGAGTTGGGTGGAAAATCTGGGCGGACCGGGTCATGTGAGGGAAAGAAGAATTTTGGGCGGGTAGAAGAGGGGTGGTAAGTGGGCTGGGCTGAGTTGGATTCGGGTAGAACATAGGTAAAATGGGCTTGGGCTCTGGTTGGGGTTAGATAGGAGGCATGCTGGGCTGCAGAGGGGAGCTGATAACAGCGCAGAGCCGAGTTGCCGGGCTTGTTGCAAATTTGGCAGCAAATACGATTGGGCTGCGTGGGCCGGTTGGGTCGCCACTGCCCAGCCTGTTGAGGGGAGTCTGAACCACTTTGAAATGGGACAGGCGAGAATGGAGGGCGGGCAGAGAGGCTCGAGCGAGAGGTCCACGGCGGCCGAGAGGGGCGCTGAGAGACAAAGTGCGCGTGCATCTAGGCCGGCGTCAGAATCTAAATGACAGAGTTTTGTTTTTCCAGGTGGAAATCAAAACTTTAGAGCTGGCTTTGGACTTCTTCCCGCGGAGGTTCATCGGCGCGATTGGTAACCGAGGTCACGAATGCGTTGCACTCGCTCCCCAAATCATTGAGGAAGTAAATAATTTTGTCTTTGTAGCTGACCGGCTCGCCAACTGCCGCAAAGCATATTGCAGAGGGCAGTGAATTTCTGGGAATAGCTGGTGGCCGAGAGGCCGTCTTTGGAGAGGGAGTCTAACTGACTTCTTAGATCTGTAATGCGGGTCAAAGATGAGGAAGAAAAAAGGCGTTCCAGAGCAGACCAGACTTCGCTGGCAGTGGAGAAGGCCACAATCTGAGGAAGGAGATCCTCGGACAGGGAGGCAAAAATCCAACTCATAACGATTCGGTTGTATCGGTGCCAGAGGGTGTAGTCGGGGTTGATTTGGGTGGAGGTGGCATCTAGAAATTTGGGAGGTGAGGGAGAGGAGGGGTCCAGGAGATGTTCAATGCCATTTGCAATGACGACATTGAGGAGCTGCGCCTTCCAGACGAGATAATTTGAGTTGTTGAGTTTAACTGTGAGTGTTTGGTTTACTGTGGGTAATGGAGGCAGAGGAGAGGGATTGGAGACTGTAGGTGAGGGAATGGGAGAGGAGGGAATAGTTGAACTAGAGGAAGCCATTTCTAGCTCTGATACCACGTTGAGTTTTGCACCTGCTACTACAAACCCACAGAAGCAACATGAAGATGAACAGAGAAAAGAGAGAAGGCGGCAGACGAAGAGAAGGGTTTTTCACTGTATTGTTTTGAAATCTCTGGTACAATGTACAAGTATGTAGAAAAGTGTAATGATGAGAAAAGGAAAATAGAAAAGACATTAGTTACACTTTTTAACTAAATAGTTTAATCCTAACTATATATGCTAATACATATTACCTTAAGTACTTATCTTTCCCAACCTTTCTTCTCCAACCTCAGCTTCTACTATTCTAACTGAAATTATGAACGGAAGATTCTGCGCTAATTGAACCAAGTGATATCCATTAGAAGTTGACACTTATGAAAGTTCGTGATTAGTTACACGGTGTCTTAGTATGTTGTGAAACACTACGTGAGATACCGATAAAAAGTGAAATAACGAACAATAATAAAATGCAAAAAGTAAGGAGACAGGAGATTGATAACGCAGTTCGGCAATTGCCTACATCTGTGGGGCCACGCCCAACATTAAAAACAATTCTCTGTGTTCATAAAGTTACAAGACACTCAGTCTAACACAAAGTAAGACTCCCTCTTTTCTTTGTCGCCGTCTCTTCCTAACTTCTCTAGCGAATCTGTTTTTGCGAGCTCCCCTTGACTTTAGATTGATCTCTCCCGGAATCCATGTATGGCAAGATCCCCTTGCCCACGATCAGAACTCCTCATGAGTTCCAAGCAGCCTCCTCCTGAGACTGAACTTCAATGAAGAACACAATAAACGCACCTGTGACACCATCAGTAACACCAGCCGTTGTTTTTAGATCCAACTAGCCAACACATTCAGAATATTATCAGATTCAGCCACAAACAGAGTGCGTATACATTCAATCAATGATCGAATGAATAATGACAAACCCAGACGCAGAAGCGTTGGGAGAGAAAACAAACAATAGCTTGCAACTCGAATAATCGTTAGGATAAAATCGATAAAACCGCCGATCTTATTCTGTGAGAGAAAGATGATTAAATATGGTTTGCAACAAATTTTGTTCAAATATTTTATCTAAAACAGAATGCACATAATAAGGAAACCGAATTCTACACAATTCAATTGTGTGACATCGGTTGAGACATTGAAGGAAAGTGTCGCAAACTTATTAGAAATAGATCCCAATGAATTAGGAATGAATCCCACATTTGTTGTGATATCATATTACGTTATAATCCATCATGCAAATATAAAGTTGACTTTCCAAAAACTGATTTATAAATTTGAATTTCCAAAAATCGATTTTCACAAATAACTCGTTCTTCAAGTAACATCTTTCCTTGATTCACAAACTTCATTAATTGAATTTCCATAACTACTAGATCTTCAAGAATCTACCTTCCAAAATTCAAATTGATTTATTCTTGATTTCCAAGAAACAACCATGATACCATTGTAACACCCGACAATTTTGTCATATAAATATTTCTTGAATTATTAAACGGGATTAATGAGAATATTTATAAATGCGTGTTTTTACGAATTTGCCGATGTTTTCAATTGAATTTGTGTGATTCGTAAAAATCGATTTGTGGAACTAAATAGTAATTTAGTTAAAAACCAATGGAATGGCAAAATAGGGAGCCAATTAAGGTTGGTGGGAGGAAGCTAATGGTTGAGTGACACTTGGCAACTTGTTGAAGAAGCCATGTTCTTTTCTCTTCCCTCCTACGTGAAACCCTCATTTCTCATCTGCTGCTTTCCACTTCCCTCTGTTTCCTCTCTTCCAGGCGACAAACACCCTTCGAAGCTCCTTCGATCTCCTCAGTTTTCTTCTATTTTTCTACCTAAGGTAAACATCTGCTAAAGCTAACGAGTTTGAATAAATTAAAATGTGAGTTTTGTTGGAGTTTGAGGTTACGATGATTTGGAGTGAGCTCACTGTTTTTACATGAAAACACGTTGGTTTGTTTTCTAAAGGTTTGAATGGAGTTTGAAGCTTATTCTACTAAGTTATTATTTAGCATTTGCAGCTTGTTAATTTTCCCTCTTCGTGCACGTCATAGGTCCATGCATCACCAAGGCAACACGTTCAAGACTCTCAACTCCGCAACAAACAGGTACTAGGTTTTATGTTGTCGGGATTTCTGTTGGGAAGTTAAATCGTAGGTTATGTTTTAGGTTAAGTGTGTTTTGTTTTATATCATGCTTATTATTCTGTCGCCTGTCTATGAATGTTCATGCATGCACATTTTCTCTGAAAGTCATGAAAATGTTTTCTGCACACTGGTTTGAAGTTAAGTAAGATAAAACCTGTAATAAAATATATGGTTAAGTGTGGACGATGACTGGAATCCTGTCATTCACTCCTGTTATGTCCTGTTGTAGCATGTACTCCTGTTGCGCCAGCTCTTCCTCCCACTTATACATTCCTGTCCTGTGAAATGTAATGTAATGTTCATGTATTTGAAAATGTTCATGCATAGCATGTGCATCACTTTGCATTGTACGTTCTTACTGAGCTCTAGGCTCATAGTTGAACTCCTTGTTGTAGGTATGGATCCTCCAGAAGAGGACATTGTGCCTCAAGATGATGAGTTGATGTAGTTGGTTGGATGAGCTCACGGGGTGGTTGCCGCAGTCAGACAAATGTATTTCCTGTGAGAATGTGTTTTCTGAAGTTATGTCAAGTTCTGTATTATCTTTTGGAGTTTTTAAAACATTGAAGTGTAGGTTCAGTTCTGTAGGTTCAGTCCTATATTGATGTCTAAAACCTCTGTATTTGACAATTTTATATATTTTTTAAAATGTGTTGGAAATATTCTGGAACTGTTTGAATTCTTCCTTTCTAGGTTGTGCATGGATGGTTTCAAATTTTGACCCTGCAGCTTGGTGTGTTCAAAAAAAAAAAAAAAATAAAAATCTGATCTGGAAAGCATGTTTTGATAGTGATATGTGTACCATTTTCATCATCTTGAGTTTGTCACTCACCCAACCGTTTTTCTTTATTATAGGCGTTGCAGGTAAGGAAAGAGGAAGAAGTGGACCCTTGTCTGAGTCGATTTTCCGTGGGGGTCGTATCTTGTGTTCCCTCTACTGTCACTCTTATGTAAGAAATTTCAAGTTGGTACCTTACTTTTGCATTACTTATTTTTTATTTATCTTGGTATTTCTACGATTGTTTGGTACTCTTTTATGTTTTTTGCTTCGAGGAGTCCTGGATTAGTACTAAAGGGTTTCCGCATTTAGCCTTAGTTTTAGACGTGGAAACCTCTCCAAGGTGATCGTTAACCTGGCGTTTCTTTAGTCCCCCTCTCGGGTTGTGACCCACTTGGTTTCTCAATACGTCAGTTAAACCTTGAAAGTTCGATGGATCCTTAGGTTGCTACCGAAAGGCAATGTACAGTGAACTCATTTGCCTTGATACGTTAAGTTCTTGGACAAAATCGTAGAAGTGAATTTTCTGATACTTCATCAACGCTTTACTAATCTTAATTACCGCGCCATGAAACTTATGGGTCCCTCCCCTACACGTCGTTATCATCACATCAAGTTAAAACCTTGAATGTTAGATGGATAACTTAGTTCTAACCACAAGTAATGTACAATTACCTCATTTTCTTTATACGTTCATTTCTTTTGGAAAAAATTGTTTGAATGAAGTTTCTTATAATGCGTCAAAACGCTTACTAAGTCCTTAATGACGCGTCCATGAACTATTGGGAACCTCAATTA
>CM039502.1:53992486-54052546 GCA_022432975.1 Begonia masoniana
TATAAATAGGAATGGAAACCTTAAACCTCATTTTATTACCACTGTAGCCGACATTCCCTCTCGGCGATTTCTTCTCTCCCAAGTTCTTGCTCTCAGCTACCAGAACTTCCCTTTACCGACGGCTGGTTTCGAGCTTGCTTTTCTCTGCAAATCCACACCCGAGGTACGAAATGGACAATGTAGTCATTCATTCGTAAATAGAGCTCTGTTTTCAGCTCGGCACTGAGTTTGAATTTTTAGCAGTGGCCGAGTAGTTTAAGACTTTTAAATCTGAGAGTAGAAATGTCATCCCGAATCGATTCTGAGCATTTTAAGTAACCAACTCGGGTTTAATCAATGGTAAAACCTGTCCACCTAGTTTCGGATTTCAGACTGCAGTGTGTCAAACAGAGGAATCGGAATGACTTTAGCTATTAGATCCTAGGATGGCTTATGATTAGGACTATTAGGACTTTGTTTTAACTACTGTAATGTACATGTTTTAGGTGAAGAAGTTTAAAGGAAAGAAGCTCGGATTGCTAAGGAATCCAAGTAAGTGAATGTATTAAGATTTCCGGCCACTAGGGCCCTACACCGCAAGGGTATTAGGAAATCACTGAGATGTTAGCTTATTGACTATGATTTGTTATTTCCACGATATGAAGAAGTTGTGTAAGTAAATGTAAAGTTACAGGATGTTTTACTTGTCCTCATGATATGACTTCTCTCTATGAACTTTATGTCTATGCACTGTGTCCCTGTTATGATTAAGTTGAGAATATGAAAAGCAAATGTAACCAAGATTAAGTGCAGAGCGGGGAAAGACTATGTTATGTATGACTCGCGAATTCTCCCACTGGTGGAGGCCGAGTTAATGATATGTATGACTCGCGAATTCTCCCACTGGTGGAGGCCGAGTTAATGATATGTACGACTCGCGAAATCTCCCACTGGTGGAGGCCGAGTTAATGATATGTATGGCTCGCGAATTTTCCCACTGGGGAGGCCGAGTGATGTATCATGATTGCCGCGATAGGCAAATGATTATGTATGACTGCCGCGATAGGCAAATGACTATGTACCCCTGTCTTCCTCCCTCGTTCCCTGCCT
This sequence comes from Begonia masoniana, assembly GCA_022432975.1. NCBI lineage: Eukaryota > Viridiplantae > Streptophyta > Magnoliopsida > Cucurbitales > Begoniaceae > Begonia > Begonia masoniana. Next base: position 53,993,576 of record CM039502.1, read on the forward strand.
TAATACATGTTATGTAAATGATAAAGATGAACACGAATGATGAATGGTTTATGAACTTATGTCTCTTTAAATTGTGTACTCATGTATATCTGTCAGCATGCATTCCTTACTAAGCATTAGGCTTATAGTTAAACCTTATGGTGTAGGTGAAGAAGGTTCAGGTGAGGATGTTATGTTCAAAGAGGATGCTTAAGGCTGGTTGCTGGAGGATGCTCAAGGTGACAGTGCGGGACTGGAGAGGCGATTTATGACCCCTGGTTAAGACTCTTATGTTACAGTATGTTAAAGAATATGGTAGTTTAAGTAGGATAAGATTATTTTAAAACGTTGAGCCTTGAAACTGTCTAGTGGATCACTGAGTCAGGGAATGATTATATAGATTTATAAATGGTCTGTTGCTTAAGTCTTCCGCTATATGCATTTTGAATGAGTTGTGTTTTCTTTCGGTTGGAAGGAGTCATTTGATGATTTAGAGTTCTCTACCGTAAGACGGAAGCTGGAAGAGGTAGTCTTCCGGCTGACGTCATCGGCAGATGCCGAAAGAATAGTTGTTGATGGTTTAGTCTTCCGGCTGACGTCATCGGCAGATGCCGAAGGAATAGTTGTTGATGGTTTAGTCTTCCGGTTGACGTCATCGGCAGATGCCGAGAGTTAATTGTTTGATGGTTTAGTCTTCCGGCTGACGTCATCGGCAGATGCCGAAGGGTAGTTGTTTGTTGGTTTAGTCTTCCGGCTGACATCATCGGCAGATGCCGAAGGATAGTTGTATGATGGTTTAGTCTTCCGGATGACGTCACCGGAAGATGTAAAATGTGTTTTGTCGCTTAGCGACCGGAAGATATAAAATGTGTTTTGTCGTTTAGCGACCGGAAGATGTAAAAGGTGTTTTGTCGATTAGCGACCGGATGATGTTTTAATTTAGCACGCGAGACCCACGTGCCCACCGGAAGATGTCTCCTTTTAGGCGAAGTTAAGCGAGTCACGCGTAATGCACGTGATGACCGGACGACTAAATTTCTGAGGGTTGTCAACGCATGCAACCCATGCAAACCCGAGTGGTATTAAGTTAAGAGAATTGAGGGCACCTCCTCTTTTCCCGAAATTGTCAAGAAGCCAATGACCGAGTCTAGTCGCTCGACTCTGTGAAGGTTGAGCCGACGAGGCGTGGGAAGTCGGGCACGAGAGAGTTCGTCTCCTTAATGGTTCTACGTTTCTATTACCAGTTTAAAAAAAAAAGTATATGTAAAATGTGAAAGTCTATTGAGAGATAGTAAGTGAATGTAATAATAGTAAAAGTCAAGCAAACGATTAATGAAAGAATATGAACACGTGACGGCTCCTGGCCGGGGTCGTTACATGAAGCATCGGGTGACTCTAGTCTTCGGGCAGTCCCTGTACGTGTGTCCGATCTCTTCATAGTTGAAACACTTTCCCATCCCAAACCTACACTCACCCAGGTGGCTTTTTGAACATATTGGGCATTGGGAAAACTTTCTGGTATCATGCACTCTCTTCCCTGTTCCATGGTTACTTTGGCCTTCACTAGGCCTCTTCACCCCTCTCTGTTGTTGTGGCTGAACAAACTTTCGTGGGGCTTCTTTTGGTTCAGCACACTTCCTTTCAGCTTCTTCCACTTCCAGGGCAGTGGACACAACTTCGCTGAATGTCAAGCCTTTAATACCATAAAATTTAACTCCTCGGTAAATTTCCGGCTTCAGTCCATGCACAAATTTGAACATCTTGTCCTCGTCCTTTTGAGCAAAATGTCCAGCAAACCTGGACAGGGACTCAAATTGCCTACTGTATTCAGCCACAGACCCTGTCTGCTTCAAGTTCAAAAACTCCAACTTCTTCGCGGTCTGGACAGTGCTATTAAAATACTTCTCATAAAAAATGTCCTTGAATTGCGACCAAGGCATCACCAAAAGATCAGTGGTGGTCTCTATCTTTTCCCACCAGAGTTGAGCTTCACCAACCAAGTGAAATGTTGCCAACATGACCTTGTCTCCTTCCCCAATGTTGGCGCACCTAAACATACTTTCAATCTTCCTAAGCCATCCTTCAGCAATAACTGGATCAGATGACTATCCATTAAACGTGGGTGGTCTCAGTCTCCAGAATCTATCTCCAGAATGTTCATTGCTAGAACCCGAGTTGGCACTTCCTTGTACCTCTCGGTTCAACAGCACTCCTAGTTGATCAGACTGTTCGCGCACTAAATCAGTTTGCTGACGCACTAATTCTGTCAGCTGCCTAATCACACTAGGCTCCTCTTCACCTCTCACATTTGGCATTTCTCTTGGCACTCTAGGTCTCCCTGGACGTCTGGCCAATGTACTAAATTCCTGTATAGGGTTAATTACACTCTTAAATATCTATTAGCTAAGGTTAACATAAACACTTACAGTTGTTGAAGTACTTCCATGCAGCGATTGGCACCGATGAGTAATCTTTTGAACGGTTTAACTGAATGTCTCTGATACCATACTATAACGACCCGAATTATATAAGCCCGGTTCATTACTCATAACCCAGACATAACTAAGAAATTTTGGACCAATTTAAAACTTCACTCGAAAGTCAAAATTTGAACGTTTGTTAAAGACATAAAAACTTGCAGCGGAAAATCTTTGAGCAAATCAAAGTTAAGTAAAACTACAAAACAATGTTCGAATAATCGGTTAAAATAGTAAGAATTTATTGAATAAAAGCTTAAGTGTAAAATACTCAAAATTCGTAAAAAGTCAAACGCATCTGCCGCTAAACAAGGTCAACGAAAAAGGGCAGAAATAAAACCGAAGGCTTCCACCGATGACGTCAGCCGGAGGAGTCATTCTTCCAGCTTCAGCCGATCGGAAAACGACAAGTTTTGCTAATCGCATCTACCGATGACGTCAGCCAGATGGTTCGTTCATCCAGCCTCTACCGATCATAAGACGACAAATCTTTTACTCATGTCTTCCGATAGGTAAAATACTCAACATCATCCGGTTACAAAACGACAAAAGACTTTTACCTTCATCATCCGATGGATAAAATACTTGACATCATCCGGTTACAAAACAACAAAAGACCTTTACCTTCATCATCCGATGAATAAAACACTCAATATCATCCGGTTACAAAACGACAAATTTTCTACTTATATCTTCCGATGGCTTCCACTGAAGACATCATCCGATGGCTTTACTGACGACATCATCCGATGGCTTTACTGAAGACATCATCCGATGACTTTACTGAAGACATCATTCGATGGCTTTACTGAAGACATCTTCCGATAGACAATAGAACAACAACATAGCAACAATTTCACTATAAACAAAGAAAACTCTAACTACCAAAAGAACTTGAGCATTTTACTAACACCGTTCAAAACTACATAAATCCGTGTACTACTCTAAAATTTTGGTAAAGACCACTATTAAACCATCAGAGTATCATTCTCAGAAAGAGTCTCAAAATTGTATCCAAAACATCAAAACTACTACTGTCACTAAAACTCTCAACATATTTAAATTGAATCATGATTCATTAAACCTTCATCCACTAACATCAGTTAAACCGCCCCATCAGTTCGCCAAGTCGAGGCATGAAGGTGCTCCCCCAACCAGCCTATTCCTCAGCATACTCAGAAATCACACCTACAGTCACTTCTTCACCTACATCACAAAACTCATCTATTAGCCTAATGCTAAGTAAGTAAAGCAATAATGAAATGAAATGCTGAAACATAAATTCTTAAATATGCAGTTTCTACTTTCTCATCTCTGTTGCATATGTATTCATTCACTGATCTGATCTCTCGATTCCATTGGGAGTGAGATAAGCTCTCCCAAAGTTATAAATCCTCTTCATCAGTTAAGGGGCGGATTAGTTCCCTTAATAGCTATAATGATCCTATATTCCACTTGGGAAGTGGATCAATCTTCCCAAAGTTATAAATCCCTTCATAAGTTAAGGGGTGGATTAGTTCCCTTAATAGCTTGTCTGTTGCAATCATTACATTCATTACCATGCCAATACATGAAAATTCATTTTCGTATTTTTTCAAAATCATGATGCATGACATACAGAGAATATTCAAGCACACACACAACCTACTGTTTTGTGATGTAGACCCGAAGACACATGCATACTTTACTTACCTGGTTTCCTAGAAAAACGTCTCGATGATTGGCTACTTCGAGAGCTTACTCAATCCTAAAATCATAAACAGAGTATACATTAAACTTCCTCTAATCTTCATTATAAACCGCTAGAATTTTAAGGAACCTAGTTTGGGAGCTTAGTTCATTGTGCATTCCTAATTTACCACAATGACCAGAACTAGTTCGCCCACAGCATTGCCGAAACTCATACTTATACTCTCCCCTAATCATTGATAGCTACCAATGCAGCAAGGAATCGAAATAGAACTCACCTAGTTTGGGAGAAAATCGAATGGAAGAATCGCCTAGAGAGCTCTGCTGCTTGAGCTGAAGACCGAGGGGAAAGATAGGGGAATGGTGGCGGCTACAGTGCATTAATCATAAAGCCTCTTTCTTAAATAGGTTATCCATTATAAGTTCTCAATTTACCACTATGCCCTTACTTAGTCACTCATTAACCTAATTAACATTTACCTCAATTTTCTCCACAACATGCATACTATTAAATAACGGAATAGAAATTGGTTTAATAGAACCGAGTGTTACATACAGACAATCATGTAAGGTGTTTTCCGATCACAAAAGCCTGAAGTACATATTTACCCAGAAAGAGTTAAACATGAGACAAAGACGGTGGTTAGAATTTGTGAAAGATTACAATGTTGAAATTAAATACCACCCTAGTAAAGCTAATGTGGTAGCTAATGCACTGAGCAGGACGCCAGCTACTATGCAACCGGCTATGTCGGCCGTATCAATGCCTTTGAGGACGGAGATTCAGAAGTTCGATATAGAGATAGTTTCTGGGCTATCGGCCATGCTAGCGGACTTGACGCTGCGGCCCACCGTCCTGGACCAAATTAAGGAAGCTCAGAAGACTAATTCAAAGGAGATGGCTGATATTGTGAGCAAGTTACCTATGGCCTCTTCTGATTTTAGTTTTTTGGGAGATGGTATTATGAAGTTCAAAGACAGATGGTATGTTCCGAAAGACGAAGAGCTACAGAAAAACATCTTGTCGGAAGCCCACTCATCTTCTTTCTCTGTGCATCCTGGAAGGACAGAGATGTATCAAGACTTGAAACTTCATTTTTGGTGGCCAAATATGAAGAATGAAGTAGCCAAATACGTGGAGTCTTACATGATATGTCAACAAGTAACGACCAGGTGGGACACTTCAGCCTCTCCCGATCCCCGAATGGAAATGGGAGAACATAACGATGGATTTTGTTGTCGGCCTTCCAAGGACAGCTAAGGGCCATAATAGCATTTGGGTCATAGTGGACAGATTGACGAAGTCGGTCCATTTTCTACCTGTGAAGACAACATTCTCTATGGACCAGTATGCAGAGCTATACATTAGAGAGATTGTCAAGCTGCATGGCATTCCGGTGTCGATCGTCTCAGACCGGGATCCTAGATTCACCTTCAGGTTTTGGAAAAGATTGCAAAGCTCCTTGGGCACCAAGTTAGATTTCAACACGAAATTTCACCCACAGACGGACGGAAAATCCGAGAGGACGATTCAAATACTGGAAGATATATTAAGGTCGTGCGTGTTGGAATTCCATGCTCCTTGGAGTAGATACTTGCCGTTAGTAGAGTTCGCTTATAATAATAGCTACTAGGCTACGATCGGCATGGCTCCATATGAAGCTCTTTACGGCAGGAAGTGTAGATCCCCATTGTGTTGGGATGAAGTCGGAGAAGCCAAACTCATTGGCCCTGAGTTTTTACAGCAGATGTTCGAGGTGATTGCTGCTATCAAACAACGAATAAAAATTGCTCAGAGTCGAAAGAAGAGTTACGCGGACCATAGAAGAAGAGACTTAGAATTTGCTGAGGGCGATGAAGTATTCTTGAAAGTGTCGCCTTTCAAAGGCGTAATGAGATTCGGTAAGAAAGGGAAGCTCAGCCCACGGTTCATTGGACCTTATCCCATTTGAAGCGTGTGGGAAATATGGCTTACAGGGTGCAGTTGCCAGCGTCAATGGATGGAGTTGACAACGTCTTTCATGTTTCGATGCTGAGAAAGTGTGTTCGAGATCCAACTCAAATCGTGAAACAGGTGGACTTTGATATCATGCCGACGCTGACATACGAAGAAAGGCTAATGCAAATTTTGGATACTTCACTCAAGGTATTGCGCAACAAGGTGGTCCCATTGGTGAAGGTTTTGTGGCGCAATCATAATGTGGAGGAAGCCACATGGGAAAGACAACAAGATGTTAGGGCCCAATATCTAGACCTCTTTGCTTAGGCAAATTTTGGGGACAAAATTTCTGTTAAGGTGGGTGGAATGTAACATCCGGCAATTTTGCCATATAAATATTTCTTGAATTATTAAACGGGATTAATGGGAATATTTATACAATGCGTGTTTTTACGAATTTACCGATGTTTTCAATTGAATATGTGTGATTCGTAAAAATCAATTTGTGGAACTAAATAGTAATTTAGTTAAAAACCAATGGAAGGGCAAAATAGGGAGCCAATTAAGGTTGGTGGGAGGAAGCCAATGGTTGAGTGACACCTGGCAACTTATCGAACAAGCCATGTTCTTTTCTCTTCCCTCCTACGTGAAACCCTCATTTCTCATCTGCTTCTTTCCACTCCCCTCTGTTTCCTCTCTTCCAGGCGACAAACACCCTTCGAAGCTCCTTCGATCTACTTAGTTTTCTTCTGTTTCTCTGCCTAAGGTAAACATTTGCTAAAGCTAACAAGTTTGAATAAGTTAAAATGTGAGTTTTGTTGGAGTTTGAGGTTACGATAATTTGGAGTGAACTCACTGTTTTTACATGAAAACACGTTGGTTTGTTTTCTAAAGGTTTGAATAGAGTTTGAAGCTTATTCTACTAAGTTATTAGTTAGCATTTGCAGCTTGTTAATTTTTCCTCTTCGGGCACGTCATAGGTTCGTGCATCACCAAGGCAACACGTTCAAGACTCTCAACTCCGCAGCAAACAAGTAAGTTCATACATATAGGTTTGGCCCTTAAGGCCCTACAATACGGAGGTATTAGGTTTTATGTTGTCGGGATTTCTGTTGGGAAGTTAAACCGTAGGTTATGTTTTAGGTTAAGTGTGTTTTGTTTTATATCCTACTTATTATTCTGTCGTCTGTCTATGAATGTTCATGCATACACGTTTTCTCTGAAAGTCATGAAAATGTTTTTTGCACACGGTTTGAAGTTAAGTAAGATAAAACCTGTAATGAAATAGATGATTGAGTGTGGACGAGGACTGGCATCTTGTCATGTACTTCTGTTATGTCCTGTTGTGGCATGTACTCCTGTTGCGCCAGCTCTTCCTCCCACTTATACCTTCCTGTTCAGTGAAATGTAATGTAATGTTCATGTATTTAAAAATGTTCATGCATAGCATGTGCATCACTTTGCATTGTATGTTCTTACTGAGCTTTAGGCTCATAGTTGAACTCCCTGTTGTAGGTATGGATCCTCCAGAAGAGAACATTGTGCCTCAAGATGATGAGTTGATGTAGTTAGCTGGATGAGCTCACGGGGTGGTTGCTGCAGTCAGACAAATGTATTTCCTGTGAGAATGTGTTTTCTGAAGTTATGTCAAGTTCTGTATCATCTTTTGGAGTTTTTAAAACATTGAAGTGTAGGTTCAGTTCTGTAGGCTCAATCCTGTATTGATGTCTAAAACCTCTGTATTTGACAGTTGTATATATGTTTTGAAATGTGTTGGAAATATTCTGGAACTGTTTGAATTCTTCCTTTCTAGGTTGTGCATGGATGGTTTATAATTTTGAGCTACCCATGCAGCTTGTGTTTCTTGAATCTCTGTCAAACATGTTTTACAACTTGTTTTGAATCAAGTTTTGAAGGTCTGAAACTTTTTATGCCTTCTGTTTTATGTTCCCTGTTTATACGTCTTCCTGTCAAAAGTTGTCAAATTATGCCTTTAAAAATACATCTTCCGATTGCATCCACCGCTGCTTTAAAAATCACATCCACCGTTGCCCCTTTAAAGCACATCCACCGCTGCCTTTAAATTTACTTCCACCGGTGAATAGTGCATTTGTGCTTGTAGTTCACTTCCACCGGTGAACAGTGTATTTCTGCCTGCATCCACCGCTGCCTTTAAAGTTCATTTCTGTCTGTAGTTCACATTCACCGGTGAACAGTTCATTTCTGTTTGTAGTTCACATCCACCGGTGAAAGGTTCATGTCCGCCCAGTTTATTTACATCTTTCGTCAAACGTCATCCACATCTTCCGCCCAGTCTAGTTACATCTTCCGCTTAACGTCATCCACATCTTCCGCCCAGTCTAGTTATATCTTCCGCCTGACGTCATCCACATCTTCCGCCCAGTTTAGCTAAGTCTTCCGCCCGACGTCATCTGCCTACGTCTTCCGCCCCGTTTTATTTACTCCTTCGGCCATAGATCACTCGATTCCGGTATTCATTGTAGCCTTTCTTTCAATATGTCTTTCAGTTTATATTTCTCATTTATTTTCACTGCATGTATTTTATCACGTCGTTCTCTGCATGCACGTCGTCCACCCAGCCTTTTATTTAAACGTTCAAAGTGTTCTGTCTCCCTGTTTTCTTCAGCCTTCTATTTCTGTGGTTCAAAAATTAATGTCTCCTGATTCTGTTTCAATATTCTATTTTCACCATTTTATTTCTCCTTGCCCTCTGCCTCCCTGTTTTACTCCTGCCGTTTATTTCTGAAGTCCGATTTTTACTCATGTCTTTCCAGCCCTCAATCCAGAGAAGGTCTTCTCTGTGTAAAGTTTTAAAGTTAAAAAAAAATATATATGTCTCGTTTTTCTGTTAAATGTCCCGGAGTGATGGCTCCTCGGCCCCGATCAAGTCTGGGGGCGTCACAACCATAATCTTCAAGAAGCAACTTTCTAAAAATCAATTTTCCAAAACAATCAATCTTCCTTTCATAGATTCAAGTGTAATCTTCGTTAATTTTTTCAAATCTCAATTAATTGTCAAATAGCCAAATCTTCATAAATTGCCAAAAAATCAAAACCAACAAACTTTACATTTATAATCTCCCCATTTGACATTTTTTTGACAAAATCACAAACTCCCACTTAAATGGAAATCACTTGCAAAAATACTCCCCCTTTTTGCCATAAAAAGACAAAAAGGGTATATAAAAAGATAGCCACCATGAAGTCATCACACACAAGTATAAAGGCATATAATCATACTAGCAAAATATTCATCAACAAAAATATAGAATATCTAGATGCAATAGGATTTTTTAGAAGTTCAAAAGAAATCCATCAGTAGTAGTAGAGAAAAGACCAACTCGATTATAGTAGATGATAACTGCATACTATCATTTTCTTCGTACAAATTTTCTTCTTGCTTGAAATACTAGAGTGTCCTCCTCGATTATCCCAGGAACATCTTTAACAGCATTTGCAAAGCGAGAAACGAAGCTTTCTTTACTATCACCTCTGGAACATCATTAGTGACATTAAGTGCAACAACTATTTCTTTAACTTGTTTCTGCAAATTTGAGCCTTGATCTGTTGCTTTTGTAGATGGTCTGTTCCCATAAAGATCATTGAGAAGTCCAGAGACCGCTGTCTTCTTTTTCTTAATAACAGTCTACTAATGATTCAAGAAATGAAGCATATCCTCAAGAACTTTGATTGAACGAGATAACATTGTTGAGGGAGAAGTCTTAACACTGTTTGAAACATTTTCATGAATATTATTCAAATCATTCACATGATGTCCTGTTAAAAGCTTATAGCTTATCCTTATCTCCTCTTTTTTAATAAACACTTCTTCTTTGTCTCTTATTATCGAATGTTGAGAAGATAAAATATTGTAGATTAAGCTAGGAAATGGAAGAGCTGACCGTTCATTTTTCCCTTCAGCATGCTTAACAATTTGATCAAAGAAGAATTTGTAAATATCAAAAGCAATCGTGTTTGCGATTTTAAATAATAACATAGCCATTATTTTATTCACACCTGTCCCATGTGAGGTGGGAAGCCAATTTCTCATAGCTATTTTATGAACAATAATAAAATGTGAAAAGTAAGGAGACAAGAGATTGATAATGCAGTTCGGCAATTGCCTACATCTGCGAAGCCATGCCCATAATTAAAAACAATTCTCTGAGTTCACAAAGTTACAAGACACTCGGTTTAACACAAAGTAAGACTCAATCTTTTCTTTGTCGCCGCCTCTTCCTAACTTCCCCAGCGAATCTGTTTTTGCGAGCTCCCCTCGACTTTATATCGATCCTTCTCAGAATCTGTGTATGGCAAGATCTCCTTGCCCACGATCAGAACTCCTCCCGAGTTCCAGACAGCCTCCTCCTGAGACTGAACTTTAATGAAGAACACAACAAACGCACCTGTGACACCATCTATAACATCAGTCGTTGTTTTCGGATGCAACTAGCCAATACACTCAGAATATCATCAAATTCAACCACAAACAGAGTGTGTATACATTCCATCAATAATCAAATGAATAATGACAAACCCACACGCAGAAGCGTTGGGAGAGAAAACAAACAATAGCTTGCAACTCGAATAATCGTTAGGATAAAATCGATAAAACCGCCGATCTTATTCTGTGAGAGAAAGGTGCTTAAATATGGTTTGCAACAAATCTTGTTCAAATATTTTATCTAAAACAGAATGCACATAATAAGGAAACCGAATTCTACACAATTCAATTGTGTGACATCGGTTGAGACATTGAAGAAAAGTGCCGCCAACTTATTAGAAATAGATCCCAATGAATTAGGAATGAATCCCACATTTGTTGTGATCTCATATTACGTTATAATCCATCATGCAAATATAAAGTTGACGTTCCAAGAATTGATTTATAAATTTTAATTTCCAAAAATCGATTTTCACAAATAACTGGTTCTTCAAGTAACATCTTTCCTTGATTCACAAACTTCATTAATTGAATTTTCATAACTACTAGATCTTCAAGAATCTACCTTCCAAAATTCAAATTGATTTATTCTTGATTTCCAAGAAACAACCATGATACCATAATTTTCAAGAAGCAACTTTCTAAAAATCAATTTTCCAAAACAATGAATCTTCCTTTCATAGATTCAAGTGTAATCTTCGTTAATTTTTCCAAATCTCAATTAATTGTCAAATAGCCAAATCTTCATAAATTGCCAAAAAATCAAAGCCAACAAACTTTACATTTACAATTTGAAATATTCAACCCCGATTGCCTGTTTTGGTGACTTGATGTATTGCATTTGCCAAGTAACTAACGTTGCTTGTTGTGACACCTGCCATGCTACGATAAACCAGAAAAACCATGGTACAGAGCTGGGATAAAAAACAATGTCAAGTAAATATATTTCTAGAATTACCTTATTCGTCGATCACGAGTCATAAATACATGATATTCTCTTGCCAGTTGATCGACTTGGTCAGAAGTCAAGCCAGAAAAGTAGAACATACCAACCTGCAGATTGTAATGGCTAAGTTAGTGGCATTCAACAAGACAATCATAGCAAAGCCCCTTGAACATATATTATTTATTTAAACCTGCTTAGTTATGTGTTCCCAGTTGAGTGCAGAGCCCACATCCTCAAGATTTGCAAGCAGACTAGACCGCATTTGTTGAATGCGGCTGACCATACCCTTAACAAGGAAAAAACCAGAGGAATAGAATTGGGAACAAAAGTAAACAATAGGTGAGAGAGTGGATAGTTATTATCTCAATTACCTTCACTTCACTGACCCACAGAGCTCGCAAATTTGGATCACTTAAGATGGTGGAGACCAGTAACAACCCATGAACAGGAGGGCTGCTGTACATCGCCCTAGCAATCCGCTGCAATTGGGTTCTCACAGCAAAAGCTTGTTTCACATCATTACTCAAGATGCTGGACATGAAATAGAAACAAAAGATAAGAGCTATATGTGGGTAGAGTCAAAGATAATGCTAATTAGAATATGAGCTCCCGTAACATGCTAGCCAATATTCTATGGGATAAAAATGCAAGCTTTTCAGTTTCATTTTCACTTTTAACTGCACAGATCGAGGGGTGAGCGATAATTAGAAATGTACAAATAATTACAAGTATCGGTACAGCAATTCATTAGAGAAACAAATTTATCTATATGAATCAACGAGGATCAAACAATCCAAGAATCAAGTCTAACCTGAGACAACCAACCTTCTGTCCATATAATCCCATATTCTTTGAGAAGGATTGAGCACAGCCTATTAGATGTCCATCGTCAACGAATATACGTATTGCTTGGGTGTCCTTTTCAAGATCTCCGCTAGCAAACCCTTGGTACGCCATATCGAAAAAAGGGAAATGATTCTTTTCCTGTAAATATTATTAGTTGAAGAATCTGGGGTCTGGGTAAATTGAGGGACATTCAAATTTCAATGTAGAGTTTTCAAAATTACCCTGAACTGGGATGAGATCTCTCTCCACTGCTCCTCTGTTGGATCGACACCAGTTGGATTGTGAGCACAAGGATGAAGCAGGAAAAACGAACCTTCGGGAGCATTCTTGAACAAACATGCAAAAAAAGTACACCATATCATAAACTTCAAAAAGACCCTGACCATTAAACTCAAATTTTCGACTATTTCAATGCAAACTTCTGTACTTTGAGATCTTCAATGAGACCAGCAAAGTTTAACTCCTTAGAGACGGTATCATAGTAGCGAAACATCCTCACTGGCACTCCGGCATCGCTCCAAATATTGTAATGACTAAGCATGTGCATGATAAAAAAAGAGCTCAAATCAGATAGAGGGATATATATCATTGCAGCCATAAACTCAGACTTTTAAATAGAGATGGAGAGGGGGCTCAATATAATCTACTTGGACCAAGTCGGGTTGGGTAGAAAAATTGGTGTTTGAGGATAAAAACGCCTCTGGAACTCAGCAAAGAGGCGGCAGGAACCAGTTCCAGAAATAGCTTGAAGACCAGAGACTCTTCCTTCTTTGATGACAGTGGAATCCTCCCCATACAGCAATTTCACACTCTCCTCTACAAATTTAAAACTGGCTGCAGAAGAAATGGACTCCCTGAAAATTTTGAACATTAAGGACGAGGCTGGAGGATGATAATGAACAAAAACCAAATATTAATCGCGAGGATTATGGTGATGATTACATAATGAACATAATGCAACTCACAAGAACTCATAGCCGGCAATTTTCCTCTCTGCTTCTCGAACACATTCAAGAACAACGGGTCTTCCCTCGTCGTCACGGTAAGCCCCCTTAAGAAACATGTATTTTTTTTCAGTATCAAACTCAATACTCAGAAAATAGAATTTGTTGGAGAAATAAAACTCGAAATATTAACATTACCTCTCCGAGATTGATTTTTTGTGGGTTTGTGTCAGCAAGAAAAGCCTCGGTAACACCAACGATGGGGTCCTTAAGAGCTGGTCGGATATGGTTCCACCAGACCCTTGCTGACGGCGCAGTGGAAAAGAATCGTCTTATGATCGTCGTCTTCCTCCACATTCTATTTTTTTTTCCAGCTTACCGCTCAGTCAGGCGAAGCTGCTTCCCTGGGTGTAAAGATGCAAAAGGTTCGGTTGAAGTCTTTATCTTTAGCTTTTCCTCCATAGCTCTGCTGGTTTTTCTCTGTATTACAGTGGGCAATTCTCTGGAATTTTTAGTTAGGATTGACGAAGAAGAACAAAACAGCGGTTCTCCCCCTGTTTTAATAATCACTAAAAAATAAAGTAGAATATAATCATTATTAATATTTGGGAAAAATGCAAAATAAACGAAGTCTGGAAAATAGGCAAAAAAAAAGATTCAGGCCGATTGTTTTTTAATTTTTTTTATTTTATAAATTAATTTAAAAAAATAGCAAATGATATTCAATTTACTTGAAAATTTTATCACATGTTCACCACAGTATGAGAAGATAATCTGGAAAGTTGACATATTTTCGGACGCTCGTACGATTTATTGTAATTTTATTTATTTATTTGATAAAATAATTATAATAAATCGTACAAGCGTTAGAAATCACAAAACGTTTCACATAATCTTATCATAATGGGATGAACATGTGATAAATATTTCAAGTATATTAAATATCGTTTGTTTTTTGTTTTTAAATTAATTTATAAACTGAAGAAGAAACTAAAATTAATTTTAAAAAAATAGCCAATGATATTTAATATACTTGAAATATTTATCACATGTTCATCACATTATGATAAGATTATGTAAAAAGTGTCGTGATTTTAACGCTTGTACGATTTATTATAATTATTTTATCAAATAAATAAATAAAATTACAATAAATCATACGAGCGTCCAAAAATCGTACAACTTTCCAAATTATCTTCTCATACTGTGGTAAACATATGGTAAAATTGTCAAGTAAATTAAATATCGTTTGCTATTTTTTTAAAATTAATTTATAAAATAAAAAAAAGTTTAAAAAAAAATCGGCCAGATTCCTTTTTTTGCCTTTTTTACAAACTTCTTCTCTTTTTTTTTTTTTTTTTTTTTTTTTTGTCTAAAACCAAACTCTTTTTTTTTTTCCTATTTTCTAAACATTAAGGATTATTTTGCATTATGATATTATGTGACCTTAACAGGGATGCACGTGCGCATCAAATTCAAGAAATGTTTATACGATGAGCATGAAAATAATGTAAAATTAAGAAAAGAATCTCAATTTGTTATTTATTGTTACATGAAAGATAATTTTCAAATTAAAACTACCATTGACAATAAATATAAGTTATAAAGAATTGAATTAATTAATTTGTTTACTCGAAAGTGCCGTGACATAAATAGTCAATTAAATTTGGCTAGTAAGGGTCGGCCTACTGAACTCGGGGAGAAGAAGAAAGTAAGATAGTTGAATTCTATTTTATTGAACATAACTGAGTAGGCTTTAGTTGAATTTTATATAATAAATGACTACACCATTTATTATATAAAACAATCTGAGTGAAAATAAGGTCACTGACAAAACTTTTGTCCAACAAATGTCAGCAGGATCACATAGAAAGTAGAATGACTGTTTGGAGACCAGTCAACGTGTAATGAATCATAAAGAAAACACCCTGATCAGGTTTAGAGATTTATACCCACAGACATGATATCAACACTATGTCACTACTATATCGGGTACAAATAAAATATCTTCACGCAACATAGGATGTGTACCAAGATTACAGGTCCAAAAGAGTCAAAAACTTCATTATGAAAATAATATGAAATACCGTACATGCAAAAAATAACCGTGTAAAACTATCATACATTTACTATAAAAACTTATATGCTATCTAAAAAGACATGTCAGGTTTTGTATGTGATATGTTACAAAATAATGGTTTTGAAAAATATGATGCATGTATAAATACAGTAAAAGTAACCCCTACTTGGAAGACAATTGGCTTCGAATTAGTGAAAATAACACTCTCGGGTACAAACTCAAAGTCAGCGAACTCGTCTGAACCTATAATGAAAACTTAAATCAAAATGTCATCTAAAATTTAAAAGATAATGGATGGGTCTCGTACCAGGAATAGGAAGCCAAATCAGAAAGAAACGATAAAAGGTTGCGAACTTAAAAAATGTTGCGTTTCTAGAAAATCCCTAAGCGTTGTGCAAAAATGTTGTGGTGCCAACTATTCTCTCGCGTGGGTTTAATGGGAAAATAGACTTTCTTGTCGATTTTTTGACGATCATCGACGTCTAACCCGCCAAAACCAACACATAACCCATTTTCGACCCAAAAATCAGCCAACAATTTCGAGTTTTCCAACCATAAATTGGATATTTTGACAAAAGCACAAAACCTAACAAAACAGAGGGTTAGAATCGATGTACCCTAGAAGACCATTGCTAGAACTCAAAGATTAGGACGTCATTGGCGCAAATCGGAGGTGGTGTGTCATATACCTTCTCAAAAAGAGGACATACCTATAGCAAAATAAATTGAAGTATTGTAAGAATACTGTCCGAATGCAAAAACTTTTGCCACATATTAGGTTTAGACATTGTAAAACACCGTAGACATTGCTCCAGAGTTTAGTTAGTCACCTCAGTCTAACTATTCATTTGCCAATGATAATCACTTCGATAAATCATTTTGTGCTTCTCAAATGTAGCGAACCTTTCTAAAATTTACGCACAAAAATAGGATCCCTATCACTCACAATTTCCTTCGGCATTCCATGTAACTTGCAAATAGTTTGAGCAAACACCTTAGCCAATTTAGTAGATGAAAAAGATGTAGGAAGAACAACAGAGTGAGAAAGCTTGGATAATGTATCCATAACTAGTAAAATAGCCGTGTGCGAATTTGATTGTAGTAATCCGATAATAAAATCCATACTATTCTGCAACTTAGAATGAGGAAATCCTCTGGTTTTGCCTGAGTTCTTAAGCATAACTCTTTCGAATATGGAAAACTATTGATCTCCTCCTTTAGTTTCTCCAACCAAGAGCATTTAATCAAAGAAACTGCCAAAGTCGTTGCTTTGTCCTGACCGGGCAATTCAGTTATTCAAGCCAGAGAAGAATAAGAATATAGTCTAGCTAGAGGACTCCATAACTCTACAACAAAGGAGTAAGCTACAATTTGACTTAAAAAAAAAAAGTCAAAAAGAGAAGCATACAAACATCTCATTACAAGTCAATCATAGTGTTGATTGTTAGTGCCCGTCTCAACCACCACCGGTTTGGAATGCTACTCATAGATTCTTGAATGGGAAGAAGAATGACCAAATGTCTAACCATTACAATCAAGCCGGAATGCCATGGAAGAAACTAACCCATTACAAGTTAGAAAGAGAAGCATACAACCAAACTCATTACAAGTCTATATTAGTGTTGCCTGTCAGGGCCGTCCCGATCACTACTGGTCTGAACTACGACTCGTTGATTGCCAAAGTGGGAAGAAAAGCAACCACATGTCTAACCTTTACAATCAAGCTGGAATGCCATACATTATTCAAGCTCACCTAGTGTCCTAAGATAGGATCTAACGCGCTCGCTTACTTACCATGGACTATGAGCATAAAAAGTTGCAGAGATCAACTACGCACGAAACTAAAAGTACAACCTACAAGTCTTATTACATTAAGACTCTAACCTTGAATAGATACAGACTCTGGGTCACACTACATAATACATGCAAGAGTAAATAAAATATTCTAGCCTATGTTGTGCACCAAGACATCAGGCTAACTCACCCTTCCCTTTACCTTTATTGCCCGAGTTGCTGCTATTTGGTCTTACAAAATAGAGAGGAATCATGTAATGAGATTTTATAAAGTCCCGTGAGATAAACCTTACTCTAACTATTTATAAACACATATATTTATGTTTTGATTTAGATTTATCATATTTCTTAACATTTCTCACTTTTACTTCAGTATAAGATTTATTATTTATCTTCTTTTCTTTATACATGTGTCACTTCTTTATTGGTTAGTTCTCACGTGTAACCCTATCCATCTAGACAATCTAACCAATGTCTAACCCATAAGTATCAACTATTTCTACGTGTATCCATACCTAACTCTTGCAACCAAACTTGCACATCTAGAGTGTTCAATATATTCAACACTCTAATACCATATTATATATTATACGGTTTCCTAAAATTTTACAACCCCATCATAATTGAAGAAAGAATACACCACTGGGTTCCAATGTCTACCAATGTATTCCTCCAAATAGGAAAGATCAACAAGGATTTTGATTGTACCGAGGTAAACCCTCCATCCAATTACAAAATGCATCCCACACTAATGTTTTTAGTGGATATGTATCACCCTAAATGCATAGGTTACCTACACATTGGGCACTAGGGTCAACCAATGTGCATCTACCTAGTATTCTGAGCAAGTACATTTGGCTAGCATGTTAGAAGAATTGTCACACCCTTATAATACAAACAAGATATATATACAAAAATATAATTATCTAACTCTATATATTCATAACTAATATAATTATTGCCACGACTTGCAGGTTGGCCCAAAAGAATCTGCGGGAGAGCAACCTGATCCTCCAAAAGAACCCGACCGCCCAGCCAAAGGTTGGATTTATTATTGCAGAAGGCTTATTTAAATTGAGACATGACCCACAAAGAATGGGTTGAAGTCTACGTAGCTATCACATAAAATTTAAGAAAATACAAACTCAAATAATCAAAGGAAATGATGTGTAGGAAATAAAGTAAAAAAAACTCAATAATTTATACAAACTAGAAATAAGAAAAATAAATAATAAAGAATTCCTCACTAAGGAAAGATGCAAACACTCGAAGAAATAAAGAGGAAGACAAAGGAGATCAACTCTTCATGGAACGACTTCACCTATCAACCTCCACAATCTTAACCTAAGGAAAAGGAATGGCTATTTTGGGGTGAGCGACTAGCTCGCTAGGGAACTTTATACTATACTCAAATACATGTCAAAATTGGTTTTATTCTTTTTTTTCCCCTTAAAAAATCATATGACAGTTATAAAATGCAGTGCATGAATTTACTTTAAAAAATCATTTTTCTTTTCATTTAAAAAACGGGCTCAACAAATCATCAAATCATTTATACCATTTTAAAACAAGCTCAACAAGCCATTAGTGAGATTAACAAAAACATCATGACCATGTTTAGAGATTCGAAACCTAAAGAGCACGTCATCGCCACTCTATTACTCATTTTCTTAGGGTACAAAAACATAACTTGCACGTGGCAAAATGTGTATATGATTTGACTATGATTGCTTTAGTTATTCAGTCAGATATAATAAAAAACAACTCGAGACCCGATATCAAAAAAGACACAACAAATCCTAAAAACAAATATCAGTTCATTTGGCGTATATGTATAATAAATTAAATTTAATATCATGCACTTGTAATGTAAACGTGTAAGGCGTACGTACATATACGTAAAAACTGATATCCTAGCGACCATGCCTCTAGTAAGGTTTTCATAGGTGTCGATCCACCAAAATAAGGTTTCTAAAACTAAGAAGAATATAGAAACACATGCCTCAATGTTGAAAACCGCCCTTATCGACCAGCCGAGACATCTTATCACGAACAACCATCGAAACCAGAAGTATCGTCGAAATGTATAACAATCCGACATCGACATACCAAATCAAAACACTAGGGATAAATGGTGGATCCTAAATCAACACTAGGAACCCAACCAATGACCAAATTATCCTAAATCAAAGACTTTTTGTTGACCAGACCCTTAAGTGTTCAACTAAAGACTCCAATGGTCGACCGACCCTAGCATGGGTTGACCCTAGCATCGCCACTCTATTACTCATTTTCTTAAGGTACAAAAACATAACTTGCACGTGGCAAAATGTGTATATGATTTGACTATGATTGCTTTAGTTATTCAGTAAGATATAATAAAAAACAACTCGAGACCCGATATCAAAAAAGACACAACAAATCCTAAAAACAAATATCAGTTCATTTGGCGTATATGTATAATAAATTAAATTTAATATCATGCACTTGTAATGTAAACGTGTAAGGCGTACGTACATATACGTAAAAACTGATATCCTAGCGACCATGCCTCTAGTAAGGTTTTCATAGTTGTCGATCCACCAAAATAAGGTTTCTAAAACTAAGAAGAATATAGAAACACATGCCTCAATGTTGAAAACCGCCCTTATCGACCAGCCGAGACATCTTATCACGAACAACCATCGAAACCAGAAGTATCGTCGAAATGTATAACAATCCGACATCGACATACCAAATCAAAACACTAGGGATAAATGGTGGATCCTAAATCAACACTAGGAACCCAACCAATGACCAAATTATCCTAAATCAAAGACTTTTTGTTGACCAGACCCTTAAGTGTTCAACTAAAGACTCCAATGGTCGACCGACCCTAGCATGGGTTGACCCTAGCATCGCCACTCTATTACTCATTTTCTTAAGGTACAAAAACATAACTTGCACGTGGCAAAATGTGTATATGATTTGACTATGATTGCTTTAGTTATTCAGTCAGATATAATAAAAAACAACTCGAGACCCGATATCAAAAAAGACCAACAAATCCTAAAAACAAATATCAGTTCATTTGGCGTATATGTATAATAAATTAAATTTAATATCATGCACTTGTAATGTAAACGTGTACGGCGTACGTACATATACGTAACAACTGATATCCTAGCGACCATGCATCTAGTAAGGTTTTCATAGGTGTCGATCCACCAAATAAGGTTTCTAAAACTAAGAAGAATATAGAAACACATGCCTCAATGTTGAAAACCGCCCTTATCGACCAGCCGAGACATCTTATCACGAACAACCATCGAAACCAGAAGTATCGTCGAACTGTATAACATCCGACATCGACATACCAAATCAAAACACTAGGGATAAATGGTGGATCCTAAATCAACACTAGGAACCCAACCAATGACCAAATTATCCTAAATCAAAGACTTTTGTTGACCAGACCTTAAGTGTTCAACTAAGACTCCAATGTCGACCGACCCTAGCATGGGTGACCCTAGCATCGCCACTCTATTACTCATTTTCTTAAGGTACAAAAACATAACTTGCACGTGGCAAAATGTGTATATGATTTGACTATGATTGCTTTAGTTATTCAGTAAGATATAATAAAAAACAACTCGAGACCCGATATCAAAAAAGACACAACAAATCCTAAAAACAAATATCAGTTCATTTGGCGTATATGTATAATAAATTAAATTTAATATCATGCACTTGTAATGTAAACGTGTAAGGCGTACGTACATATACGTAAAAACTGATATCCTAGCGACCATGCCTCTAGTAAGGTTTTCATAGTTGTCGATCCACCAAAATAAGGTTTCTAAAACTAAGAAGAATATAGAAACACATGCCTCAATGTTGAAAACCGCCCTTATCGACCAGCCGAGACATCTTATCACGAACAACCATCGAAACCAGAAGTATCGTCGAAATGTATAACAATCCGACATCGACATACCAAATCAAAACACTAGGGATAAATGGTGGATCCTAAATCAACACTAGGAACCCAACCAATGACAAAATTATCCTAAATCAAAGACTTTTCGTTGACCAGACCCTTAAGTGTTCAACTAAAGACTCCAATGGTCGACCGACCCTAGCATGGGTTGACCCTTATTTCTCATGGGTTCCAGGAGAGGTAGACATCTTGACAAAGGGTCCACCCTCGTTGCTCTCAAGTTGATCCGGTCGACCTTTCTCCTCCTCAAGTATAGCAAGGGTCAACCGGACTGGTCGACCCTTGCACCCCTTTGTTTCTTTCGAGGTTGAGACCTGAAAAAGTCTCGACCCTTGATTGACATTGCACCAACATTTCCCGACACCATGTCGACCGCTACGACGATGCTAGTGAAGAAATGTCGTGAAACACTTAACTTTCTTGCCATTTTCCACCTTTAATTAACGAAACAAGCTATATAAATCTCAAATCTGCTCAGATAACCTAGAAATAACCAAATGATTTGAATTTCTAAGCTCGAATCTAAAATCGACATAAACCCTAACTTTCGAACTCAAAAAGAGAGTTTAAATTTGACTTACCAGCGAAGAATTTTCAAAAACCTTGGAGATCAGAGTGACACGAACATGATCATAGCATCGAAAACACATTGTTCCACGTTCGACTTTCTTGAGAATCTAAACATTAAACCAAAATTCCCCCAACCTAATTGTGGAAAATCCAAATGCTAAACAAAACTTCACTTGCAAAAAAAAAATAATTTTCTTAACAAAAAATTTTGGATTCAACTACACGGAATCCAAAAATTTACAAAAAATCAAAGCACAAAACTTTCTCATACAAAGCTGAGGAAAAAATAGCAATCTACCTAGCACAAAACTGTTGACTTAAATAGAGTTTAAGTCTAAATATGTTTTTGATGATGTATTTGAATGATAAGTAAGTAATTTGATTATGTTTATAAAATGAGAATATTGAATTATGCATTGATTTTAAATCTGTTGGAAATGCCCTTAGAAAGGGTATTTTAGTTGTTTAACAATCGTGATTAAGTGTACAAGGTTGAAAACTCATCTGCCGATGAGTTGTTAAAAATAGACATACACCGATCGCTAAACGACAAAGCAAAGAAGGCTTCTGCCGATGGCCTTCATCTACCGATCGATAAAACAACAAAAGAAGAAGTCGTTCAAAGCCTACTTCAACCGATCGCTAGACGACATATACCGATGGAGTTTAATGCTGTTTTTGCCGATGGCATTTGAAGCTACTCCTACCGATGGCGGTTCAACGTTTATAATACAACACATACCGATGCCGGTTCAGCTCGTTAAAGTAGCACATGCCGATGGTGCTTTCAAACTGTTCCTGCCGATGAACTTTCAAGATGCATCTGCCGATGGCTTTTCAGAATACATCTGCCGATGGCTTTTCAGAATACATCTGCCGATGAAGTTTCAAGGTGCATCTGCCGATGGAGTTCAAAGCCTGCTCATGCCGATAGCTTATTCGTGTTGCATCTACCGATGGCATTTGAAGATACTCATACCGATAGCTCTTTAAAGCTGCTTCCACCGATGATCTTCTGCCAGAATTCAAAATAGCCGCGAAGCTACAGTGAGGTCATTTTCAGCATTAACTCCAGAACTTTAATGGCAACGACGACTTGCAACTTCAGACGGCAACGGCTACCTGATCTAGTACGAATGCTTCCCAACGGTAACATTTTCTATTTGAAGAAAGAAGCATTCAATTCTGAGCTAAAAAATAAGACAGAGTATTTAAGCCAAGGTTAGAGGACGAAGATCCAACTTTTGGTGAATTTATTATTGAGCCCTAACTTGCAAAAGTATCATACTCTGTATTTACCTCTACACTTCTTGATATTAACTTGAGATTTAATCCTTGTGAGAGTGTAGTCTGTGCTTGATTTTACAAACTCAAAATCTGTATAAGGCAGTGGATTGACGCCCGTCAAGTTCAATACAGATCTATAAAAGGCAGTTGATCGGAGCCTGGAATTCCGATCTGTTTATTCTCGTGAGAAGAAGGTTAAGAATCTTCAAGGGCGAGCCTTGGAGCATGGACGTAGGCAAGCTTGGCCGAACCACGTTAAAAACTGTGGTGTCAATTTTCTCTCTCTCTCTCTCTCTCTCTTATTTACTGTTTGCTCATTTGCTGTGTTCTAACAAGTTAGTAACAAAAGAGAAATTGAATAGTTTCATAAATTAATTAAAAGTCTAATTCACCCCCCCTCTTAGACAATCTCGATCTTACAATTGGTATCAGAGTAAGGTTGAATATTGTCTAAGTTGTTTATCTAGAAAATATTGTGATATTTGAAATGGCATTCAACACACACTCTACACAAATGGAAGGTCAATCTACCACTAGATCTCCATTCTTCGATGGTAATGATTATGTTTACTGGAAATCTAGGATGAGAATCTATGTTCAGTCTATGGACTATGACATATGGAATAACATAGAAAATGGTCCATACATTGCTACTAAAACAGAGAATGGTGTTAGGATCCCCAAAGCTTCACACGAACTAAATGATACTGACAAAAAGAACCTGAGCCTAAATGCCAAGGCAATAAACACCTTGTACTGTGCTCTAAATAGAGGCGAATTTAATAGAGTACAAGGGTGTGAGAGTGCTTAAGAAATTTGGCACTTATTAGAGATCACACACGAAGGCACAAACCAGGTTAAAGAGAGTAAATGAGCATGTTAGTTCATGAATATGAACTGTTTTCCATGGAAAAAGGAGAAACCATTAGTTCTATGTTTACTCGATTTACTAACATCACTAATGGTCTTAAAGCTCTTGGTAAGATTTACTCAGGTGAAGAACAGGTAAGGAAACTTCTGAGATGCCTACCGAGAGCATGGCAACCAAAGGTGACTGCCATTCAGGAAGCAAAGGATCTTAAAGCTCTAAAGCTTGAGGAGCTCATTGGATCTCTCATGACGCATGAGATCACAATGAGGTCAAATAAGAAGGAAGACCTCAAGAAAAAGGAGGCTACAAAAAGAAAAGATATTGCTATGAAAGCCTCCTCCAGTAAACAAGAGCTATCTGAGGAAGAAGAAGAAGAAGATGATGAGGATATAGCCCTCATTACAAGGAGGTTCAGAAAATTCCTCCAGAGAAAGAGAATGCAAGGAAGGAGATTTCCAAAGGTTGAGAAATCTCAAAAAGAGAAGGAGATCACCTGTTTTGGGTGTGGCAAGCCTGGCCACATGAAGGCAGACTGTCCACAGGCCAAGAAATATCCCAAGAAATTTAAGAAGAAGACTATGAAGGCCACTTGGGATGATAGT
Source organism: Begonia masoniana (assembly GCA_022432975.1). Classification (NCBI taxonomy): domain Eukaryota; kingdom Viridiplantae; phylum Streptophyta; class Magnoliopsida; order Cucurbitales; family Begoniaceae; genus Begonia; species Begonia masoniana. Next base: position 54,018,044 of record CM039502.1, read on the forward strand.
GATGGTGACACCTCCTCTTCAGAAGATGAGGAAGTTGCCAATCTATGCTTTATGGCACACGAGGATAAGGTTAGTTCTCCTTCTTCTAGTATTTTAAGTGATAGTGAAAGTGATAATGAAGATGGTGAACTAATAGATGCATTTAATGATTTGGTGAAACAATTTAGCATGTTAAAGGCCAAATACAATTTGTTGAAAAAGGACAATGCAGGTCTAATAGAAAAGCATGCCAAGGAAACTAATCTGTTTAAAAAGGAAATCACTGAACTTAAGAAGAAAATTGAGTCTTTGAATAAACTTATTCTTTGGTTCTCAAATGGTAGCAAAAACCTAACACTGCTGATAGGAAATCATAGAGCTACTCATGATAAAGCAGGTGTAGGATATGATAAGTTCAATAAAAAAAAAGTTTTTAAGAATTTCTTTGTCAAACCGTCCACTTGTCATGCATGTAATGAAGTAGGACATAAATCTTTTGAGTGTCCTTTAAAATCAAACAATATCAAATCTGGTAGTAAACTTCAATGGGTTCCTAAGGGAACCAGACCTAACTCTAGGACCCAAAAGGTTTGGGTACCAAAGAAGACAACTTGATCTTCTGTTTTGCAGGTTGATTGTTCTCCTGAAAGAAATCAATGGTACCTCGACAGTGGATGCTCGAGGGATATGACAGGAGACTCATCCAAGTTTGCAGTTGTCAACAAGAAGAAAGGAAGTGTTACTTTTGGTGGAAACCAAAAAAGGAAAATTGTTGGCATCGGCAACATAAGTAACAGCATTAATCCTATTATTGAGAATGTTTTATTAGTTGATGGATTAAAGCATAATTTATTTAGTATTAGCCAGTTATGTGATAAAGGTTATAAAGTGATTTTTAAGTCAAATTCTTGCTTGATTGAAGATGCTTCAAATGGAAAAATTCTGTTTTCTGGCTATAAGAAAGAAAATATTTATATTATTGACTTAGAGGATATTGTTATATTTGATGAAAAATGCTTTGCTGTGAATTCTTCTAATGACTGCTAGACCTGGCATAGGAGATTAGGTCACGTAGGGATGGATACCTTAGCTAAGATTACTAAGGATAATTTAGTTAGAGGGATTCCTAAGATATCCTTTAAAAAGGATAAGGTCTGTGAGGCTTGTCAAATGGGCAAGCAGATCAAATCCTCTTTTAAATCTAAGAGTGCAATCTCTATCTCTACCTCGGTCCTTCTAATATAGCAAGCTTATGAGGTAAATTCTATGCCTTTGTCATTGTTGACGACTTTTCTAGATATACTTGGGTTTATTTTCTGAAGTCTAAGGATGAGACTTTTGATACCTTTTCTAGCTTTAGGAAAAGAGTTCAAAATGAAAAGGAGCTCACCATTGTTACTATTCGTAGTGATTATGGTGGAGAGTTTGAAAATGAGAGATTTGAACTCTTGTGTCTCAAGCATGGGATTGAGCACAATTTTTCCTCCCCTAGAACCCCTCAGCAAAATGGTGTTATTGAGAGGAAAAATAGGTCCCTCCAAGAGCTAGCTCGAACTATGCTTAATGAAAACTCTCTTCCTAAGTATTTCTGGGCTGAAGCTGTTGCAACAGCCTGTTATGTGCTAAATCGGGTCTCCATAAGACCTATTCTTGAGAAAACTCCCTATGAGCTTTGGAATGGCAAAACTCCTTCTGTTAAGTACTTTAGAGCCTTTGGTAGCAAATGCTTCATTCTCAACACTAAGGATAACTTAGGAAAATTCGATTCCAAATCTGATCTTGGAATTTTTCTTGGTTATTTTCTTACTAGTAAAGCATATAGAGTATTCAATAAGAGAACTCTAGTTGTAGAGGAATCAGTTTGTAACGACCCGGGGAGGATCGCCACAAAATTCTGGACTTTTCATAAAACTTTAACTCATATTTGAACTCTTTTCTCCTTCTCCCTTTTTTTTTATTTATAACAGTATACCTAACAGGCTTAAAGACTTCAACTTAATGGTTGGAAAGTTAGTCCCTCGTACATGCTTCCATTCGACGTAGAAGATGCATGGGTCTGCATGCATCAACAGATAGACATTACATCTTCCGGATGGCACGTGCACCTCTCATGACTCATTTAAACACCCAACGGCAGATGCGAATACTCGCATCGACCGACGATCACGTGCATCTCGGGTGACCAATTTAAAACATCCACCGATAGACATGTGATATTCACGTGTTCATCTATGACGTCTTCCGACAGCTTACAAGCTCTATATCATCCGATCACTAAACGACAAGTTATTATTTACATCATCCAGTGAGGGAATATACTTCATCTTCCGGTGAAATAGGGAACATCATCCGATGGACATGTGCTCCCCACGTGCATAATTAAAACATGACTCGGTCACTAAACGACAAGGAAACCCTCACATCGTCCGATGGCTAAACACTCTATATCTGTCGATCGCTAGACGAAAAAATGGCACTTTCATCATCCGATGGCTAACACTCTACATCTGCCGATCGCTAGACGACAAAATAGCACTTTCATCATCCGATGGCTAAACACTCTACATCTGCCGATGACGTCAGCCGGATGAATGCCTCATCCAGCTTCTATCTTATGGCAGTAAAACACTATGATCATCAAACAACCTCATCCAACAGAAAATACTACAACTCACCCAAATCTTAACCTGGGAATTATAAACCCTAATGAGTGAAAACCATATCCCATACAAGATACACATAGCGGAAGGCTTAAGCAAAACAGACCATTCAATGATCCTTAAAATCGTTAACAGACTCTGAAGTCAAACCATTAAAAATCCGAATCTCCTTGTTATAAGTAAACTCTATTCTACTTAGTCATCTGTTTATCATAAACTTCTCCGACTTACTATGGGTATAACAAGGGAACTTGATCGCCTATCCAGCCTTCACTGTCACACTGAGCATCCTCCAGCAACCAAGCTTAGACATCTTCATTGACCTTGAGTTCCTCACCTGAAAACTCGTCACCTACATCATAAGGTTTAAACTATAAGCCTAATACTTAGTAAGGAATGCAACACTAACATGGATGCATGAATGCATAATTTGGGAAAATCACATGCTCATAAGTCTTTTCTTGTTCATGTCTTTGCTCGTAATCATCATTCATAGTCATGGATCAAAATCATCATTCATAATCATTGATCATATTCATCATTCATAATCATTGATCATATTCATCATTCATAGTCATTGATCATATTCATCATTCATAATCATTGATCATATTCTTTGTTTAGGTTCTGTGGATCAAGAGAGGATTTGTGCCGGTAAAGGGGGTTCGACAGTGAGTTTGATCTTGTTCCCTACTGCGGGTCGTATTCATATGTCCTTCTTTGGACTGTGACATACGCCGAACCGCCCCCAACCCTCACTTAATCCACGTTGCATAAGTCTTATATATATACTTATATACATACATATCTTGTTCATGGAAAACATGCGTTAAAACATTTTCTTATGTTTGAGAAACATTCATGATGCATGAACACGAGAACTTTTAACTCATCAAACTATGACAATGATCATACCAGAGTAGACAACTTCACATTCACTAGCAGGTCATCAAATAGTATAACTCGCAACATACATAAATCCTTCAAGCGCAGACAAGCTCATTATCATAAGGTAAACATTAGGCATCTCAACCTAGTACTCCCACGATGTAGGGCTCTATTAGTCGGAAACCTTAATACATTCACTTACTTGGTCTCCTTAGCACTTGAGCTCATTTCTCTTCAAACTTCTTCACCTAAACATTTACATTGCAGTAGTTAAAACAAAATCCTAATAGTTCTAATCTCGAGTTATCCTAAGATCTAATAGCTAAGAGTCCTTCCCGAGTTCTTAGTTTAATACTCAATGTAACCCGAAATCCAAAAATCAAAACAGACGGATTCGATAATGATAACTCAGGGTTGGTTGTTTTAAATGTCCGGAATCGATTCGGAATGATATTACCAGTCTCGGGTTTCAAAATGTTCTTATTAATATTCGGCCATTGAAGAATCCAAACTTCAATACAGAGCTAAAAATAGGGCTAATAAACTAACAAATAGCCACATTGTCTAATGCATACCTCAGGCGCAGAGTGGTCGAGTGGTGGCGGAGTAAACCGGCCGTCAAGGAGAGTTTGCTGATAGTAGAGAGTAAGGACTTGCGAGAGAAGAAATCACCGGAAAGGGTGGTGTCGGCTACAGTGGTTTAAATGAGGTTTAAATCTTTTCCTTTTTCTTTAAATACTGGCCTCAATCCTCCATTATTACAACTTTGCCACTCAACCTAGTTTAGATCCACATGTAATTAATTATTCTTGGTATAAGTCCTAAACTGTAAAGATTAAATATTTATGACTGTTAGTACAGTTAAGAAAATCACCTGGCCGTTGACTCGGGTGTTACATCCACCCCTCCTTAAACAAAATTTTCGTTCCCGAAAATTGATCAAATAAACAACTCTGGATACTTGTCTAACATGTCCTGTCGCCGCTCCCACGTGGCTTCCTCTATGCCATGATGCTTCCATAAAACTTTGACCAACGGAATCTCTTTATTCCTCAGAGTCTTAACTGCGGATTCCAATATCTGCACTGGCTTCTCTTCATATGTTAGCGTCGGCTCAATCTCAAAATCCACTGATTTAACAACTTGTGTAGGGTCCCGTATGCATTTCCTTAACATTGACACATGGAAGACATTATGAACTTTATCTAATGATGGAGGCAACTGCAGTCGGTAAGCTGCACTACCAATCCTAGCCAAAACAGGGAATGGTCCAATAAATCGTGGATTGAGCTGTCCCTTCCTGCCAAATCTTAGTACTCCTTTAAATGGTGAAACCTTCAGAAAAACTTCATCACCAACAGCAAATTCAAGATCTCTCCTCCTTTGGTCTGCATAACTTTTCTGTCGGCTTTGTGCAGTAATCATCCTCCTCTTAATAGTGGCAATCTTGTCTGACATCTGTTGTAACATCTCGGGACCTATGAGTTTTGCTTCACCAACTTCATCCCAATATAGAGGTGATCTACATTTCCTACCATACAACGCCTCATAAGGTGCCATGCCAATGGTGGACTAGTAGCTGTTGTTGTAGGAGAACTCAACCAGGGGTAAGTATCTACTACAGGATGACTGGAAATCTAGTACACACGCCCTCAGCATGTCCTCAAGTATCTGGATAGTCCTTTCAGATTGACCATCTGTCTGTGGGTGGAAGGCAGTACTGAAGGTTAACTTTGTACCTAATGCGTCTTGTAAACTTTTCCAAAACCGGGAGGTGAACCTAGGGTCACGATCAGAGACAATAGATGCAGGAATTCCATGCAACCTAATAACTTTTTGTACATAAAGATCAGCAAGCTGGTCCATCGAGTAGGTTGTCCTTACTGGTAAGAAATGGGTTGATTTTGTCAATCTATCAATCACAACCCAAATACTATCATGTCCTTTAATTGTCTTAGGTAATCCTACAACGAAATCCATAGCTATGTGTTCCCACTTCCACTCGGGAATAGGTAAAGGCTGAAGGGTACCTCCTGGACGTTGGTGCTCAGCTTTAACCTGTTGGCAAACCAAACATGACTCTACATACTTAGCAACATCTCTCTTTAAGTTTGGCCACCAATAGAGTAACTTCATGTCTCGATACATCTTGGTGCTTCCAGGATGCACAGAAAAGGGAGACGAATGCGCCTCAGCCAAGATTAGCTTACGTAATTCTTCATCATTAGGGACATACCATCTATTTCCAAACTTCAGAATCCCCTCCTTGGAAAGACTAAACTCGGAGGTGGTGTCCTTCACCTTGTTCATCAAACTGTTATTCTCCTCAGAGTCCTTCTGTTGTGCCTCTTTGATCTTTTCTAAAACCGTTGGTTGAATGGTCAAATCGGCAAGTAAGGTTGATAACTCTGGAACTATCTCCAATTCAAACCTCTGAACTTCTGTCCTCAAAGGTATAGTCATAGTTAATACAACGGGTTGCATTGTTGTTGACATCCTGCTCAATGCGTCAGCTACAGAGTTAGCCTTACCCGGGTGATACTTGATCTCAAAGTCGTAATCCTTAACAAATTCCAACCAACGCCTCTGTCTCATGTTCAATTCCTTTTGTGTAAAGAGGTACTTCAGACTTTTATGGTCAGAAAACACCTCACACTGCTGTCCATATAAGTAGTGCCTCCATATCTTCAAAGCAAAAACGACAGCGGCTAATTCTAAATCATGGGTGGGGTAGTTCTGTTCGTAACTCTTTAATTGCCTAGAGGCATACGCTACAACCTTGCCTTCTTGCATCAAAACACAGCCCAAACCAACTTTAGATGCATCACAATATACGCTAAACTTTCCTTCATCGGTTGGGAGAGTCAATACCGGGGCTGTTGTTAACTTCACCTTCAATGTCTGGAAGCTATTCTCACAAGCTTCGGTCCAAGAATATTTATTGTCCTTCTTTGTCAAATTCGTCAGGGGCTTAGCTATCATAGAAAATCCTTTGATGAACTTTCTGTAATAGCCTGCCAATCCAAGGAAACTGCGAACCTCACTGGCATTCTTTGGTTGTGGCCAATCCTTTACTGCCTGAATTTTGGTCAGGGTCCACTGATATGCCATTAGCAGAAACTACATGGCCAAGAAAATTAACCTTGTCCAACCAAAATTCACACTTGGACAATTTGGCATAAAGCTAGGTGCTCCTCAATGTTGTCAAAACTATTCTTAAATGCTCTGCATGGTCAGCTTCTGTCCGTGAGTATATCAGGATATCATCTATGAACACAATTACAAATTTGTCCAAATACTCCCGAAACACACGATTCATTAAGTCCATAAAGGCTGCAGGTGCATTGGTCAGTCCAAATGACATGACCAAGAATTCGTAGTGTCCATAACGGGTTCTGAAGGCCGTCTTTGGTATATCTCCTTCCTTAACCTTCAGTTGGTAATAACCTGAACGTAAATCTATTTTTGAAAACACTTTTGCTCCTTGCAATTGGTCAAACAAATCATCAATTCGGGGTAAGGGGTACTTATTCTTGATCGTCAACTTATTTAGCTCCCTATAGTCTATGCACATTCTAAGGGAACCATCCTTCTTCTTGACAAATAAGACAGGTGCACCCCAAGGGGAACTACTAGGGCGTATGAATCCTTTGTCTACTAATTCCTGTAGTTGGACTTTTAACTCCTTTAACTCAACAGGTGCCATACGGTAAGGGTTCTTAGATACCGGTAATGCCTCGGGATATGTATCAATTACAAACTCTATTTCTCTATCAGGTGGTAATCCTGGCAAATCATCCAAGAATGCCTTAGGGAACTCTCTGACTATGGGGATATCTTGTAACTCTATCTTATTCTTCACCCGATCATCCATTATGCTAGCTAAGTAACTCTCACAACCACTTTTCAGTAACCGGAAAATTTCTAGTGAGGATATAATCGGTATTTTGCTTATCTTAGGAATAGCTTGGAAGGAATAATGATCACCATTTGGGGGTCGAAAATCAACCATCCCAGATCTACAACTTATTGTGGCATAATGCCTAAATAACCAATCCATTCCTAATATCACCTCGTATCCTTTCATGTCAATTACAATCAGTTCCACATATAGTTTCTTACTCCCTAAGGACACAACATCACCTTTAACAATCTGTTCAGAATGTAGGGACTTCCCTGATGGTAACATAACATCATATGGCCTTTCGGCTGGTAAGGGTTCTAAGTTGCGATTGCACACAAACAAGGTTGATATGAATGAGTGCGTGGCTCCTGTATCTATAAGTGTGTAAGCAGCAAAACCACAGATCATAATGGTACATGTTATGACTATATGCTGCACGGCTTCCTCATCCTCCATCATTGCATAGACTCTTGGTGCTACCCTTGCACGGTTCGGATCTGGCGGCATGGGGCAGTCTCTGACTATATGTCCAACCTTATCACATCTGAAACAGCGGCCAGAAAGCAACTTGCATTCGCCGGGGTGGTTCTTCTGGCAGGTGGGGCATAAGGGTGCCAGCGGCCTCTTTCCTTTTCCTTGATCATCATTCTGGTTGAGGGGTCTCTTTATTCCTTGTTGTTGTTGCGGTGGTCCCCTGTTCTGTTGTGGCTGCCAACCTTTGTTCTGACGTGGCGGCGGCTGAGTGTCCTTTGTGAGTTTCCTTGGCTGCTCACGCTGTGCATATGCTGTCATCTCTGCCTCTTCTAGCTCCAAGGCCTTAGCCGTCACTTCACCATAAGGTACATTGTGTATCCCAGCAGTCTTCACTTTCATGTACAGACTCGGCTTCAGTCCTTGAACAAATTGGTAAATCTTGTCCTCATCATCCTCAATCATACGGGGAGCAAACCGTGATAAGGCATCAAATTTGCATATGTAATCCGTCACGGAGCCAGTTTGTCGCAGATTCATGAACTCCTTCTTCTTGTTGGCCCGAACAGTTCTATTGAAGTACTTGTCAAAGAAAGCAGTCTTGAATATCTCTCAGGTCATAGCTTCGGCATTAGCGGTGTTCTGGATCGAGTCCCACCAATGCCTTGCACTTAACTCCAAATGAAAGACAGCATAGGTGACCTTATCTCCCTCATCAACCTTTGCATACTTAAACATGTCTTCTATCTTTTGAATCCACTCTTCAGCATAGATAGGATCTGAAACATGTCCATTAAACACCGGGGGTCGAAGCCGGTGGAAGCGCTCACCCCCATGATCATGAGTTGCATTAGTACTGGAGTTGCCTTGTTCCTCCCTAGCAGTCATCAGTCGTTCTATCTGGTGAGATTGGCGCATGACCAACTCTGTCAACTGAGCAATAGCATTGCTATCCTCATTAGTCTCTCTCTGCTGACCTCTAACCATTTTGGGATTCCTAGACAAATCATTATAGATATATCTTAACTTAATGACATATACTGAAATCATAAATACTTACAGTTGTTGGAGTGTGCTCATGTGACAGTCAGTGCTGGAAGGCAGTCTGCAGAATCGGTTTTAGAACCCGGTTTTGCTCTGATACCATAATTGTAACGACCCGGGAGGATCGCCACGAAATTCTTGACTTTTCATAAAACTTTAACTCATATTTGAACTCTTTTCTCCTTCTCCCTTTTTTTTCTTTATAACAGTATACCTAACAGGCTTAAAGACTTCAACTTAATGGTTGGAAAGTTAGTCCCTCGTACATGCTTCCATTCGACGTAGAAGATTGCATGGGTCTGCATGCATCAACAAATAGACATTGCATCTTCGGATGGCACGTGCACCTCTCGTGACTCATTTAAACACCCAACGGCAGATGCGAATACTCGCATCGACCGACGATCACGTGCATCTCGGGTGACCAATTTAAAACATCCACCGACAGACATGTGATATTCACGTGTTCATCTATGACGTCTTCCGACAGCTTACAAGCTCTATATCATCCGATCACTAAACGACAAGTTATTATTTACATCATCCGGTAAGGGAATATACTTCATCTTCCGGTGAAATAGGGAAACATCATCCGATGGACATTTGCTCCCCACGTGCATAATTAAAACATGACCCGGTCACTAAACGACAAGGAAACCCTCACATCGTCCGATGGCTAAACACTCTATATCTGCCGATCGCTAGACGACAAAATGGCACTTTCATCATCCGATGGCTAACACTCTACATCTGCCGATCGCTAGATGACAAAATAGTACTTTCATCATCCGATGGCTAAACACTCTACATCTGCTGATGACGTCAGCCGGATGAATGCCTCATCCAGCTTCTATCTTATGGCAGTAAAACACTATGATCATTAAACAACCTCATCCAACAGAAAATACTACAACTCACCCAAATCTTAACCTGGGAATTATAAACCCTAATGAGTGAAAACCATATCCCATACAAGATACACATAGCGGAAGGCTTAAGCAAAACAGACCATTCAATGATCCTTAAAATCGTTAACAGACTCTGAAGTCAAACCATTAAAAATCCGAATCTCCTTGTTATAAGTAAACTCTATTCTACTTAGTCATCTGTTTATCATAAACTTCTCCGACTTACTATGGGTATAACAAGGGAACTTGATCGCCTATCCAGCCTTCACTGTCACACTGAGCATCCTCCAGCAACCAAGCTTAGACATCTTCATTGACCTTGAGTTCCTCACCTGAAAACTCGTCACCTACATCATAAGGTTTAAACTATAAGCCTAATGCTTAGTAAGGAATGCAACACTAACATGGATGCATGAATGCATAATTTGGGAAAATCACATGCTCATAAGTCTTTTCTTGTTCATGTCTTTGCTCGTAATCATCATTCATAGTCATGGATCAAAATCATCATTCATAATCATTGATCATATTCATCATTCATAATCATTGATCATATTCATCATTCATAGTCATTGATCATATTCATCATTCATAATCATTGATCATATTCTTTGTTTAGGTTCTGTGGATCAAGAGAGGATTTGTGCCGGTAAAGGGGGTTCGACAGTGAGTTTGATCTTGTTCCCTACTGCGGGTCGTATTCATATGTCCTTCTTTGGACTGTGACATTCGCCGAACCGCCCCCAACCCTCACTTAATCCACGTTGCATAAGTCTTATATATATACTTATATACATACATATCTTGTTCATGGAAAACATGCGTTAAAACATTTTCTTATGCTTGAGAAACATTCATGATGCATGAACACGAGAACTTTTAACTCATCAAACTATGACAAGGATCATACCAGAGTAGACAACTTCACATTCACTAGCAGGTCATCAAATAGTATAACTCGCAACATACATAAATCCTTCAAGCGCAGACAGCTCATTATCATAAGGTAAACATTAGGCATCTCAACCTAGTACTCCCACGATGTAGGGCTCTATTAGCCGGAAACCTTAATACATTCACTTACTTGGTCTCCTTAGCACATGAGCTCCTTTCTCTTCAAACTTCTTCACCTAAACATTTACATTGCAGTAGTTAAAACAAAATCCTAATAGTTCTAATCTCGAGTTATCCTAAGATCTAATAGCTAAGAGTCCTTCCCGAGTTCTTAGTTTAATACTCAATGTAACCCGAAATCCAAAAAACAAAACAGACGGATTCGATAATGATAACTCAGGGTTGGTTGTTTTAAATGTCCGGAATCGATTCGGAATGATATTACCAGTCTCGGGTTTCAAAATGTTCTTCTTAATATTCGGCCATTGAAGAATCCAAACTTCAATACAGAGCTGAAAACAGGGCTAATAAACTAACAAATAGCCACATTGTCTAATGCATACCTCAGGCGCAGAGTGGTCGAGTGGTGGCGGAGTAAACCGGCCGTCAAGGAGAGTTTGCTGATAGTAGAGAGTAAGGACTTGCGAGAGAAGAAATCGCCGGAAAGGGTGGTGTCGGCTACAGTGGTTTAAATGAGGTTTAAATCTTTTCCTTTTTCTTTAAATACTGGCCTCAATCCTCCATTATTACAACTTTGCCACTCAACCTAGTTTAGATCCACATGTAATTAATTATTCTTGGTATAAGTCCTAAACTGTAAAGATTAAATATTTATGACCGTTAGTACAGTTAAGAAAATCACCTGGCCGTTGACTCGGGTGTTACACAGTTCATGTTAACTTTGATGAGTCCCCTCAACACACAATCAATGTGGATGAGGATGTCACTTTGAAAAATCATTTGGACTCTCTTTCCTTAGAAAAACCCTCAGATTCACTTCAAGTAGAAAAATCCTTAGAACCCTCCTCTACTTCTCTAGATATTGTTCCTGTCAAGGATGAAAATCCTACTCTCCCTAGAGATTGGAAATATGTCAGAAACCATCCAATAGATGAAGTCTTAGGTGATCCTTCATTAGGAGTAAAGACTAGATCCTCTCTTAGGAATCTCTATGCCAACGTGGCATTTATTTCTCAAGTAGAGCCTAAGAAGTTTGAAGAGGCCGAGAATGATGAGTATTGGATTTTAACTATGTAAGAAGAGCTAAATCAATTTGAAAGGAGCAAGGTATGAGAACTTGTTCCACGGCCTATGGATCATCCCATTATTGGAACTAAATGGGTTTATAAGAACAAATTGGATGAAAATGGGATTGTTGTGAGAAACAAGGCTAGACTAGTTGCTAAGGGATACTCTCAAGAAGAGGGTATTGATTTTGAGGAATCTTTTGCCCCTGTAGCTAGATTAGAGTCAATTAGGATGCTTCTTGCTTTTGCTTGCTACAAAAACTTCACACTCTTTCAAATGGATGTAAAGAGTGCATTTTTAAATGGTTTTATTACAGAAGAAGTTTATGTTGAGCAACCCTTAGGTTTTGAAGCTTTTGATAAACCCGACTATGTCTATAAATTAAGGAAAGCTCTCTATGGTCTTAAACAGGCTCCTAGAGCTTGGTATGATAGGTTGAGGAACTTCCTTGAGGAAAGGAATTTCAAAAAGGGTAACACCGACTCAACTCTATTTACCATGCAAAAGGATAATGATATTCTGTTAGTTCAAATTTATGTCAATGACATTATTTTTGGTTCAACTAATGTCAACATGTGTAATGAGTTTTCCTCCCTCATGCAAAATGAATTTGAGATGAGTATAATGGGGGAGTTAAAATTCTTCTTAGGATTTTAGATTAGCCAATCTCCTGATGGAATTTTCTTTTGCCAAGAAAAATACATCAAGGAGCTCTTAAAGAAATTTGGTTTAGATTCTGTCAAATCTTCTAGAACTCCTATGAGTACCACAACAAAATTGGACAAAGATGAAAACGGTATAAGTGTGGACATTAAGAAATATCGTGGTATAATTGGTTCTTTGTTATATCTGACTGCTAGTAGGCCAGATATTCTATTTAGTGTTTGTCTTTGTGCTAGATTTCAAGCTGCCCCTAAGGAGTCTCACTTAACTGCTGTAAAAAGGATTTTCAAATATTTGAGTGAGACTTATGATTTAGAATTATGGTATCCAAAGGGTACTTCTTTTGATCTGGTTGGATATTAAGATTCTGACTATGCTGGAAGTCTAGTTGATAGGAAAAGCACCAGTAGAACATGTCAGTTCCTTGGTGAATCTCGTCTCCTGGTATTCAAAGAAACAGAATTCTGTTGCATTGTCAACTGCTGAGAGTGAATATATTGCTGCAGGCAGTTGTTGTGCACAAATGCTTTGGATGAAGCAAACTCTAGTGGACTATAATCTGTTCTATGATAGGATTCTTATTCGGTGTGATAACACCAGTGCTATCAATATTTCCAAAAATCCCATTCAGCACTCTAGAACTAAGCATATTGATGTTAGATATCACTTCATTCGTGATCATGTTCAAAGAGGAGATATATCTTTAGAATTTGTTAATTCAGCAGACCAACTAGCAGACATCTTTACCAAGCCTTTGGATGAAAAATCTTTCAATAATATTAGAATAAGGTTAAGCCTCATTCGAGAAGATAAAAACTAAGATTATTTCTTTGTTGGTAAATGTTGTGTAATAGAGCTGTTTTTAGTTGTGAGGGCATCGGTAGAAGCAACGTTGTTCAATGGGCATCGGAAGATGCATATGCATCGGTAGATGCAGTGTTTTCTATAGGCATCGGTAGATGCAGTGTTTTTCATAGGCATCGGAAGATGCATTTCTATCGGTAGGTATCGGATGATGAATTCTTAATCTGCCGACACGTGTGACCCATCGGGCTAATCGGTTTTACACATGTGTCTTCATCTCGTCGGGCGATACCCCTTTCATTTAAACTCTGCTTCTTTTCAAAGACGCTTCACATTTCGCGCTCTTTCAGAAAAAACCCCTTCCCTACCAATCGTTTCTCTCGAGTCCTATCTCTCCAATGGAGTTTCCAGGTTCATCTTCTCGCGCTGCTAAGGAACCGGCCAAGAAGAAGGCCAAAGTATCAGCACGTCCTCCCCGAGAGATTCCTCGTGCCAAAGAATGGCCATCTCTTTTCTTTCTCTCTAAGGCTGCTGAGTTAAGGTACCATGATGACTACAGGTACAAAACTTTAATTCCCAGTCGAGGGATTTACTTTGATGACTTAGCAGGTATGGATATTATAGAACCCTTGAAGGATCTTAGGTTGTTAGGTTTATTTGAAGTCGAATCATACTATTACCCTGAGGCAATCAAAATGTTCTATGCAAATATGAGTTTTACTTCAGATTTCTCTATTATAAGGAGCTATGTGTATAGCAAACATATAGAGATTACCCCCAGTTCATAAATGCCCTTTTGGAGTGCTCCCATTTAGATAGTCGCCCCTACCAGTATATGACCGGGTCTGAGCCTCCTTTCTTTGGTACATCTGAGGGTCTAAGTTTTCTACAGCTTATAGTTCTTGACCCAAACCATACCCCAGATTCTCTTAAAGGCAAACACCTGACTGCAAGAGCCAGGTTGTTTCATCAGATGATAGGATACAATATTATCTCTAAGGGTGGTCACCATGATGAGGTGAGTGCAATGGAGCTTTTTGTTCTGTTTGCACTGTACCAAAAGGCCCCCTTCAATCTTGGATATGTTGTGCTTCGAAGGATGATTCAGGCTGTGACATCCAGGGCTACCTCCTTTCCCTACAACCTGCTTCTCATGAGGATATTTATGCAGCTTGAGGTTGTATTTCCAGATGATGAGGACCCCTTTCGTCTTCAACCCACAAGTTATTATTCCAAGACCACTCTGAGCAAAATGGGAATAAAGAAAACAAGAACAGGGGAGCTTGTTTTGAATGTTCCTAAGAGAAATACTGCTAAGGCCGCAGTTGCCAAAAAGGGGAAGAGACAACTTATCTTGCCAGAGGAGTCCACTGCTGAAGGAGGGGATGACTCTGAGATTCCTGCTTTTGGTAATTCCCTTTCTCAATCTTAGGCTTCTAACTTCCAACCTCCTCCTCTAGTGCAAAGGTGTCATGCCCCTATCTCTAGAGCCCATGTTTCAGAGGCAATCTCTACTCCTTCATCTGTGCCTCTACCCCTTCCAGAGAATCCTCCATCTCCTCCACCTGCCCTTCTATTACCGGTTGTGCCTCCTGCTCCTTCATCTCCAGTCCAACAGGATATTGCTCCTTCATCACCAGTCCAACCACCTCCTTCAGTCCAATTACCTCCTCCAAGTTCAACTGCTTCTCAAGTTCCAATCCCTTCACCTCCTTCACCTGCACTTTTGATGCCTTCACTACCTGCCCTTCCACCTATCCCCCTCACTCCTCAAGTACCAGTATTCTCATCCATTCCCTCAGTACCACCAGCCACTCCTCTAACTTATCAGAGGAGATTTTCGATGAGTGAGACTCAGTATACTGAGATGAAGGCTTCTATTGACCGCATTGAGACTGCTCTCAGCTCCATTGAAAGTAGGATTGAACAGTCTCTTGATGCCAAGCTAGCCAAGAATCAAAAAGACATCCGCACAGATTTAGATACAGGTCTTGGTTTGTTGTCTCAGAAAGTGGATGCTGATAGGCGAATGGTTGTCAGGGAACTTGAGTCACTCCGCTCTTCAATTGACAATCTGACTCCTGCACCCGAACCAGATTCCTCCAGTTCAATCAGTATCTCAGAGGCTTGTTATGAAGATCTCTTTCTTCCATTTTCCCGGCCTGAAGTTTATGAAGATGTGCGTTTCATGTCGTTGGATCTTCAGGAGGCTGAACTAGCCTTTTCCTCTCCTGTTGTTCCTACTGCTGGTCTGTCTATCGAGTCTCCTCCATGTATGGACATGGTGGTGTATCAAGGTCCCTCTACCTCTGTTGCTCCTCAGCCAGAGACTACTCCATGCCTGGAACTCGTGCCTTATCAACCACCCCTCTCTCTTGATATTCACTCACTTCCAGTACTTGTCGATGCTTATCTCAATTCGAACTGTGAAGTGCCCGCTTGGATTAGCCAAGCTTTTTGGGCACATTTTGTAGCCTTCTTTAAATAAAATACTTGATTTAATGTGTACACATTTCTTGATTTTCTAATGCCATTAATCTGATGTTTTTCTAAATTGTGTTGAATCCATTATTTCTGTTTTCTATCTGATTGTTTTTTTTTATAATGTCAATGGGGGAGAATATATATTTGATTGATATTGGATATGCTGTAGAATATGTTACTATGATTTGTGTTTGCATATTTTGGAAGAATATGAAAATCTGGATATATGCATGTTTTTTAACTCTGGTATGCTCCGTGTTTGCTTTTAAGCATATATGCATTTGCTATGGGGGAGCTAGGATTATGGGGGAGAGTAACATTTAATCAAATTGATGCTAATATTTTGTCATTATCAAAAAGGGGGAGATTGTTGACTTAAATAAAGTTTAAGTCTAAATATGTTTTTGATGATGTATTTGAATGATAAGTAAGTAATTTGATTATGTTTATAAAATGAGAATATTGAATTATGCATTGATTTTAAATCTATTGGAAATGCCCTTGGAAAGGGTATTTTAGTTGTTTAACAATCGTGATTAAGTGTACAGGGTTGAAAACTCATCTGCCGATGAGTTGTTAAAAATAGACATACACCGATCGCTAAACGACAAAGCAAAGAAGGCTTCTGCCGATGGCCTTCATCTACCGATTGATAAAACAACAAAAGAAGAAGTCGTTCAAAGCCTACTTCAACCGATCGCTAGACGACATATACCGATGGAGTTTAATGCTGTTTTTGCCGATGGCATTTGAAGCTACTCCTACCGATGGCGGTTCAACGTTTATAATACAACACATACCGATGCCGGTTCAGCTCGTTAAAGCAGAACATGTCGATGGCGCTTTCAAGCTGTTCCTGCCGATGAACTTTCAAGATGCATCTGCCGATGGCTTTTCAGAATACATCTGCCGATGAAGTTTCAAGGTGCATCTGTCGATGGAGTTCAAAGCCTGCTCATGCCGATAGCTTATTCGTGTTGCATCTACCGATGGCATTTGAAGATACTCATACCGATAGCTCTTTAAAGCTGCTTCCACCGATGATCTTCCGCCAGAATTCAAAATAGCCGCGAAGCTACAGTGACGTCGTTTTCAGCATTTACTCCAGAACTTTAATGGCGACGACGACTTGCAACTTCAGACGGCAACGGCTACCTGATCTAGTACGGATGCTTTCCAACGGTAACATTTTCTATTTGAAGAAAGAAGCATTCAATTCTGAGCTAAAAAATAAGACAGAGTATTTAAGCTAAGGTTAGAGCACGAAGATCCAACTTTTGGTGAATTTATTATTGAGCCCTAACTTGCGAAAGTATCATACTCTGTATTTACCTTTACACCTCTTGATATTAACTTGAGATTTAATCCTTGTGAGAGTGTAGTCTGTGCTTGATTTTACAAACTCAAAATCTGTATAAGGCAGTGGATTGATACCTGTCAAGCTCAATCCAGATCTGTAAAAGGCAGTTGATCGGAGCCCAGAATTCCGATCTGTTTATTCTCGTGAGGAGAAGGTTAAGAATCTTCAAGGAGGAGTCTTGGAGCGTGGACGTAGGCAAGCTTGGCCGAACCACGTTAAAAACTGTGGTGTCAATTTTCTCTCTCTCTCTCTCTCTCTCTCTCTTATTTACTGTTTGCTCATTTGCTGTGTTCTAACCAGTTAGTAACAGAAGAGAAATTGAATAGTTTCATAAATTAATTAAAAGTCTAATTCACCTCCCCCTCCCTCTTAGACAATCTCGATCTTACAAAAACTTCTGAATTTCACCATGTGGAACTTCAAAGCTATCCGTTAAGCAATCAACTAAGATATTACATGTAGCTAAATGCTAACGATTCAAGAAGCTTTGAGACAACACAAAACAAGTTGACTTTGAATAACACAAAAATTGACTCAAAATTAATAAATATAAAAGTTGGCAATTATTACAATTATCTCTAAACAATAATGTGTCTTTATCACTACCTAGAGGTAGGCCCGACATAAATGTCAGATCGAATGACCAAATCATCGAATAGAACTCGATCACACAACTCAAGACTTCGTTTACAACATAAAACTTAAACATAGATTAAGTTTTAGCACACAAGAGATGAGTCCAAATCCATATAATGATAACAAAATAATAAGATAGTGCAATAGTTAAAATCCAAACAGTATTGAGCAAGGAAATAAATTGTGTGATGACCTTAGTTAATATTAACTATAATAATCACAGTTAGAATAATTAATATGATTAGAAGGGACATAAAACACTTCCTATAATAAAAGTGAAAATTGCTTATTGGAGCACATATGAGTGTAAATTCAATAACAAATGCTGTGGTGATCGATTAATTCTAAAACTTTACAGTGCTAAACTAAGCACATAATAAAAGAGAAAAGATTTTGAATGAAAGGATTTAGACTTATGCAATAAAATTTATTCAATTTTAAAGTTGATAGATCTATATTAGCTTTAAAACTACATTGTTTGGGTAAATCACTCTAAATTGAATTTTAGAGTGCGGATTTGGAGAAAGTCATTGAAGAGAAAATATTCTTAATATCTTGAAGTATATAACAATGAAATAAATTAGACAACCAATGAGGTAGTGCCATGTGTCACAATTGCATTTGTGATTAATCATGTGATTAAGGTGTAACTATGTTAATCTTGGTGATTAGCTTAAACTAATCTAAATTAATTAGTTTAAGCTAAGTATGATTATAGGATAATTAATAGGGTATTTTTGTAATAATCTATGCAAGGAAGGATAAAATTGTACATTTTAATGGATAAATTGGACAAAAGGGTACTTTTACCCTAAGAGCTCTCTAGAAAGGTTGAGAGATGATCAGCACATTTCGTGCTTCCAAGGTGAAGAAACAAAGGAAAAAAGAAAGAGAAGAAGAAAAAGAAATAAAAAATGGATAAAATGGAAGAATTGACCTTCCATCTCTTGAGGAAAGTTCTTCCTCTCATCAAGAGGATCCATTTGAGCTAAGAATCAAATGGTGAAAGTGAAGATTAAAGGTCTTCAAGAGGTAAGAACTCTACTCTTTGTGATTTGTTCAAACTATGCCTATTCACATAGTTAAGATGGTGAAAGTGAGAAGATTGGGAATTATATCATGAACTTCATAGATTACATGATTGAAAATGAGTATGAAATAACTATGCTTGAAGAATGAATTTGATTATTTTAGATTATAAAAGATATGAAATAGCTATAATGATGAGTATTGGACATAAACAAACGTCAAATGCTTTAGATAAAGAAGCATGAATTAAATAATTGGATAGTTTTATCAAATGTTATTTGGAGGATTTATTATGTGGAATAGATATTTTGATGAATTATTGAAGGAATGGAAGTAGTCTAACTTGATAAATATAATGTTAATTTTAGTGATTAATAAAGTTTAACACATATTTTATAAATTGTGAGCATTAATGAATAATATGCTTAATGATGGTTTGAAATAGAATAACATGTCTAGTGAATTGTAAAGATAAGATAATTGAGTTTAGACATTAATAAGATATGTCTAGTTAGTTTTGGTTATAAACCATAATATAAGTGTGTGCAATGGTATTAGACATTAAATAGAGCATGTGTAAAAAGAAAAGTGATCATACTTCATGCATCATATTGGTTGTCATTTATCAAATATTTGCATGCACATACTTTATGCATTATTAGTATGTATTATGTATTCAATGCATACACAGTGAGAATGCTTAAATCATGCATTATATGTATATATGGAAATGATATTACAGTAAGTATAATTGGTCACATTCGAACCCAGTATATATCTCGCCGGCTATGTATTGTGCGACGTATGTAAAGTCAGGAAATAGATAGGGAATGATTGTGAGTCCCCCATTGGGTTGCAACGCTACTGTGAAATAGCTAATAAGATATACATATGTGTGCGACTTTACATATTGAGATTACGGATCATGCATATCAACATTCACATCACATGTTGATATAGTTTATGCATATTGACAGTAACATAACATGTTAATATGATACTTGATAAATATGATACCAAGTAAATAATTTGGTGCACACACTTGTATTGATTCACTTACTATAGCACAAGTGGTATGTGAGAGTTGCATTTCATACTTATTACATATAGTTGAGTATAAGAATGAAAATGAGAGAGTCATGACATCTAGGCTAAGATTTCATTGTCATGTGTCTAGGCATATTTATGTATATGCATCGATAATTCCTACTCATAGAGAAATATGATAAATATAAATTGAATTTGACATTAATAATAAATGTCTAGTAAGTTATGTAAATAGCATGAGTTAGACATTCACCTTAGATGTCTAGTGAAGGTTGTGGAAAAAGTATAAGATAGACATTAAGTAGATATGATTACAAAGTGTATGAGAAATATAGATTTAGATATTCATCATAGATGTTTAGTGATTTTTTTTTTTAAATATGAGATAGACATTAAATAAAGATGTCTAGATAAATACGGTAAAATACAGACCATGAGATGAGAGTGAGAAATATAATTAGACATTAAATATAAATGTCTAGATAGTATTGGCTAAATATAAACCATAATATGAACGTACAATGAAATAAGACATTAAATAAAATGTCTTGATAACACTGATGAAATATAAATAATGAAAAGAGTTGGACATAAAGATTAATTGCACAAGAGAACAATGAAATAATGAAGTTATGCTATGATTACTTAAACATATGTCTAAACATTAATACATATTCACAATACACTTCTTATATAAATAGGTGTAACACATAATTGAACATTAATAAGAAATGTTTAGAGTCTTAATTATAAAATATAAAACACGGGATGTGTGATCACGAGAGTTGATCAAAGTTGTAAATGAAGCGATGGTTGTGAGGACTAATTCTATAGAAAAAATACATGATTAGATGTAATTTCAGTTTAGTTTGACGAATCCTTAGATTAAGATTTTTACTAAACTTTATAAAACTCACTCCGTTGTTTTCTCCTATTTTTCAAGAACATGTGGTGGCAGCTCACGGGATAAAAGTAAAGACATAATAGATGATGAACTCACACAGCTTAGGTCCAATAGAGTTTGGGTTTAGTTTTTATTTTATCCTGTATTTTATTTAGTTGGCTTATGTCTGTATAAATAAATTTGAATACAGTCTTGTAGATAATAAAATTTATATATAAACTGTGAGTTGGTTTTACTATTTATCGCGGCCCAGCCATCTATATTTTGATTATTCTGCTGCATTGATGTTTAGTTAACATTCTCTAAGTGGAGAATCCACGTCGCTATCTTGGTCTTCAAGGGCGTCGAGATCGGGGTCGTGACAAATTGTCTATCACCCAATATAGGTATACTGACTAAATTAAGTTAAGGAATGAATAGAGAGGTCCTCACCAAAGGTAAGAAAATAAACCACTCGAAAGAATAGAAAGAAATAGGGGTACACTCCTCAATGATCAGCTACATCCCTATTTTTCCTAAATAATCACCCCGGTAAAAATAAGGTCATTCATGGACTTTTGCACATCAATTGCCAACAAGGCATGTAAACGAATGGCAACGATCCATAAATCTAGTACACCACAAACGATAAAGAAGAATTGTCTGAATACTAGTCAATTGTGTATCAAACGTAACAACAAAACACCTTGGCCACATTTAGGGATTTGAGCCCAATGGCACGTCATCACTGTCCCAATCCAACGTCGTCCTTACAAACAAAACACTTTCACATAACAGAAGATGTACAAAAATAGCTTTTAGTTAATTCATTTGTTTGGGTCACAATGAAACCCAAAACAACCGGAGGTCTAATAAACATAGAGGCCACATCAGCACCTCTAGTGACGACTACTTTTTCCAGTGAACGATGACTTGTTTGGTGAACGACAAATGACGTTGGATCAGAACGAAACCAATCTATTTTTAAAGGTTTCAAGCTCCTGAACACAATGGTGGCGAAGATCTATGTTTAAAGTGGCAAACTCGATGCTCCAGAAAAGTCTCAACAACTATTAGGTCTAAATGATTCTCCTTGTCGAGAGTTTTCCAATAGTTGGTCAAATATCAAGAATTGAGTTTGGAATCGTCGCCGACTTGCGTTTAAAGCGTTGGTCAAATTTTCAATTGACAATTTCAACGGACTCGTTCTCCCTAACGGCTTGACCGTTTTTGACTAATAATATATCAATTTAAAGCTCGTAATGTGTTCTACCAATTTATGGTGGAGGTGTCACCCGAGGTGACCCTGGCAAAGGTAGAGAAGTTGCTGTCGAAGTATGGAAGAGAGAGAGAGAGTTTTACTACGAGAGAGGGTAGAGATGAGAGAGTAAAATATTTTAAATTATAATTTAATTAATATAATTTCATTTAATATATATAATATATCATATCTCCTATAATCGATCGTCTTGGACCAGATCTACTGTGTGTATAGACATCTATATGTATATATATGTGTGTGTATTAAACAAATTTTTAAATACCGATTCGATCGGAAAATTTCACATTATCTATAACCCTTTCATGAGTCAACATAAATTCACCAAACATTACTTCAGGTTTTAAATGACACGGGAAAATCAACTTTCTATTGATTCGACCAATCAACCAAAAGTTGTCCAAACAAACGAGTTACGAAAATTCAAGGCATTACAAATCAAATTGATTTCAAAAAATGCGACAAATTTACCCAAAATTTCTATTAATTATGAATTGAAAGATATTATAGTATATGTTATCACATTATTCATAAACTAGACATATATTAAGCCTATTTTGAAATTTACAAAGTAATAATCTAAGTAACCCAAATTTAACATCAAGGTAGTGTCATAAACAAAGTCATGACTGAACATTAACCCACAATTCTCGACTAGGTGTTACAAACCCAAAGACTGAGGCCCTCACTCCTATGATGCATAAGCCGTTCCGATGCCGAACATTGAGGCATCCAACTTACACAATGCCTAAGCATTTCAACCCCGAACATCTAGACATTAAAGCACCCAATCATAGTTATACATATTCATGTTGCATATAATATGAACCATGCAACTTATGTTATTTACTAATACAAAATATTGTATTAATTATGCCCAAACATCTATTTAGATGTTATTTAATCATGTTCCAAATTTAATGAAAAAACCGATGCTTACAACTCTTGAAAACGTCAATGTACCTCAAAGTGTGTAATCTGGACACTGGGGCGCCCAAAAGTGCCCTACAACATTTATTGGAGCGGTAGAGTGCTTCCAATGCACGTTGCTAAAAATATGGTAAAATTTTAAGAAAATCCAATATCGTTTGATATATGCTATGAGACAATCACTTTGATTTTTTTTAAATTAAATGTATAAAGTGGAGAATGAGGGTCATTCTCCAACACCGGCCCCGATCATGTGCTTAAAGTCCAGTTCTTTTTTAAGCACCGAACAGAGAATGGGGGGGTAGTTCTTCGAAGAACTTTCCCCGTTCCTAGTACATGGAGAATGGCCCCCCATTCTTGGAGACCGGAGGACCGCCAATGGTTAACAGCTAAATTGTAGTTTTGACAAGAAAGGGACGTCGTAGGAAATAGACTTGTGCTAGAGAACGCCAGGACGAGCAATACCAAGTTAAATTTAGAAGATTGCTTTGAGCATGAGTCTGAGTGAGAAAGAATGTGTGAGTTATTCTACACATCTCATTTGTGTGAAACAATATGAACTTATAAAGAATCAAAAGTTTGCCACATGGTCGTATGTAAGTAATAGAAGAGCTAAAGAATAAAAATGCATAGAAAAGAGAAAGATCTTGCAATGAGCACGAGCAGGAGAGAATGGTTTGCATGGCGTTCATGAAGGAAAAGAAAGAGATGCGTTGGCTTGACACCCTGATGGCTCATATTGGAAAATAATTCCATTGTCATCACACAGAAAATTAGTGAAGAAAATAAATAAACATGAAAACTTGCACTCCAGCAAAAAAAAAATTAAAATGGTGGCATAAATGTTTTCCTTTCAAACATGTAAAAATAATATACAGTAGTGAAAGTTACTCTATCTATTCCAGATAAACTTCTTATATAGGTGGCCGGTCAGGTTGAGAATCTCGTTAAATTTAAAATTATGATTTAATGTATAAATGTATGCTTGAGTAGCAAAATTATTGTACTAGTTTTTTAATAGTGAAATTTTCTCTCCTACCCACGGTTCCTCCTGTTTTGAATTTTCTACGTAAATTTTGGTGTCTATTATTTTCATATTTTTTTTTTTCAATTGCATTCGATTTTAGGTTGAAAGTTTCTGAAAAGCATGTTTCGGTTTATCAGAGGTATCAAGCGATCTATTAGTTTTTAATTTATTGAAAAATAAAGGAAAAAAAATTTGTTTTGCTGCTTCTTCTTCATCGAAGAAGAAGCTCAAGAGGAGAAGTGAGAAGAAAGTCGTGCTGCCGAGGGAGATCAGCCACCACCGCCAAACAGAGGATGCATATCACATATCTGTTCAACAAAACAGAGTTGGAACCTTCCGCCTCAAATCGGTAAAAGCCATTGACCTCTACAGAACGAGTCATCGTTCTTCCCCCTTGTTTTTTGATTAATCTCCTGGTTCAAGCTCCGTTTTTTCGTTCTGATCAGTCCTTTGCCCATGGCCGTCGTACAACCCCGATTCTAGCTCTGTTTTGTTCAGTCGCTAGAGTAGAAGCCTCTCATCCATGAACACCATTTGCGCTAGCCGATCTTCTCCGACTAGAGCACTGACAAACTGCCGGCTGTATCGCACAGTGAACGAATTTCTCAAAGGTGTTGTTATTGATTTATCGTTTTAAAAGATTTGATATTTGCGTTATACAAAATCAAAGCTTGATTTTTGTTTGGAATGCTAGAATTTTTTTTGGGATTTTTGGGGTTATATTCTGATTCAGGTTTGTTACCGTTGTATTGAGATATTTGAAATTCTGGGGCTTGATATTTTTGTTTCATATATTTTATTGGATATTTGGATCAAATTTTGAAAATTTTGGGAGATAGCCTCAATGAGATATGGTATTTCGATGTTGGATCGGAACGTGAGATTTCACTTGTGACATGTGAAGATGTAAAATGTGCTTAGTCAAATGGAATTAGATAACACATTGATTGGATTTGATAAAATGCATGTCTTGCACTGAGGAAGAGAAACTTCGAAAAACCATAAAAGCTTTATTTTTATTCATCTTCACTCATCAAATCAGATTTTGCATGACGTTTTGAAGGAAAAATTTACTACAAAAATATGATTAAAGCTGGAAGAATTGTGTATTCATAAAACCCTAACATGTAAGCAGCATTTATATTTTAATAAGTTGATAGGGGAACTTCAATTGAAAACCACCAGACTGAATTTAAGAAAATAGTACGGGTGTTCTTTCTAAAGAAAAAGAGTGATGTGTTCTCTATCTTCAAGGAGACGAAACTTTGATTGAACAGTAAACAATCAAGCAGGTAAAACATCTTTGCACTGATAACGAGTTGGATTTTTGTTCAGACGAATTCAACTCCTTTTGTAAATCAGAAGAAATTTGAGGCTTTTGAAAATTCTTAATATTCCACAAAAAAATAGTGTGACAGACCAAATGAATAGAACTTTAATAGAGATGATGACAATATGGTTAAACCTGTTATTAATACGTTGGCCGCTCATTTCAAGTTTTCATCTAACTTATGTCTGCAATGAGATGATGACAATAATTACATATCCCAAATTTTGTATTCTAGTGCACTAGGATCTTTCATAAATGATATGGTTCACACCCGTCCAGATTTATCTAAGCATTTAGTGCGATTAGTACGTAAATGGCAAAAAAAAGAGCACTGGAAAACTGTTCAGTAGATTCTTAAATATTGTAGCACCCGGTTTCAATAAATCAAAATAAGTTATTAAACGGTGGTATATAATTTTTATGGTTAAAATTTAGTGAAATGTTGATTAGGTTGTAAATGACTAGGCAGGGGCAAAATGGTAATTGCGAATTTATATTGTGGATAAGGTATTTAAGGAAAGGTTTAGTGAGGTTTAGCCGCCACTGTTTTATTACTCTTACCTCTCAGCTCGAGCAGACTACCTCTGGGCGATTTCCCCTCCGGTTTTCCCCAACCAAGGTGAGTCTTGAATCAACTACTTGCCGTTCTAGTGCTAGGGTAGCTGAAGGATTGCAATGTACGTATCTTCGATAAGCTGCGAGTGAGAGATTTGGGTTTTTGGGGTTTAGTGATGTATCGGGAATGCTTAATCAGTAGAGCCCCAAACTGGCTTCCTTAGACTTCAGTAGTTAGATAAAGTTTAGTGGAGATCTAATCCATAATCTGTCAATGGTTTTAGGTGAGCAGATTTTTGGAGTAGCATATAGCCGAGCGATTTCCAGGAGCCAGGTAAGTAAAGTAATGTGTGAGCCTTCGGGCCTACATCACAAAACAGTAGGTTTATGCATGCTTGAGTGTTTCTTTTCTTTATGTCATGCATTAAGTTTTGAAGAATTACGAAAATGAATTTATGTGCAAGGTTATGATGAGTATGAATTGAATGAAACAGAGTAGCTGTTAAGGGAAGTAATCCGCCCCTTAACTGAGTAGAGGATTTATTACATTGGGAGAACCGATCCCACTCCCAAGGGAATTAAGGGATCTGTATTAGCTGTTAAGGGAAGTAATCCGCCCCTTAACTGAGTAGAGGATTTATTACATTGGGAGAACCGATCCCACTCCCAAGGGAACTTAGGGATCAGACCAGTTTATGAACGATGCACAACTGAGTTGAGAAAATTAGAAACTGCATGATCAGGGTTTATGTTTCAGCATACATTTCATTAATGCTTTACTTGCTTAGCATTAGGCTAATAGATGAGTTTTGTGATGTAGGCGTTGAGGATACAGCAGGTGATTTCCCTGAGAGCGTAACCGAGTAGATGAGGTTGGTGGAGCGCGGCTGTGCAACGGTCAGGCATCTGATGGGGCGGTTTGACTGGTGTCATTGACTAACAAAGATTAATTGACAGTATTTCAAATTTATTATACTGAGCTTTCATGACAGTAGAAATTTTAATGTTTTGGAATTCGCTTTTGAGTTTCTTTTCTGATAACGATATTCTGTTGGGATTTCAAGATAGTACTTATGAGTTTCTAGTGACACAAAGGTTTGGATTGTCTCTGGTTAGTTTTAGCAAGAATGAGTTACTTGAAGTTTTCAAAAGTATTCTTAGTTTTCTCTGAATTTAGTATTCTGTAGGTTTATTACTGGATTTGCAAGTGAAGCGATTAGAGTTGTTGTTTTGCTCCCTATCGACAGATGATATCTGTCGGTAGATGTTGAGTAAATTTTAAATTCTATCGGAAGATGTCTTCAGAAAATCCATCGGAAGATGTAAATTTTAAAGTCTATCAGTAGATGCTTTAAGGAGTTACGTGAGTAGCACGTGTCGGCAGATGTGGTCCATTTCATCGGAAGAGGGAGAAACCCGTTTGTCGTTTAGCGAATCGGAAGGTGTAGAGAAACCCGTTTGTCGTTTAGCGAATCGGAAGGTGTAGAGTAACCCGTTTGTCGTTTAGCGAATCGGAAGGCGTGGAGTCATATTGTTGTTATCGGAAGATGACGTGTGTTTGTCTATTGAGAGATGAAATTGCGCTGACTTCATCGGCAGATGAAGTTATGTTAACTTCATCGGCAGATGAAGTGGTGTGTGAAGTTACCATGATTTCATCGGCAGATGAAGTTGTGGGTGAAGTTGTGTAGACGTCATCGGCAGAAGCCTTTGGTTTTCTGCTTCTGCTCCTTCCGTTGACTAGTCGTCGGCAGGCGAGTTCAACTCGTGACGTCATCGGCAGGAACCTCGTTCCGTTTCCTTCCGTTGACTTTGTCGTCGGCAGATGAATTCGACTTTTGTAATTCCTTGAGTAGTCCATCATTTAAAACCTTATTTTCTCTTGACCGAATACTTTAAACATCTCCATTAATCTTTCCAACAATGTTTTCACAGCTAGTTAAATCCCCATTGTAGTTTTAAATAATTTTCCGCTGCAAAGTTTTCAAATGTTTTGAACGTTTAGAAAATGTCAAATTTTGAATGTCGAATGAAGTTTTAAATTTATTCGAAATTTCTTAGTTATGATCAAGTAATGAGTAGCGAACCGGGTTCAGATAACTCGGGGCGTTACAAATATCTACATGGAAATAGTGATGTTTGTTTTCAATTTGAAAAAATTACAGATCTAGTGATTGAGTACAATGATTCAGATTATGCAGGAGATCTTGATAAGAATAGATCTCTTACAAGATATGTCTTTACAACTAAGGGTTGTGCTATCAATTGAAGAGTTATCTTACATGATATCATTGTGTTGTCTACTATAGAGGCATAATATATGGCTATTACATAGACTTGTAAGAAAACAATATAGTTGAAAAGGTTGTTTAGTGAGCTCCATGAAGACTTGCAGATTGCAAAACTGTTTTCGTGATAATGAGAAGGCTATCTTTCTCAATAAGGATAAAATGTTTCATGAGAAAATGAAGCACATCGAAATTTGTTATCTTTTTTCCGTGAAGTGTTGCTCGTGGTGATGTTGTTGTAAGTAAAATTAGTACTCAAGATATCCTCCTGATATGATGACCAAGATGTTGCCTAAACCTAAGTTCAATACGAAAATAAGTCATTATCAGACCAATCTCCTCGATAAAAAATGAGGGTCACACAAGGATCCCAAACACACCATCACAGAAAAAGTGGCTATCCAATGATCCTTCAACACCTCATGAGTAAGGAGAAATGGAAGTAACAACGATCCAAAGATTCATCAACGTTACTCGGGTAGCCGACGAGCAAGCTAAGCCCAAAACTACCTGTAATCCTCTTGATCCTATTTTTGAAAACATCCTCACGCAACATAAGATTTATAAGGATAGCCTTCTGATGCTTTGACATTAAGACCGTCCAAAGCATCAAAGAGATTTATCCTCGAAGATATATATAACAACAATATAAAATATCATGCATCAATAGTAAATGTGTAAATCATACGTACATATACATAAAAAGATTGATATGCTGACGGCCAGGTCGCGTCAAGTTTTCTATAGGTGACAACTCACCAAAATATAGTTTTAGAAAACATTGATGCAATGCAGTTCAAAAAGTATAAAATCCCTACCTCGACGAGAACCGCTCTTCCTATGCATTAGAGCGACAACCTCTGGTACTTGCTTGAAATTGAAAAACTCGTTTGAGTGTAAAAAAAAAAACCAAGGTTATGAATATCCCACTAAGGGAAAACATGGACGTGTTCTATATCGGGACTAGGAACCCAATCTATAACACATTTATGGCCGCGACCTTTGTCGAGGCCTTTAGCACCTCAGCGACAAAATTTTCCATTATATACAGCACTATGTGTCATCAAAACCCTGTAGCGATCGATCCTTCATAGCACGAGTTGACACTTGTTCACTTCTGTTTGAGTTGGAGTCGACTGCTCGATCGACACTTCTAGGTAGGGGTCGACACTTCTAGGTAAGAGTCGACACCTTCAAGCAAGGGTCAATTCTTAAACCTCTCGGGTCTTGGCAACAGTCCACACTTTCACCAAAGCAGTAAACAATTCAATTGTCGACCAACCTCTGACGCAGCACGAAAATGGAAAGTTTTTCAACCCTAAGGGTAACTTGGATTTCTTGGCTCGGGGTTGTTGTTGGAAATGCTATATCTCAGTCAAAATAACTCCTTGCCTTGTGAAATTTGAAAAACCGTTACTCCAAGATGTCAATAAGAAAATCTCCAAATATTTCGGCCAACAGCAATGGGAATAAGGAGATATTGCAAAAATGGCGAAGATGGTTTGAGATGGAATCACTCCCTTCAGTCGAGGATTAGGGTTCATTTGGAAAAACGATATCTCTGCCAATATAGATGCTTTTGATGTGATATTTGGACAATAACTCTCTCTGTAAGTGAAGAAGACTACCTCCAAATATCGTAGCCAAAATCGCTCGGGAACAAAAGTTATGGACATAAGAACACCAGTTGGTCCGAATAGTCACCTAGTTGTGACTTTCAACTTCTTTGGCTTCCTTGCAAGAGGAAGCTCTCCAATTTGGTGTTTTTTGACAATTTATATACTCTTGTTGAATGTTCCATCTCTATGAGAAGAAGATGGAGAATAGAGTAATATAGAATGAATCCTTCTATACTCACAAAAAGTGAAACTAGAAGAGAGAACTCTCAAGCTTGAAGAAAACCTTCAACAAATATTTTGATATCAAAATATCTAAGTTGGCTGTCAGGAAACTCTAATGGCCTCCTCCGTGGCACACAACCTCTGAAAGATGTCGACACCTCGACATATCTGAACTTGACATTGTGGCGACTTTCAGTGACAGAAACCCGAGAAAATTGTCACTATGTTTCTCACCTACAATCACAAACAAATATACATAAACCCTAAATCTAGTCAGATAAAAACAAATAACTTATGGATTCGAGTTTCAAAGTTCGAATCTGAATCCAATAAAAACCCAAATTTTTGAACCTCAAAACATAGAGAAAATGCGTACCAACTCACGAAGTCCTTTCACAAAGGTTGTTGCTTGAAGTCCCGTAACACGATTTCGGCCTCGAAAATCGACAAGTTGCCCAAACATCTTGCTCCTCTCTCTTGCACGGCGCCTTGATGGTAGGGCAAATGGGATTCATCCCTTATAATAAAAAACATATTTTCTTTTCCTTAATTTCAATATTTACTTTTTAATTAATTTATTTAATATAATATACTTATAGTAAATAAAATCCATCAACTTCGTTTTCTTCCCAACTTTGAACATACTCCAAATTCCGCGTGGAAATTTATTTTGACTAACCCAATATTTCTTCTGAAACCACACGGTAATTTATCAAATTATCTATTTAACCGATAAAATCCAACATGACCGCAACACGGCAAAATGAGTTAACCCATAACATGTTGACCATTAACAATGTAAAAATTCGTGTGAATTTTAATTAACTTAACAATACTAGTTTTTACAATGTTGTCACATGTCACTTTAAAATTAGTGACTAATTATGAGATTTAGTTATAATTAAAGGATAATTATGGTTTACTAATCATGATTAATTATATCAATCTTGTTGATTAACTTAGACTAATTTACTTAGACTAATTAAAATTAACTAGTTTAAGCTAAGTATGATTAAGAGATAATAAATCATGGTTTTATTGAATATATCCACTGATGTGAGGTTAAAATGATAAATTTTGAAAGAAATAATGGACAAAAGGGTAATTTTATCTAAGGATCTTCTGTACAAGTGTTGAAGTTGATAACGTATATCCACTTTTATGTTAATCCTTAGATGAAGAGTAAGAGAGATAAGAGATGAGAGAACGAAATTGGAGAAATTGAAGGGAAGGAGTGGAAATTGATTCCCAAGGCTTCAAGAGAAGATTCCCCTCATCAAGATAATCCATTTGAGTCAATGATCAAATCTTGAAAGTGAAGAAATAGAAAGATCAAGAGGTAAAAATTATACTCTTGGTGATTTTTCTAAACTATGCTTATATTGCATTGTTAATGAGGAGGAAAGTAAATTTGTGGTTGCATGTAAATATTGTATTGATTTGGTTGATGAAATTGATTTCAAGAAGGATGAAGTTGAGGTGGTATGATGATAAGGAATTATATTATGTGTTCTAAGGTTAATAATGCAAGTTAAGTTGACATTATTGATCTTTGGAATAGAATATTGATACCCATTGTTGATGTTGGACAAATAATTATTGATATTGGTTGAATATAATCATGAAATTGGATGTGTTTAAAGGTTAAAGGTTCTTTCGTATAGAACTCTTAAACTAAATGGAAAATAATGTTTGGTTTTGAGTTAAAATAGAGTGAAAAATATCTATTTTGAGAATTATGTTCATAATTATAGTCCTAGATGAGATTTTGAGGCTTTAGAAATAAAATAAAAACATGTTAAAATCTTAAGAAAAATGTTTTGAGACAGACCTAGTGTCTATGACGTACGCCTGGAGCAATATGGAAAAGGAATGATTTGTCTTGGAATTGGACGTCTCGAGTTCAAGGAGGACGTCTTGAGTCCAAGAATGATGTCCAGAAGAATGCGAGAGTGAAAAACATATCAGGAGTGGACTTCTGGAGTCTAAAGAGGATGTCCAAGAGAATAAATAAGAAAAGTATCTTAAGAGTGGGCTTATGTGGTCCAAAACTGACACCCAAGAAGTAAAAGATAGCAAAAAGCTCTAAGGAGTGGGCCTCTAAGGGGTGAGGTCGATGCTCAGAAGTGAAATTTAGTGAGAAAATATGGTGACTCCCATGGTTGAAACACCTGGGTAAACTTAAAAAATGTATCTATATAGATGTATGGTCATTATTTATGCATCATATTGCTGGTTAAATAACAAGATTTGAGTATATTATATTACATGCATTATTATTATGTATATATATGCATTCAATGTATGCATAGTGAAGATGCTCAAATCATGCATCGTGATATTTATTTATATGTACGAATGATATTGCGGGAGCTATGTTGATCATATTCAAACTCAACATATCTCATCGTTTATATATTGTGTGACTTAGGAAGTCGAAAATGGAAGGAGAGTGACTATGAGTTCTCATTTGATTGCAAATCTTTAACTCTCTAGAAGTTTATGTGTAAGTGATAAGTCTTGAAAAAGACTTATTACACAAATGTTTTTATGTTTATATTGCTAAAAATTAATGATAAATTAAATAAAAGTATATAAATTATCAGAGAATGCTATAACACTGCAAATAGCATTAGCATTTATTAAGATAATCATTATCTGTTATCTTTTTAAGGCAGAATGATGTTGATGTGGAAGATTCGGATTACCAAGAATACAAGATAGGAAATTATACTATTATTCAAATAAGAGATACATACTTTTCTTATTCAATTATCAACTCCATTTTATTATTCTTTTTTTCATTCGGTCAATATTTTAGTTTCATATTCAATTATATTTATTTTACATTGATTTAAATTTTGATAATTTTATTCTCGTAAGATCTACTTTTACTTATTACTTGCACAACAAGTTTTAGGCATTGATGCCCGGGGACAAAATTTCTCAATTTTTAAATTTTGTGAAATTTATTTAAAATAAAATTCTAACTAGTTTTTCTCTTCTTTTTCAAGAACCTGATAATTGATGCAAGACAAAGGGGATCAATATTTAATTCCATACGATCCAAAAATTGAGACCTTCAAAGAGAGAAGATGACAACAACAACAAAGGTTCATCGAGGGAGGAAATATGAATCCTGAAGCTACTAGGAAGAATGAGCAGCAAAACAACGATTATGAAACAGAGCGCCCAATCAATGATTATGCAATTCCAGACTTGAAAAATTAAACCTTCATATAGTTTGATCAGAGATACAGGCAACACCATGCGAGCTAAGGCCAGTATTGTTCCAGATGTTATAGTCAATAGGGCAGTTTAGTGGGATAGCAACAAAGGATCCTAATTCACATTTAAAGGATTTCATGCAGCTATGTGATACATTCGAAGACCATTTAACCAATCAGGAAATATTAAGGCTGAAACTTTTTCTGTATTCACTCATAGATTGAGCTAGAGCATGGTTAAACTCATTACCACCAAACTCAGTAAACTCATGGCCTTAATTGGCTAGAAAATTCTTGACGAAATATTTTCCGCCAGCAAAAAATGCCATAATGAGGAGTGACATCATGAGTTTTCAACAAAAGGATGTAGAATCTCTATACGAAACATGAGACAGATTTAAAGAATTAATTAGGCAATATCCAAATCATAACGTTTCTGCATGGGTTCAACTGGAGAATTTTTATAATGGTTTAAATAGCCAGGCGAGAGCTATTTTGGATGCATTAGCTAATGGAGCATTTTTTATTAAGACATATCGCGAAGTATTCGAGCTATTAGAGACGATGGCTACAAACAACTATCAATGGCCATCTACGAGAGCAACAACAAATAGAAGATTGGTTTTATTGCTTTTTGTTTTTTAATTATGCAGGCGATTCGGGACGAATCTTTTCGAAGGGATAAGGGAATGATGTGATCCAGTTCAGACCAGTCAAGCCAAAACTAAGATCCACTTGAAGATACGGCGGCCCAATGCAAAGCAAGCGCCCAAGCATTATTGGAAGATCTTTTGAAAAAAGGGAGGTGCATGCCCATGCACAAATAGAACTTAAAGAGGCATGCGCCAAGCACATCTAAGAGTCATTAAACAGTCACCGCAAGCACATGCAAATCAAACAATCTCGAGAAAAGACTTATCCAGCTGAATCTATCACATTACGTTCAAATGGAGTTTACACATTATATGACATCTGACAATCACTGATCATTATCTCACGATTTATTAGTTACTTCTTCATTTTATTTTCGTTTTTTTTATTATTTATTTAATTTATGGTGTAGCCTCTTTTTAATGCAAAACTAGTTGATTTAGAGGTGCAGTTTAGCTAATTGTGAGAGATTT
>CM039502.1:54052646-54384669 GCA_022432975.1 Begonia masoniana
TTCTACAAATTTATGTATTGCACATTTAATTACTAGTGACGACATAACAAATGGAATTGCTAATTTATTGCTTATTATGAAACAAAATATTCCAATGTTAATTGTTATTTTTCACGACCTCCACATACCGAGAGTTATCATAGTAGTAATAGCGGTGGTGGTGGAGGTAGTTTTAATCAACAATATAGTATTGATCATATATTGAATGAATTAAAAACTGAAAATTATTCTACTTCTTTTACAAATGAACTCAATATTTATTTTGAAACTCGTTATCAATTTTTTCGAAATGTGAATTTTAATATTTTAGATTGGTGGAAAAGACATTCTACCACATATCTTATTCTTTCTATAATAACATGTGATCTACTAACACTTCATGTTTTCACTGTAGTATCGGAATCTACTTTTATTGCAGGTAGACATGTTTATGATGAACGAAGAGGAAAACTTGCACCGGACCTTGTGGAGGCGCTCATTTGTATCAAAGATTGGACCGATGCCAAGACGAGAGATCAACAACGAGATGATGAAATTTTTGAGGAATTTACGAATTTGGATGTTGAAGACTAGAGATTCTTTTTATTGAATTTCTTTTGTAATTTGAAGTAATTTTTTTTTTCAAATTTGTAATTTTTTTCTGAATTTGTAATTTTTTTTCAAATTCTAATTTATTTTTATATGTCAAAATATTTTTAATGATATTTATGTGATATTTTTTATTAGACAGTTTTAAATAATTTTTTTATTAATACATTCAATTTTAGGGTAAAGTGCAATTTGGCCCCTACAACTAGGGTGAAATGGGCAGTTTACACCGTAAACTTGGGTAAAGTGCAATTTGGATCCTACAACTAGGTGAAATGAACAATTTACATCGTAAACTTGAATAATAGGCAAAAACAACATTAATTTATTGATAATGGGCAATATGGCCCATACCGTCATATTTTCTATCAAAAAGTAATATTTTTTCACTTGTTCATTTTTTTTTTCGGAAATGCCCCTCACTGGACCGAACCGAACTGGACCGGTTTGACTAATTGCACTTTGGTTTTTTATTTTTTTTATTCTATTCATTTGTCTTCTCTTTTATGAGAAATAGAATTTAAAAAAAGTAAATAAATAGAGTGAAATTAGCTGAACCGGTCTGGTCTGGTTCGGTCCAGTGAGGGGTGTTTCGGAAAAAAAAAATGAATAAGTGAAAAAATGTTATTTTTTGATAGAAAATATGACGATATGGGCCATATTGCCCATTATCAATACATTAAGGTTGTTCTTGCATATTATTCAAGTTTACGGTATAAATTGCCCATTTCACCTAGTTGTAGGGGCTAAATTGCATTTTACTCAAGTTTACGGTGTAAATTGCCCATTTCATCTAGTTGTAGGGGCCAAATTGCACTTTACCCTTCAATTTTATATACCTTAACATAACTAATTTTTAAATTAAATGAGTAAATATCGTTGACATAGAATTATTAATACTTATAATTTTAAATGAAATTTTTTAAAAAACTTATATTATATTAATATAAGTTGAAAATATTTATGTACGCTCGGCTCGTTGAAGCTCGTTAGGCTTGTTGATCTGGCGTGGCTTGGCTCGTTTAACTGCGTTAGGCTCGATGAGCCAGACTACTTCTGGCTCGGCTCTACCAGCTCGTTTGTCATTTCTAGCTTCTTGTTTACATATGCTATGATAATTTTTTCACAATTTAATAGACAAATATCATATAAAACTCAATAAACGTTCAGATTTTAATATTGTCATGCCGTAAAAGTGTATGTTGGTGTTTATAATCATGAACTGGCTTAGAGATGTTAAACGAGCGAGCTGCTCGCCAGCTCACTCGCTCGACTCGTTACTGTAGCGGGCCGAGCTTGGCTCGGCTCGCTACAGTAACGAGCGAGTTTGGCTCGAGTCACACAGGCGAGTCGAGTCGAGCTTGGACATCCCGGCTCGCGAGCTCGTGAATGACCAGGCTCGACGAGCCTGCTCGCGAGTTCGCGAGCCAGCTTGCGAGTTGGCTCGTCAACAGAAGCCCAGGCTGCCCAGCTCGGGTCCTGCGACGAGCGCTGAACCCTCTCCGACGCGGCGACGCCTGACCATCGATAATCTCCCACTCTTTGATATCTCGGTCAATCACTCAATCCCAATCTGATGCCCAGGTCGGGGCACTCTCCGCTTGCCGCCTACCGCCTGCCGAGCACAAGATCGATAAAATTTTTGGCGAACCAGTTGACGTCCCGGCGATTGCAGATGAACCCAAGACTTAAATTAAAACTCATCGTTCTCGTCGCCACCTGATAGTGCGGCGATGGTTCACCCCAAAGAAGACGATCAATCGCTCTGTAAGGATGAAAATTTGTCCAGTACAAGGGCGATTGATCGCCCAAAATCCAGTGCATGGGGCCATCGCCCCAGAGTCTGGACATTATTATGCATATAGTAAGGTGAGAAATTTATTCCTTGGAAAAGTTTTATTTACGTTATGTTAATTTAGTAAATTATTATTGTTTGTAGGGTCAATGGTTTTGTTGCAATGAATGATGCGATTGTGGGCTCTGCGTCATTAATTGTTTTTGTAAATGCTCAAAAATTTGCTCCACAGGGGCGATCAATCGCCTCACAGGTTCTTCTCAAATTGATCATTAATTATATGAAAAGATGTTTTGAGTTTGGTCTTAGTAGACAACCCATTCCAGCTCTGTCTTTCATTGAACAACTTTTTGAGATAAAGTCTGGTCATGACTTAAACGTGGGAGGCTGGCAGGCTGCTTGCAAAAAGTCAGCTCTCTGTTTTTTCTTTTCTTTTTAATGGATATGGAAGAGATCCTACAAGTCATAGCTCAAACCTTCAAGGAACACTAGCTAGTTGTGAGGACGATTGGATGAAACTGAAAGTGAACTTAATGCTTGAAGACGTTGGAAATACTCTCCCAAAACAAGCAGCCCCTAAGCAGACTGACGCGTCGTTAGGATTTTGTACATTTACTGCAACTATTCTTGCCGTAGATGGTCAGCCTATTTGGAAAACAAGCTTCAACTTGATGTAGTGAATATCAACAATGGATTTATGAAATATATAATATATTATATAAAATAATTTTATTTATGTAAGTTCGGCTCGTTAAGCTCGGCTCGTTACGCTCGTTGAGCCGGCTCGGCTCGGCTCGTTAGGCTCGTGGCTCGCGAGCCGGCTCGGGTTTAAAATTTTTTAGGTCGGCTCGTTAGGCTCGGCAGGCTCGTTAGGCTCGGCTCGTTTGGCTCGGCAGGCTCGGTGAGCTGGGTCTTTCTCTGCTCGGCTCGACTCGACTCACTCGTTTAACATCTCTTTACTGGCTTAATATAATTACAAAGCTTGCTACTTCACACAATTTAATATTAACGTAGACTATAATCAACCTTTCAGTAAATTAAAATCAATATATTATTTTAGATTTATTCTTGGAGAATACTCTCTCTTCTCAACCACAAAATTATTAGTTCATATTAAAATGAAAAATGATCGTATTTTCAAACATCTTATCAATATTAATGCAAAAAACATACAACCAATTTCACAGGCACTTTGACACTCAAATTAATGCAACAACCATATCGTTTTATTGTCGTATAAAGAAATTTATACTCTAGTGTAGAAGAAATGGTGACATAAATACATTGTCAGCCCCTCCTACTTGGTCGGAAATTTGGATCTCGGATGTCTAATCTCTCTCCTCTTCTTTTTCGTGTTTCCCTCGCATTGTTCATGTTCCAGCTTCCCGTGTTGATGTAAAAGTCACTCTTTTCAATGGTATCTCTCAAAAAATTATTTTTTGAAGAATTTTAAATCTAGGAATATCTTTCGTTTTGTATTTTAAAATATATTGAAAATCTTCTTTATCATGTTCAACCTCTGATCATTCTTTTGATCATTTTTCGTCTATATCTTTTTTCAAAATAGATTCACGGAGAAAGACAAATAAAACACTGAACAATTTTTTTCATTAATTCGAATATCAAACCTAGAAAATTAATGCAATATGGTATGATTATGCAAATTATTAACTTAATTGATACAATTAAGGTGTAATTAATTATAAATAGTTAATTTATTGTATTAATTACATTAATCGTTGTTTGACACATCAACAAGTATAGTGAATTAGGGGTGGGCGTGGTCCGGGTCGATCTGTTTTCGAACCGAAATCGAAACTTGAACCGGACCGAATCTGTGGAGATTTTATCCCGATCCCAGGCCTTGGGAGAGACCGGTACTGAACCGAAAATTTCGGTGTAATTAATTAAACGTAACATTAATATGGTGTATGTCAATTAGACCAAAGTTTACGTCTCAACTAGAATAATAACTATTATTATTATTTTATATTAATTTTAGAGAGATGATGATTGAAGATGACATAAAGGTGTTGGATAAGGAAAGTTACAAATAAAATAATCATATTAGGTTGGCCTCTCTAACCCAAAAACAATTAAATAAAAAAAATAAAAGACAAGATATTTGATTTTAGGGTTTTGTGGTTGGACTTTTGTTTTTCTTTTATTATTTTTTTAAAATTAATTGAAGGAAAATCCAAAAGCAAGGGCCCATCAAAACGTTGTTTCCCATTCTTTTAACTTTTGCCATGGACACTTGAAATATGGGTATGGTTGAAATGGTCTTTCACATTAAATGAATGTTAAAAATTATACAAATCAAACACTAAACTATGAGATATTCTTAATTTAAACACTGACTTGAAAAATTACGATATCACTCCCATGATTTCATAAAATTATAATATCATCGAGAGTACTTGGTCTTCTTCTTCACTGGACGAAGAGGGAGAGCAACGAGAACAAATGCTGGAGAGGAAAGGTTGTGGTTAGACTCGTCACCGGAGTTGTAACCACCGAAAACTTCCAGCGGTCAGACTTGTTCAAGTGCTTCTCTTCCAGAAAATTGTAAAAACAGTTGAGCATGAGAGTGATGGATTGAAGAGAAAACATTTGAAATTATTAATTACATAAATATAAATTGCTTCGGTCCGGTCCGATCGGTTTGATGTATTTCTTTATACGTCTATGCCACATTAATTCATTTTTGTCCAAAGATGAAGCAATTTCTACTTCGTCTTTGTGACGTTCGAACGACGAATCGCCTCCGTCATTGTTGTCTCTCTCTTCTTTCAAAAACATAATTTGTCTTTGTCTTCTGCTTTTACTCATCTCATCAGGATCACCTTGAAGGACCCAGCAAGACCCTGTTAGAAACCCCAGCGCTGAATCAGAAGCGACAACTGGGTCATAATCGTTATTAGCAAGCTTACTCTTCCGATTCGGTAGCTGGATCGCCATGTGGATTTCAGAAACTCATCGCCTCCCAACCCCCTTGAAACAAGGAGTATATTGTAATTTTACAATTGAAAATATCTCATATTTAAGTTTTTAAATTAATTTTTAAAGTTCGTTTAACAAAATGAGGCAATTTGTAAACGGTGCATAATTTAAAGTTTGAATTGATAAAAAAAATTATTCAATTATTAAAGTGAAGAACACCTCGTAGTTCAGTATTTTATTTGATATTTACCATAGATTCATCAAACAGGCTATCTTGTGACTTAAATCAAGAGATTTATCTTCCATTTCAAATAAAAAATAAAATGAATGTTTTCCATCCATTCAACTCTTAATCTTCCTTGATTTATACAATTTTACTCCTGATTTACCTATCTGAATCTAATTTGTAACGGATCTGCATCAAATATGGAATAAAATTAGAACTTGTAAGAGAACTTTGCAAGATCAGTTTATAATGCTCACTATCTGTAATGCTATGGCATTTACTCTAGCAAATATATATATATTATCTAAATAATTAATCAGAACAAAGCCATTTTCATATAAATTATTTTGAAGTAAGAACTCACTTTTCATAAGTTATCAGCCGCCTTTGCCACGACCCGGACAAAGCCCACAACAGAAACATGGAACGATCTGGAAGTCTGACAGTCTAACCCTGATTAGATTAATGGCAGAAAACTTAAAGTTTCAAATAATAGATCAAAGATGCCAAGATCTAAAAATGTTGAGCTCATCGTATCGATCCAACAGTAACATCAAAAAATGCAATAATATAATCCAAATAAAATAGTTTGTGCAATATAATCTCAATTAGAAGAAAAAGAAAAGATAAAAGTACATGTCTCACAATAATAAATCACTTAAAAAGAAATGAAACTAAAATAAGATTTATGCTTTGGTTGCTCGATGTCCCTTTGTCCATGACTAAAAAATAGGTAGTTATTTTGGTTGAACTGACTATACTTAAATAGATTTAAAGTGTCATATTCAATGATTTGAAAATAAGTTGTACATGCAAGTGAAAAACAGTACACTATATTGTGATAAATAATAAATAATACTACTATTGTAACTATATGAAATCATCAGTAGAAACTAAGTTACTCATAGACCCCGAGTATCAATGTCATAGGTGTAAGATGAAGAAGACAATCTTCAAATGATAATGAAGTATAATAAAACTTTTGATTAGATTTGAAGATTTCAACCAGGAACGTGCATCGTAAGCTGCCCATGACATATTCGCTTACCAAGAAAAAAAAAATCAAACATTAGTGTGTGCACAACAAACAATGACCCTCACTCAGGTCAAGCAAAGTCGAAAGACAAGATCGTTAAATATATTTATAATAAAATGCATACGCAAAATAAATGTCACGACCCGAGAAGGGGCTGAAGCACAAATGTTAGGTCGGAAGACCCGATTTTTTCAAAGGAAACCTTGTCACCCAGGTGACATGCCAAGGAGGCCCATTACTAGATCACAAACTAAGGCCCATAATTTACTTAACCTTTTTACTAATGAGCTTGCTTTTCTTGTAGGAATAGATCCTATTGTCGACATCACATGGGAGCCTAATTCGGAAGATATGGATCATTCTATGCATAGCCTCATTTGGGACACGAAGATGCACTCCTCAGTTGGCTCAATGGGAATTTGTCTTCTCGGCCCATAAATTATGTAATTTTATTTTAAACTTTGTGGCAAACTCTATCCTTCTTGTATGAACTATTTATATTGCATCATGCATTAGATTGAATGGTTAGGATTAGATGAATGATGGTGGATGATGGGTTGAAGAATCGGTCAACAAAAGAGGAAGAAAGTTATCAACAAAGTGCGGATTTGCTTCTTCAACAAAATAGACCCAAATGAAGACTTGACCCAAATGAGAGCCCAAATTTAAGGTATGCATTTTGCAAGTACTTCAAGTAGTGGCCACAAGGATGGATGACATGGCCATTTAGCACTAGGGGTGGGCAGGATCGGACCGGGGATCGAGAACTGGACAAGACCAGAGGTTTTGGTCCAGTTTTGGTCCTATGGTGACGGACCACGGTCTGGTCCTTGATCCAAAGTACCTGGAACCGAAGACAGTCGGTCCAGTCCTCGGTCTATAGCTCGAATTCCTGAAGAACCGAGACCGGATCGAAGGAACCATAACAAATCCCTAATCGGCTAATCTAGAACCAGAACAAATCCCTAATCGGCTAATCGAGAACCAGAACACCAGAACACCCACCTCCGAACGGCGAACACCAGACCTCCGAACACCCAAGTCCCGACCTCTGAACGGAGAACACCCGAGTCGCCTCGCGCTCATGCCAGTTGCCTGCATGGATTGCCTCCCCTCAGTTGCAGAATAGAACACTCACGCAGAACGCACTCACGTAGATGGCAAATTGCACTTGCACTCGCAGAATCCCTCCTGAAGCCCCGACGTGTTTTTTTGCTTAGCTGAACCCGACATCCGATGACTCGCGACTCGTGACTATCGTGCTTCATTCTCCGATTCGCCTCGCCTTGCCTCCAAAGCTACTCTGATTCACCTCGCCTCCAAAGCTCCCATGCTCCCTGCTGATCGACTGATCGGGTCGCGCTTGCCTCTATCCTCGCCTGATCACCTCGCCTATTTTTTGTCTTGGGCTGATCGCCTCCCCTCTCTCCTCACTCACTCACTGTGAGGGCTCGATTTGCTGCTGCATATTGGTGTCAAGAGATGAAAT
The DNA here is from genome assembly GCA_022432975.1 of Begonia masoniana. NCBI lineage: Eukaryota > Viridiplantae > Streptophyta > Magnoliopsida > Cucurbitales > Begoniaceae > Begonia > Begonia masoniana. The sequence continues at coordinate 54,060,724 of CM039502.1, forward strand.
TTGTATAATTTAACAATTTTTTAACAAATAAAAATATTGGGTGGGAGGAACCAAGACCGAACCGGGACCGAACCAAAAATTCGGTCCGGTCCCGGTTCCTCTCAGGGCCAATTCTGGTCTTCGGGAAAAATTTCCCAGAGACTCGGTCCGGTTTCGGTCCAGGCTCAGGACCGGACCAAACCGGCTCGTGCCCACCCCTATTTAGCACCATTGATCAAGTAAAACAAGGAAAGCACCTCAACCCTTAGATGAAGCGCATGGATTGCAATCTTGTCTCTTCATCTTGGTCTTAATCAACAGCTCCAATCCTTTCTTCCATTGCTAGACCCTAATCATCCACCCTAGAATTTTCTATTTAAAGCATAGCATTGGTGATTGTAGGAACTTTTTGCCATTTTAATGAAATTTCTATTTCCCTAACCGAAGTGTTAGAAGACCTACAGGTATCCTCGGTTTTCTAATAGAGTGGAGAAGCCCTCCATTGTTCCTCTAACTATCGGGTTGGTAGGTGAACTCTTATTCATTCCCCCACCTCTCTCATTGAGAGTTTCAAAGGTTGGAGGACGAAAACTATAACACCCAGAATTTCCGTTAAAATGATTTTCGGATTTTTGTGTCTGTGAGCGGCGGAGTTTTTGTAACAGCCTAACATATTATTGGCTAATATAATATGAAACATCATTATTTAAGATATTATTTGGGTATTCGTAATAAGTCGAGTGGAAGTGTTGAGTGTGATTTATGCTATATGTGTAATAAAATAATCAAAGGAATAATTTATGGATTGACAAATTAAATGAGTTATATTGATTAAATGAAAGACAAAAGGAAGAAAGAAATTTATAAGGTAAAGTGAAATGCTAGATAATTGGTAGGAAGAAAGGTGGGAGAAAAATCAAAAATGGGTAAGTGAATTAAAAGCCTCACGTGGGAAGTTTAGGTGAAAAGAATTAAGTGTGATTGCCAAATAAGAAATGGCTGCCACCTCATTCTCTTAATATTTTAAGGGATTTAGGTTAATTGCAAATCACATTCTCTCACTTCTCTTCTCTCTTCACGAAGCATCCTTTCTTCCTCCATTTTTCTTCCAGCAAACTTCCCACCCTCTTCTCAAGGAAAAACATAAGGTAAGATCAATGTTAGTTTATATTTGAAAGATATAAGATTTGGATGTTAAAAGATACTAGTTTTGGTAAAAATTTTAGATGGGTTTGTAAACCCTAAATGGTTTCACGAAATGTCATATTTCCTTGCTGGATTTCTGCTAATTAATTATGCTGTGGACACGTATTGATGGTATGTATGGAGAGATTAGTTGTCTGGTTAATGTTGGTGAAAACCGAAAAAAAAATTGGGCTAAAACAGAGCAGAATCTGTTTTGCCCAATTTCGACTAATCTGATGGTGTTGGGTCATAAAATAATTTTGACTATTAAAAACTAGACACCCTAAAGTTTGCATAGCATCTTGAATCATCGAATTCGGACCTATATTCGATTTGTTACGGATTTTTGAATCTATAGTACCAAAACTGGAATTTAGAGTTATGTGCAGGCAGTTTCGGTTTTCTTCAGATCTGACCTAGCTCTTGATTCTAATTTGTTAAATGGCTTGTATCATTAGATAGGGAACTCTTAGACGAGTCCATAACAACTTAGACCACTCGATTTTATTAAGAATTGATTAAGTTATGGATTTTTGAAGTTATTGTGCAAAAACTAGAAAATTTCATCGGCCAGTTTGGTTTTTTGGTTTTCTATCACGATTAGGTTTTGTTTTGGATAAATAGGTGATTCCATGTTAAAATAGACATAAAGAGGTTTCTAAAACAGGTTGTATCATTGAAAACGGTTAAAAATTGAGAGAGTTACGACCGTTTGAAGTTTACCCAATTTTATAGTGTAAATCCGAAAATTCTGGTGTGCGTTTTAAGTGTTTGATTTTGATGTCTTGATTAGGTTACTTGTGATTAGCAAAAGTAAGGCCAAAGACTTTCAAGCTCGAATTTGCTAAGGACGACAGGTAAGTTCTCGTGACTTACTGTGGCCAATTGGCCTACACTATAAGTCGAGTTTTGATGTTGAGGATTATTTGTTGATATTTATGTTTATATGCTTTGGTTGGGTAGTTTAGGGTTAGTTCTTTTGTAGGTTATGTTTGTATTGTTTTGATGGTACGCACGTTGTATGTTTATGTTACGCTTTTATTGTCATGCATCATCGTTTTACAAATGTCATGAAAAATAGATTTATGCATGGATTTCACGAAAGAAAATGAAATGCGACGACTTAAATAGACGAATGAAAATGAGACGACTAAGATGACTGAAATGAGACGACTAAGACGACTGAAATGAGACGACTAAAATGTGACGACTAACACGAACTAATAAATGAAATGAATGCACGAAAGTTATAAAAATTGCATATACATGTTCATGCATTGTCACTTACATAGAACTTACTGAGATTTATCTCATAGGCATCTTTATGGTGTAGGTGAACTCGAAACAGGTGAGGAAGGCATTCCTCCGCTCGATGAACACGCAGGTTGAAGAAGGGTGCCCGTGGGAGTGTGCTGAGCAGTCGAGGCGATTTTGACCCGTGGGGAGGAATAATGGTATAGGTATTTTGACATGATAGATTAAGTGATTTACAATGTTCATAGATAATGCATTTTGGTTGTTTAGTTAGGGGATTTATTTTGAAAAGGGTTTTGTATAGTTTTATGAATGAACGTACAGAATGTCTATGTGATAAGTTTTATTTCAGAATTCTACTGGAACTGCTTGGTTGTTGAACTTCATAGGAAATTGTTTAGTTTTCAAACGGAACCACGCAGTTCGTTTTCATGAAATTCTATTCTGTTTTCAAGTATGTATAGAGTCGGTTTAAGCAATTGTGGGTTCGGAGAAAAATGTGCGGGTTGAAGGGTTTTGTGATGAAAGTGTTTTATTGTAGTTTGATGTAGAGAAAAATGAAGGGGGAGAAGCTAGAGGTGTGAAGTATGCAGGTGGAACGCAAGGAAAACGAAGAATGGATGGCAGCTCTCTGGATTTCAAAATCAAGAGAGTGTGCCGATCGATCGTCAGTGAGGGTGATCGATCGGCGCCCCTGCTGGGCAAGGCGTTCTGGAAACAGAACGCTGGCTGATCGATCGGCTATTGAAGGGGCGATCGATCGCCTGATGAAGGGGCGATCGATCGCCTATGTTAATTGTTGTTCGAGCGATTTTGCTCCTTTTTCAATTGTTTTTTGAAGTTTTATTTTATTAGGTGTAAATATTATTTCTTTAAATAATTTTCACACGATTACAACGAGTTAGACTTCGATTTAAAGTTATTAAAGTCAAAATTTACTTAATGTTTTAAAAAGAAAAAGTTTACGGGAATTTTAAGGCTTAGGAATTAAGGGACGTTACAAAAACTTAGGCCTAACGGTAGTTGTTTTCCCCCGAAAAAACATGCTCCCGAGAGCACACATTAGATAGCTTCCGGGTCCGTCAAGGGTATCATCATTTTCATCTCCATTTTATGTTCTTATCTTTATCTTCATTTCGGCCATCATCATCACACACTTCACCTTTTATTTTGTTAGCATTTTCTTCTCCTTCATCTTATATTTCTCCTCGGATTTGCACTATACACCATTCACCTGAGCACTTTGCATATTTGTGGGTTTTGCACGGTTCCTTTTCTAAGGGCCACCGTGTCACCAGGTCAAGACTAGAGTTTGGCAGTGAAAGCCTCAAGGTTACATATAAGTCAAGCTCACAATATGAAATCCCAAGCATATAGCATAATAACATTAAAACTTAACCAATGAAGTGGTGAGCGAAGATGCACTAGTGGAGGATTCGAGTGAGGTCCTTGAACCACCAGAAGAAGTATTCCACGCCTAAGAAGGACCTCTATTGATGGTTGTCCGAAGAGCCCTAACAATGCAACCCAAGGATGAAGAGTGTCAACGGGAGAACCTCTTTCATAGCCCGAGAAAGTTTGTTCTCTCATCATTGATGGTGGTAGTTGCACCAATGTTGCTTCTTGTGAGCTAGTGGACAAGCTAGGATTGGAGACTTCACCACACCCGAACCCCTACAAGATAGGATGGTTAAATGACCGAGAGATTGTCAAAGTCACCAATCAAGTGGGCATACATTTTTCCATAAAAGGATATAAGGATAAGGTCATAGGTGATGTGGTGCCAATGAGCGCTTCCCTGATGTGCCTAGGGTCGGCAATCACCAACCTCAGCCGAGCCCATAGCCGAACTATATTTTCTAACTATTTATCAAGTTTGCAAGAAGACAGGTTGGTGTCCATGCAAGAGCAAAGCTCCACCATCAAGGCGATTTTGAGACTGGCAAGCCTCTTGATTTGATGACAAATCCTCAATCACCTGGAGATAATGATGTGACACAGGCCCCTATTGGGTGGTCTGAAACCAAGGTACGTAAATTAGCTAATTTCTCATTTAACCGGTTTGTCAATATTTCAGGTAAAGGCCATCTTAAAGCATGAATTAAGAGCTTAGCAAGAGAGCATGGCATGCATGGGCTAAAAAGAGAGTCACACACTTCCGAGAAGATGGCGCACGGCTTGAAGGCGAGGCACGCACGGAAGAGACATTTAGTCGAGCATCTAGCCCGCGCACACGCAGAACTAGGTAGTAGCATGCGTAGAACCAGACATCAGCATTCTCGCGTGGACCAACCAAACCGGGCAGCAAACAAGCAAACCAGGTAGCATCTGGACGTGCATGGAATCAGCGCCTAGACGTTCGCGCACGCACGCACGAGTAGCCAAGACGCCGAGCGTAAACAGTAACCGAGGAGCATTCCAACGGTTATGTTCAAGCAACGGCTATATTGTTTTCTTTCCTTCTGCAGAATTCCTTCCTTGTTTGTGAAGGTTTATTTAAGCTTGTTTCTGAAGCAATTGTAATCAGATTTTGATTAACTATTTGGAAAACATAGACGGTTGTCTTCATTTTTGGAGTGTCCCCAGTGACTCCTCGGTGTTCATTGGTGCGTAGCACCAAGAATGAACCACCAGAATTGTCCCCAAGCTCTTGGTTGCTTGGTTGTACTCTTAGCTCCATTCTTCCCTCTAAACTCTAAAGGAATTGGAAATAGAGGAAGATGGGAAACCAATCTCCCTTACGCTGTGAAATGCCTTCGCCAGCAAAGGATTTCTCACCCAAGAGCGCGAGTTGCCTTTGGGCCAGCCACGAGTCATCATACACCCAACCCTTCGACCCCTTCTAAGAAAGAAGCAACGTGAGCAGAGCAGTCCAAAAGCTGGAGCACCTCCTCCTTCCATGGAAGCGTCTTCACCCAAAATATGTCGTCATCATCTTTTAGGGCTAGCAAATGGTTCCCTCAACGTTCCCTCCATCCCATAGCACTTCTTTCAATCCAATGGCGTTCTCTGAGAGGTTTGCAGGCTTGCCCACCTCTTCGTTCGCTTGGTAACACTTCCTTTTCCCTTCATGCTATTTTCTGTTTTGCCCACTTCCCTATTTTGTTTCTGTTTTGGGGTGTTTCTTGAAGCACACCTTCTACTTATTTTTTAGCTTCCGCATGCATTTGTTTAGGTATCAAACCTCGTCATTGCCACTTTTGTTGGGAAGAACTTGGCAATATGATAGGAAGGGGTTATTCAAATTGCTATTCTTTCAAGTTTGGGGATAAAATGGTCAAGTTAGCTTCACTTAAGTCAGAACAAGTTGCTCGAGATGAGGAGTCGAGGAGGAAAGGAAAGGAGAAATCCACACTTCTCATTTCCAAGAAGGAGTCGGATAAGTCTCTTGTGGAGGGGCAGCATTCAATCTTCATAGATTGGCAATAAGGAATGGGTGAGTTAGGGAATACCCCTACAATGGTTCAAACTGTTATGGACCAATGTCACGATGTGATGCCAAAAAAGTTTCTACAAGGATCATCCCCCATTTGGGGTGACAAACTTCTATTTAATCTATCATTTAGAGTTGCACTACCAATCCAATTTACCCTTGTGAATGAGCTTAGTAGCACTTTAATTTTTGCCAAGGGAGGATTAATAGTCTGCTACATTCAACTAAGAAGGGAAGCAAAAAATGTTTGGAAGGTATCCTTCAAGATCAAACATGGAATATTTAATTGGTTGGCCATGCATTTCGACCTCTCCATTACCCCTAATCTCTTTAGGGAAGCTAGACATTTTGCCTTCGAGGACTTCTTTAAGAGATTCCTTCATAGAACCGAGGGCACATGCAAGATGATAACAAGAATCAACAACAATGCCTTGATACTCGAGTCACCAATAACCAACTCTAATGATCAAGGTTGATTCCTCAACTACAAAAAAAAAAAGGAAAGAAGACAAGGAGTACAACCATTTGGATTTGAGGTCAAATCCTCAAATACCCCAAGAGGATAATGTGCCTAGAGGGGCCATCGCCCGATTTCACTCCAAAACCTTGACCAACCTTTCACCTAATAAATTCGTTCTTTTTATAGATTTTCATCTTGGGGAACAAGTAGAGTTAAAACTAAACCTTCAAGGCAAATATTTAGAATCTAGGAGGAAGCCCAACCAAACCAAGAGAGAGAAGGCACCCAAAGGTGACAAGCAAGATGGACCCTATGCATGGCGCGACCATTTTGAAGTTATAGAGGACGATCAATTAAAGCACTCCAATGAGGAAATGAGAGCCAAGCAAAATACTCAAGACATGGAGGAGTCAAGTTACTCACCAACATAAGAGCACATCGGCCAGCCCATTTTGAAAGAGGAATTTGTCTTCCTTGTTTCAATTTTTGTAAGTTGATGAATTATTTAGTTTTTTTAGATAATTGTGCTTTATCAGGTGGCTGAATATTGATGCATTTGAAAGACAGCCTTAGCTGTGAATTTTTGGGGGAAGAACAACCTGAAGATAAGGATATTTGGAGAGAGAAGGACATTGCCAAAAATGGCAAAACATGGCTTGTCCTTGTTTGGTCCACTAGGCCGAATCTCCCCTCTTTAGTCTCCTTCTCTTTACTGAATTTTGAAGCCCTAAAGGCTTAAGAGAAGAGGGGTATTTAAACCTCTCTTCCAGCTCTATAAACCCACTATTGAATGTCAAAAAACTGAAGGTTTAACCTCTGAAAATCGAAGCTCCTTGAGCCTCAAAGCAGCGCCTCTCCTCGGTGGGTAATATTTGTGGATGTATTGTGTATTGTCTTCCATTTTTGTGAGTATCTTGGAAGCTCTCATTGTTGCCCTCTTCCTCCATCACCTTGAAGGCATCATCCCTAGCAAGAGGTCACAAAACTCACATTCATGCTCGTTGGAGTGCTCTTATTCAAAGAAGAAGCCAAATCCTGAAAGATGCCATTTATCACCTGCTCAGACTAGCAGCACAACTTTGACCATATCTTTTCCATCCTATCGATTCTTCCTCTCATTTTTACACACAACCATCCTTACATCCATAGCTTTAATTTTCCACAAGAATCGTGTCATTTCATTTATAGAAGAGAGAGTTACGCCTCTCCAAAGTTGACATTCTGTTCTCAGCCAGAGCAGTAAATTGAGCTCCGGTGGCCTGCAGTATTTCAGTCATAACTTTTCAACCACAAGGAGTTAACCTCTGTAATTTTGCGAGTATTTCATGCACATCCCCAATAAGTTCTATTTTAAATTTTCAGAGCATTTAGAGTTAATTCGTGAAAGTTATATATTCTGGAACATAGAGTCTTCTCGACCACTTGTGGTATAAATTCGAGGAGCAGATTATTGTTTTCATTTATGCTTCCATTTGGTCCATAACATGAAGCATATCACTAAGTGATTTGCTTCAATGAGAGCTTTCTAACGAGGGGTTGAATGCCAAGATCAAATGTCAGAATTAATGTCGATGAGCGTTTGAAGTTTTTGTAAAACGTGTTTGGTGGCCATTTCTTATGGCTGCGTTCCCCTTAACAGTCCAATTAAAATCATAAAAAAAAACCCTACCAAAATGAAGCCTGCAATGCTAACTATCGATTCGTGTGGAGGTTTCCAACACCTCTAATTGAGCCAGCTCTAGCAAGCCCTGGAAGTGGCTGCCTGAGAAGGAAAACACCTGGGAAAAAATGAAAAGAAAAAAAAAAGGGGGAGAGAACCCCATGCGTAAGAAGAAAAAAATAAGAAAAAACCAATTAAAAAAAAATAATAATGAAAATAATAGTGATAATAATAATAAAAAAATATTATATTAATTAAAACGCGATTGGTTTTTTATAATATATATAAACCACCAATTTATCAACCCACAAATCGGCCCGATGAAAGATCCAACATACAAATCGAGACGAGGGAAAACTCAATGTTAACTTGGTTTTACTTGAAACGATTAACACGAGCACGCAGAAAACAACACCTACGGCTCTAGTGTTAAATGCAATACAAGGGGGATACGAAAAGATAAGGAGAATTCTAAAAGCTCCATTGGATATTTCGATCTGATCAAGAACGATCCGAAAGAGCGACGTGGAGGCTGACGAAGAAATCAAAACACAAAAATAGATTTTTTAAAGAAGACAGTCAACCTGAGCTAAACGAAATAGGTTGACTCGATAAATCAAAAGAATAATTACTTTCTAAGCATGAAATTTTAGAAATTAAATCTCTTGGAAAATTTCAAATCGATCACTTTGACTGAGGAAAATACATGTGGTCAAATGCCAACGAATAATAACAATTCAAGTAAAAACAAACAAGTTGACCTCGAATGATGCAAAAAATTTACTCATATTTTTTAAAAATCACAGATATTACATACATTATATTGTGTGCTTAATAAGGATGAATTTAATAGAGTGCAATGCTGTGATGATGTATTTGAGATTTGGAGAGTACTTGAGATCACACACGAGGGCACAAATCAAGTTAAAGAAAGTAAATTGAGTATGCTAGTACATAAATATAAGTTATTTGCTATGGATAAAGATGACACCATTAGTCATACTTCATTTACTGAACATGACAACCTAAAGTGACGGCAATCCAAGAAGCTAAAGTGACGGCAATCAAAGAAGTTAGAGATCTCAAAGTGCTAAAAATGAAAGAACTTATCAACTCTCTCAAGGCCCATGAAATAACGATGAGGGCTAATGAAAAGGAAGAGCAAAAGGATAAGGAAGTCCTTAAAAAGAAAGACATTGTTTTTAAATTCTCATCAAGCAACCTAGTAGAATCCGATGATAAGGTTACTTTCATCACAAGGAGAATTATGGATTTCCTCTAAAGAAAGAAATGGCAAGGAAAGAAAGCCATTAAAAGGGATAGGCAACAAAAAGAAATGGAAGTCACTAGCATTGAGTGTGGAAAGTTGTACACTTCAAAGCCGACTGTCCTCAAGCCAAGAAAGCATCAAAGACATTAAAAAAAGAGCAATGAAAGCCACTTGGGATGATAACAATGAAGAGACGTCATCTAAGGACAAAGAAATAGCCAACATATGCTTCATGGTAAAAGAAAACAAGCTAAGTGACTCCTTTAGTTATTTAGGTAATGATGTTGATTAAAATGAGTTGATAGATGTTCTTAATGCTTTTCTTGAGCAATTTAATGTACTCAAGTCTAAGTATAAAGTGTTAAAGAAGGATAATATTGATATTGTTAAGAAGCATGTTAATATAATTACATCTTTCAAAAAAGAGAATGAAAATTTGAAATCTAAAAATAATAATTTTCATAGCATGGTTTTAAACTTTATTGATGGTAGAAAAAAAATTGAATATGGTAATAGGACGACAAAGAGTAAACTTTGATAAAATGGAATTGGATATGAATCATTCAAAAAGAAAAAAGATTATAAAAATTCTTTTTTGGTCTAACCATGTGTCATGCATGGAATAAAGTTGGTTATAAATCTCTTGTATGTCCATTGGAGTCAAATTATAGGAGGTTGTCTCCTAATTCATTATGGATTCCTAAAGGAACCAAGGCTAACCCAAAAAGGTTTGGTTACCTAAGAGAATCAATTGATTTGTCATTTGTGGGTTGAAAATTCTCCCTTGAAAGACTTATTGTACCTTGATAGTAGATGTTCAAGTCATATGACGAGAGACTCTTCAAAGTTCAACTCCATCACAAAAAAAAGAAAAAAGAAATATCACTTTTGAAGGTAACCAAAAAGAAACAATTGTCAGTTTTAGGAATATAGATAATGGTTCAAACCCAACTATTGAAAATGTACTTTTAGTTTATAGGTTAAAGTATAATCTTTTGAGTATTAGCCAATTGTGAGACAAATGATATGTAGTTATATTTGAATTAAAAATTTGCATGATTGAAGATAGTTCAAATTGAAAAATTATTTTTATTAGTTATTGAAATGAAAATGTTTGCACTACTGATTTGAATAATGTTTCATAATTTGATGAAACATATATTTATCGCAAATTCTTCTATTGATTGTTGATCTTGGCAGAGGATATTAGGCTATTTAGAAATGGACAACTTAGCTAAGATTTCTAGAAACAATTTAGTTAGGGTATTTCCAAAATCTCATTTGAAAAAGATAAAGTTTGCAATGCTTGTCAAATGAGAAAAGAAACAAACGATTCGTTTGTTTCTTAGAAAGTTGTATCATTTTCAAAACTTCTAATTACTCCACATGTGTAACGACCTCTTTTCCCAGCAAGATATTGTCCGCTCTGAAGATTGGGTCGTATTCCAATATCCTCCTCTCACGGCTTTGTTTGGCAAGGACTTCACAGTTGGTCACCCAACCTGGTACTAATCTCGCCGAAACACTTTTAACTTCGAAGTTCTTATGACATCGGTTGTCAATTGTGCTCCAAAACGCATCTTACTATTTTGGGAGGGTCTCTTTACATATGTTTCATTTCCACATACTTCCCCAAGCGATGTGGGATTGTCACGACCCCTTTTTTACGACCTGTCACCTTCCGATTCGCTCGCGCGGACGTACTACTATCTGGGTCGGTTTGCGCAGCCATCGTATACATACTTACACATCCGGGTCATCGCAATCACCCCCCTTGGGGGCCCAACGTCCTCGTTGGCCACATTTTTGGTTGGGTACAAACTCTGATACCCCGGATGTGTAAGTATGTGTACGATGACTGTACGAACCAGAACCTGGATGGTGGTACGTCTGCGTGGGCGAACCAGAAGGTGACGGGTCGTAAAAAGGGGGTCGTCACAATCCCACATCGCTTGGGGAAGTATGTGGAAATGAAACATATGTAAAGAGACCCTCCCAAGATAGTAAGACGTGTTTTGGAGCACAATTGACAACGGATCCCATAAGAACTCCGAAGTTAAAAGTGCTTCGGCGAGAGTAGTACCAGGTTGGGTGACCGACTGGGAAGTCCTTGCCAAACAAAGCCGTGAGGGGAGGATATTGGGCTACGACCCAATTCCCATAGCGTACAATATCTTGCTAGGAAAAGGGGTCGTTACAACATAGACTTTTTTGGTCCATCAAAAACTGCTAGCTTAGGAGGTAAGCTTTATGCATATGCCGATGCCTTTTCAAGATGGACTTGGGTATTCTTCTTAAGTTCAAAAGATGAAACCTTCAAAAAAAGTTTCTAATATAAGAAAGAAAGTGCAAAATGAAAAAGGATTTGTCCATTGTTAAAATTAGAAATGATCATGGTGGTGAATTTGAAAATGAAAGTTTTGAGTTTCTTTGTCAAAAATTGGCATTGAACACAATTTCACTTCACTAAAAATACCTCAAAAAACGGAGTTGTTGAGAGGAACAATAGGTCTCTTCAAGAGTTAGCTTGGACTATGCTTAATGAGAATAGTCTTCCCAAGTATATTTGAGCAGAAGTTGTTGCTATGGTATGTTATGTCTGTAACAGTTTTTTTATTTGTCCAATTCTTGAAAAAACTCCTTATAAGCTTTGGAATGGTAGAACTCCAAGTGTTAAATACTTTAGAGCCTTTGGATACAAATGTTTTATCTTAAACACTAAACATAATTTATGCAATTATAAATCTATGCATGCAATGTTTGATGAATCAATATCGTAATATCTGCAAATTGTTAAAATTTATGAGTAAGTTTTTTGAGTTATTCGAGGTCAACTTGTTGGTGTTGACTCGAATTGTTGTCATTCGTTGGCGTTTGGCCATATGTATTTTCTTCAGTCAATCGGTCAAAGCGGTGGCTTTGAAATTACCACGAGGTAAAATTTCCGAAGTCCCATGCTTTGCAAGTCATTAATATTTTGGTTTACCGAGTCTACCTATTTTTGTTTCGCTTGGGTGGACTGTATTCTTTTGAAAAGTCATTTTCGTGTTTTGATTTCTTCGTCCGCCTATGCGCTGCTCGTTCAGCTTATTATGGCTAGAATCGAAGATGTTCGATTGAGCTTTTGAAATTTCTCCTTATTTTGTTGTATCCCCCTCATATTTTGTTTAGCACCAGGGTCATGGGATTGTATTCGGGGTGCTCATGTTCATTGTTTGAAGTAAAGTGGGTTAGCGTTGAGTATTCCATCATCTCGGTTTGCATGTTGGATTTTTCATCAAGCAGTTTGTGGGTTGATAACTTAGTGGTTGTATATATATATAATAATAATTAAAATAATATTTTAATAATATTATTATCATTATCATTATTTTATGGGTTTTTTTTTAAAAGAACCCTAAAGTTAAGGTTTTTTTTTTAAAAACCCTAAAGTTAAGGTTTTTTTTTTTAAAAAAACCTTAACTTTTACTGTTCAACAAAAAAACCTTCAAGTTTTGAAAATAGGCAAAAAAAAACCTTTTAGTCCGGACTGGGCAGTGGTCGCCGAACGGAGGCTAGCCAGTCTAGTTGGACCGGCCGGCCTCCGTTTTAAACCGGCAAACCCTTGACTTTAGTCACGGGTTTTGTCGTTTACCGTGGAGGCCAGCCGTGTAACGCCCCGAAAACCCACCCGGATTTGCGGTTCGCTATAGGGACTATTATGAGCTAAACGACTCACTAATTTTCCTTAATCCTAACCAATAAGCACCACGGCGTCCTCCCCGAAAATTTCGGCAGAGTAACGCCTGAAAATGGCGCCCCCAAAATGCTAAGTACCTGCAAACGAATAAATCCCAACCAATCCAGAATACTTCTACACAACTATCTAGTCTACGAAATCTCCAAACAATCATCATAACAGAACGAAAATACTATCGACCAAAATGAAGAAAGTCCACAGTATAGGGTGACATATCACCCATAACTATGACTATATACAACAAATACAAATACCCCCACAAAATACAAAAAAAAATCCTACTCCCCATCAACACCATGCTACGGCTCATCCTGGGTCGGGTCGCCCTAACACTGTCATCAACCGGGGCCCTGGTCGCACGCCACCTACTGCCACCTACTCCTAGTTAGATTCTCGGTACACTCCCACCAGCTCAGCAGTACCTACACCACAGAACACACCGTAAGCTCAAAGCTTAGCAAGTAAAGTGCTGGAAAATAAACGTGAGGCATGAAAACAGGTTATGCAATCCTAAAACATGCAGGTCTCTACACACGTTGTCATCATCTCACCGCATCGCATCACAAATGTACCTACAACCCATAACCTGCACAAGACTCATAACATACACACAATTAGGCCGCGACCTACACAAGATTCACAACCTACACAAGACTATCCCACAACCTACACAGGACTCACAACTCATACCCACAACCCGCCACGTATGCAAGACTCACAACGTACAACTAACAATGACTACACATACACATACGTACCTATGGCCACAACACACACAAGACTCACATCCTACACTATGACCAACTATCGACAGCTTCTCGTCCACATCCGTACTTACGACTCACCACGTACGTAAGACTCGCAACTTACATACCATGACCCACAACCTCACCAAACTTACAACCTACGCACGACTGACTCTCCACATACGCACAACTTACCCACAAACCCACCACCTACATACAACCGTTCCAAAATCCCCACAAAGCTCACTACCTACGTACAACTATCTCACAACCCTCACAAGGCTCACCATCTACGTACAACGTCCCACAACCCTCACAAAGCTCACTGCCTACATACAACCGTCCCACAACCCTCACAAGGCTCACCATCTACGTACAACCGTCCCACAACCCTCACAAGGCTCACTACCTACGTACAACCGTCCCACAACCCTCACAAGGCTCACCATCTACGTACAACTGTCCCACAACCCTCACAAGGCTCACTACCTACTCCCACAACCCTCACAAAGCTCACTGCCTACATACAACCGTCCCACAACCCTCACAAGGCTCACCATCTACGTACAACCGTCCCACAACCCTCACAAGGCTCACTACCTACGTACAACCGTCCCACAACCTTCACAAGGCTCATCATCTACGTACAACCGTCCCACAACCCTCACAAGGCTCACTACCTACGTACAACCGTCCCACAACCTCACAAGGCTCACTACCTACGTACAACCGTCCCACAACCTTCACAAGGCTCACCATCTACGTACAACCGTCCCACAACCCTCACAAGGCTCACTACCTACGTACACCGTCCCACAACCCTCACAAGGCTCACCATCTACGTACAACCGTCCCACAACCCTCACAAGCTCACTACCTACGTACAACCGTCCACAACCCTCACAAGCTCACTACCTACTCCCACAACCCTCACAAAGCTCACTGCCTACACACAACCGTCCCACAACCCTCACAAGGCTCACCATCTACGTACAACCGTCCCACACCCTCACAAGCTCACTACCTACGTACAACCGTCCCACAACCTTCACAAGGCTCACCATCTACGTACAACCGTCCCACAACCCTCACAAGGCTCACTACCTACTCCCACAACCCTCACAAAGCTCACTGCCTACATACAACCGTCCCACAACCCTCACAAGGCTCACCATCTACTTACAACCGTCCCACAACCCTCACAAGGCTCACTACCTACGTACAACCGTCCACAACCCTCACAAGGCTCACCATCTACGTACAACGTCCCGCTCACTTGCCTACATACAACCGTCCCACACCCTCACAGGCTCACCATCTACTTACAACCGTCCCACAACCCTCACAAGGCTCACTACCTACGTACAACCATCCCACAACCCTCACAAGGCTCATTGCCTACACACAACCGTCCCACAACCCTCACAAGGCTCACTGCCTACATACTGACCAACTACCGACGACTTCCCATCACATATGTATCTACGACCCTTAACCTGCTTACCTCCTCCGGCTCAAGTCTCACTTGGAATTCACGGAGCACATCACCTCCGGCTCGAGTCTCACTCGGAATTCGTGGAGCACATCACCTCCGGCCCGAGTCCCACTCAGAATTCGCGGAGCACATCACCTCCGGCCCGAGTCCCACTCGAAATTCGCAGAGCACATCACCTCCGGCTCGAGTCTCACTTGGAATTCGCGGAGCACATCACCTCCGGCCCGAGTCCCACTCGGAATTCGCTGAGCACATTACCTCCGGCCCGAGTCTCACTCGGAATTCGTAGAGCACATCACCTCCGGCCCGAGTCTCACTCGGAATTCGTAGAGCACATCACCTCCGGCCCGAGTCCCACTCGGAATTTGCGGAGCACATCACCTCCGGCCAGAGTCCCACTCAGAATTCGCGGAGCACATCACCTCCGGCCCAAGTCTCACTTGGAATTCGCAGAGCACATCACATCCGGCCCGAGTCCCACTTGGAATTCGCGGAGCATATCACCTCCGGCCCGAGTCTCACTCGGAATTCGCAGAGCACATCACATACAGACTACTCAAAACGTGTTTACGACTCACAACATGCAACCAACTGTGATATAGGCCCTTTTGGGCGACTCTCAAGCATTACACCCACACTACTACTTACCTGGCATCCTAGCTTGCTGAGGATGTTCGGTTTCTTGTCCACCTACGGCTCGACCTACGACAAAAATTCAAACTTCATCAAAATCAAACTTACATTCACCAATTATTCTCAAACTACTATTTCTAGCCTAATCCAACTAAAACCTAACTAAATAGGCCACTAATTTGGGTTCGGTAAAAACTGACCCTAAACTTCAACCGTGCATAACTTTCGCGTCGGTTATCGGAATGGAACGATTCCAGCGGCCACGTACTCCTCTAATAACCTATTTTAACCTTCCAAAAGAAATTTTAAAACAAACAACCGTAGCTAGGTCAAAATGGCAAAAACCCGATTCTGCCCTAAATCAATATTTTTTCCCTTTTATGGTTTTTCATCAATTCACACCAATTTCCTCACCAATCAATCCCCCTCATACCTAATTAACATAAACTAACCAAAATCTCGAGGCTACACACCAAAAACCAAAATGCCCAAATCGGGCTTGCTGGTTTTTCGCTCAAATTGGGCTCCTCACGGCCAGGCGACTAAAGTCGGCCTAATGTCCGGCAATCTCGAGCCAAGAACGCCCAAAAATGGCCGGTGATCGGAGCCCAAACTCGCTCATCACCCTCCGCCACAAACAGAACCGAAACATGGGAACAGGAAAGGGAAGACTTACCGTTCGGTTTGTGCGCGGAGACGGCTGGAAATGGCAGCCCTGGAAGCGCCGCCGTCGTATGGCCTGAAAACGGCAAGGAATCGCCGACGTTCCTCGTCCCTCCCCCTCCTCCTCCGATTGCGAGCACCGAAGACTCGAACAACAGAATGGCTCCTTCGAGCCATTCTGTTGTTTTAATTATTATTAATAATAATAAAAAAAAATAATAATAAATCTTATTAAAACATTAATAAATCATCATTTACCGTTTTTTCCTCCCGTGTTTTCGACCATTTTGAATTTCATTAAATCTTGTTTTTAAAGTAAAACCCCCGGCTTAATTTCACTAGGACCCGAACCTAAATTAGAAACCATTTGTTCCACCAAATTTGTAACGACCCTAATACTGCACCCATTTTTCCATACTCTATTTTTTTTTTATCTTTATACCTAAAACTTTAAACCTAGCGTTTTAGCGGAATAAAACTTTTAATGTCGGAATCGAAATCGATATTAGAATCGGAAATGAAAAGCGTTTAAAACGTTTCTAAATCAATTAGATTAAAACTTAAAATAATTATTAAAACAATTAAATTAACAAAAATCGTTTCGGGGACAAAAGGAGACTTTTGTCTCTAAAACGTGGTGGCGATCGCTGGCTTTTGCCAGAGATTGCCTGGTGAGGCGATCAGTGATCGCGCCTGGCCAACAGGAGGCGATCGATCGCCACACGCTCTGGAATTTTCCAGAGCGTGGCGATCAGGAGGCGATCGCGTCGCCTCCACTGGCGATCGTGCCATAGCGAGGGGCGATCGATCGCCAGGACAGGCGATCAATCGCCACCCTCACTGCCTCCTTTCCTTTTTCTTTCCTTTTCTTCTTCTCTATTTCTCTTCCCTTGCTTCTCTATACTCCTAACATCTCACTCACCATTTCGTCTATAACAACCATACGTTCCAACATATTCGTTCCAACATAAATTCATTTCAACTCTCATTCAAAACCATGACTCGAAACACGTTCAAAACATAGCCTATTTTCATGAAAATAAAACGCGTGGATATGTTTAAAACCTAAACAAATCCTCCTGTTTTGAAATCAACAAAAGATTATAAAATGAATTTTCAAAACATTTCAAAACATCAATACATAAACCTATTCAGATCCAACAACCTAAAATGTATCTATCTATACAATAAATCTGTCTAATCCACCATTAGCCCAAAATATCACCAAAACCCTCAAAACATCTAACCATGAGTCCCACGGGTCAAAACGAGCCTCGACTGCGCCAACGCACTCCCGCGACCATCCTCCGTCAACCACATCACTCCTTAGGTGGAGGGATCTCGTCCTCACCTATGTCGAAGTCACCTACACCATACAGACACCTATGAGATAAAAATCTTAGCAAGTTCTACGTAAATGCAATGCATGCTGTGCGTATGAGTTCGTAATCATGCATCATTTTCATTATCTTTACTCTGGTTGTCACCGAGATCTCAACCCCCTAACTAGAGAGAGCACATCCAGCGGTCGGACTACTCTTTCCAGCTAGAGGAGGGGGTACACGCTTACAACATTTACAGCCATGCCTGAGCCTTATCTCGCATAACCTGTAAACTGTATGAGTATGTGTTAAATGCAGTATTGTGACAGACCCCTTCGTGCCTACACAATAGATCAATAGCCCCTCTCCAGGCCGCATTGTCATTTTCTTTAAAACATCGTGTGGAAATTCATTTTCTTATGCTTATTTGAAAAACTGTGATGCATGAACAGTTTAACATAAACGTAAACAAGCAACATGTGTACCATCAAAACTATAAGGAACATAATCTATAAAACAATTAAACCTAACTACTCATCCAAGCAAGTAAACGAGCACGTCATCAAAACTCCTCGAGACGACCTCGACGTACGGTGTAGACCAATCGGTCAAGCAAGTCACGAGAACTTACCTCGTGTCCGTTGCAGCTCAAGCTCCGTCCACGAGCGTTGTTTGTCTGAGGCAAAACACAACATTGATGTTAAAACTGATTTAAGATTCTAAACGTCCAAATTAATAAAACCTTAACTAAAGAACTTCTTAAAACTTCTAACTTAATTATTCGAAGCATATCGATGAACAATTTACGATTGATACCTCGAAACTACAATTTACGAGTTTTTCCCTAAAACCCAAAAATTCTCAAATTTTAACATTCGTCCTAAATCAATTAAATTCGTCCAATAACGTCTAATACATTCACTATATCCTTAATTACGGTAAACCTATCAATTTTGGACTATAAATCGCGATTTCTAACAAAACCTAAACGAAACCCTAATTGTTTATACTTCGTAAAAATCGAAATAAACAATCTAAAACTATAGATTCATACCTAGAGCGTTGATTGGAGGAGAATGCGTGAAGAACGGAGGACGAACGGAGGAAGAACCGGCGTCAGAAGTGGAAAGAACCGTGAGAGGCGATGAAGAGAATCGCCTGGAGAGTGGGAGAAAAAGTCGCAGAGGAGAAGTGTTCTGGAGGAGAAGAAGAAAGTTGTTTTAAATTAAAATTTTGACTTGGCAATTTACCATTTTGCCCTTCCTTTGATTTTCTATTTGTTTCGTCTTTTGTTTCCTTAATTGGCTAACAATTCGGCTTCTCTAAATTTCCTTATTTCACCAATAAGTCCAACTTGTTATTTTGGATTTATTAAAACTGTCCGTTTGCAAAACGGATCTCGTTTACTATTTTTACCGAAGTATCCTTCATATTACGATAAACGTAATTACTCGAAATATAGCGTTATTACTCCGAAAAATCTCGTAAATTTCTTAAAATTTCTATTACTCGTTAGGATCGTAATGACGTTTTCTTTTCACAAAATGGGTTTGATTTGACATATTTACAAAAATGCCAATATATATTACGTAATATAAAAATTCCGTACAAGCCGGATATTACATTCCACCCACCTTATTTAAAATTTTGTCCGCAAAATTTAATCATACAAACAATTCAGGATATTTAGCCATCATATCCTGCTGTCGCTCCCACGTAGCCTCTTCCACCTCGTGGTTCCGCCATAAGACTTTGACTAGTGGAATCTCTTTGTTGCGCAATACCTTGATGGAAGACTCCAAAATACCCACCGGCCTCTCCTCATAAGTCAAGGTAGGCTGTACCTCGATCTCTGTTGCCTCCACAATATGCGACGGATCGCGCAAATATTTTCGAAGCACAGATACGTGAAATACATTATGGATACCCTCCATAGGAGCTGGAAGTTGTAGTCTGTACGCCAACTTCCCGATCCTCTTCAGAATAGGAAAGGGCCCCACATAACGAGGGTTTAACTTGCCCCTCATTCCGAATCTCATGATGCCTTTAAACGGAGAAACTTTAAGGTAAACCTCGTCACCTTCGTCAAACTCTAGCTCTCTCCGTCTAGTGTCAGCATAGCTCTTCTGTCGGCTCTGAGCTACCTCAATACGCTGTCGGATAATGGCAATCTTATATGCCGTTTGCTGTAGAATCTTTGGACCAACGATGCTGGCCTCGCCAACTTCGTCCCAATATAACGGAGTGTAACGACCCCTTATCCCAGCAAGATATTGTCCGCTCTAGGGATTGGGCCGTAGCCTAATATCCTCCCCTCACGGCTTTGTTTGGCGAGAACTTCCCAGAAGGTCACCCAACCTGGAATTGCTCTCGCCGAAGCACTTTTAACTTCGGAGTTCTTATGGGATCCGTTGTCAATTGTGCTTCAAAACGCATCTTTCTATGTTGGGAGGGTCTCTTTACATATGTTTCATTTCCATATACTTCCCCAAGCGATGTGGGATTGTGACGACCCCCTCTTTACGACCCGTCACCTTCCGGTTCGTCCGCGCGGACGTACTGCCATCCGGGTTCCGATTCGTGCAGCCATCGTACCATGCGTGCACATTCGAGTCATCACAATCACCCCCTCTCGGGGCCCCAACGTCCTCGTTGGCCACATTTTCAGTTGGGTACAGGATCTGATACCATTTGTAACGACCCATTTTCCCAGCAAGATATTGTCCGCTCTGGGGATTGGGCTGCGACCTAATCCCTAGAGCGGACAATATCTTGCTGGGAAAAGGGGTCGTTAATCGGAGACCTACACTTCCGACCATACAGCGCCTCATACGGAGCCATGCCGATCGTAGCCTGGAAGCTGTTGTTGTACGAGAACTCAATCAGAGGCAAATATCGGCTCCACGAGCCCTGAAACTCCAGCACACACGCTCTGAGCATATCCTAAAGAATCTGATTTGTTGACATGCCTCGGGATGCATATTAAAAGAAAATTAGTAGAATCTCGTGCCTTATCTAAATTCTCTATTTATTACGTGTTTTTTTTTTATTTTTGTAGAAAAATTTATGAAGAAGGATTGCATTTGGATCGCTTGGAGGAGTCATCACTTAGCCCTATGGGAATTTGTCTTCCCGAACATATTTATGTAATTTTTATTTCGAACTTATTTGGCATACATTCGCCTTTATTGTAAGGATTTTATAGTTGCATTTCATGCATTAGATTGTGTGGTTAGGACTAGATGAATGGTGGTGGATTAATGGATGAAGGAAATTCAACAAATTCAAGGAAACAAAGGCCTCCACAAATCGAGTCCAAAGAAATACCCGTCCCAAAGAAGAGCCCACATTCAAAGGCATGGTTTTGCAGCTAGGAGAGTTGGGGAGGGCATGGATTGGTGACTTGGACAAAAATCGGCCGTTGATCAAGTTTTGGCACGGAGGGAATCAAAACTGGACAGCTGGAGGCGCGCGGGCAGGCGCTGGAAGCGCAGGCAGGCGCGCTGGAGCGCGCGGGCAGAGGGGCGCACGGGCGTTGAGGTGTCATGCCCGGGTTGGCCAGCGCGCGCACGCGGATGGCTGACGGGGTGCGCGCTCGCGCTTTGCGCGCTGATTGGCGCACCCTGTGCGCACCAGATCGAGCCATCTCGACCATTCTTCATTTTTCTTCAAATCCGACGGCCCAAATTCATCCCTTCCAACCCTAATCCACCCTAGGACTTCTATAAATGCATGGCATTAGTGTTTGTATGGAACTTTTTGCCAAAATCAATAAAATACCCTATTTTCCTAAGCTTTTTGCTTGGTTTTTCCTTGGTTCTTTGAACCAAGAGGAGTTAGCCTCCATTGCTAGCCTAGCTTGGGTTGCTAGGTTAGTTCTTATTCATTCTCTCACCTTCTCCATTGGGAGTTGGACCGAGGACGAAAAATCCCGGCCTACGGTGGTCGTTTTCCTCCTGGAAAACGTTTATCCTAGAGCTTAACCCGTAAGATCGCTCTAAGGAACCTCCAAGGGTATTTTCTTTTTTTTTTATTGCTATCACATTCACACAAAAGCACTTTTATTTTCAGCTCCATCATTCACACACCTTCACCTTTATTTTATGTCATTTTCTTTCTCTTTTAGCATTGCATTATTATCTCTTGCATAACTTCTCTTCTTCATCTCTTTCTTGTTATTTTTCTTTACATTTCACACCCTCATAATACTCATCATATTCGGCCACTTTTCACTCACTTCACACTCATGCATTTTAGTTATATTTCTTGTCATTTCTTCTCTTTATTTTAGATCTTTGCATACACTTGCACCCGAGCACATTTCCTAACAATTTGTGGGTTGTACACGGGCCCCTTTTCTAAGGGATCCCGTGTCAAGTGGTATCAAAGCCACAAGGCTTCCCATGGCGTTTTAGTTGCATTTGGCTTCGGCCAAAATATAGCACGAAACCGGGATAGCGGCTCTTTTATCTTTCCGCATTATTTTCCTTTAATATTGTGCTAACCTTGTGCTAACTTTGTGCTAATCTTATTATATATTTGTTGCCATTTTTTTTATTGTCATTTAATATTCTGGAAAATATGGTATGCAACGTGTTAGAAGATCGGCTAAGGTAGGCACCTCACTTCTCTTAATTTCTTCTCGATTTTTCTCTTGTTTTTGGCTTCGGTTTTGCATAGTTCTTCTACTTGCTTTCTCCATTTTATTTTTGCTATGTTTGAACCACGACTTTGCATCTGATTGTTGTCAAAAGATTAGAGGTTAAATCTGAAAATTTGGATGCATAAAATCGGACCTATAGTTAAATCTCTAAAATCAGTTTTCATAGTTGTTTTTCTTCTCGGATTTGCTTGCTCTCATTCTGATTTTTCTTAGCATCTTTGATCTATGATTGAACCATGTTTTAGCACTTAAATATTATCCATTAACTATATAAAAATTCTGGAATTTTTGATGATAAAAATCGGTCTACAACTAGTGATATAAAATCAGTTGTGATGTTGTATTTCTCCTCGGTTTATACATGATTCTTGTTTCGGTTTTTCTATCATATCTTGCTGTGTCATTGCTAAGATTTACCTCTAAAATTCATGTCATTAATATATAAAATCTGATCTTATTGTTGTTTAGAAATTTGGCCAAGAAAGTTTAATCAAAATTGGTTTATGCTTATTTTTTTCATCCGTTGTTGCTTGTTCATTGCCTTGGTTTCTTTAACTTATGTTATGGTTGTTTTAAACTAAGATTGACACATAAATATTTGCCAATAGTATAATATTAAGTCTGGAAATTTTGGTGTTTAAAATCAGCTTGGACCTATCATTATCAAAAATCGGATTATTATTGCCTTAACTCTTCGATTTTTGTATCTTCATGTTATGTTCAAAAATTGCCTATTAATTTGCTGATTGTTGATCTTGTTTTAATTTATAAATCACCTATTATATGCTGCCAATTAATTGCACGAAATTGGTTATAAGAATTTAACAATAGCTTGGATTAAATTGGCAATAATGAACCAATCACTCATGGAAAATTCTGCTATGTTTAAATTGAAAATTCAGCATGTTATCTTGAATTAATTAGTGTTAAAAATTTATTTGCTTGCTGATTTTGGACTTAATTATTTGTTGTTATTATTGCTCTAAGTGATTTTGGATTAAAGTTGTTAACTTGGTTGAATTTTATTGGAATTGTGGTGATTATTAATGCATGAAATATTCATTTCTTTAGTTAAAATTGCTAAGTGTTTATTAAATTGTTAAGTTGTTTCCCTATTTTGGCATGATCTCTATTTTCATTTTGTCTTAGCTAAGATTATTCCTTAGTAGCTAAAATTGCCTAAGACATTAAGGAGATAAGCATCTCACTAATTTAGGAAAATTAACTTAGACAAGAAGTGGAATTTAATTAAAGCACTTAACTATGACTAATCGAAGTGGATTCAATCGGGATTCCCCACCCGAGCACACACGACAAGGTGGTGAAACTAGCGCTCAAGGCAACGTTCAAAACCAAATTGAAGCTTTAACGAGCATGGTTCATAACCTTGCCAATCAATTTCAAAACTTCATGAATAATCCTCCCCGTAGAGAACCCCACAAACAAGTCCCTTCTCAAGAGACTTCCTCTAGGATAATTTCCGAGCGTCCTAGACGTCGTAACCATACACCTCAACCACCCATAGAGGACGAATGGACTGAACCCCATAGAAGGAGACAACGATATTATTCGGAGGATGATGATTGGGTTGATGAAGAGTATCGCCCAAATCGTCGTAGGGACAACGACGACCTTCGAAATATTAAGATTATAATTCCCCCTTTCGATGGAACGAGTGACGGACACACATATTTGGATTGGGTAGACAAAGTTGAGAGAGTTTTCGAATGCCATGATTACTCCGAGTGAGTAAAAATCCAATTAGTCTCTCTTGAATTCACGGGCCATGCCGCTTTGTGGTGGTCCAACCTTAAAGCCCAACGAACGAGAACCTTAGGAAACCCCGTTACAACTTGGACTTCCATGAAAGACTTAATGCATCATAGGTTCGTCCCCCGACACTATAGACATGAACTCTTCCATCAACTTCACACCTTAAAACAAAATAGCCTCTCGGTAGATGAGTATCTTACCGAATTCGAAACTCTTAATATGCGATGTGCAATTGATGAACCCCAAGAACAACTCATCGCTAGATTCATAAGAGGCATGAACCGCGACATTGGAGATGCGGTTGAATTACAACAATTGGAGACCATGGAATTGGTCATTCAATTAGCCCTCACAGTGGAGAGGCAATTGAAGAGGAAGCGTAAGACCGATCTTCCTAAATTCCCATCTAGAAATTATAATTTTGACAAGATTTCCACACGACAAGAAGAAAAGAATTTTCCAAGGCGAGAAGATAAAAGGCCTTACAAACAAAATTGGCCCCCGAAAACTTCAAACACCCTTCACAACCCCCGAACAAAAACCAAGAAACCCAACCTAATGGACCAAGAGCACGTGATGTGCAATGCTTCAAATGTTTTGGAAAAGGGCACTATGCTAACGAGTGCACCAACAAACGTGTGATGGTCATCAAAGAGTCCACGGAAGAATGGGAGAGTGAAGAGAATGAAGGCCAATACAACAAGATTGATAAGGAGGAAATTTTAGAAGAAAGCGAAGAAGACGCCGATGAATGCAAGCCACAAGATGGGCCTTTGCTAATGGTCATTAGGCGAGCATTAACATCTAACCACGTGGACAAGGACTGTCAACGTGAAAATTTATTTCACAGTCGATGTACTGTAAAAGATAAAGTTTGTTCTATGATAATTGACGGAGGAAGTTGCATAAATGCGGCCTCCCAAGACATGGTCGATAAACTAGGATTAGTAACGATTAATCATCCTACACCTTATAAGCTTCAATGGTTGGACGACAAAAATGAGCATGAGATCACCAATCAAGTAACCGTAGATTTCGTGATAGGAAAATACAAGAATTCGGTTATTTGTGACGTTGTCCCAATGAGTGCCAGCCACATATTACTTGGACGACCATGGCATTTTGATCGAAGGGTCAACTATGACGGATTCCTCAACCGCTATACCTTTAATTTTGGAGGAAGAAAGATTAAGTTGCTACCGATGACCCCCGAGCAAGTTGCTCAAGATGAGGCCACCCACCAAAAGGGAAAAGCAAAAGAGAATTTATTAGTGTCAAAATGCGTGTTTAATGAAGAGCCCCCTCATATCAATTGGCGTGACAATCCTTTGTACGAGG
Organism: Begonia masoniana; assembly: GCA_022432975.1. NCBI lineage: Eukaryota > Viridiplantae > Streptophyta > Magnoliopsida > Cucurbitales > Begoniaceae > Begonia > Begonia masoniana. The sequence continues at coordinate 54,086,337 of CM039502.1, forward strand.
AAGAAGTGTCAATTCCTTTCCTACCACATCTTGAGAAAACTTCTTTTATCAAAGGATATCCAAATCCTCTATTTGCCAATGAATTTCCTTGCCAATTGGGGAAAGAATTTGTATGGTCTCATGAGAAGTCAAATTTAAATGAAGACACTATTTTTGGACTAGGTAGCATGATCATCACTCCCTTTCTATCCTTTCCAAGTCATGAGGAAATTTTCTCTCTGTTTCCATCAATTAGGAAGATGTTGGTTTATGGCCTTGAACCTAGCTATTGCCTTCCTACCACCTTTCTTAGAGCTACACCATCAAGTAGGAATTTTGTTCCCTATGTAGCCAAAAAATGCTCCACCCTTCAATTTGGTGGGTTACCAACACCTTACTTTCCACCATTCCATTACCACAAATTTTACCATAGGACTAGGGTTAAAGTTCTATTGGTAAATAAATTTTCTTTGAGGTCTTAGTATTAATTGGACTATTTCTTTGGTTGAAGAATTTTAGCATTTCCACCTTACTAATTGTCGAATTCACCTACTTTGGAAAATTTCCTTCCATCACCGAGCAATCGCCCTCCAAAGTAGCCGCTGAATTCCATCTCTCCACCCTTACCAAAGAAAATTTTAGTAAGACCATCCATCCTCCATGTCACCTAGAATTTTTAAAGAATAACATATCTGTAAGACCCCAGTAGGGCCGAGACCAAACCATGACTCCTTTAGACTTGTTCGTATATCCTTACTGTTCTTATTTAGGTTATGCCCCTGTTCATTTCTTCCTTTTTTTTTTTTACAATCAAAACTTAACTCAAGACATCACACGCGATTTATTAAACATCGCTCAGTAATGAAATACAGCACACATCTGCCGGCGGGCAGTGTAGAATGCTTCAGCCGATGAGCGGAAGCTTCAGCTTTTAACTGCATCTACCGATAGAGAATAAACCCACATCTATCGATGGTGACGTGCCCGCCACGCAACTCATAAATTTCCATCCAGCAGTAGAGATCTACCGATAAACATGTGCAAACCACGTGCTCCTTTAATACATCTTTCGATAGAGTACATCTATCGGTGATTAAAGTACACTACATTGCCCGATGACCAATCAGTAAAACATAAAGCTCACACATGCCGATCGCTAGATGACAAGCACAGAGCTCGCTTCAGCCGGTAGTGAAAACTTACATCATCCGGTTACCATGTGCTATACAACTGACTCACTTACTTCATCCGATAGAAGACATCATCCGATGAACAACAAACGTTCGCCATCCACCGGTGACGTCAGCTGGATGATGCACTCGTCTGACTCCTATCTCACAGCTCCTGCCGATGACGTCAGCCGGATGATGCGCTCATCCAACTTCTGTCACACGGCAGTAAAACCTGAAAATCTTCAAACAACTCATACCGACAGAGGGTAACTTGTCCTTCACCAATCACATACTTCGTAGACATAAACTTAAACAAGTATAAATCCTAAACTCGACCAGAGTATAATTAGCGGAAAGCTTAGTTAAAACAGATTCTTCCATACTCTTATAATCATTCCCAAATTTGGTAATCCAACACGACAATCACAGAATCCAATATTCTAAGGGAAATCTCACTCTAGTTAACATTTGTTCATCATAAATCTTACTGACATTATATGAGCATAACTATGGGACATTCTCGCCTACCAGCCACAGACTTCCACCCTGAGCACTATCTTGCAACCAGCCTTAGACATCATCACTGAATTTGGAATCTTCACCTGTTAAATCTTCGCCTACATCATAAGGTATAAACTATAAGCCTAATGCTTAGTAAGGAATGCAATACTATCAAGTATGCATGAATGCTCATTTTAAGAAACAAAAGCTCATAAATCTTTTCGTATTCATATTCATACTCAAAGTCTTCATTCTTGTTCATCATTCATATTCATTGTTCATAATCATCATTCATGCTCATCATTCATATTCTTTATTGATATTCATCATTCATATACATCATTTATATACATCATTCATATACATCATTCATGTTCATCGTTCATATTCTTCGTTCATGTTGTGTGGATTAAGGGAGGATTTGTGCCGGTAAAGGGGGTTTGACAGTGAGAGTGCACATAGTTCCCTTGCGGGTCGTATCATGGTCCTTCTTTTGGACAGTGACATACGCCAAACCGCCCCCAACCCTCACTTAATTCACGTTGTATAAATTTTATATTCTTATCTTGTTTGTGAGAAACATGCTCTTAAAACGTTTTCATATGCATAAAACATTCATGTTGCATGAACATGAAAATTCTTAAATCCCCAAGCTACAGAACAGAGCACTATTCATCATGAAACCTTACCATTGAACTAATCATCAGCATAAACATTAGACAGTAACATAAAGGAACTTCTAATCACCGTATGAGTTTCTACCTAGCATCCTTTGATGTAGGGTCCTAATGACCGAGAAACCTATACATTCACTTACCTGTTTTCCTTAGCAACTTGAGCTCCTTTTCATCAGACTTCTTCATCTAAAACATTTACGTTGCAGTAGTTAAAACAAAATCCTAATAGTCCTAATCACTAGCCACCCTAGAGTCTAATAGCTAAAATCATTCCCGAATCCCTTAGTCTAGTTTCTCTGTGCACAGTCTGAAATCTAAAACCCATAACAGCTAGATTCAACTACGATTAATCAGGATTGATTATTTTAAGTGCACAGAATCGATTCGGAAAGACATTACTAATCTCGGGTTTTTAAAATGTCCTTATTGTTACTCGGCAATTGAAGAATCCAAAACTTCAACACATAGCTGAAAACAGAGCTTAACAACTAACAGATAGCTACATTACAAAACTCGTACCTCGAGTACAAAGTAGCCGATAGGTAAGCAAGGAAACCGATCGTCGAAGGAGGGATTTCCAGTTGACTGAGAACGAGGGCTCGGGAGAGCAGAAATCGCCGAGAGTAGAAGATGTCGGCTACGGTAGTTTAAAATGAAGTGTGAACCCTTTCCATTTTCTTTAAATACCGGTCTCAAACCTCCATTATTACAACTTTGCCACTCAACCTAGTTTAAATCCACATGTAATTTATTAAGCTTGACATAAAATTCTAAATCGTGAAGATTGAATAATCATGACCGTTAATACAGTTAGGAAGTCACCTGGTTGAAGTTGTTGGGTGTTACAATATCCTTATTGCCTCAAACTCAAACCTATCAAAGTAATAAACAAACTAATAGATGAGAAATTGTTGGAGTCATCCTTGAGAAGAAGTCAACCAACGGATTTGAGGTCAAATCCTCAAATCACTCAGAGAGGATGACATGCCTCGGGATGCATATTAAAAGAAAATTAATAGAATCCCGTGCCTTATCTAAATTTTCTATTTATTACGTGTTTTTTTATTTTTGTAGGAAAATTTATGAAGAAGGATTGCATTTGGATCGCTTGAAAGAGTCATCACTTAGCCCTATGGGAATTTGTCTTCCCGGGCCATATTTATATAATTTTTATTTCAAACTTATTTGGCATACATTCGCCTTTATTGTAAGGATTTTATAGTTGCATTTCATGCATTACATTGTGTGGTTAGGACTAGATGAATGGTGGTGGATTAATGGTTGAAGGAAATTCAACAAATTCAAGGAAACAAAGGCCTCCATAAATCGAGTCCAAAGAAATACCCGGCCCAAAGAAGAGCCCACATTCAAAGGCATGGTTTTGCAGCTAGGAGAGTTGGGGAGGGCATGTGTGACGACCCCAACCCAGTCAGGACCGTCACGGCCTAGCCATAACTTACTCCTAACTTAGTCTCTATAATATTACGTAGAAATTTTCTTTTTTTTTTAAAAAAACACATTACATAACACCTTAAGTAAAATAGAAACTAATCAAATAAATCAATAAAATAAAGGGGAGGGCAAAACCGCCAAATGCGTCAGCCAAAAGGGGCGACTGGTCGCCTTTCCTCACTGGCGATCAGTTGCCAGTGAAGGAAAAATGAGGGGCGATCGATCGCCCAATTTGGGCGATCGTTCGCCCCTTGAGTTCGCCTAAGCGATCGCCTATCAGGCGATCGCTCGGCAGGCGCTCTGGAATTTCATTCTAGAGCATCGCCTATTTACCACAACCGCCGATCGATCGCCTCCCAGGGGCGAGCGATCGGCATGCGTTCTGGAATCCGAATTCCAGAACGCTGCTTACTCCTTTCTCTTCCACTCTTTTTCCTTTCCACTTCCCCATACCCTTCACCAAATAACTTCCAATACTCCCCAACATAAAATCTATCATACATAAACCAAAACATTCATTCATCAATCATCCAAAGTGCGGCATTAACGCAACCTAAGCATACAAGAAAAACTCATGAAAATGAACCGCGTGGATCGCTCTAAAACTGAGCCAATCCTCACAGTTCAAAACACCTAAATCATCAAACACATCAATAAAACCACAATTTCAACAACCTAACATAGATGCGTAATTTCCTAAACTTCACCAAAACAAATACGTACAAATCATCTAAATAAAATCAACTCCAAGTCTACGTTCATTACACTATTCTCAAAATATCAAACTCCTCTAAACAACCTAAAATTTATCGTTCATTCTATTCATCCTCCTCTATACACCATATTACCCCAAAATATTCGGAGTCCACACCCGAGTCGTCATACCAAGCCAAAACACGCCCCGTTGCCACGATCCTCTCCCATCGACCACTTAAGCGTTATCATCTGGAGGGAATCCTCACCTTCGTTATCGTCACCTACATCATACGATAAATACATTAAGTCTAATGCTTAGTAAAGAGTGCACTAAGCATAACATTACATATATGCATGACATTTATAAAACATATTCATTTTCGTTTCATTTCATTAACTTTAAATCATTCGTCTATATAATAGACCATTTCCTTGCCCCGTGAGAACCATGTCTTGCCCCGTGAGAACCATAACTTGCCCCGTGAGAACACATATCATATAACATAGCTCGTTGTCATTCATTAGTTCCGTTTTTATAAAACATGCTCATAAATAGTTCGTATGCACATTTAGGAAAAACATGATGCATGGAGACGAACGTTCACATAGAGAAATCATCAAAGACAAACTCTTAAACATCTATAGCCCGTAGGCGGACGAATACTTAATTAGAAGCTAAACTCTCGCCTTAGAATACCCGACTCCCAAGACCCTTACAATCAACAAACATTATCGAATCATACAATTTTTATATCGTTACGACGTAGGGCCTTAGGGACCGAAAACCTAACACTCACTTACCTGACGTCCTAGATATGCCGAGCACCGTCCTTTGAGCTTGGGTTACCTAGGGCATTTAACAGCACATCATTGATATCGACCCTCAAACATCAAATCTAAACAAATCGACGTCTCGAGCTGGGACAAATTCTTCTAAAACTCTAATTCACTTCATTCGGGCATTTCGTCGAGCACATTATGCCCACTAATTTCTAAGCCTCATTTAATAGTTCACAACAACCTAAAATTAACCCAAAATTAACTATAACTTCAACCAACACCATTAATTCATACCAACTACCATAATAGTCATAAATATATCATCAATGGGCATTAAAACCATAAAACTACCAATTTATATCAAAACCTATATTTTTCCCTAACCTTAACTCAATAAAACTCATCCAAATCCAAACCCTAAATTACCACTAAACACTTGGGATAGGAGGGTCTTACCTAGAGCGTTGTTTTGCCGAAGAAAAAGGAAGAGAAAATTGCCAGAATCGGGAGGAGTCGCCGACGTTGGAGAATCGGCGATGGAGGATAGAAAATCGCCAGAGAGGGGAGGGAGTTCGCGTTCTGGAGGGGAGGAATGAGAGAAGGGGGAGAGTTTTTAAGTTTTTAATAAAATTTTGACTTTGAAAATTACCTAAATGCCCTTAGTTAATTTCTTAACTTAAATCGTCATTTCGTCTATTGATTTGGTTTCTCCAAAATTCCCTTATTCCTCCAAATATTTCCATTTATTCTTAGGGTCCTAACGAGACTTCCCGTTTGCAAATCGGAGTTAATTTACTCTTTCTACGAATTATAACTCTATAAGGCTTAAAATATTTAAAACTCGAAACTTATAGCTCGAAATCCCTAAAACGAAATTCGTGGGCGTTACAGCATAGATTGGTGACTTGGACAAAAATCGGCCGTTGATCAAGTTTTGGCACGGAGGGAATCGAAACTGGACTGCTGGAGGCGGGCGGGCAGGTGCGCTGGAGCGCGTGGGCGCTGAGGTGGCGCGCCCGGGTTGGCCAACGCGCGCGGATGGCTGACAGGGCACGCGCTCGCTCGCTGCGCACTGATTGGCGCACCCTGCGCGCACCAGATTGAGCCATCTCGACCATTCTTCATTTTTCTTCAAATCCGACGGCCCAAATTCATCCCTTCCAACCCTAATCCACCCTAGGACTTCTATAAATGCATGACATTAGTGTTTGTATGGAACTTTTTGCCAAAATCAATAAAATACCCTATTTTCCTAAGCTTTTTGCTTGGTTTTTCCTTGGTTCTTTGAACCAAAAGGAGTTAGCCTCCATTGCTAGCCTAGCTTGGGTTGCTAGGTTAGTTCTTATTCATTCCCTCACCTTCTCCATTGGGAGTTGGACCGAGGACAAAAAATCCCGGCCTACGGTGGTCGTTTTCCTCCCAGAAAACGTTTATCCTAGAGCTTAACCCGTAAGATCGCTCTAAGGAACCTCCAAGGGTATTTTCTTTATTTTTATTGCTATCACATTCACACAAAAGAACTTTTATTTTCAGCTCCATCATTCACACACCTTCACCTTTATTTTATGTCATTTTCTTTCTCTTTTAGCATTGCATTATCATCTATTGCATAACTTCTCTTCTTCATCTCTTTCTTCTTATTTTTCTTTACATTTCACACCCTCATAATACTCATCATATTCGGCCACTTTGCACTCACTTCACACTCATGCATTTTAGTTATATTTCTTGTCATTTCTTCTCTTTATTTTAGATCTTCGCATACACTTGCACCCGAGCACATTTCCTAACAAATTGTGGGTTGTACACGGGCCCCTTTTCTAAGGGACCCGTGTCATTTGTCCTCTCTGTCTGACCATCAGTCTGTGGATGAAATGCCGTGCTAAAATTGAGCTGAGTCCCCATAGCTTTGTGCAGACTCTTCCAGAACTTCGACGTAAATCTCGGATCTCTGTCTGAGATAATCGAAACTGGCACACCGTGAAGTCTAACAACTTCCTGCACATAAAGCTCAGTGAGCTAATCCATAGAAGACGCCATCTTCATAGATAAGAAGTGAGCCGACTTTGTCAATCGGTCTACGATAACCCATATGCCGTCATGGCCCTTCGTCGTCCTCGGGAGCCCCACAATGAAATCCATGGAGATCTATTCCCACTTCCACTCTGGAATCGGCAGTGGCAATAATGTTTCGGCCGGTCTCTGGTGCTTTGCCTTTACCTGTTGACAGACTAAACAAGTTTCAACGTACTTGGCGACCTCTCTCTTCATGTTTGGCTACCAGAAGTGCTGCTTTAAGTCCCGGTACATCTTGGTACTTCCCGGGTGCACAGAATAAGCTGAAGAATGTGCCTCAGCCAAGATCTCCTTCTTCAGCTCCTCATCGTTAGGCACATACCACCTATGCCTGAACTTCAGAATACCATCATCTGATAAGTGAAAATCTGACGAGTCACCCAACGTCATACTCGATCGAAGCTCCTCACACTCCGTATCATTCTGCTGAGCTTCGTGTATCTTATCCAGAATAGTCGGTCTGAGAGAAATATTAGTGAGCATGCTGGACAACTCTGCCACTATCTCCACATCGAACCTCTCAATCTCAGACCGTAATGTAACGGACATCACTGCAAGTGAAGGCTGACTCGCAGAGGGCATTCGGCTCAAAGCATCAGCGACCTTGTTCGCCTTTCCTGGATGGTACTTTATCTCAAACTCATAGTCTTTGACGAACTCGAGCCATCTTCTTTGTCGCATATTAAGTTCCTTCTGTGCAAATAAGTACTTCAAACTTTTGTGGTCTGAAAATATCTCGCACTGCTGCCCATATAAATAATGCCTCCATATCGTCAGTGCGAAGACCACTGCTGCTAACTCCAGGTCGTGCGTAGGATAGTTCTGCTCATACGGCTTCAACTGTCTAGAAGCATAAGCAATTACCTTTCCTTCCTGCATAAGCACGCACCCAAGCCCAACTCCAGATGCGTCACAATATATACTGAATTTATCACCTTCAACAGGCAATGTCAACACTGGAGCTGTGGTCAACTTCTGCTTCAATTCCATAAAACTATTGTCACAAGTAGCCGACCATACAAACTTTTCATTCTTCTGAGTCAAGCGTGAGAGGGGAACTGCAATCTTTTAAAATCCCTCTATAAATTTCCGATAGTAGCCAGCTAATCTGAGAAATCCACGTACTTCACGTACGTTCTTAGGCTATGGCCAATCTCTGACCACCTGAATCTTGCTCGGATCTACAGAAACTCCTTTTTCTGATATGATGTGGCCAAGAAAACTGACCCTATCGAGCCAAAACTCGCACTTAGAGAACTTCAGATACAACTGGTGCTGGCATAGAATCTCAGAACTATTCTCAAGTGTTCCTCGTGTTCTTCCTTCGTCTTTTAATAGATTAATATGTCGTCGATGAAAACAACAACAAACTGATCCAAGTACTCCTTGAAGACTCGGTTCATCAAGTCCATAAACGCTGCAGGGGCATTAGTAAGTCCAAATGACATAACTAGGAACTCATAATGCCCATACCTCGTTCAGAACGTTGTCTTCTGAATATCTTCCTTCCGGACTTTCAGCTGATAGTAACCCGATCGTAGGTCAATCATGGAAAAGACTCGGGCACCCTGCAGTTGATCAAATAAGTCATCGATCCGGGGCAACGGATACTTATTCTTCACCGTCAATTTGTACAATTCTCTGTAATCGATGCACATCCTGAGGGTCCCGTCTTTCTTCTTGACAAACAGAACAGGCGCACCCCAGGGTGAAACGCTGGGTCGAATAAAACCCTTCTCTAACAACTCGTCAAGCTATGTCTTCAGCTCTTTTAACTCGGCTGGTGCCAACCGATATGGGTTCTTAAACCTTGGCACTGCATTTGGATAAACATCAATAGTAAACTCAATCTCCCGGTCTGGCGGTAACCCGGGAAGATCATCAAGGAATATCTCAGAGAACTCTCTGACTATAGGATTGTCACTCGGCTTTACTCCGCTGAGTAATTGAACATCAAATACTGAGGCCAAATAAATAGAGCACGCACCTTTAAACTGCTCGTTGACCTTCATGGAATAAGAAATAGGCGATCCACTCAATCGGTTCATCGCCTGATAAGAAAACTCGGCTTTACCCGGGGGTCGAAAGGTCACAATCCCGGATCGACAGTCGATGGTGGCGAAATGCTATGCAAGCCAGTCCATCCCTAAAATAGGATCATAACGCTCTATGCTCATAACTATCAAACGAGCATAAAGGGTAATATCTCCCACTGAGATGACGTTGCACTGGAGAATACGTTCTGACTGCATAAGCTCTCATGAAGGAAGCATCACTCTATACTCAACCCCAGCTAACTCAGACTTTAATCCCAATCTAGTCATGCATGCAGTCGATATGAAGGAATGCGTAGCTCTGGTATCCATCAAAGTAAATACACCTGTACCCATAATCAGAATAGTACCTGCTATCACAGAGGGATGAGCCTCGTCGTCGACATCACCAGGCTCTATAAACGCAAAGATCCTCGGCATAACCCTCCTCTGATCACTGCCTGACTGATCTCGACCCTGCTTCGGGCAGTCTCTGACAAAATGGCCGACTTCTCCACATCTATAACATTTATTAGTGCCCACTCGGCACTCTCCACTGTGCTCCCTCTAGCACTTGGGGCACCAAGGCATCTGTGAAGCCCCCTGTACTTGCTTCGCTTTGCCTCGATCGTTGCCTCCTTCCAAAGGTCTCTTAACTCCCCTCTGTTGTTGTTGTTGCTGAGGCTGTGCTCTCGGTTGCCAGCCCTTATTCCTGATCTGAGGGTGAATCTCTCGAAAGTAGCCCTTAGCTGGCTCCTTCTCTTTGACAGAATCCCTATCAATTGCCTCAACATCGAGAGCTCTGGCCATAATCTTGTCATAGGATACATTTTGTACCCCTGATATAGTAAGGCGCATCCGAAACTCCTGACTAAGCCCTTGCAAAAATCTGCGTACTTTGTCCTCGTTAATGCTGACCTGACGTGGCGCAAATCGGGACAGTGCTTCAAACTTCCTCACATACTCGGCAATAGAACCAACTTGCCGTAACTGCATAAATTCAACCATCTTCGCCTCCCGTGCTGTATGGCTGAAATACTTATTGTAAAATACTTCTCTGAACCGCTCCCAGCTCATAACCGTCACGTCCGTGGTGGCCTTGATGGAATCCCACCGAAATCGAGCATCTAACGCTAGGTGGTAAGTCACCAACGCCACCTTCTCTCCATCCTCAATGCTCGCATAGGCCAGCATGTCCTCCATGGTCCGAATCCACTCCTCAGCTGAAGAGGGATCCGTAGACTGTCCGTTAAATATAGGGGGCTGGAGCTTCTGAATCTTTCCATCCCACGATTGCCCGAAATAGCTGTCTCCCGAGCTCTAACGCCCTCGCGGTCAATTAAGGTGCCCAGCTGTTGGGACTGCCTTTTCATCTGTTGGGCCTGATGCTCTATATGTTGGGACTGTTGTGAAATAAAGTCCTTTAAAGTGTCTATCGTATCGTCTCGGTCATCTCGGTCGTTTCCTCGACGCACCATAATTATATACTCCTATATAAAAGTTAAAACAAATATTCTAAGAAACTAGAAATCAAATAAAGCTATAAACATACTTACAGTTGATGAAGAATATCCGCGTAGTGGCTGTGCAGTCGAGCAGTCTACAGAATCGATTTTAAAACCCGGGGGCTCTGATACCATAACTGTAACGACCCTAATACTGTACCCATTTTTCCATACTCTATTTTTTTTTTTATCTTTATACCTAAAACTTTAAACCTAGCGTTTTAGCGGAATAAAACTTTTAATGTCAGAATCGAAATCGATAATAGAATCGGAAATGAAAAGCGTTTAAAACGTTTCTAAATCAATTAGATTAAAACTTAAAATAATTATTAAAACAAATTTTAAAACAATTAAATTAACAAAAATCGTTTCGGGGACAAAAGGGGACTTTTGTCCCTAAAACGTGGTGGCGATCGATCGCCCAAAACGGGCGATCAATCGCTTGGTGAGGCGATCAGCGATCGCGCCTGGCCAACAGGAAGCGATCGATCGCCACTTTGTGGTGATCGATCGCCACACGCTCTGGAATTTTCCAGAGAGTGGCGATCGGGAGGGGATCACGTCGCCTCCACTGGCGATCGTGCCATAGCGAGGGGCGATTGATCGCCACCCTCACTGCCTCCTTTCCTTTTTCTTTCCTTTTCTTCTTCTCTATTTCTCTTCCCTTGCTTCTCTATACTCCTAACATCCCACTCACCATTTCGTCTATAACAACCATACGTTCCAACATATTCGTTCCAACATAAATTCATTTCAACTCTCATTCAAATCCACGACTCGAAACACGTTCAAAACATAGCCTATTTTCATGAAAATAAAACGCGTGGATATGTTTAAAACCTAAACAAATCCTCCTGTTTTGAAATCAATAAAAGATTATAAAATCAATTTTCAAAACATCAATACATAAACCTATCCAGATCCAACAACCTAAAATGTATATATCTATACAATAAATCTGTCTAATCCACAATTAACCCAAAATATCACCAAAACCCTCAAAACATCTAACCATGAGTCCCACGGGTCAAAACGATCCTCGACTGCGCCAACGCACTCCCGCGACCATCCTCCGTCAACCGCATCACTCCTCAGGTGGAAGGATCTTGTCCTCACCTATGTCGAAGTCACCTACACTATACAGACACCTATGAGATAAAAATCTCAGCAAGTTCTACGTAAATGCAATGCATGCTGTGCGTATGAGTTCATAATCATGCATCATTTTCATTATCTTTACTCTGGTTGTCACCGAGATCTTAACCCTCTAACCAGATAGAGCACATCCAGCGGTCGGACTACTCTTTCCAGCTAGAGGAGGGGGGTACACGCTTACAACACATACAGCCGTGCCTGAGCCCCATCTCGCATAACCTATAAACTGTAAACTGTATGAGTATGTGTTAAATGCGGTATTGTGACAGACCCCTTCGTGCCTACACAATAGATCAATAGCCCCTCTCCAGGCCGCATTGTCATTTTCTTTAAAACATCGTGCGGAAATTAATTTTCTTATGCTTATTTGAAAAACTGTGATGCATGAATAGTTTAATTTTTTTCTTTTTTTTTTTTTTTTTCTTTTTTTTTTTTTTTCTTTTTTTTTTTTTTTCTTTTTTTTTTTTTTCTTTTTTTTTTTTTCTTTTTTTTTTTTTCTTTTTTTTTTTTTTTCTTTTTTTTTTTTTCTTTTTTTTTTTTTCTTTTTTTTTTTTTCTTTTTTTTTTTTTTTCTTTTTTTTTTTTTCTTTTTTTTTTTTTCTTTTTTTTTTTTTTTTCTTTTTTTTTTTTTTTTTTTCTTTTTTTTTTTTTTTTTCTTTTTTTTTTTTTCTTTTTTTTTTTTTTTTCTTTTTTTTTTTTTTTTCTTTTTTTTTTTTTCTTTTTTTTTTTTTTTCTTTTTTTTTTTTTTTTTTTTCTTTTTTTTTTTTTTCTTTTTTTTTTTTTTCTTTTTTTTTTTTTTCTTTTTTTTTTTTTTTTTTTTTTTTTTTTTTTTTTTTTTTTTTTTTTTTCTTTTTTTTTTTTTCTTTTTTTTTTTTTCTTTTTTTTTTTTTTTTTTCTTGGTCAAGCAAGTCACGAGAACTTACCTCGTGTCCGTTGCTGCTCAAGCTCCGTCCACGAGCGTTGTTTGTCTGAGGCAAAACACAACATCGACGTTAAAACTGATTTAAGCTTCTAAACGTCCAAATTAATAAAACCTTAACTAAACAACTTCTTAAAACTTCTAACTTAATTATTCGAAGCATATCGATGAACAATTTACGATTGATACCTCGAAACTACAATTTACGAGTTTTTCCCTAAAACCCAAAAATTCTCAAATTTTAACATTCGTCCTAAATCAATTAAATTCGTCCAATAGCGTCCATACATTCAATATATCCTTAATTACGGCAAACCTATCAATTTCGGACTATAAATCACGATTTCTAACAAAACCTAAACGAAACCCTAATTGTTTATACTTCGTAAAAATCGAAATAAACGTTCTAAAACTATAGATTCATACCTAGAGCATTGATTGGAGGAGAAAGCGTGAAGAACGGAGGACGAACGGAGGAAGAACCGGCGTCGGAAGTGGAAAGAACCGTGAGAGGCGATGAAGAGAATCGCCTGGAGAGAGGGAGAAAAAGTCACAGAGGAGAAGTGTTCTGGAGGAGAAGAAGAAAGTTGTTTTAAATTAAAATTTGGCTTGGCAATTTACCATTTTGCCCTTCCTTTGATTTTCTATTTGTTTCGTCTTTTGTTTCGTTAATTGGCTAACAATTCAGCTTCTCTAAATTTCCTTATTTCACCAATAAGTCCAACTTGTTATTTGGGATTTATTAAAACTGTCTGTTTGCAAAATAGACCTCGTTTACTATTTTTAACGAAGTATCCTTCATATTACGATAAACGTAATTACTCGAAATATAGTGTTATTACTCCGAAAAATCTCGTAAATTTCTTAAAATTCCTATTACTCGTTAGGATCGTAATGATGTTTTCTTTTAGCAAAATGGGTTTGATTTGATATATTTACAAAAATAGCAATATATATTACGTAATATAAAAATTCCGTACAAGCCGGATATTACAAAATTTATTCACTTTTCTTTTAAATTAATTAAAACAACTTATTTTATTCAATAAAATTTCCGGGTTATTACAGGCTGGTTCACTTGAACCAGCCGGCCTCTATGTTAAAACTAAAGACCCGTGACTTAGTCACGGGTCTGTCGTTTACCGTGGAGGCCCGCCGGTTCAATTGAACCAGCCGGCCTCCACGAAAAAACCAGGCCCGTGACTTTGAACCAGCTGGCCTCCACGGTAAAAGCCAAGACCCGTGACTTAGTCACGGGCTTGGCTTTTTCGTGGAGGTCGGCCTAGTCCACGTTGAGGCCGGCCTCCACTCCCCTATTTATACCCCCCACGCCCTCCATTTTCAAATCACTCTCAACCCTCTCTACTCTCTCAACCCTCTCCACTCTCTAAATTCTCAACTCTCAACTCTCTCCTCCTTCGACGATAATTTTCGATATGAAATTTTTATTTTTATTTTTTTTTGTTATTTAAATTACAAAATTTAAAATTATATTTGATATTTTAATTACCCGTTTATTAATTATTTAATATTTTGTTCCAGGTAACGGACTAATTTAAACTCTCCGACGATATAACTCCGCCTTCATCCTTTCCTTGTTTTCAGTGATATTTTTCAGTATGAAATTGTTATTTTTATTTTTTTATCATTTAATTTATAAAATTAAAAATTATACTGGATATTTTAATTACCCGTTTATTAATTATTTCTCATTTAATTTTTGAAATTCATGTAAAATGATATTACTCCTCGTTCACCTTTTAGGTATAGACTCTGTTATATATTTTTTTATACGAAATTTATCTATTCTAAATTTAGCTATATATATGTTATTTAAAAAAAAAAGAATTCAGTATATACCCTCCTCCTTACGTTTTAACTTTTTTGTATTTTATTAATATTGTTTTAAATTTTTTTCAGCGAAGAAGATGGATTCTGATTCAAATAGATCGATTAATTCAGACGAGAGATCAACTGGTGATGCAGAAATAGACTGGTATGCGGATGACACGCCTGCATATGGTGATGTACGAGCATTCGATAACGCACTGGCAAATGAAGAAATATACGAATACTCTACCTCCAAAACGCTGGACGATGAGCTTCGAACCCCGGTTGGCTCAGATGACGAGGAGGTGGAAAGCATACTGGTAAGATAACAAATTTCAATGGGATTATTTGTAGGTAAACAATATGGTTCTTTGGAATTGAAAGACGAAATACACCAATATTCCCTGGAAAACGGTTATGGTATTAGATTCACTAAAAGTGAAAGAAGTCGACTGACGGCTAAGTGTGGAGGTGGATGCGGTTGGCGACTTCATGCTTCGTTAATGCAAAATGAGCGAACGTTCAAATAAAGAAATTGATCGACTCTCACTGCTGTTCGAGGCAAGTTGAATCTCGACACGCTTCAGCAAATTGGATGGCGAAACATTACCTAGATAGGTTCAAAAGTCACCCTACCTGGGAAATCCCATCTATTATCGAGATAGTGAGGAATGACTTCACTGTTGACATTTCACCCAGTCTAGCCACAAGAGCAAGAAGCATAACTCGAACTCTCAACGAAGGGAAGAGTGACGAACAGTACGGGCAAGTGTGGTCGTACGCAGCCGAAATATTCAGATCAAATCCAGGAAGCACAGTGAAAATACATGGAAACCCATTGGGCGATAATCAATTGGGATTCCAAAGATTCTATATGTGTCTGGCTGCTTGCAAGAGTGGGTTGCTGGAATACGGGAGACCCGTTATCTGCTTGGATGTAACGCCCCGAGTTATCTGAACCCGGTTCGTACATAAAAGTTCGTACATGACTAAGAGATCTCAACTGTATTATTTTTTTTTTAAACTTTGCTCAACATTCAACATTTGACATAAGCTAATGTCTCAAAACATTTAAAACTTGCAGCGGAAATCTTTTGGACAATAATAGAATTAAACAAAACTATGAACATTGCTTGAAATGTAAGAGATAAACGGCTAAAAGAAATAGAGGTTTAAATCGTGAAATACTTGGAAAGTCGCAGAAGTCAAACGCATCTGCCGATGGATAAAGTCAACAGAAGAAGCAGAAACAGCAAATAGAAGGCTTCTACCGATGACGTGGACCAGAAGAGTTGGAAACAAAAGACATCTCGGTGGATTGCATCTACCGATAACGTCAGCCGAATAAATCAATTATCTAACATCAACTGATCGTAAAACGACAAGCATAATACTCACTCATACCGGTAGTGCAAAATCTACATCTTCCGATAGAATTAAACCTACATCATCCGATGGCTTTTCTGGAGACATCTTCCGATAGATATTAACCTACATCATCCGATGGCTTTTCTGGAGACATCTCCGATAGAGATTAACCTACATCATCCGATGGCTTTTCTGGAGACATCTTTTGATAGAAATTAACCTACATCATCCGATGGCTTTTCTGAAGACATCTTCCGATAGACCACAGAGCAACATTTCAACTACTCCTTGCTATACAAACACAACTCTAACTACAGAAAGGAGTTTACTTACTCCACTGAAAATCATTCCGAAACGATTCAAACCCAAGCATTTCTCAAAATCCAGTAAGTACCAACATCAAATCCCAACAGAATACTACTATCAGAAAAGTCTCAAAGTACTTTTTGAAAACATCAAACAACTTCTATCATCAGAAAGTTTAACATACTCAAATTTGAAATCATTGTCCACTAAACCTTCATAACCACTGACACTAGTTAAACCGCCCCATCAGATGCCAGATCGATGCCTGATTGCACCCCTCCAATTTGCCTGGTCCTCAACCAACTCAGAGAATTCACCTGCGGTATCCTCAACACCTACATCACAAAACTCAACTATTAGCCTAATGCTAAGTAAGTAAAACAGTGATGAAATGAAATGCTGAAACATAAATTCCTAAACATGCAATTTCTACTTTCTCATCTCAGTTGCATTCACGTTCATTCATAAGCTGATCTGATCCCTCGTTTCCCTTGGGAAGTGGATCAATTTTTCCAATGTTATACATCCTCTACTCGATTAAGGGGCGGATGAATTCCCTTAATAGCTGATTTGATCCCTCTGTTCCCTTGGGAGTGGGATCAATTCTCCCAATGTTATGAATCCCTTCATAAGTTAAGGGGTGGATTAGTTCCCTTAATAGTTTGTCTGTCATTAATAATGTGTCTGTCACATTCAGTTCATGCCTTACCATCCTTACATGGAAATTCATTTTCGTAATCTTTTAAAAAAAAACATGATGCATGACAACAAAATCATTCGCAAGATACATAACCCTACTGTTTTGTCATGTAGGCCCGAAGGCACATGCATACTTTACTTACCTGGCTTCTGGAAATTGTCTGGTTGCTAGCTAATTCAGAAATCTGCTCACCTAAGTCGAAGGAGAATTGGGCGAGGAAAATCGCCTAGAGAGCTCGGCTGCTTGAGCTGAAAAACCCGAAGAGAAAGGTATGAAATGGTGGCGGCTACAGTGCATTAAACCCAATCCCTCTTTCCTTAAATACGTTATCCACTTTTTAAAAAATGTAATTTACTCTAATGCCCTTGTCTAGTCTAATCATTCAATAACCCTACTTGAATTATTGACTACTAAAGTATATACCATTAATAATAAAAGAGGTGTTACAATCTAACCTCCTTAAAAGAATTTTGTCCTCAAAATTCAGTACCTGAATAACTCTGGATGTTGGTCCATCAGGTCTTGCTGGCATTCCCAAGTTGTTTCCTCAATATTCTGGTTGTGCCACAAGACTTTCACTAGGGGAATCTCTTTGTTGCGCAATACCTTCACCGCATAATCTAAGACCTTTACTGGTTTCTCTTCGTAGGCAAGGGTAGGATGAATCTCAAGGTCTTGCTGTTCCACGATTTGATATGGATCCCTTATGCATTTCTTCAACATAGAAACATGGAACACACTGTGTATCCTATCCATAAACGCCGGTAGCTGCAACTGATAGGCTGCTCTCCCAACTCTCTTCAGAATAGTGAATGGTCCAATAAATCTGGGGTTCAATTTTCCTCTCTTTCCAAATCTCACTACTCCTTTGAAAGGTGACACCTTAAGGAAAACTTCATTACCTACTTCAAATTCCAGTTCTCTTCGCCTTTTGTCTGCATAGCTTTTCTGCCGGCTTTGAGCTGTCAAGATTCTTTGTCGGATAAGAGCAATTTTCTCCACTGTTTGCTGTACGATGTCAGGACCAATCAATCGTGCTTCTCCAACTTCATCCCTAGCAATGGAGATCTACACTTTCGTCCATACAATGCCTCGTATGGCGCCATGCCCATTGTTGCCTGAAAACTGTTGTTATAAGAAAATTCAATCAAGGACAAGTATTTGCTCCATGAACCTTGAAAGTCTAAGACACATGCACGGAGCATATCCTCTAATGTTTGAATGGTTCTTTTGGATTGTCCATCTGTTTGAGGGTGGAAAGCTGTGCTAAAACTAAGCTGTGTTCCCATAGCCTTGTGCAAACTTTTCCAAAACTTAGATGTAAATCTAGAGTCTCGGTCTGAAACTATAATGCTTGGAACTCCATGCAGTCTAACAACTTCGTGCACATACAACTCAGTCAGTTGATCCATCGAGTATGTTATCTTCATTGGCAGAAAGTGAGCAGATTTGGTTAAACGATAAACTATTACCCAAATTGCATCGTGACCCTTTGCTGGTCTAGGTAATCCTATAACAAAATCCATCGTTATTTGTTCCAATTTCCATTCAGGAACTGGTAAGGGTTGTAATGTTCCAGCAGGCCTCTGATGTTCAGCTTTGACTTACTGGCAGATCAGACAGGACTCCACATACTCCGCCACACTTCTTTTCATACCTAGCCACCAATAATGCTGCTTGAGATCTCTGTACATTTTCGTACCCCCGGGATGAACAGAGAGTCTAGAGGAATGTGCCTCAGATAGGATTTCCCTTCTAAGTTCAGTATCAGCCGGAATAAACCATCTATTTTGAAACTTGAGAATTCCATCAATTGAGCAGTTGAAATCCGACTTGTCAGTAGAATCCATGCACAACTTATACCTATTGCATTCAGTGTCATTCATTTGAACTTCCTTTATTCTCTCCAAAATAGTAGGACTCAAGGATATGGTCGAAAGTATGGCTGTCATACTAGACACAGCTTCCAGGTTGAATCTTTGGAATTCTGTCTCTAAAGCTATCGGCATGTCTAAAGTCAATGTAGAGACCGAAGAGTCACTCTACTCAAAGCATCAGCCACTACATTCGCCCTGCCAGGGTGGTACTTAATCTCAAAATCATAATCTTTGACAAACTCTAACCACCTAAGTTGCCTCATATTCAGTTCCTTTTGCGTGAAAATGTATTTCAGACTTTTATGATCCGAAAATATCTCACAAGTCTGTCCATACAGATAGTGCCTCCAAATCTTTAATGCGAAGACCACAGCAGCTAATTCTAAGTCATGTGTAGGGTAATTCTTTTCATGTAATTTTAACTGCCTAGAAGCATAAGATATAACCTTTCCATCTTGCATCAACACACAACCTAGTCCAATTTTGGAAGCATCACAATAAATACTAAATTTACCATCTTCAACTGGAAGTGTTAAGATTGGAGCATTGGTTAGTTTCTGTTTCAAGGTCTGAAAGCTACGTTCACATTCTTCAGTCCACATATACTTCACATTTTTTCTTGTTAACCTAGTAAGGGATGTGGTAATCTTTGAAAATCCCTCGATAAATTTTCTATAATATCCTGCTAATCCAAGGAAACTTCGAATATCAGTGGCATTCTTCGGTTGGGGCCACTCCTTGACTGCTTGAACCTTGGCTGGATCGACAGATATTCCATCTCCAGAAATCACGTGACCAAGAAAGTGAACTCTATCCAACCAAAACTCACACTTAGAAAATTTGGCATAAAGTTGGTGCTACCTCAGTGATCCTAACACCAAGTTTAAGTGTCATGCATGCTCCTCTTTAGTTCTAGAATAGATTAGAATGTCATCTATGAACACAATGACAAACTTGTCCAAATACTCGCGAAACACCCTATTCATAAAATCCATGAAGGCTGCTGGTGCATTTGTCAAACCAAAAGACATAACCAAAAACTCATAATGCCCATACCTTGTGCGAAAGGCAGTCTTTGGAATATCTTCAGATTTAACCTTCAGCTGGTAATAACCGGATCTAAGGTCAATCTTAGAGAAAACTCTTGCACCCTTAAGCTGATCAAATAAGTCATCAATCCTCGGCAAAGGGTACTTGTTCTTGACTGTTAACTTATTCAATTCTCTATAATCAATGCACATACGCATTGATCCATCTTTCTTTTTGACAAAAAGGACAGGTGCACCCCACGGTGAAAAGCTAGGGCGTATGAACCCTTTCTCCAACAGATCCTCCAACTGTTTCTTCAATTCCTTAAGTTTTGTTGGTGCTAATCTATATGGATTTTTAGATACAGGCTCAGCGCCGGGGTAAACATCCACAACAAACTCAATTTCTCTATCTGGTGGCAAACCAGGAAGGTCATCTAGAAATACTTCTGGAAAATCTTGGACAACTAAAACATTTTCGGGGCTCGCTTTTTCTACTAGCTGTGTGTCTAAAACACTGGCCAAAAAGCACAAATACTCTCTGCATGGGGAGGGTCTACAATTGACAGAAGTCATTACAGTCATTTCCTTACTCTTCTTCAGAGCTTGGAAGGTTTGGTTTAAACCACCAGGGGGTTGAAAACTAACAACTCCAGTCCTACAATCTATTGTGGCATAATGTTTAAATAACCAATCCATTCCCAGGATTACATCAAATCCCATTATGTCCATAACAATGAGATCGGCAGGCAAATTCATGTTTCCTACTAATACAACACCATCAGGCATCATTTGGTTAGAGTGCATGCGTTCACCAGAGGGTAATGCAACTTTGAATACATGTTCAAAAGAAGTAAACCGTACATCTAACTTATCAGTAAATGCAGAGGCTATAAAAGAATGTGTTGCACCCGAATCTATCAAAGTAAAAGCAGGTATATAGTTAATCAGTATTGTACTTGACACTATAGCAGGCTGGTCCTCACCACATGACTCCATCATGGAGAATACTCTTGGCTTAATCTTGACAGGGCCACCCTTCAAAGCTAGGCTGTCTCTGTTGACATGGCCAACCTTGTTGCAATGGAAACATCGAATGACCCGGGGCTTTGGATAATCCTTGTACAAGTGTCCAACCTCTTCACAGTTGAAGCACTTACCCGTTACAAATCTACACTCCCCCGAGTGATTCTTCGAACATTTCGGGCACTGAGGGAACTTCTGGGTATTCGGTACCTTCTTTCCAGATCCTTGGCCACTCTGGCCCTCAATAGGCCTCTTCATTCCCCTCTGATGGTGTGGCTGGATAAACTTTTGTGGAACCTCCTTTGGTCCAGCACACTTCTTTTCAGCTTCTTCCACTTCTAGAGCAGTGGACACAACTTCACTAAATGTCAAGCCTTTAATGCCACAGAATTTGACACCTCGGTAAATCTCCGGCTTCAGTCCATGCACAAATTTGAACACCTTATCCTCTTCCTTATGAGCAAAATGTCCAGCAAACCTAGACAGGGACTCGAATTGCCTACTATAATCAGCCACAGACCCTGTTTGCTTCAAGTTCAGAAACTCCAACTTCTTCACTGTCTGGACAGTGCTGTTAAAATACTTCCCATAGAAAAGGTCCTTGAATTGTAACCAAGGCATCACTAAAACATCTGTGGTGGTCTCTATTGTTTCCCACCAGAGTTGAGCTTCCCCGGCTAAATGAAATGCTGCCAACGTGACCTTATCTCCTTCTCCTATGTTGGCACACCTAAACATACTCTCAATCTTTCTAAGCCATCCTTCAGCAATAACTGGATCAGATGACTGTCCATCAAACGTGGGTGGTCTTAGTCTCCGGAATCTATCTCCAGAATGTTCACTGCTAGAACCCGAGTTGGCACTTCCTTGTGTCTCCTGGCTCAATAGCACTCCTAATTGGTCAGACTGTTGACGCACTATATCAGTCTGCTGACGCATCAATTCTGTTAGCTGCCTAATTACACTAGAGTCCTCATCCCGTCTCGGACTTGGTATCTCTCTTGGTAATCTTGGTCTTCCTGGTCGTCTAGACATTTGCTATATTCCTGTACAAGGTTAATTACACTCTTAAATATCTAATAGCTAAGGTTAAGATAAACACTTACAGTTGTTGGAGTACTTCCATGCAACGATTGCCACTGATGAGTAATCTTTTGAACGGTTTAACTGAATGTCTCTGATACCATACTGTAACGCCCCGAGTTATCTGAACCCGGTTCGTACATAAAAGTTCATACATGACTAAGAGATCTCAACAGTATTATTTTTTTTTTTAAACTTTGCTCAACATTCAACATTTGACATAAGCTAATGTCTCAAAACATTTAAAACTCGCAGTGGAAATCTTTTGGACAATAATAGAGTTAAACAAAACTATGAACATTGTTTGGCTAAAAAAAATAGAGGTTTAAATCGTGAAATACTTAGGAAGTCGCAGAAGTCAAACGCATCTGCCGATGGATAAAGTCAACGGAAGAAGCAGAAACAGCAAATAGAAGGCTTCTACCGATGACGTGGACTAGAAGAGTTAGAAACAAAAGACATCTCGGTGGACTGAATCTACCGATGACGTCAGCCTGATAAATCAATTATCTAACATCAACCGATCGCAAGACGACAAGCATAATACTCACTCATACCGGTAGTGCAAAATCTACATCTTCCGATAGAATTAAACCTACATCATCCGATGGCTTTTCCAGAGAAATCTTCCGATAGAAATTAACCTACATCATCCGATGGCTTTTCTGGAGATATCTTCCGATAGAGATTAACCTACATCATCCGATGGCTTTTCTGGAGACATCTTTCGATAGAAATTAACCTACATCATCTGATGGCTTTTCTGAAGACATCTTCCGATAGACCACAGAGCAACATTTCAACTACTCCTTGCTATACAAACACAACTCTAACTACAGAAAGGAGTTTACTTACTCCACTGAAAATCATTCCGAAACGATTCAAACCCAAGCATTTCTCAAAATCCAGTAAGTACCAACATCAAATCCCAACAGAATACTACTATCAGAAAAGTCTCAAAGTACTTTTTGAAAACATCAAACAACTTCTATCATCAGAAAGTTTAACATACTCAAATTTGAAATCATTGTCCACTAAACCTTCACAACCACTGACACTAGTTAAACCGCCCCATCAGATGCCAGATCGATGCCTGATTGCACCCCTCCAACTTGCCTAGTCCTCAACCAACTCAGAGAATTCACCTGCGGTATCCTCAACACCTACATCACAAAACTCAACTATTAGCCTAATGCTAAGTAAGTAAAGCAGTGATGAAATGAAATGCTGAAACATAAATTCCTAAACATGCAATTTCTACTTTCTCATCTCAGTTGCATTCACGTTCATTCATAAGCTGATCTGATCCCTCGTTTTCCTTGGGAAGTTGATCAATTTTCCCAATGTTATACATCCTCTACTCGATTAAGGGGCGGATGAATTCCCTTAATAGCTGATCTGATCCCTCTATTCCCTTGGGAGTGGGATCAATCCTCCCAATGTTATGAATCCCTTCATAAGTTAAGGGGTGAATTAGTTCCCTTAATAGTTTGTCTGTCACATTCAGTTCATGTCTTACCATCCTTACATGAAAATTCATTTTCGTAATCTTTAAAAAAAAAACATGATGCATGATATACAAAATCATTTGCAAGATACATAACCCTACTGTTTTGTCATGTAGACCCGAAGACACATGCATACTTTACTTACCTGGCTTCTGGAAATTGTCTGGTCGCTAGCTACTTCAGAAATCTACTCACCTAAGTTGAAGGAGAATCGGGCTAGGAAAATCGCCTAGAGAGCTCGGCTGCTTGAGCTGAAAAACCCGAAGAGAAAGGTATGAAATGGTGGCGGCTACAGTGCATTAAACCCAATCCCTCTTTCCTTAAATACGTTATCCACTTTTTTAAAAATGTAATTTACTCTAATACCCTTGTCTAGTCTAATCATTCAATAACCCTACTTGAATTATTGACTACTAAAGTATATACCATTAATAATAAAAGAGCTGGTTCGATAGAACCGGGTGTTACATTGGATGGTTGTCATCTAAAGGCGTCGTGTGCTGGCCAACTACTCACAGCCGTCAGCATCAGTGAAAATGATGGAATCTACCATGTTGCTATTGCTAACGTCGAGTCTGTGTGTGCAGACTCATGGACATGGTGAAAACCGCTTCTGCCTCCGGCATATGTATGCGAATTTCAAAAAATATTTTCAGGGAAAAGCGTACAAAGATGCGATGTGGAATGCGGCCTGGGCACCCACGGAGGCCCATTTCGAGCATGAAATGCGGAAATTACAACAGCTATGTCCAGAAGCCCACGACTGGCTTCGAGCAGAAGATCTAAAATATTGGGCTAGTTATGTCTTCTCTTCGAATCCCAAGTGTGACCTGGGCTTGAATAATCTCTCTGAGTCATTCAATGCACTTCTTGTGACAGTCAGGGACAAACCGATCCTGACCATGTTCGAGATGATCCAAACACGCTTGATGACTCGCATCGCAAAAAATTATGAGAAGTTAGTTGATTCTAATGAGATCTTGTTCCCAAGATCAAAGCAAAGCTTGACAAGCTAAAGAGTGCATCTGGTAATTGGCATGAGACGTTTGCGTGAGCTACACGATTTCAAGTCAGCAATGGATACGACCAATTCAAGGTGGACATGTCTTTGGGAGTGTGCAACTGCACTAGGTGGGAACGTACAGGAATCCCGTGTGTCCATTCCATTCCTTGCATGTACTGGATGAGAGTTGCGCTGGAAGACTACGTGCATCAATGCTATCACACGGGAAGATACCGACAGATGTACTCACATTATATTTGTCCCATCAGTCGCCTAATAATGTGGCCGCTCGTCCGAGATATGAATGAAATCCTCCTGCCAAAAAGACAGCATCAACTTGGTCGGCCGAAGAAGACAAGAGTGCGAGATGCCGAAGAGCCGTCAAGGTCAAGTGTTAGTAAGAGGAACTCAACTGTGTGTTGTAGTATATGTCGACAGCAGGGGCATAATACTCGCACTTGTCCTTACCGGGAATCAACTTCAAGCGCTGCTTCGCAGGACACATTCATGGGCTTCAGGACATTTGACGGGACGCAGGAATCTTCGACGTGTGGCCGGGGTAGGAATTTGTAATTTTTTGAATATACCGATTTGTAATTTATAAATTTAAAAATGTATGAAAAGTTAACATTCTATCTCATGGTATTAAGAAAAAAAAGAATTGGAGTGAAGGAAACAACTAAGATACATAATTTCATATTTAATTAAATGTAAAGTACATAAAATTTACATAAACTACGCTGGTGGGTCATCATCATCGTCTTCGTCTAGGCTTAGGTGGCCCATCCAATTTTTGACACTCGAATCCAGTTGATCGACTCTGCCTATGAGGTGCTTAATGTCCCGCTGATGGCTCTGCTGTATCTCCAGTATCTGTTGCAGTTGCTGTTGGTACTGCGTATGCTGCGTCTGAGCCATCTGCTGCATCTGAGTCATCTGCTGCTGCTGCGTCTGCTGCATTTGAGCCATCTGCCGCTGGTGTGTCTGCTGCATCTGATACATCTGATGCAGATACTGCCTCGTGCCCCATCCTCCAGCCTCATCTTCTTCTTGGGGGGCTAATGGCGGCGATGTGGCCTCCTCCATCGGCACTGCCCGAGAGGTGGTTGCTATCTGATCGCTTTTCAGTACCCAAGTGCCATTGACTTCCATGAGGCCCATTTTCATCAGATGCGATGTGTTGAATACGTCGATTGGCCTTTGAACTGTTCTCGGCTCGTCAACTGGTATATGAATCCCAGCTCGATCGATGATCTTCATAATCAATGGCCCAAATGGGAGATTTGTCCTAGGTGCCCGCCCGACCTCGTGCATGTGACTTATAATCAAGAAGCCGGGGTCGAAAGGCTTCCCGTTGCACAACTTCTCCATTATATAGAGGTCCATGCAGCTCACGAGATTTCAATGTCCCTCTCGTGGCAGAAAGGTGTGAGCTAGCATGTTGCGAAGAATCCGACCTCTAATATTCAGTTCTTTGGTTTGTGGCTTGACGAACACCTCGATGTTGGAATTGATATGAATTTCCCGTAAGAACCCTACTCCCTCAGGAAATGTGACAAAAGGGGGGTCTCGGGAAGCATGGTAATATTGCTCTGCCCCTTCTATGGCAAACCCCAGCACAGAGTTCACTAGCTCTGGACGTATCATAAACTCCCGACCAAGGACGTACGTCTTCAAACCAGTCAAAACACCATTTCTTCTCGACGCTGTCAAGTTCGAGTAGAACCAGCGAAGTATTCTCTCGCAAAAATCGCCGCCAAATACATTGACCCCGCCCAGGCCGATGGCGTCAAACATGTCTTTGATCCCCAATGACTCCCAACCTGTAAAGCTGAAAGTCATACCATGACTAACTGAGCGTTTGCACAAATCTTACTCAAATTTCTCTTTACACTCTTGATTCTGAAATTCCATGGCAGTATCCCAGCTAACCGATCTACTTACTTCAGCATCCATCGTCGTTGCTAAAAAAAAAAATCAAAGTTAATAAAATACAATATTTAACTACCGTAAAAAAAAAAAAAACGTAGTATATACTCTATCATCAAGAGTGGCAGCATTGCGCTTCTTGCACTGATATAACCCATGGCGCACCGCGACCCTTGCAAGTTTTTCTGTGCTAATGTTAGCAGCCCTAACCGTAGTAAGGTGCTAACCAAATATTTATATATTAGCACCTCACTACGCTTAGGGCTGCTAAAATTAGCACAGAAAAACTTGCAAGGGTCGCGCTGCGCCATGGGTTATATTAGTGCAAGAAGCACAATGCCGCCGCTTTTGATGACAGAGTATATACTGCGTTTTTTTATTAAATAACAGATAAATAGATCAATGGATTTTTTTAAAAAAAAAAAAAAAAAAAAAAAAAAAAAAAAAAAAAAAAAAAAAAAAAAAAAAAAAAAAAAAAAAAAAAAAAAAAAAAAAAAAAAAAAAAAAAAAAAAAAAAAAAAAAAAAAAAAAAAAAAAAAAAAAAAAAAAAAAAAAAAAAAAAAAAAAAAAAAAAAAAAAAAAAAAAAAAAAAAAAAAAAAAAAAAAAAAAAAAAAAAAAAAAAAAAAAAAAAAAAAAAAAAAAAAAAAAAAAAAAAAAAAAAAAAAAAAAAAAAAAAAAAAAAAAAAAAAAAAAAAAAAAAAAAAAAAAAAAAAAAAAAAAAAAAAAAAAAAAAAAAAAAAAAAAAAAAAAAAAAAAAAAAAAAAAAAAAAAAAAAAAAAAAAAAAAAAAAAAAAAAAAAAAAAAAAAAAAAAAAAAAAAAAAAAAAAAAAAAAAAAAAAAAAAAAAAAAAAAAAAAAAAAAAAAAAAAAAAAAAAAAAAAAAAAAAAAAAAAAAAAAAAAAAAAAAAAAAAAAAAAAAAAAAAAAAAAAAAAAAAAAAAAAAAAAAAAAAAAAAAAAAAAAAAAAAAAAAAAAAAAAAAAAAAAAAAAAAAAAAAAAAAAAAAAAAAAAAAAAAAAAAAAAAAAAAAAAAAAAAAAAAAAAAAAAAAAAAAAAAAAAAAAAAAAAAAAAAAAAAAAAAAAAAAAAAAAAAAAAAAAAAAAAAAAAAAAAAAAAAAAAAAAAAAAAAAAAAAAAAAAAAAAAAAAAAAAAAAAAAAAAAAAAAAAAAAAAAAAAAAAAAAAAAAAAAAAAAAAAAAAAAAAAAAAAAAAAAAAAAAAAAAAAAAAAAAAAAAAAAAAAAAAAAAAAAAAAAAAAAAAAAAAAAAAAAAAAAAAAAAAAAAAAAAAAAAAAAAAAAAAAAAAAAAAAAAAAAAAAAAAAAAAAAAAAAAAAAAAAAAAAAAAAAAAAAAAAAAAAAAAAAAAAAAAAAAAAAAAAAAAAAAAAAAAAAAAAAAAAAAAAAAAAAAAAAAAAAAAAAAAAAAAAAAAAAAAAAAAAAAAAAAAAAAAAAAAAAAAAAAAAAAAAAAAAAAAAAAAAAAAAAAAAAAAAAAAAAAAAAAAAAAAAAAAAAAAAAAAAAAAAAAAAAAAAAGTATAATAGATAATTTTCCCAACAAAAACAATTACAGACTCTCTACCTCAAAGGTGAAGGCGGAGTAATATCATCGGAGAGTAAAAATTAGTCCGTTACCTGGAGAAAAATATTAAATAATTAGTAAACGGGTAATTAAAATATTTAGTATAATTTTAATTTTTGTAAATTAAATGATAAAAAAGATAAAAATCACAATTTCATACCAAAAAATATCACCGAAAACAAGGGAAGGGTGAAGGCGGAGTTATATCGTCGGAGAGTTTAAATTAGTCCGTTACCTGGAACAAAATATTAAATAATTAATAAACGGATAATTAAAATATCAAACATAATTTTAAAATTTTTAATTTAAATGACAAAAAAATAAATAAATAAAAATTTCATACCAAAAATTATCGTCGAAGGAGGAGAGAGTTGAGAGAGTGGAGAGGGTTGAGAGTGATTTGAAAATGGAGGGGGTGGGGGGTATAAATAGGGGAGTAGAGGCCGGCCTCCACGTGGACCAAGCCAGCCTCCACGAAAAAGCCAGGCCCCGTGACTTAGTCACGGGTCTTGGCTTTTACCGTGGAGGCCGGCTGGTTCAATTGAACCGGCCGGCCTCCACGGTAAACGATAGACCCGTGACTAAGTCACGGGTCTTTGGTTTTAACATGGAGGCCGGCTGGTTCAAGTGAACCGGCCGGCCTACACGGTAAACGACAAAACCCGTGACTAAAGTCACGGGTTTGCTAGTTTAAAACGAAGGCCGGCTGGTCCAACTGGACCGGCCAGCCTCCTTTATATTTTTTTAAAATAAAAAAATGGAGGCCGGCTGCTCCAACTAGACCGGCCGGCCTCCGTTCAGCGGCCACTGCCCTGTCCGGACTAAAAGATTTTTTTTGCCTATTTTCAAAACTTGAAGGTTTTTTTTGTTGAACAGTAAAAGTTAAGGTTTTTTTTTTTTAAAAAAAACATAACTTTAGGGTTTTTTTAAAAAAACCATTATTTTATTTATATAATCATTTTTTATTTTATATAATCATTTTTCTATTTCTTTTTTCTTATTTCTTTTGCTTTTTCTTCTTTCTATGCGGATCTTCCCTTTTTCTCTTTTTTTTTTCCAAGCATTCCCTGATGTCCCACAAAGATGGTAAATTTAAATTTCACTCGAACTAGGGTTTTTCTAGTAGAAAATAGCACAAATGTAGCAGATCAAAACCCAACTAAATCATGTTATTTTTGCATGAAAATTGAACCAATGATAGCCATGGAAGCCCACTAGATATCTTTAAAAAAATCTCATTCAAAAGCTTCAAGATCAGGAAGATATGATAAGTTTGTTGGAGGTCGTCGTTGATTTGAAAAACAGTTTTAGATCTGATAAGAATGTTACTTTTAAGGTAGATTTAACATGAAAAAATCTTATTGATACGAAATTTGGACAAATTCTCAATCTATGAATGAAGAATTAGCTGGGGAGATTGTAACGCCCCGAGTTATCAGAACCCGGTCCGTTACCCAAAAGCCCGTACATGACTAAAACTTCTACCATATATTTTTAAAACTTGCAGCGGAAATCATTTGAAATATTAAGAAATAATCGGACAAAAGAAATAGACGTTTGGACCGTGAAAATACTTTAAAAGTTGCAGAAGTCAAACGCACCTGTCGATGAGTAAAGTCAACGGAAGAAGCAGAAAACAGGAAAAACAGAAGACTCCTGCCGATGACGTCACCCGAATGAAAAACAAAAGACATCTCTCGGTAGACTGTATCTGCCGATGCCTAAACGACAATTACTTCCTACATTCTTCCGATGACGTCAGCACACATCTGCCGATGAGTTTACTGAGACCATCAACCGATGACTTAAATCTACATCTACCGATGACGTCAGCACGCATCTGCCGATGAGTTTACTGAGACATCAGCCGATAGATTTATACCTACATCTACCGATGACGTCAGCACGCATCTGCCGATGAGTTTACTGAGACATCAGCCGATAGATTTATACCTACATCTACCGATGACGTCAGCACGCATCTGCCGATGAGTTTACTGAGACATCAGCCGATAGATTTATACCTACATCTACCGATGACGTCAGCACGCATCTGCCGATGAGTTTACTGAGACATCAGCCGATAGATTTATACCTACATCTACCGATGACGTCAGCACGCATCTGCCGATGAGTTTACTGAGACATCAGCCGATAGATTTATACCTACATCTACCGATGACGTCAGCACGCATCTGCCGATGAGTTTACTGAGACATCAGCCGATAGATTTATACCTACATCTACCGATGACGTCAGCACGCATCTGCCGATGAGTTTACTGAGACATCAGCCGATAGATTTATACCTACATCTACCGATGACGTCAGCACGCATCTGCCGATGAGTTTACTGAGACATCAGCCGATAGATTTATACCTACATCTACCGATGACGTCAGCACGCATCTGCCGATGAGTTTACTGAGACATCAGCCGATAGATTTATACCTACATCTACCGATGACGTCAGCACGCATCTGCCGATGAGTTTACTGAGACATCAGCCGATAGATTTATACCTACATCTACCGATGACGTCAGCACGCATCTGCCGATGAGTTTACTGAGACATCAGCCGATAGATTTATACCTACATCTACCGATGACGTCAGCACGCATCTGCCGATGAGTTTACTGAGACATCAGCCGATAGATTTATACCTACATCTACCGATGACGTCAGCACGCATCTGCCGATGAGTTTACTGAGACATCAGCCGATAGATTTATACCTACATCTACCGATGACGTCAGCACGCATCTGCCGATGAGTTTACTGAGACATCAGCCGATAGATTTATACCTACATCTACCGATGACGTCAGCACGCATCTGCCGATGAGTTTACTGAGACATCAGCCGATAGATTTATACCTACATCTACCGATGACGTCAGCACGCATCTGCCGATGAGTTTACTGAGACATCAGCCGATAGATTTATACCTACATCTACCGATGACGTCAGCACGCATCTGCCGATGAGTTTACTGAGACATCAGCCGATAGATTTATACCTACATCTACCGATGACGTCAGCACGCATCTGCCGATGAGTTTACTGAGACATCAGCCGATAGATTTATACCTACATCTACCGATGACGTCAGCACGCATCTGCCGATGAGTTTACTGAGACATCAGCCGATAGATTTATACCTACATCTACCGATGACGTCAGCACGCATCTGCCGATGAGTTTACTGAGACATCAGCCGATAGATTTATACCTACATCTACCGATGACGTCAGCACGCATCTGCCGATGAGTTTACTGAGACATCAGCCGATAGATTTATACCTACATCTACCGATGACGTCAGCACGCAACTCATCATTTACCGGTAGAAAACTGAGTACATCCCAATGACTCTTCACAAACATACACAACACTGATTACAGAAAGGAATTTACTTACCTTCCAAGACCATTCAGAAACAGCTCAACCCATACATTAATCAAATCCAGTAAAAATAACCTTTAAAACACAACAGATCATCGTTATTAGAAAAATCTCAAAACGTGTTTAAAATACTGAACCATTACTGCTACGGAAACTTAGCATTTCTAAGTTTAATCACTGTCAACTAAACTTCTCACAAACAGACATCAGTTAAATCGCCTCATCAGTTCACCAGGTTTGTGGCATGAGTGTGCTCCCCCAACCAGTCTATCCCTCAATGAACTCAGAAGAATCACCTGTTGTCACTTCTTCACCTACATCACAAAACTCGTCTATTAGCCTAATGCTAAGTAAGCAAAGAAATGATGTAAAGAAAAGAATGAAATGCTGGAACATAAATTCCTAGACGTGCAATTTCTACTTTCTCCTCTCAGTTGTTCATGCGTTGTTTCTGTTCAGATCCCCCTGTGAAATTGGGAGTTGGATCAACTCTCCCAAAGTATAAATATCCACTGTCTCATTAAGGGTTGGATTAGCTCACTTAACAGTAAAGCTGATTCACTGTTCAGATCCCCCTGTGAAATTGGGAGTTGGATCAACTCTCCCAAAGTATAAATATCCACTGTCTCATTAAGGGTTGGATTAGCTCCCTTAACAATAAAGCTGATTCACTGTTTCAATATGTTCATTCCTTACCATGCCAACATGCATTCAAATTTCATTTTCGTATACTTTTAAAACATGATGCATAACACACACACACAGACACATCCAAGTAAACACAACCCTAACGTTTTGTGATGTAGGCCCGAAGGCAAACAAACAAACTTTACTTACCTGGCTCCTCTGGAAATGCACAGTTTCAATCTACTTCAGAAGTCTGCTCACCTAGGTCATAGAAAGGATGTCAATTAGATTTCTGCTAAACCTCATTCTAATCTGTTCGGGAAATCAAGGGAAACTAGCTTGGAAGCTTAGTTCATTGTGCATTTCCGATTCAACACTACACCCGAGCTCGACTCTCACACAGTATTCCTCGAAACTTCACACATTGTACTCCCTTAGCTATCTAGTTGTTAAACTCACAGACAAACTAAGAGAGCTTACCTAGGTTGAAGAAGAATCAAGCGAGAAAATCGCCAAGAGAGCTCTACTGCTCGCTGAAAACCTGAAGAGGAAGAGAAAAGAAATGTGAAATGGTGGCGGCTACAGTTCATTAAACCCAATCTCTCTTTCTTTAAATACGTTATCCACTTTTAAATTGCCCTTTTACATAAATGCCCTTGCTTAGCCACCCGTTAACCTAGCCAATAACTCTCTCTTAATTCTACCATGAAATTGCAATTGAAACCGGGTGCTACAATCTACCCTCCTTAAAAGAATTTTGTCCTCAAAATTCAGTACCTGAATAGTTCTGGATGTTGGTCCATCATGTCTTGCTGGCGCTCCCAAGTTGTCTCCTCTATGTTCTGATTGTGCCATAAGACTTTCACTAATGGAACTTCCTTGTTGCGCAATACCTTCACTGCATAGTCCAAGATCCTTACAGATTTCTCCTCATATGCGAGAGTAGGGAGAACTTCAATGTTCTGCTGTTCCACAATCTGATATGGATCTCTTACACATTTCTTTAACATAGAAACATGGAATACATTGTGGATTCCTTCCATAGAAGCCGGCAACTGCAACATGTAGGCTGCACTTCCAACCCTTTTCAAAATTAAGAATGGTCCAATGTATCTGGGGTTCAACTTTCCTCTCTTCCCAAATCTCACAACTCCTTTGAATGGTGACACCTTGAGAAAAACTTCATCACCAATCATAAATTCCAATTCTCTACGCCTGCAATCCGCATAACTCTTCTGTCGACTCTGGGCTGCCAAAATTCTCTGTCGGATGAGGGCAACCTTCTCAACAGTTTGTTGCACCATGTCAGGACCAAGCAACTGTGCTTCACCAACTTCATCCCAATATAAAGGAGATCTGCATTTTCGTCCATATAAAGCCTCGTATGGTGCCATGCCTATTGTTGCTTGAAAACTGTTATTATAAGAGAATTAAACCAACGGTATAAACTTACTCCAAGAACCTTGAAATTCTAGCACACATGCACGAAGCATATCCTCCAACGTTTGGATAGTTCTCTCGGATTGTCCATCAGTTTGAGGATGAAAGGCTGTGCTAAAACTAAGTTGTGTTCCCATGGTCTTGTGCAAACTCTTCCAAAACTTAGATGTAAATCTGGAGTCTCAGTCTGAAACTATAGAACTTGGAACTCCATGCAATCTGACAATCTCTTGCATGTACAATTCAGCAAGCTGATCCATTGAGTAAGTTACCTTAATTGGCAGAAAATGAGCAGATTTGGTTAGACGGTCGACTATAACCCAAATTGCATCATGTCCCTTAGCTGTCCTAGGTAATCCAACGACAAAATCCATTGTTATTTGTTCCCATTTCCATTCAGGAACTGGTAAAGGTTGCAATGTTCCTGAGGGTCTCTGATGCTCGGCTTTAATCCGTTGACAACACAAACACGATCCAACGTATTCTGCCACACTTCGTTTCATGCCTGGCCACCAGTAATGCTGTTTAAGATCCTTGTACATCTTGGTACTCCCAGGGTGGACAGAAAATCTGGAAGAATGCGCTTCGGAAAGAATCTCATCCCGAAGTTCCTTAATGGCAGGAACAAACCATCTACTTCTAAACTTAAGGATTCCATTAGCAGAATAGTTAAAATCCGACTTGTCTGTAGAATCCATGCTTGACTTGTACTTGTTACACTCGTCATCATTCGCCTGAGCTTCCCTTATTTTCTCTAGAATGGTAGGTTTTAAGGTTATGGCTGAAAGTATAGCTGTTACACTGGATACTGCTTCAAGATTGAACTTTTGAAATTCAGCCTCCAAAGCTAATGGCATACTGAAATTCATAGTTGGGGTTGATGTTGTTACTCTACTCAAGGCATCTGCCACAACATTTGCCTTGCCGGGATGATATTTAATCTCGAAATCATAGTCCTTAACAAATTCCAACCATCGTCGTTGCCTCATGTTTAGTTCCTTCTGTGTGAAGATATACTTCAGACTCTTGTGATCTGAAAATATCTCACAAGATTGTCCATACAAGTAATGCCTCCAAATCTTAAGTGCAAATACTACAGCAGTTAATTCTAAATCATGGGTAGGGTAATTCTTCTCATGAGTTTTCAACTGTCTAGAGGCGTAGGCTATGACCTTATCATCTTGCATTAACACACATCCAAGACCAATCTTGGAAGCATCACAGTAAATACTAAATTTACCATCCTCAGTTGGAAGGGTTAAAATTGGAGCGTTGGTTAGTTTCTGTTTCAAGGTCATGAAACTATGTTCACATTCATTGGTCCATATATACTTCACATTTTTCCTGGTTAACTTAGTAAGGGGTGTAGCAATCTTTGAAAATCCTTCAATGAACTTTCTGTAATACCCTGCTAGTCCAAGAAAACTTCGAATATCAGTAGCACTCTTCGGTTGGGGCCATTCCCTAACTGCTTGAACCTTGGCTGGATCAACAGATATCCCATCTCCAGAGATCACATGACCAAGAAAGTGAACTCTGTCCAGCCAAAACTCACACTTAGAAAATTTGGCATAGAGTTGGTGTTGCCTCAGTAATCCTAACACCAAGCTCAAGTGCCCTGCATGCTCATCCTTGGTTCTAGAATAGATTAGAATGTCGTCTATGAATACTATGACAAATTTGTCCAAAAACTCGTGAAACACCCTATTCATGAGGTCCATGAAGGCTGCTGGAGCATTAGTCAGACCAAAGGACATAACCAAAAACTCATAATGTCCATACCTTGTGCGAAAAGCAGTCTTTGGGATATCTTCAGTTTTAACCTTTAGCTGGTAATAACCAGACCTCAAGTCAATCTTGGAGAAAACTCTTGCACCCCTAAGCTGGTCAAATAAATCATCAATTCTCGGTAAAGGGTATTTGTTTTTGACAGTTAACTTATTCAATTCTCTGTAATCTATGCACATACGCATTGATCCATCTTTCTTTTTGACAAAAAGGACTGGTGCACCCCATGGTGAAAAGCTAGGGCGTATGAACCCTTTATCCAACAATTCCTCCAACTGTTTCTTTAATTCTTTAAGTTCTGTTGGTGCCAGTCTATATGGGTTTTTAGATACAGGCTCGGCTCCGGGGTAAATATCTACAACAAATTCAATTTCCCTATCTGGTGGCAAACCAAGAAGGTCATCCAAGAATACTTCGGGGAAGTCTTGGACAATCAGGACGTTCTGAGGGTTTGCTTTTCCTACAAGCTGTGTGTCTAAAACGCTAGCTAAGAAGCACAAATACTCTCCACACAGGGAAGGCCTTGTGTTAATAGAAGTCATCACAGACATTCCCTTACTCTTCTTTGAGGCTTGAAAGGTATGCTTCAAACTACCAGGGGGTTGGAAGCTAACTGTTCCGGTCCTACAATCTATTGTGGCGTGATGTTTAAACAACCAATCCATTCCTAGGATTACATCAAATCCTATTATATCCATAACTATAAGGTCAGCAGATAGACTTACATTTCCTACCAACACTTCACTGTCAAGCATCACTTGGTTAGAGTGCATGCGTTCACCAGAAGGCAATGCAACATTAAACACATGCATGGAAGGGGTAAACTGTACATCTAACTTTATAGCAAAAGCAGATGCTATAAATGAATGTGTGGCACCAGAATCTATTAAAGTAAAAGCGGGCACATAGTTGATCAATATAGTACCTGACACCACAGCAGGCTGTTCTTCACCCGACTCTGTCATGGAGAATATCCTTGGTTTAATCATCGCAGGGCCACTCTTGGGAATCGGACAATCCCTGCTAATGTGGCCGACCTTGTTACAACTGTAGCATCTGGTGACCCTAGGTTTCGAGCACTCTTTGAATGTGTGTCCAATCTCCTCACAGTTGAAACACTTCCCAAAGCCCAGTCTGCACTCCCCCGGGTGATTCTTCAAACACTTAGGACACTGGGGAAATTTCCTGACATTCTGCACCTTTCCCCCTACTCCTTGGCTATTATGGCCTTCACTTGGCCTCTTCGTCCCTCTTTGTTGGTGTGACTGGTTAAACCTTTGCGGGACCTCCTTTGGTCTAGCACACTTTCCTTCAGCTTCTTCCACTTCCAGGGCGGTGGACACAACCTCACTGAAGGTCAAGCCCTTAATTCCACAGAACTTAACCCCACGGTAGATTTCTGGCTTCAGTCCATGCACAAACTTAAACACCTTATCCTCGTCCTTGTGAGCAAAATGCCCAGCAAACCTGGACAGGGACTCGAACTGCCTACTATACTCGGCCACAGACCCGATCTGCTTCAGGTTCAGAAATTCTAACTTCTTCGCGGTCTGGACCGTGCTGTTGAAATACTTCTCATAGAAAATGTCTTTGAATCGAGACCAGGGCATTGCTAAAACGTCGGTGGTGGTCTCCATTGTCTCCCACCAGAGTTGTGCTTCGCCAGCCAAGTGAAATGTTGCTAACGTGACCTTATCTCCTTCTTCTATGCTGGCGCACCTAAACATGCTCTCTATCTTCCTAAGCCACCCTTCAGCTACAACAGGATCAGACGACTGACCATCAAACGTGGGTGGTCTTAGTCTCCGAAATCTATCTCCGGAATGCTCATTGCTAGAACCTGAGTTGGCACTTCCTTGCACCTCTCGGTTCAGCAGTACCCCTAGTGATCGGATTGCTGGCGCATTAACTCTGCCTGCTGTCGCACTAGATCTGTCAACTGTCCGATTACACTAGAATCTTCTGCGCTTCCTGGGGTTGGTGTCTCTCTCTGCACTCTTGGCCTTCCTGGTCGTCGGGACATTTTTTTTTTTTTTTTTTTTTTTTTTTTTTTTTTTTTTTTTTTTTTTTTTTTTTTTTTTTTTTTTTTTTTTTTTTTTTTTTTTTTTTTTTTTTTTTTTTTTTTTTTTTTTTTTTTTTTTTTTTTTTTTTTTTTTTTTTTTTTTTTTTTTTTTTTTTTTTTTTTTTTTTTTTTTTTTTTTTTTTTTTTTTTTTTTTTTTTTTTTTTTTTTTTTTTTTTTTTTTTTTTTTTTTTTTTTTTTTTTTTTTTTTTTTTTTTTTTTTTTTTTTTTTTTTTTTTTTTTTTTTTTTTTTTTTTTTTTTTTTTTTTTTTTTTTTTTTTTTTTTTTTTTTTTTTTTTTTTTTTTTTTTTTTTTTTTTTTTTTTTTTTTTTTTTTTTTTTTTTTTTTTTTTTTTTTTTTTTTTTTTTTTTTTTTTTTTTTTTTTTTTTTTTTTTTTTTTTTTTTTTTTTTTTTTTTTTTTTTTTTTTTTTTTTTTTTTTTTTTTTTTTTTTTTTTTTTTTTTTT
This sequence comes from Begonia masoniana, assembly GCA_022432975.1. Classification (NCBI taxonomy): domain Eukaryota; kingdom Viridiplantae; phylum Streptophyta; class Magnoliopsida; order Cucurbitales; family Begoniaceae; genus Begonia; species Begonia masoniana. The sequence goes on from CM039502.1 coordinate 54,124,296, forward strand.
TTTTTTTTTTTTTTTTTTTTTTTTTTTTTTTTTTTTTTTTTTTTTTTTTTTTTTTTTTTTTTTTTTTTTTTTTTTTTTTTTTTTTTTTTTTTTTTTTTTTTTTTTTTTTTTTTTTTTTTTTTTTTTTTTTTTTTTTTTTTTTTTTTTTTTTTTTTTTTTTTTTTTTTTTTTTTTTTTTTTTTTTTTTTTTTTTTTTTTTTTTTTTTTTTTTTTTTTTTTTTTTTTTTTTTTTTTTTTTTTTTTTTTTTTTTTTTTTTTTTTTTTTTTTTTTTTTTTTTTTTTTTTTTTTTTTTTTTTTTTTTTTTTTTTTTTTTTTTTTTTTTTTTTTTTTTTTTTTTTTTTTTTTTTTTTTTTTTTTTTTTTTTTTTTTTTTTTTTTTTTTTTTTTTTTTTTTTTTTTTTTTTTTTTTTTTTTTTTTTTTTTTTTTTTTTTTTTTTTTTTTTTTTTTTTTTTTTTTTTTTTTTTTTTTTTTTTTTTTTTTTTTTTTTTTTTTTTTTTTTTTTTTTTTTTTTTTTTTTTTTTTTTTTTTTTTTTTTTTTTTTTTTTTTTTTTTTTTTTTTTTTTTTTTTTTTTTTTTTTTTTTTTTTTTTTTTTTTTTTTTTTTTTTTTTTTTTTTTTTTTTTTTTTTTTTTTTTTTTTTTTTTTTTTTTTTTTTTTTTTTTTTTTTTTTTTTTTTTTTTTTTTTTTTTTTTTTTTTTTTTTTTTTTTTTTTTTTTTTTTTTTTTTTTTTTTTTTTTTTTTTTTTTTTTTTTTTTTTTTTTTTTTTTTTTTTTTTTTTTTTTTTTTTTTTTTTTTTTTTTTTTTTTTTTTTTTTTTTTTTTTTTTTTTTTTTTTTTTTTTTTTTTTTTTTTTTTTTTTTTTTTTTTTTTTTTTTTTTTTTTTTTTTTTTTTTTTTTAAAATAGAAGACTCCTGCCGATGACGTCAGCACGCATCTGCCGATGAGTTTACTGAGACATCAGCCGATAGATTTATACCTACATCTACCGATGACGTCAGCACGCATCTGCCGATGAGTTTACTGAGACATCAGCCGATAGATTTATACCTACATCTACCGATGAGTTTACTGAGACATCAGCCGATAGATTTATACCTACATCTACCGATGACGTCAGCACGCATCTGCCGATGAGTTTACTGAGACATCAGCCGATAGATTTATACCTACATCTACCGATGACGTCAGCACGCATCTGCCGATGAGTTTACTGAGACATCAGCCGATAGATTTATACCTACATCTACCGATGACGTCAGCACGCATCTGCCGATGAGTTTACTGAGACATCAGCCGATAGATTTATACCTACATCTACCGATGACGTCAGCACGCATCTGCCGATGAGTTTACTGAGACATCAGCCGATAGATTTATACCTACATCTACCGATGACGTCAGCACGCATCTGCCGATGAGTTTACTGAGACATCAGCCGATAGATTTATACCTACATCTACCGATGACGTCAGCACGCATCTGCCGATGAGTTTACTGAGACATCAGCCGATAGATTTATACCTACATCTACCGATGACGTCAGCACGCATCTGCCGATGAGTTTACTGAGACATCAGCCGATAGATTTATACCTACATCTACCGATGACGTCAGCACGCATCTGCCGATGAGTTTACTGAGACATCAGCCGATAGATTTATACCTACATCTACCGATGACGTCAGCACGCATCTGCCGATGAGTTTACTGAGACATCAGCCGATAGATTTATACCTACATCTACCGATGACGTCAGCACGCATCTGCCGATGAGTTTACTGAGACATCAGCCGATAGATTTATACCTACATCTACCGATGACGTCAGCACGCATCTGCCGATGAGTTTACTGAGACATCAGCCGATAGATTTATACCTACATCTACCGATGACGTCAGCACGCATCTGCCGATGAGTTTACTGAGACATCAGCCGATAGATTTATACCTACATCTACCGATGACGTCAGCACGCATCTGCCGATGAGTTTACTGAGACATCAGCCGATAGATTTATACCTACATCTACCGATGACGTCAGCACGCATCTGCCGATGAGTTTACTGAGACATCAGCCGATAGATTTATACCTACATCTACCGATGACGTCAGCACGCATCTGCCGATGAGTTTACTGAGACATCAGCCGATAGATTTATACCTACATCTACCGATGACGTCAGCACGCATCTGCCGATGAGTTTACTGAGACATCAGCCGATAGATTTATACCTACATCTACCGATGACGTCAGCACGCATCTGCCGATGAGTTTACTGAGACATCAGCCGATAGATTTATACCTACATCTACCGATGACGTCAGCACGCATCTGCCGATGAGTTTACTGAGACATCAGCCGATAGATTTATACCTACATCTACCGATGACGTCAGCACGCATCTGCCGATGAGTTTACTGAGACATCAGCCGATAGATTTATACCTACATCTACCGATGACGTCAGCACGCATCTGCCGATGAGTTTACTGAGACATCAGCCGATAGATTTATACCTACATCTACCGATGACGTCAGCACGCATCTGCCGATGAGTTTACTGAGACATCAGCCGATAGATTTATACCTACATCTACCGATGACGTCAGCACGCATCTGCCGATGAGTTTACTGAGACATCAGCCGATAGATTTATACCTACATCTACCGATGACGTCAGCACGCATCTGCCGATGAGTTTACTGAGACATCAGCCGATAGATTTATACCTACATCTACCGATGACGTCAGCACGCATCTGCCGATGAGTTTACTGAGACATCAGCCGATAGATTTATACCTACATCTACCGATGACGTCAGCACGCATCTGCCGATGAGTTTACTGAGACATCAGCCGATAGATTTATACCTACATCTACCGATGACGTCAGCACGCATCTGCCGATGAGTTTACTGAGACATCAGCCGATAGATTTATACCTACATCTACCGATGACGTCAGCACGCATCTGCCGATGAGTTTACTGAGACATCAGCCGATAGATTTATACCTACATCTACCGATGACGTCAGCACGCATCTGCCGATGAGTTTACTGAGACATCAGCCGATAGATTTATACCTACATCTACCGATGACGTCAGCACGCATCTGCCGATGAGTTTACTGAGACATCAGCCGATAGATTTATACCTACATCTACCGATGACGTCAGCACGCATCTGCCGATGAGTTTACTGAGACATCAGCCGATAGATTTATACCTACATCTACCGATGACGTCAGCACGCATCTGCCGATGAGTTTACTGAGACATCAGCCGATAGATATCCACTGTCTCATTAAGGGTTGGATTAGCTCCCTTAACAGTAAAGCTGATTCACTGTTCAGATCCCCCTGTGAAATTGGGAGTTGGATCAACTCTCCCAAAGTATAAATATCCACTGTCTCATTAAGGGTTGGATTAGCTCCCTTAACAGTAAAGCTGATTCACTGTTCAGATCCCCCTGTGAAATTGGGAGTTGGATCAACTCTCCCAAAGTATAAATATCCACTGTCTCATTAAGGGTTGGATTAGCTCCCTTAACAGTAAAGCTGATTCACTGTTCAGATCCCCCTGTGAAATTGGGAGTTGGATCAACTCTCCCAAAGTATAAATATCCACTGTCTCATTAAGGGTTGGATTAGCTCCCTTAACAGTAAAGCTGATTCACTGTTCAGATCCCCCTGTGAAATTGGGAGTTGGATCAACTCTCCCAAAGTATAAATATCCACTGTCTCATTAAGGGTTGGATTAGCTCCCTTAACAGTAAAGCTGATTCACTGTTCAGATCCCCCTGTGAAATTGGGAGTTGGATCAACTCTCCCAAAGTATAAATATCCACTGTCTCATTAAGGGTTGGATTAGCTCCCTTAACAGTAAAGCTGATTCACTGTTCAGATCCCCCTGTGAAATTGGGAGTTGGATCAACTCTCCCAAAGTATAAATATCCACTGTCTCATTAAGGGTTGGATTAGCTCCCTTAACAGTAAAGCTGATTCACTGTTCAGATCCCCCTGTGAAATTGGGAGTTGGATCAACTCTCCCAAAGTATAAATATCCACTGTCTCATTAAGGGTTGGATTAGCTCCCTTAACAGTAAAGCTGATTCACTGTTCAGATCCCCCTGTGAAATTGGGAGTTGGATCAACTCTCCCAAAGTATAAATATCCACTGTCTCATTAAGGGTTGGATTAGCTCCCTTAACAGTAAAGCTGATTCACTGTTCAGATCCCCCTGTGAAATTGGGAGTTGGATCAACTCTCCCAAAGTATAAATATCCACTGTCTCATTAAGGGTTGGATTAGCTCCCTTAACAGTAAAGCTGATTCACTGTTCAGATCCCCCTGTGAAATTGGGAGTTGGATCAACTCTCCCAAAGTATAAATATCCACTGTCTCATTAAGGGTTGGATTAGCTCCCTTAACAGTAAAGCTGATTCACTGTTCAGATCCCCCTGTGAAATTGGGAGTTGGATCAACTCTCCCAAAGTATAAATATCCACTGTCTCATTAAGGGTTGGATTAGCTCCCTTAACAGTAAAGCTGATTCACTGTTCAGATCCCCCTGTGAAATTGGGAGTTGGATCAACTCTCCCAAAGTATAAATATCCACTGTCTCATTAAGGGTTGGATTAGCTCCCTTAACAGTAAAGCTGATTCACTGTTCAGATCCCCCTGTGAAATTGGGAGTTGGATCAACTCTCCCAAAGTATAAATATCCACTGTCTCATTAAGGGTTGGATTAGCTCCCTTAACAGTAAAGCTGATTCACTGTTCAGATCCCCCTGTGAAATTGGGAGTTGGATCAACTCTCCCAAAGTATAAATATCCACTGTCTCATTAAGGGTTGGATTAGCTCCCTTAACAGTAAAGCTGATTCACTGTTCAGATCCCCCTGTGAAATTGGGAGTTGGATCAACTCTCCCAAAGTATAAATATCCACTGTCTCATTAAGGGTTGGATTAGCTCCCTTAACAGTAAAGCTGATTCACTGTTCAGATCCCCCTGTGAAATTGGGAGTTGGATCAACTCTCCCAAAGTATAAATATCCACTGTCTCATTAAGGGTTGGATTAGCTCCCTTAACAGTAAAGCTGATTCACTGTTCAGATCCCCCTGTGAAATTGGGAGTTGGATCAACTCTCCCAAAGTATAAATATCCACTGTCTCATTAAGGGTTGGATTAGCTCCCTTAACAGTAAAGCTGATTCACTGTTCAGATCCCCCTGTGAAATTGGGAGTTGGATCAACTCTCCCAAAGTATAAATATCCACTGTCTCATTAAGGGTTGGATTAGCTCCCTTAACAGTAAAGCTGATTCACTGTTCAGATCCCCCTGTGAAATTGGGAGTTGGATCAACTCTCCCAAAGTATAAATATCCACTGTCTCATTAAGGGTTGGATTAGCTCCCTTAACAGTAAAGCTGATTCACTGTTCAGATCCCCCTGTGAAATTGGGAGTTGGATCAACTCTCCCAAAGTATAAATATCCACTGTCTCATTAAGGGTTGGATTAGCTCCCTTAACAGTAAAGCTGATTCACTGTTCAGATCCCCCTGTGAAATTGGGAGTTGGATCAACTCTCCCAAAGTATAAATATCCACTGTCTCATTAAGGGTTGGATTAGCTCCCTTAACAGTAAAGCTGATTCACTGTTCAGATCCCCCTGTGAAATTGGGAGTTGGATCAACTCTCCCAAAGTATAAATATCCACTGTCTCATTAAGGGTTGGATTAGCTCCCTTAACAGTAAAGCTGATTCACTGTTCAGATCCCCCTGTGAAATTGGGAGTTGGATCAACTCTCCCAAAGTATAAATATCCACTGTCTCATTAAGGGTTGGATTAGCTCCCTTAACAGTAAAGCTGATTCACTGTTCAGATCCCCCTTGAACACAAATGACATGAACTCAAAGAATTGAATAAAAGTTTGATTTTCTATTATCTCAATGAAAAAAGTTATCCTTCTATGGCAGCAACAATGGAATATAAATACTCTTCATAAATAAACTACACGTTAAAATTAAATTAAATGCTAAAATAAAAGAAATAAAACTATAAAATAACTAAGAAATTTTGTGGGATAAGGATCATTTGCATAGACGGATGTCATCTCATGTTTAAACTCCATTTGAACATGATTTGAATTGATTCTGCTTGATAAGATATTTTCTACGAGAGTTGCAGTGCTTGTACATGTGACTTTTTAATCCTCGTATGAACATGTGCATGTCATATGTCCTTTTCAATTCCTGCATGTATATGTACATGACACATGTTTTTTAATTCTTACATGAGCATGTACGTCGCACCCTTCCTTTTTATTTATTTTGTGAGCATGTTCGCCACATCCTCTCCAAATCTTCATGTAAATCTTTATCTCTCTCCAATCCGCATGAATCTTTGTCTATTTCAAACTCGAGTGAATCTTTACGGCTCTCTCTCCAATCTTTGTGAATCTTGCTACATCTCTCTCCAAACATCTTTTTGGATTCTATTTGTAGTTTTTTAATCAAAAACTCATTTTGTACACTTTCAAATGCATCATCTTCCTTCAACGAATCTTTACCCATGTTTGGAAAATCTTTGATTGAAGCTTTAATTTTTCGTCTTCCTTGGTTCATATCAGACGATAAAGCTACAATGACACGATTCATTGGAGGTTTAAATAGAGAAATGGTAGACATTGTGGATTTACATCATTTAGAAGAATTGTTGCACAAGTTTATCAAAGTTGAGAGGCAATTGAAATCGAGGAACTCTAACATCGGATCAACCTCAAACTCTTCATTGAAATCTAATGGGAGGAATGATAAGCATAATTCAAAACCGAAAGAGAAGTTCAAAGGGAAAGTCACGACATCAAATACCACCCTCATAAAACGTAAAATCGAGACTTCCACACCTATTAAGTCTCGAGACGTTAAGTATTTTAGATGTCAAGGTTTTGGTTATATTGCTTCTAATTGTCCGAATAAAAGAGCTATGATTATTTTGGATAATGGTGATAAAGCAAGTGTAAGTTCAAGTGATGATGAAATGCCACTATTAGAAGATTGTAACGATGTGGATATAGAGGAACCTGTTAGGGGAGAGCTATTGGTCACTATACGTGTACTCAACGTTCAAGTCAAGGAGGATAGAGATAAAGTGCAAAGGGAGCACATATTTCACACTAGATGCCACGTGAATAACAAGGTATATAGTTTTATAATTGATAGTACGAGTTGTACTAAAGTTGCTAGCACTTATTTGTTAGAAAAATTAAGCTTATAAACTGTGAAGCATCCTACGACATACAAGCTACAATGGTTGAGTGATTGTGGAGAAGTGAAAGTGACTAGGCAAGTGAAAGTTGCACTTGCAATTGGTAATTATAAAGATGAGGTTCTTTGTGATGTAGTACTCATGCAAGCTACACATATCCTTTTTGGGAGACCATGGCAATTTGATAAAAATGTTAAACACAATGATTTCAAGAATGAGTACTCCTTTGATCAAAATGGTAGGAAGATAATTCTTAAACCACTAAAACCGTGGGAGGCTAGTGAGGATTTCAAAAGAATTAAAAAGAGAAAAAAAAAAAAAAAAAAAAAAAAAAAAAAAAAAAAAAAAAAAAAAAAAAAAAAAAAAAAAAAAAAAAAAAAAAAAAAAAAAAAAAAAAAAAAAAAAAAAAAAAAAAAAAAAAAAAAAAAAAAAAAAAAAAAAAAAAAAAAAAAAAAAAAAAAAAAAAAAAAAAAAAAAAAAAAAAAAAAAAAAAAAAAAAAAAAAAAAAAAAAAAAAAAAAAAAAAAAAAAAAAAAAAAAAAAAAAAAAAAAAAAAAAAAAAAAAAAAAAAAAAAAAAAAAAAAAAAAAAAAAAAAAAAAAAAAAAAAAAAAAAAAAAAAAAAAAAAAAAAAAAAAAAAAAAAAAAAAAAAAAAAAAAAAAAAAAAAAAAAAAAAAAAAAAAAAAAAAAAAAAAAAAAAAAAAAAAAAAAAAAAAAAAAAAAAAAAAAAAAAAAAAAAAAAAAAAAAAAAAAAAAAAAAAAAAAAAAAAAAAAAAAAAAAAAAAAAAAAAAAAAAAAAAAAAAAAAAAAAAAAAAAAAAAAAAAAAAAAAAAAAAAAAAAAAAAAAAAAAAAAAAAAAAAAAAAAAAAAAAAAAAAAAAAAAAAAAAAAAAAAAAAAAAAAAAAAAAAAAAAAAAAAAAAAAAAAAAAAAAAAAAAAAAAAAAAAAAAAAAAAAAAAAAAAAAAAAAAAAAAAAAAAAAAAAAAAAAAAAAAAAAAAAAAAAAAAAAAAAAAAAAAAAAAAAAAAAAAAAAAAAAAAAAAAAAAAAAAAAAAAAAAAAAAAAAAAAAAAAAAAAAAAAAAAAAAAAAAAAAAAAAAAAAAAAAAAAAAAAAAAAAAAAAAAAAAAAAAAAAAAAAAAAAAAAAAAAAAAAAAAAAAAAAAAAAAAAAAAAAAAAAAAAAAAAAAAAAAAAAAAAAAAAAAAAAAAAAAAAAAAAAAAAAAAAAAAAAAAAAAAAAAAAAAAAAAAAAAAAAAAAAAAAAAAAAAAAAAAAAAAAAAAAAAAAAAAAAAAAAAAAAAAAAAAAAAAAAAAAAAAAAAAAAAAAAAAAAAAAAAAAAAAAAAAAAAAAAAAAAAAAAAAAAAAAAAAAAAAAAAAAAAAAAAAAAAAAAAAAAAAAAAAAAAAAAAAAAAAAAAAAAAAAAAAAAAAAAAAAAAAAAAAAAAAAAAAAAAAAAAAAAAAAAAAAAAAAAAAAAAAAAAAAAAAAAAAAAAAAAAAAAAAAAAAAAAAAAAAAAAAAAAAAAAAAAAAAAAAAAAAAAAAAAAAAAAAAAAAAAAAAAAAAAAAAAAAAAAAAAAAAAAAAAAAAAAAAAAAAAAAAAAAAAAAAAAAAAAAAAAAAAATTTGAGAGGGATTGAACATCAAATAGATTTCATGTCGAGAGCATCAATTCCTAATCATCCAGCATACTGAGCTAATCCCGAAGAAATCAAGAAAATCCAAAGGCAAGTGGATGAACTAGTATAGAAGGGATTTGTAAAGGAAAGTCTTAGTCCATGCTAAGTTCCCGTAATCTTAGTTCTGAAGAAATATGGACCTTGGTGAATGTGTGTTGATTGTCGAGCTATCAACAAGATCACGGTAAAGTATCGACACCCTATTCCTCGATTGGATAATATGCTTGATGAGTTACATGGTGCGTGCTTAATTTCAAAAATTGATTTAAAGAATGAATATTATCAAATTCTCATGAAAGAGGGAGATGAATGGAAAACTACCTTTAAAACTAAATATAGTCTTTATTAGTGGTTTGTAATGTCATTTGGTTTGTCTAATACACCAAGTACTTTTATGAAATTGATGAATCATGTGTTAAGATCTTTTATTGGAAAGTTTGTTGTTGTGTACTTTGATGATATCTTGGTTTATAGTAAAACTCAAGATACACATGTTGAACACTTGGATTAAGTTTTTAATGTTTTAAGAGAAAATCAACTATACGCTAACTTAAAGAAGTGCACCTTTTGCATGGATTCGATAGTGTTTTTTTTTTTTTTTTTTTTTTTTTTTTTTTTTTTTTTTTTTTTTTTTTTTTTTTTTTTTTTTTTTTTTTTTTTTTTTTTTTTTTTTTTTTTTTTTTTTTTTTTTTTTTTTTTTTTTTTTTTTTTTTTTTTTTTTTTTTTTTTTTTTTTTTTTTTTTTTTTTTTTTTTTTTTTTTTTTTTTTTTTTTTTTTTTTTTTTTTTTTTTTTTTTTTTTTTTTTTTTTTTTTTTTTTTTTTTTTTTTTTTTTTTTTTTTTTTTTTTTTTTTTTTTTTTTTTTTTTTTTTTTTTTTTTTTTTTTTTTTTTTTTTTTTTTTTTTTTTTTTTTTTTTTTTTTTTTTTTTTTTTTTTTTTTTTTTTTTTTTTTTTTTTTTTTTTTTTTTTTTTTTTTTTTTTTTTTTTTTTTTTTTTTTTTTTTTTTTTTTTTTTTTTTTTTTTTTTTTTTTTTTTTTTTTTTTTTTTTTTTTTTTTTTTTTTTTTTTTTTTTTTTTTTTTTTTTTTTTTTTTTTTTTTTTTTTTTTTTTTTTTTTTTTTTTTTTTTTTTTTTTTTTTTTTTTTTTTTTTTTTTTTTTTTTTTTTTTTTTTTTTTTTTTTTTTTTTTTTTTTTTTTTTTTTTTTTTTTTTTTTTTTTTTTTTTTTTTTTTTTTTTTTTTTTTTTTTTTTTTTTTTTTTTTTTTTTTTTTTTTTTTTTTTTTTTTTTTTTTTTTTTTTTTTTTTTTTTTTTTTTTTTTTTTTTTTTTTTTTTTTTTTTTTTTTTTTTTTTTTTTTTTTTTTTTTTTTTTTTTTTTTTTTTTTTTTTTTTTTTTTTTTTTTTTTTTTTTTTTTTTTTTTTTTTTTTTTTTTTTTTTTTTTTTTTTTTTTTTTTTTTTTTTTTTTTTTTTTTTTTTTTTTTTTTTTTTTTTTTTTTTTTTTTTTTTTTTTTTTTTTTTTTTTTTTTTTTTTTTTTTTTTTTTTTTTTTTTTTTTTTTTTTTTTTTTTTTTTTTTTTTTTTTTTTTTTTTTTTTTTTTTTTTTTTTTTTTTTTTTTTTTTTTTTTTTTTTTTTTTTTTTTTTTTTTTTTTTTTTTTTTTTTTTTTTTTTTTTTTTTTTTTTTTTTTTTTTTTTTTTTTTTTTTTTTTTTTTTTTTTTTTTTTTTTTTTTTTTTTTTTTTTTTTTTTTTTTTTTTTTTTTTTTTTTTTTTTTTTTTTTTTTTTTTTTTTTTTTTTTTTTTTTTTTTTTTTTTTTTTTTTTTTTTTTTTTTTTTTTTTTTTTTTTTTTTTTTTTTTTTTTTTTTTTTTTTTTTTTTTTTTTTTTTTTTTTTTTTTTTTTTTTTTTTTTTTTTTTTTTTTTTTTTTTTTTTTTTTTTTTTTTTTTTTTTTTTTTTTTTTTTTTTTTTTTTTTTTTTTTTTTTTTTTTTTTTTTTTTTTTTTTTTTTTTTTTTTTTTTTTTTTTTTTTTTTTTTTTTTTTTTTTTTTTTTTTTTTTTTTTTTTTTTTTTTTTTTTTTTTTTTTTTTTTTTTTTTTTTTTTTTTTTTTTTTTTTTTTTTTTTTTTTTTTTTTTTTTTTTTTTTTTTTTTTTTTTTTTTTTTTTTTTTTTTTTTTTTTTTTTTTTTTTTTTTTTTTTTTTTTTTTTTTTTTTTTTTTTTTTTTTTTTTTTTTTTTTTTTTTTTTTTTTTTTTTTTTTTTTTTTTTTTTTTTTTTTTTTTTTTTTTTTTTTTTTTTTTTTTTTTTTTTTTTTTTTTTTTTTTTTTTTTTTTTTTTTTTTTTTTTTTTTTTTTTTTTTTTTTTTTTTTTTTTTTTTTTTTTTTTTTTTTTTTTTTTTTTTTTTTTTTTTTTTTTTTTTTTTTTTTTTTTTTTTTTTTTTTTTTTTTTTTTTTTTTTTTTTTTTTTTTTTTTTTTTTTTTTTTTTTTTTTTTTTTTTTTTTTTTTTTTTTTTTTTTTTTTTTTTTTTTTTTTTTTTTTTTTTTTTTTTTTTTTTTTTTTTTTTTTTTTTTTTTTTTTTTTTTTTTTTTTTTTTTTTTTTTTTTTTTTTTTTTTTTTTTTTTTTTTTTTTTTTTTTTTTTTTTTTTTTTTTTTTTTTTTTTTTTTTTTTTTTTTTTTTTTTTTTTTTTTTTTTTTTTTTTTTTTTTTTTTTTTTTTTTTTTTTTTTTTTTTTTTTTTTTTTTTTTTTTTTTTTTTTTTTTTTTTTTTTTTTTTTTTTTTTTTTTTTTTTTTTTTTTTTTTTTTTTTTTTTTTTTTTTTTTTTTTTTTTTTTTTTTTTTTTTTTTTTTTTTTTTTTTTTTTTTTTTTTTTTTTTTTTTTTTTTTTTTTTTTTTTTTTTTTTTTTTTTTTTTTTTTTTTTTTTTTTTTTTTTTTTTTTTTTTTTTTTTTTAACCACAAGTTCAGTTACAGGTCAAGCTCATTGTTTGATAACTTTGGTTCTAACCACAAGTTCAGTTACAGGTCAAGCTCATTGTTTGATAACTTTGGTTCTAACCACAAGTTCAGTTACAGGTCAAGCTCATTGTTTGATAACTTTGGTTCTAACCACAAGTTCAGTTACAGGTCAAGCTCATTGTTTGATAACTTTGGTTCTAACCACAAGTTCAGTTACAGGTCAAGCTCATTGTTTGATAACTTTGGTTCTAACCACAAGTTCAGTTACAGGTCAAGCTCATTGTTTGATAACTTTGGTTCTAACCACAAGTTCAGTTACAGGTCAAGCTCATTGTTTGATAACTTTGGTTCTAACCACAAGTTCAGTTACAGGTCAAGCTCATTGTTTGATAACTTTGGTTCTAACCACAAGTTCAGTTACAGGTCAAGCTCATTGTTTGATAACTTTGGTTCTAACCACAAGTTCAGTTACAGGTCAAGCTCATTGTTTGATAACTTTGGTTCTAACCACAAGTTCAGTTACAGGTCAAGCTCATTGTTTGATAACTTTGGTTCTAACCACAAGTTCAGTTACAGGTCAAGCTCATTGTTTGATAACTTTGGTTCTAACCACAAGTTCAGTTACAGGTCAAGCTCATTGTTTGATAACTTTGGTTCTAACCACAAGTTCAGTTACAGGTCAAGCTCATTGTTTGATAACTTTGGTTCTAACCACAAGTTCAGTTACAGGTCAAGCTCATTGTTTGATAACTTTGGTTCTAACCACAAGTTCAGTTACAGGTCAAGCTCATTGTTTGATAACTTTGGTTCTAACCACAAGTTCAGTTACAGGTCAAGCTCATTGTTTGATAACTTTGGTTCTAACCACAAGTTCAGTTACAGGTCAAGCTCATTGTTTGATAACTTTGGTTCTAACCACAAGTTCAGTTACAGGTCAAGCTCATTGTTTGATAACTTTGGTTCTAACCACAAGTTCAGTTACAGGTCAAGCTCATTGTTTGATAACTTTGGTTCTAACCACAAGTTCAGTTACAGGTCAAGCTCATTGTTTGATAACTTTGGTTCTAACCACAAGTTCAGTTACAGGTCAAGCTCTTGTTTGATAACTTTGGTTCTAACCACAAGTTCAGTTACAGGTCAAGCTCATTGTTTGATAACTTTGGTTCTAACCACAAGTTCAGTTACAGGTCAAGCTCATTGTTTGATAACTTTGGTTCTAACCACAAGTTCAGTTACAGGTCAAGCTCATTGTTTGATAACTTTGGTTCTAACCACAAGTTCAGTTACAGGTCAAGCTCATTGTTTGATAACTTTGGTTCTAACCACAAGTTCAGTTACAGGTCAAGCTCATTGTTTGATAACTTTGGTTCTAACCACAAGTTCAGTTACAGGTCAAGCTCATTGTTTGATAACTTTGGTTCTAACCACAAGTTCAGTTACAGGTCAAGCTCATTGTTTGATAACTTTGGTTCTAACCACAAGTTCAGTTACAGGTCAAGCTCATTGTTTGATAACTTTGGTTCTAACCACAAGTTCAGTTACAGGTCAAGCTCATTGTTTGATAACTTTGGTTCTAACCACAAGTTCAGTTACAGGTCAAGCTCATTGTTTGATAACTTTGGTTCTAACCACAAGTTCAGTTACAGGTCAAGCTCATTGTTTGATAACTTTGGTTCTAACCACAAGTTCAGTTACAGGTCAAGCTCATTGTTTGATAACTTTGGTTCTAACCACAAGTTCAGTTACAGGTCAAGCTCATTGTTTGATAACTTTACTTCATCAAGTTCCTTAACAAACTTAGTTTGAGCTTGAGCTTCCAAAGAAGGAAACTTAATGCCTCACTGAGTTTGACAAAAACCAAGAACCAAATTATTGCGTTTTTGTTCTGGCACAAATTTCTTTTTTTTTTTTTTTTTTTTTTTTTTTTTTTTTTTTTTTTTTTTTTTTTTTTTTTTTTTTTTTTTTTTTTTTTTTTTTTTTTTTTTTTTTTTTTTTTTTTTTTTTTTTTTTTTTTTTTTTTTTTTTTTTTTTTTTTTTTTTTTTTTTTTTTTTTTTTTTTTTTTTTTTTTTTTTTTTTTTTTTTTTTTTTTTTTTTTTTTTTTTTTTTTTTTTTTTTTTTTTTTTTTTTTTTTTTTTTTTTTTTTTTTTTTTTTTTTTTTTTTTTTTTTTTTTTTTTTTTTTTTTTTTTTTTTTTTTTTTTTTTTTTTTTTTTTTTTTTTTTTTTTTTTTTTTTTTTTTTTTTTTTTTTTTTTTTTTTTTTTTTTTTTTTTTTTTTTTTTTTTTTTTTTTTTTTTTTTTTTTTTTTTTTTTTTTTTTTTTTTTTTTTTTTTTTTTTTTTTTTTTTTTTTTTTTTTTTTTTTTTTTTTTTTTTTTTTTTTTTTTTTTTTTTTTTTTTTTTTTTTTTTTTTTTTTTTTTTTTTTTTTTTTTTTTTTTTTTTTTTTTTTTTTTTTTTTTTTTTTTTTTTTTTTTTTTTTTTTTTTTTTTTTTTTTTTTTTTTTTTTTTTTTTTTTTTTTTTTTTTTTTTTTTTTTTTTTTTTTTTTTTTTTTTTTTTTTTTTTTTTTTTTTTTTTTTTTTTTTTTTTTTTTTTTTTTTTTTTTTTTTTTTTTTTTTTTTTTTTTTTTTTTTTTTTTTTTTTTTTTTTTTTTTTTTTTTTTTTTTTTTTTTTTTTTTTTTTTTTTTTTTTTTTTTTTTTTTTTTTTTTTTTTTTTTTTTTTTTTTTTTTTTTTTTTTTTTTTTTTTTTTTTTTTTTTTTTTTTTTTTTTTTTTTTTTTTTTTTTTTTTTTTTTTTTTTTTTTTTTTTTTTTTTTTTTTTTTTTTTTTTTTTTTTTTTTTTTTTTTTTTTTTTTTTTTTTTTTTTTTTTTTTTTTTTTTTTTTTTTTTTTTTTTTTTTTTTTTTTTTTTTTTTTTTTTTTTTTTTTTTTTTTTTTTTTTTTTTTTTTTTTTTTTTTTTTTTTTTTTTTTTTTTTTTTTTTTTTTTTTTTTTTTTTTTTTTTTTTTTTTTTTTTTTTTTTTTTTTTTTTTTTTTTTTTTTTTTTTTTTTTTTTTTTTTTTTTTTTTTTTTTTTTTTTTTTTTTTTTTTTTTTTTTTTTTTTTTTTTTTTTTTTTTTTTTTTTTTTTTTTTTTTTTTTTTTTTTTTTTTTTTTTTTTTTTTTTTTTTTTTTTTTTTTTTTTTTTTTTTTTTTTTTTTTTTTTTTTTTTTTTTTTTTTTTTTTTTTTTTTTTTTTTTTTTTTTTTTTTTTTTTTTTTTTTTTTTTTTTTTTTTTTTTTTTTTTTTTTTTTTTTTTTTTTTTTTTTTTTTTTTTTTTTTTTTTTTTTTTTTTTTTTTTTTTTTTTTTTTTTTTTTTTTTTTTTTTTTTTTTTTTTTTTTTTTTTTTTTTTTTTTTTTTTTTTTTTTTTTTTTTTTTTTTTTTTTTTTTTTTTTTTTTTTTTTTTTTTTTTTTTTTTTTTTTTTTTTTTTTTTTTTTTTTTTTTTTTTTTTTTTTTTTTTTTTTTTTTTTTTTTTTTTTTTTTTTTTTTTCAAAAGCTTCAAGATCAGGAAGATATGATAAGTTTGTTGGAGGTCATCGGTGATTTGAAAAACAGTTTCTCATCGGATAAAAATGTCACCTTTAAGGTAGATGCAACATGATTAAATAAATCTTCTTGAAACAAAGTTTGGATAGATTCTAAATTTATGAATGGAGAATAAGTCCTCCAAATTTGGTAGAAGAACTCGTTGGGGAGAAGAAGTTATGATGCAGAGAATATCCACCATTCCGATGAAATATCATTGATGCACACAAAATCAATAATCGATTGTCTAGTGATAGATGCTTCTAAATCGATGGTAAGAAAAGTTCTAACCTAACGTGCTTCAACTAAGGAAAGAAGGTTGAAATACAAAGCTCTCGTCCGAGTGAAACAGTTTTGGCCAAAAATTATTCTATTTTTCCAAAAGCACAACTTCTTCAAATGAACTTCAAATGAGCTGAAATTTTAATGATAACTTACTTTGGTTGTAATGGAAGTGTCCTCTAAAAATCAGAGGTTGATTCATTTTAGACAAAAAGTTATGGATGAAAGATTGCTTGCTGATCCGAGGAGGTAATAACAGCACCTCTCGGGATTTGGCTCTTTTTTGAAAAGGAACACTTCAACTAGCCTTGGATGAAAGTTGAAATACAACATTGTTGGTGATTATCCACGCCAAGAAATGTAGGAGGAAGGTTGTAATAGAAATTGCACTGTCACACCCCTGAACCCGACCCGGCTCAGTGCGCTACTTTACTAAGTTATCATGCGTTTAAAATGACGTTTAAAATAATTTTTGATAAAATTTTGACTTGATTTTCAGGTTTCTCGAACCCTCGATTTTTGTTGGAAAATGTGCCCAAAATACGTTTAAAAAAAAAAAAAAAAAAAAAAAAAAAAAAAAAAAAAAAAAAAAAAAAAAAAAAAAAAAAAAAAAAAAAAAAAAAAAAAAAAAAAAAAAAAAAAAAAAAAAAAAAAAAAAAAAAAAAAAAAAAAAAAAAAAAAAAAAAAAAAAAAAAAAAAAAAAAAAAAAAAAAAAAAAAAAAAAAAAAAAAAAAAAAAAAAAAAAAAAAAAAAAAAAAAAAAAAAAAAAAAAAAAAAAAAAAAAAAAAAAAAAAAAAAAAAAAAAAAAAAAAAAAAAAAAAAAAAAAAAAAAAAAAAAAAAAAAAAAAAAAAAAAAAAAAAAAAAAAAAAAAAAAAAAAAAAAAAAAAAAAAAAAAAAAAAAAAAAAAAAAAAAAAAAAAAAAAAAAAAAAAAAAAAAAAAAAAAAAAAAAAAAAAAAAAAAAAAAAAAAAAAAAAAAAAAAAAAAAAAAAAAAAAAAAAAAAAAAAAAAAAAAAAAAAAAAAAAAAAAAAAAAAAAAAAAAAAAAAAAAAAAAAAAAAAAAAAAAAAAAAAAAAAAAAAAAAAAAAAAAAAAAAAAAAAAAAAAAAAAAAAAAAAAAAAAAAAAAAAAAAAAAAAAAAAAAAAAAAAAAAAAAAAAAAAAAAAAAAAAAAAAAAAAAAAAAAAAAAAAAAAAAAAAAAAAAAAAAAAAAAAAAAAAAAAAAAAAAAAAAAAAAAAAAAAAAAAAAAAAAAAAAAAAAAAAAAAAAAAAAAAAAAAAAAAAAAAAAAAAAAAAAAAAAAAAAAAAAAAAAAAAAAAAAAAAAAAAAAAAAAAAAAAAAAAAAAAAAAAAAAAAAAAAAAAAAAAAAAAAAAAAAAAAAAAAAAAAAAAAAAAAAAAAAAAAAAAAAAAAAAAAAAAAAAAAAAAAAAAAAAAAAAAAAAAAAAAAAAAAAAAAAAAAAAAAAAAAAAAAAAAAAAAAAAAAAAAAAAAAAAAAAAAAAAAAAAAAAAAAAAAAAAAAAAAAAAAAAAAAAAAAAAAAAAAAAAAAAAAAAAAAAAAAAAAAAAAAAAAAAAAAAAAAAAAAAAAAAAAAAAAAAAAAAAAAAAAAAAAAAAAAAAAAAAAAAAAAAAAAAAAAAAAAAAAAAAAAAAAAAAAAAAAAAAAAAAAAAAAAAAAAAAAAAAAAAAAAAAAAAAAAAAAAAAAAAAAAAAAAAAAAAAAAAAAAAAAAAAAAAAAAAAAAAAAAAAAAAAAAAAAAAAAAAAAAAAAAAAAAAAAAAAAAAAAAAAAAAAAAAAAAAAAAAAAAAAAAAAAAAAAAAAAAAAAAAAAAAAAAAAAAAAAAAAAAAAAAAAAAAAAAAAAAAAAAAAAAAAAAAAAAAAAAAAAAAAAAAAAAAAAAAAAAAAAAAAAAAAAAAAAAAAAAAAAAAAAAAAAAAAAAAAAAAAAAAAAAAAAAAAAAAAAAAAAAAAAAAAAAAAAAAAAAAAAAAAAAAAAAAAAAAAAAAAAAAAAAAAAAAAAAAAAAAAAAAAAAAAAAAAAAAAAAAAAAAAAAAAAAAAAAAAAAAAAAAAAAAAAAAAAAAAAAAAAAAAAAAAAAAAAAAAAAAAAAAAAAAAAAAAAAAAAAAAAAAAAAAAAAAAAAAAAAAAAAAAAAAAAAAAAAAAAAAAAAAAAAAAAAAAAAAAAAAAAAAAAAAAAAAAAAAAAAAAAAAAAAAAAAAAAAAAAAAAAAAAAAAAAAAAAAAAAAAAAAAAAAAAAAAAAAAAAAAAAAAAAAAAAAAAAAAAAAAAAAAAAAAAAAAAAAAAAAAAAAAAAAAAAAAAAAAAAAAAAAAAAAAAAAAAAAAAAAAAAAAAAAAAAAAAAAAAAAAAAAAAAAAAAAAAAAAAAAAAAAAAAAAAAAAAAAAAAAAAAAAAAAAAAAAAAAAAAAAAAAAAAAAAAAAAAAAAAAAAAAAAAAAAAAAAAAAAAAAAAAAAAAAAAAAAAAAAAAAAAAAAAAAAAAAAAAAAAAAAAAAAAAAAAAAAAAAAAAAAAAAAAAAAAAAAAAAAAAAAAAAAAAAAAAAAAAAAAAAAAAAAAAAAAAAAAAAAAAAAAAAAAAAAAAAAAAAAAAAAAAAAAAAAAAAAAAAAAAAAAAAAAAAAAAAAAAAAAAAAAAAAAAAAAAAAAAAGAGGGAGAAAGATAATGAACTTGCCATTAATCGTTGGGAACACGAACGTTCTTAGCCACAAGACGTGCACTAACAAGGTGAATTGACGCTAAGAATTAATAATGATGAAGTGAAATTAACCATTTATCGCACTTTAAAATTTTCAATTGATAGAGATACCTGCAATAACGTTGAAATTTTGGAAACATGCATAAAGAAATGATAAATCAAGAAATGATCACTGATCCATTGGAACGCTGCATTACTAATTCAGTTACTACAAACTCTACAATTGACGTTGAAATCATAAATCAAGTAATTGCTTTGGAATCAACACCACATGAGAAGTCAACTTCTTAAAAATTTGAGGATCTCAATGTGAAAACACTGAAGAAGGAAAAAATGTCCAGTTTGAGCTTAAACAGTTGCCGAAACATCTGAAATATGTGTTTTTGGACAACGAGTCATCTCTCCCAGTAATTATTTCATCATCAGTAATGAAGGAGGAAGAAAAGAAATTACTCGGAGTGTTAAGAGAGCATAAAACTGCAATTGGATGGACGATCAAGGTTATTAAAGATATAAGCCTAGCTATCTGCACCCATAAAATTTTTATGGAAGATTCCCACAAAGCATCGATTGAACATTAAAAATGACTAAATCCAGTCATGAAAGAAGTTTCTGAGTAGAAGTACTAAAATTGTTAAAAGTCGGGATCATTTATGCAGTATCAAACAATCTATGGGTAAACCATATTCAATGCGTACTCAAAGAAAGGATGCATGGCTATGGTAAAGATTGAAAACAATGAGTTGATCCCTACAAGGATAGTTACAGGGTGGCGAGTCTGCATTGATTATAGAAAATTAAATAATGCCACAAGAAAAGATCATTTTCCTCCGATGACCAAATGTTGGATAGATTAGCCAGATATGATTACTACTATTTTTTGGATGGATACTCTGGATACAATCAAATAGTTATCGCTTCAGAAGATCAAGAAAAGACGACATTTACATGTCCATACAGTACGTTTTCATATTGAAGAATGTCATTTGGATTATGTAATGCTACATTTGAAAGATGTATGATGGCAAGCTTTGATGGCATGATTGAGGAGATTATGGAAGTTTTTATGGATGACTTTTATGCTTTTGCGTCCACATTCGATATATGTCTGCACAACCTCTCTCTGGTATTTACTAAGATGTCAAGACACCAACTTGGTATTGAATTGGGAAAAATGTCACTTCATGGTGAACGAAGGCATTGCCATGGGACACCGAATATCATCTAAAGGATTAGAAGTCGATCAAGTAAAGATAGCTGCAATTGAAAAACTTCCCCCTCTAATCAATGTGAAAGGAATCAAAAGTTTCTTAGGCCATGCTGGATTTTATAGATGATTCATTAAGAATTTTTCGAAAACTGTTAAGCATTTATGCAATCTTCTTGAAAAAGATGCACCATTTGTGTTCAATAAAAACTGTATGCAAGCATTCCATATACTCAAGGAAAAACTTGTTTTTGCACCCATCTTGACGACCCCCAACTAGAGCTTACCATTTGAAGTAATGTGCAACGCAAATGATTATGCGTTAGGAGCTGTTCTTGGACAAAGACAAGATAAGATATTTTGAGTCATTCATTATGCTAGTCGAACTCTAGATAATGTTCAACAAAATTACACAACTATTGAGAAAGAAATGCTTGCAGAAGTATATGCATGTGACAAATTTTGATCTTACATCGTTGGCTCCAAAACTATTATTTATATTGACCATGTTGCAATTCAATGTCTCTTTGCAAAGAAAGATGCTAAATCGCACCTGATTCGTTGGATCTTATTACTGCAAGAATTTGATCTTGAGATTAAAAACAAACGAGATACATAAAATGTCGTCACGAATCATCTATCCAGATTATAATTATAAAACAATGCAGAAGATGAATCTATCAATGAAACATTTCCTGACGAATAACTGTTCTCACTCATTGCAAAACTACCTTGGTATGCAGACTTTGTAAATTACTTGGCATGTCAGACACTTTCTCCGGATCTCTCATGTCATCAAAAAAAGAAATTCTTATATGATGTGAAATCATACTAATGGGATGATCCGTTACAATTCAAGCACTGTCATGACCAAATTATAAAATGATGTGTACCAGAAGACAAAGTTCAAGACATCATTAAACAATGTTCTTCATCCCATATGGAGGGCACTTCGGTGTCACAAAAACTGCTGCAAAGATTCTGTAATCTCGATTTTATTGGTCTACACTTTTTCGCGACAGGTACACTTTTGTAAAGATATGTGATCGATGCCAAAGAATTGGCATCGTCTTAAGGCGACATAAATTACCACTAACTAACATACTAGAAATTGAAATTTTTGATGTGTGGGGAATTGATTTTATAGGACCCTTTGGTAGCCTTAAAACGGATTGTTGAGAGAGATAGGAGACCAACACGTGTTATGCTACAATGGTGACATCCGGAGATAGATATTCTCTTCTACCTATTTCTTTTCTTCTATATAATTTTTCGTACAAGTTTTTTGAAATTTATATCGTATTAAAATTATTGCAAGAGTACCTTAGTTTTGTAGTATAATGATGAATAAGGTTGTCAAATTCATACATAATATGTAATTTATCAATATTCATCAAGTATTGATCTAATCAATACTAACTTTATTTAGATAACTAAAAATATGATTTTGAAATATTGAGAAGGAACTCAAGGTCAAGGCTTATTTTACCATAGAACTTCTTACATCCAACTGAAATGTTTTAGCGACTCGGATTGGGCTACATGTCCTGACTCTAGATGACCTATGACAAATGTTTGTATATTTTTTTGTGATTCTCTAATTTCTTGAAAGTCTAAGAAACAACAAACAATGTCTAAATCTTCGGTAGAAGCTGAATACAGAGCATTAGCTCAAACTACTTACGAACTCATTTGGTCGAAGGCATTGCTCAAGGATCTTCATATTGATCATTCTGAACTCATTTGGTTGAGGGCATTGCTCAAGGATCTGCATGTTGATCATTCTAAATCACCTATTCAGTTTTTTGGTACAGTCAAGCAACTTTGCATATTGCCACAAATTTTGTGTTTCATGAACGTACAAAACAAATAGAGATTGATTGCCACATTGTTAGTCAACAAATTCAAAACAATATCCTCAAGACCTTACACTTTCATCCTAGCATTAGCTTGCCGATATTCTTACTAAACCTCTCAAACCAATACTTCTTTATTGGAAGTTATTAACATCAACTCCTCAACTTGAGGGGGAGTATTACTTGATGTCTAAGGACTGATGAGCTGGATGTTCTGAAGATCAAAGTTGTGCTGGATTTAGTTAGAAGTATAGTTTTGTGTTGCAGTTATTTAGTTGATTTGTAAGCTCATATTTTAGCGATGTGCAAGGGGAACTTCCATTGTAGTTTAAACACTAGGTGTGATTCAAATAGAATGATCGACTTCTTCATTTTTTTGCATTTCCTATAATATCATCTCACTGTAAAATACGGCGGAGGAGAATGTCACTGCCATGGTTGCTGGTGTTAGAACTTTATTTTCACACGTATAAGAGATAAGAGAAGATGAATAGTTGGAATTAGATGGTGGGTAAAAAAAAAAAAAAAATGGAAGGGGAAAGGATATTCCAAAATGGAAGGGGAATAGCCTTTGTTTTTCATTTTCTTTCATATTTTCTCAAAAAATGGGTCACCTAACAATTCCAGCTGTGGTTCGAATTTAAAAAAAAAAAAAAAAAAAAAAAAAAAAAAAAAAAAAAAAAAAAAAAAAAAAAAAAAAAAAAAAAAAAAAAAAAAAAAAAAAAAAAAAAAAAAAAAAAAAAAAAAAAAAAAAAAAAAAAAAAAAAAAAAAAAAAAAAAAAAAAAAAAAAAAAAAAAAAAAAAAAAAAAAAAAAAAAAAAAAAAAAAAAAAAAAAAAAAAAAAAAAAAAAAAAAAAAAAAAAAAAAAAAAAAAAAAAAAAAAAAAAAAAAAAAAAAAAAAAAAAAAAAAAAAAAAAAAAAAAAAAAAAAAAAAAAAAAAAAAAAAAAAAAAAAAAAAAAAAAAAAAAAAAAAAAAAAAAAAAAAAAAAAAAAAAAAAAAAAAAAAAAAAAAAAAAAAAAAAAAAAAAAAAAAAAAAAAAAAAAAAAAAAAAAAAAAAAAAAAAAAAAAAAAAAAAAAAAAAAAAAAAAAAAAAAAAAAAAAAAAAAAAAAAAAAAAAAAAAAAAAAAAAAAAAAAAAAAAAAAAAAAAAAAAAAAAAAAAAAAAAAAAAAAAAAAAAAAAAAAAAAAAAAAAAAAAAAAAAAAAAAAAAAAAAAAAAAAAAAAAAAAAAAAAAAAAAAAAAAAAAAAAAAAAAAAAAAAAAAAAAAAAAAAAAAAAAAAAAAAAAAAAAAAAAAAAAAAAAAAAAAAAAAAAAAAAAAAAAAAAAAAAAAAAAAAAAAAAAAAAAAAAAAAAAAAAAAAAAAAAAAAAAAAAAAAAAAAAAAAAAAAAAAAAAAAAAAAAAAAAAAAAAAAAAAAAAAAAAAAAAAAAAAAAAAAAAAAAAAAAAAAAAAAAAAAAAAAAAAAAAAAAAAAAAAAAAAAAAAAAAAAAAAAAAAAAAAAAAAAAAAAAAAAAAAAAAAAAAAAAAAAAAAAAAAAAAAAAAAAAAAAAAAAAAAAAAAAAAAAAAAAAAAAAAAAAAAAAAAAAAAAAAAAAAAAAAAAAAAAAAAAAAAAAAAAAAAAAAAAAAAAAAAAAAAAAAAAAAAAAAAAAAAAAAAAAAAAAAAAAAAAAAAAAAAAAAAAAAAAAAAAAAAAAAAAAAAAAAAAAAAAAAAAAAAAAAAAAAAAAAAAAAAAAAAAAAAAAAAAAAAAAAAAAAAAAAAAAAAAAAAAAAAAAAAAAAA
Source organism: Begonia masoniana (assembly GCA_022432975.1). NCBI lineage: Eukaryota > Viridiplantae > Streptophyta > Magnoliopsida > Cucurbitales > Begoniaceae > Begonia > Begonia masoniana. Next base: position 54,147,547 of record CM039502.1, read on the forward strand.
AAAAAAAAAAAAAAAAAAAAAAAAAAAAAAAAAAAAAAAAAAAAAAAAAAAAAAAAAAAAAAAAAAAAAAAGAATCAACTAATCAACCAAAGTTGCAGAGGAAGGAGTGTTGAGTGGAGGCAATGGTTGTTTAGATGCACCTTGCTATTTCGTTTTTTTTTTTTTTTTTTTTTTTTTTTTTTTTTTTTTTTTTTTTTTTTTTTTTTTTTTTTTTTTTTTTTTTTTTTTTTTTTTTTTTTTTTTTTTTTTTTTTTTTTTTTTTTTTTTTTTTTTTTTTTTTTTTTTTTTTTTTTTTTTTTTTTTTTTTTTTTTTTTTTTTTTTTTTTTTTTTTTTTTTTTTTTTTTTTTTTTTTTTTTTTTTTTTTTTTTTTTTTTTTTTTTTTTTTTTTTTTTTTTTTTTTTTTTTTTTTTTTTTTTTTTTTTTTTTTTTTTTTTTTTTTTTTTTTTTTTTTTTTTTTTTTTTTTTTTTTTTTTTTTTTTTTTTTTTTTTTTTTTTTTTTTTTTTTTTTTTTTTTTTTTTTTTTTTTTTTTTTTTTTTTTTTTTTTTTTTTTTTTTTTTTTTTTTTTTTTTTTTTTTTTTTTTTTTTTTTTTTTTTTTTTTTTTTTTTTTTTTTTTTTTTTTTTTTTTTTTTTTTTTTTTTTTTTTTTTTTTTTTTTTTTTTTTTTTTTTTTTTTTTTTTTTTTTTTTTTTTTTTTTTTTTTTTTTTTTTTTTTTTTTTTTTTTTTTTTTTTTTTTTTTTTTTTTTTTTTTTTTTTTTTTTTTTTTTTTTTTTTTTTTTTTTTTTTTTTTTTTTTTTTTTTTTTTTTTTTTTTTTTTTTTTTTTTTTTTTTTTTTTTTTTTTTTTTTTTTTTTTTTTTTTTTTTTTTTTTTTTTTTTTTTTTTTTTTTTTTTTTTTTTTTTTTTTTTTTTTTTTTTTTTTTTTTTTTTTTTTTTTTTTTTTTTTTTTTTTTTTTTTTTTTTTTTTTTTTTTTTTTTTTTTTTTTTTTTTTTTTTTTTTTTTTTTTTTTTTTTTTTTTTTTTTTTTTTTTTTTTTTTTTTTTTTTTTTTTTTTTTTTTTTTTTTTTTTTTTTTTTTTTTTTTTTTTTTTTTTTTTTTTTTTTTTTTTTTTTTTTTTTTTTTTTTTTTTTTTTTTTTTTTTTTTTTTTTTTTTTTTTTTTTTTTTTTTTTTTTTTTTTTTTTTTTTTTTTTTTTTTTTTTTTTTTTTTTTTTTTTTTTTTTTTTTTTTTTTTTTTTTTTTTTTTTTTTTTTTTTTTTTTTTTTTTTTTTTTTTTTTTTTTTTTTTTTTTTTTTTTTTTTTTTTTTTTTTTTTTTTTTTTTTTTTTTTTTTTTTTTTTTTTTTTTTTTTTTTTTTTTTTTTTTTTTTTTTTTTTTTTTTTTTTTTTTTTTTTTTTTTTTTTTTTTTTTTTTTTTTTTTTTTTTTTTTTTTTTTTTTTTTTTTTTTTTTTTTTTTTTTTTTTTTTTTTTTTTTTTTTTTTTTTTTTTTTTTTTTTTTTTTTTTTTTTTTTTTTTTTTTTTTTTTTTTTTTTTTTTTTTTTTTTTTTTTTTTTTTTTTTTTTTTTTTTTTTTTTTTTTTTTTTTTTTTTTTTTTTTTTTTTTTTTTTTTTTTTTTTTTTTTTTTTTTTTTTTTTTTTTTTTTTTTTTTTTTTTTTTTTTTTTTTTTTTTTTTTTTTTTTTTTTTTTTTTTTTTTTTTTTTTTTTTTTTTTTTTTTTTTTTTTTTTTTTTTTTTTTTTTTTTTTTTTTTTTTTTTTTTTTTTTTTTTTTTTTTTTTTTTTTTTTTTTTTTTTTTTTTTTTTTTTTTTTTTTTGTTTTTTTTTTTTTTGTTTTTTTTTTTTTTTGTTTTTTTTTTTTTTTTTTTTTTGTTTTTTTTTTTTTTTGTTTTTTTTTTTTTTTTTTGTTTTTTTTTTTTTTGTTTTTTTTTTTTTTGTTTTTTTTTTTTTTTTTGTTTTTTTTTTTTTTTTGTTTTTTTTTTTTTGTTTTTTTTTTTTTGTTTTTTTTTTTTTTGTTTTTTTTTTTTTGTTTTTTTTTTTTTTTGTTTTTTTTTTTTTGTTTTTTTTTTTTTTTTTTTTGTTTTTTTTTTTTTTTTTGTTTTTTTTTTTTTTTTGTTTTTTTTTTTTTTTGTTTTTTTTTTTTTGTTTTTTTTTTTTTGTTTTTTTTTTTTTGTTTTTTTTTTTTTTGTTTTTTTTTTTTTGTTTTTTTTTTTTTTTTTTTTGTTTTTTTTTTTTTTTTTTGTTTTTTTTTTTTTTTTTGTTTTTTTTTTTTTTTTTTTGTTTTTTTTTTTTTTTGTTTTTTTTTTTTTTTTTTTGTTTTTTTTTTTTTTTGTTTTTTTTTTTTTTGTTTTTTTTTTTTTTTTTTGTTTTTTTTTTTTTTTTTTGTTTTTTTTTTTTTTTGTTTTTTTTTTTTTTGTTTTTTTTTTTTTGTTTTTTTTTTTTTGTTTTTTTTTTTTTTTTGTTTTTTTTTTTTTTGTTTTTTTTTTTTTTGTTTTTTTTTTTTTTGTTTTTTTTTTTTTGTTTTTTTTTTTTTTTGTTTTTTTTTTTTTTTTGTTTTTTTTTTTTTTTTTTGTTTTTTTTTTTTTTTTTTTTTGTTTTTTTTTTTTTTTGTTTTTTTTTTTTTTGTTTTTTTTTTTTTGTTTTTTTTTTTTTTTTTTGTTTTTTTTTTTTTTGTTTTTTTTTTTTTGTTTTTTTTTTTTTGTTTTTTTTTTTTTTGTTTTTTTTTTTTTTTTTGTTTTTTTTTTTTTGTTTTTTTTTTTTTGTTTTTTTTTTTTTTTTTGTTTTTTTTTTTTTGTTTTTTTTTTTTTGTTTTTTTTTTTTTGTTTTTTTTTTTTTGTTTTTTTTTTTTTGTTTTTTTTTTTTTTGTTTTTTTTTTTTTGTTTTTTTTTTTTTGTTTTTTTTTTTTTTTTTTGTTTTTTTTTTTTTTTTGTTTTTTTTTTTTTGTTTTTTTTTTTTTGTTTTTTTTTTTTTTGTTTTTTTTTTTTTTTTTTGTTTTTTTTTTTTTTGTTTTTTTTTTTTTTTTGTAGTATATGTATGTGTGTGTGGCAACGCACATCACCCACGGACAATAGAGAGCTATCAATCTTTAGATGATGTTGTGCAATTGGCTCTAAAGGTGGAGAGACAAAAAAATAAAGAAAATGAGATTGTTTCTCGGTATACGGTCAATGCACCTCTGCATACAAACCACCGACTACATTAGAGAAAAGGGGGGAACCATACCTTCAAAAGTAACACCAAACAAAGTTGGAGAAGAAAAAAACACTGGGAAATTTGCACAAACCGAGAACTAGAAAGAGCAAGTGTTTCAAGTGTCTCGGCCTTGGACACATTGCCTCTCAATATTCTAATAGGCGTATCATGGCCATTAGAGAAGGCTCCAATAAAGTGGAAAGTGAGGAAGAGGTTGAGGAGGATGTTATCCAAGAAAAGGAACGTCAAGAAGAGATTTTTCATGTTCAAGAATGCCCTTTGCTCTTATTAATACGAAGAGCATGCAAAGCCGAGAGGATCAATGCCAAATGGAGAATATATTTTATAGTAGATGCCTAATAAAAAACAAGGTGTGCTCCCTAATCATAGATGTGAGTAGTTGGACCAATGTAGCATCCATGGAGTTGGTGGAAAAGTTCGTCTTGGAAACTACATTACATCCAAGTTCTTACAAACTTAGATGACTGAATGACCGAGATGATGTCAAGGTAACTAAATGGTTTTGTTTGAGTTTTGCTATTAGAGGATATAGGTATTATGTGATGTCGTTCCCATGAATGGAAGCTACTTATTATTGGGTAGGCCGTGGCAATTTGTGCGAAGAGTTTCAAATGATTGCTACTCTAACTCTTACACATTCAAGTTTGGTGATAAGATAATCAAGTTGGCGCCTCTATCTCCGGACCAAATTGCTATAGATGACAAAATGAAGAAGGAATGGAAGGCTAAAGCCACTATGCTTTTATCCAAGAAGGAGTCAATATTGCAAGGAGATCCATTTATACTACGCTTATTTCGGGAAAGGATGGAAGAATTAAGAGGTTTGCCTAATTCGGTTCAAGCTCTTCTTAGCCGATATAAGATGTTTTTTCAAAAGACCTCCCTCAAGGGCCCTCCCTTTAGAGGGATTGAATATTGCATCGACTTAACACCAGGAAAAGTTCTACCAAATCGACTGGTATGTAGAATGAATCCCGAAGAGGCCAAAGAATTACACAAGCAAATGACCGAGTTACTTGAAAAAGGTAACATCTGAGAATCCAAGAGCCCTTGTGTCGTTCCTTCATTACTTGTTCCAAAGAAAGATGACACTATGAGGATATGCATGGATAGTAAGGTCATAAATCAAATCATTATCAAATATAGGTTTCCAATAACTACACTTGAGGATATATTGGATAAGCTAAGTAGAGCATCGATTTTCTCCAAGGTGAACATAAAAAGTGGATATAAACCAAATCAGCCTTAAAGAATGGGATAAATGAAAACCCGCCTTCAAGACTAAGTACAGCCTCTATGAGTGGATGGTTATGCCTTTTGGACTTTCTAATAAATCAAGCACCTTCATGAGCCTCATGCACCACGTACATAAAGAATTTTTTAGGGAAGTTGATTATGGTGTACTCCGACGACATCTTGGTGTATAGTAAGGATATCCAATCCCACTTGGCACACATTGAGTTATTATTTGAGACCCTTCAGAAGGTTAAATGATTTAGCAACCTTAAGAAATGCTCATTTGCTTCCTCAGGTTCATCATCTCTTAACACGGCTTGGAAGTGGTATGAATGCATGGCATTCCAAAGTTCATTGTCTTGGATGGGGACACAAAGTTCTTAAGTACTTTTTGGCAAACCCTTTGGAGGAAGTTGGACACCAAGCTTCTTTTTAGTACTTCATTCCATCCACAAACGGATGGACAAAACAAAGTTGTCAACCACACAATGGGAACACTATTGAGGAGCATAGTTGGGAGAAGACTCAGCGATTGGGATTTGCAACTACCTAATATTTAGTTCGCTTATAATAGGAGTTTACACACTACTACCCAAAAGAGTCTGTTTGAAGTCGTCTAAGGTTTCAATCCGTTCACACCAAAAGACCTAATTCATTACCCCAATAAAGTGCTATAAATTTGGATGGAGCCTCCAAGGCCGAGCATGTTAAGTCTTTACATGAGAAAATTTGTAAATCCATCCAAAAGAAGAATGAAGCTTATGCTAAAGCAACAAACTAGAGGAGAAATGAAGTGATTTTCAAAGAAGGTGATTTGGTATAGCTTCACCTAAGAAAAGAAAGATTTCCTAAGCAAAGGAAGTCAAAACTTCTACCAAGGGCCGATGCAATACCTTGGTGAAGAAGAGGAGGAAATGGAAATCAAATCGGATTTAGGGTAAAATTCTCAATTACCTTGGGAGGATGATGTGTTTCTGAGGTCCCTCATGTGATCTCGAGCCAAGAAGTCTCTTATCTTGTTTGTTTATTTTGCAGGTGCCTCTTTTTATGATAACTTAGAGAAGACTCCTTCAATCATGGACAAAGAGAAACCCACATATCTCATCAAGTTGGAAGGCCTAAGCCTATATGAGGACAAGGGTAGCACACCACTTATGGAGGAGGGCGCGCTTAGCTTTGGGCCTTTGTGTAGACTGCCAAGATCGCACATCAAGCATGACTTTTAAGCCTTGAAGACTACTTATTAAGTCTCATTTTCATTGATGTTATGTATTATGTTATTTTAATTTGCATGTGTATTTGTTCATGTACTTAAGAGTTGTAATAATGTAGCCATCACTCGGCCGATCCAATTATGTAGCCAAGTGAGTGCATGCAAGTGTCATTTATGTTTAGAGTGTGTGAAGGGGACTAATCTGAAGCTAGTGACCTTTGAAAGATGAAGAGTAGTAACGCCCCGAGTTTTCAGAACTGGTTCGCTACTCATGACATAGAACAGGACTAAGAAATTTTAAGGAAAATTTTAAAAATTCACTCGACTATAAAATTAAATCTTCCAAACTTGCAGCGGAAAACTTTTCATATAAGCAACATTTATAAAATAGACAAAATATTAAAACGTTTGACTGAGAGAAAAGAAATTCAAAGCACATTTACCGCTGAACGGTACCAGCGGTGGGAGTGGATACAAACGATATCCACCGCTAAACAGTACCAAGCGGAAGAGGCAGAAACAGAAGACATCTTCTGATTCTATCGTCCACAGCACACGTCAGCCGAACGATGCGTCGATTTTCACGCATCTTCCTCTCACATCCGCCGACGACGCGTCGGCTACTCTCATATACCGATCACAAAACGACAAAACTCTCTACTCACATCTACCGGTCAAAAATGGACAAATCTTATTCCCCACATTCTAACGAAACCCTCTTCCCTTAATAGGTTATCCACTAGCTAACACTATACCATTATGCCCTTACTTCGTCCCCTCCTTAACTTAATCGCTAATTCTCTCAATCTCATCCATAAAATATCTCCCCTACAAGTTGATTAAAGTAATTTGGTTCAATGAAAACCGTTTTAACGGACCCGGCCCGGAGCAGTCACGTGTTCATCTCCTTTCATTAATCGATTTTGCTTGACTTTTTACTATTATTACATTCACTTACTATCTTTCAACAGGCTTTCACATTTATATATATATATTTTTTTTCTAAACTGGTAATAGAGACGCAGAACCATTAAGGACGACGAACCCTCTCATGCCCGACTTCCCACGCCTCGTCGGCTCAACTTTCACAGAGTCGAGCGACTGGGCTCGGTCATCGGTTTCTTGACTATTTCGGGAAAAGAGGAAGTGCCCTAATTCTCTTAACAAAATACCACTCGGGTTTGCATGGGTTGCATGCGTTGACAACCCTCAGAAACTTAGTCGTCCGGTCATCACGTGCATTACGCGTGACTCGCTTAACATCACCTAAAAGGAGACATCTTCCGGTGGGCACGTGGGTCTCGCGTGCTAAATTAAAAAATCATCCGGTCGCTAATCGACAAAACACATTTTACATTTTCCGGTGAGCACGTGGGTCTCGCGTGCTAAATTAAACATCATCCGGTCGCTAATCGACAAAACAACATTTTACATCTTCCGGTGAGCACGTGGGTCTCGCGTGCTAAATTAAAACATCATCCGGTCGCTAATCGACAAAACACATTTTACATCTTCCGGTCGCTAAACGACAAAACACATTTTACATCTTCCGGTCGCTAAACGACAAAACACATTTTACATCTTCCGGTCGCTAAACGACAAAACACATTTTACATCTTCCGGTCGCTAAACGACAAAACACATTTTACATCTTCCGGTCGCTAAACGACAAAACACATTTTACATCTTCCGGTCGCTAAACGACAAAACACATTTTACATCTTCCGGTCGCTAAACGACAAAACACATTTTACATCTTCCGGTCGCTAAACGACAAAACACATTTTACATCTTCCGGTCGCTAAACGACAAAACACATTTTACATCTTCCGGTCGCTAAACGACAAAACACATTTTACATCTTCCGGTCGCTAAACGACAAAACACATTTTACATCTTCCGGTCGCTAAACGACAAAACACATTTTACATCTTCCGGTCGCTAAACGACAAAACACATTTTACATCTTCCGGTCGCTAAACGACAAAACACATTTTACATCTTCCGGTCGCTAAACGACAAAACACATTTTACATCTTCCGGTCGCTAAACGACAAAACACATTTTACATCTTCCGGTCGCTAAACGACAAAACACATTTTACATCTTCCGGTCGCTAAACGACAAAACACATTTTACATCTTCCGGTCGCTAAACGACAAAACACATTTTACATCTTCCGGTCGCTAAACGACAAAACACATTTTACATCTTCCGGTCGCTAAACGACAAAACACATTTTACATCTTCCGGTCGCTAAACGACAAAACACATTTTACATCTTCCGGTCGCTAAACGACAAAACACATTTTACATCTTCCGGTCGCTAAACGACAAAACACATTTTACATCTTCCGGTCGCTAAACGACAAAACACATTTTACATCTTCCGGTCGCTAAACGACAAAACACATTTTACATCTTCCGGTCGCTAAACGACAAAACACATTTTACATCTTCCGGTCGCTAAACGACAAAACACATTTTACATCTTCCGGTCGCTAAACGACAAAACACATTTTACATCTTCCGGTCGCTAAACGACAAAACACATTTTACATCTTCCGGTCGCTAAACGACAAAACACATTTTACATCTTCCGGTCGCTAAACGACAAAACACATTTTACATCTTCCGGTCGCTAAACGACAAAACACATTTTACATCTTCCGGTCGCTAAACGACAAAACACATTTTACATCTTCCGGTCGCTAAACGACAAAACACATTTTACATCTTCCGGTCGCTAAACGACAAAACACATTTTACATCTTCCGGTCGCTAAACGACAAAACACATTTTACATCTTCCGGTCGCTAAACGACAAAACACATTTTACATCTTCCGGTCGCTAAACGACAAAACACATTTTACATCTTCCGGTCGCTAAACGACAAAACACATTTTACATCTTCCGGTCGCTAAACGACAAAACACATTTTACATCTTCCGGTCGCTAAACGACAAAACACATTTTACATCTTCCGGTCGCTAAACGACAAAACACATTTTACATCTTCCGGTCGCTAAACGACAAAACACATTTTACATCTTCCGGTCGCTAAACGACAAAACACATTTTACATCTTCCGGTCGCTAAACGACAAAACACATTTTACATCTTCCGGTCGCTAAACGACAAAACACATTTTACATCTTCCGGTCGCTAAACGACAAAACACATTTTACATCTTCCGGTCGCTAAACGACAAAACACATTTTACATCTTCCGGTCGCTAAACGACAAAACACATTTTACATCTTCCGGTCGCTAAACGACAAAACACATTTTACATCTTCCGGTCGCTAAACGACAAAACACATTTTACATCTTCCGGTCGCTAAACGACAAAACACATTTTACATCTTCCGGTCGCTAAACGACAAAACACATTTTACATCTTCCGGTCGCTAAACGACAAAACACATTTTACATCTTCCGGTCGCTAAACGACAAAACACATTTTACATCTTCCGGTCGCTAAACGACAAAACACATTTTACATCTTCCGGTCGCTAAACGACAAAACACATTTTACATCTTCCGGTCGCTAAACGACAAAACACATTTTACATCTTCCGGTCGCTAAACGACAAAACACATTTTACATCTTCCGGTCGCTAAACGACAAAACACATTTTACATCTTCCGGTCGCTAAACGACAAAACACATTTTACATCTTCCGGTCGCTAAACGACAAAACACATTTTACATCTTCCGGTCGCTAAACGACAAAACACATTTTACATCTTCCGGTCGCTAAACGACAAAACACATTTTACATCTTCCGGTCGCTAAACGACAAAACACATTTTACATCTTCCGGTCGCTAAACGACAAAACACATTTTACATCTTCCGGTCGCTAAACGACAAAACACATTTTACATCTTCCGGTCGCTAAACGACAAAACACATTTTACATCTTCCGGTCGCTAAACGACAAAACACATTTTACATCTTCCGGTCGCTAAACGACAAAACACATTTTACATCTTCCGGTCGCTAAACGACAAAACACATTTTACATCTTCCGGTCGCTAAACGACAAAACACATTTTACATCTTCCGGTCGCTAAACGACAAAACACATTTTACATCTTCCGGTCGCTAAACGACAAAACACATTTTACATCTTCCGGTCGCTAAACGACAAAACACATTTTACATCTTCCGGTCGCTAAACGACAAAACACATTTTACATCTTCCGGTCGCTAAACGACAAAACACATTTTACATCTTCCGGTCGCTAAACGACAAAACACATTTTACATCTTCCGGTCGCTAAACGACAAAACACATTTTACATCTTCCGGTCGCTAAACGACAAAACACATTTTACATCTTCCGGTCGCTAAACGACAATACATATCATTAACTCGGGCCTTCCACCAGTGGAGATTTCGCGAGTCGTACATATCATAACTCGGCCTCCACCAGTGGGAGATTTCGCGAGTCATACATATCATTAACTCGGGGCCTCCACCAGTGGGAGAATTCGCGAGTCATACATAACATAGTCTCTTTCCCCCGCTCTGCACTTAATCTTGGTTACATTTGCTTTTCATATTCTCAACTTAATCATAACAGGGACACAGTGCATAGACATAAAGTTCATAGAGAGAAGTCATATCATGAGGACAAGTAAAACATCCTGTAACTTTACATTTACTTACACAACTTCTTCATATCGTGGAAATAACAAATCATAGTCAATAAGCTAACATCTCAGTGATTTCCTAATACCCTTGCGGTGTAGGGCCCTAGTGGCCGGAAATCTTAATACATTCACTTACCTGGATTCCTTAGCAATCCGAGCTTCTTTCCTTTAAACTTCTTCACCTAAAACATGTACATTACAGTAGTTAAAACAAAGTCCTAATAGTCCTAATCATAAACCATCCTAGGATCTAATAGCTAAAGTCATTCCGATTCCTCTGTTTGACACACTGCAGTCTGAAATCCGAAACTAGGTGGACAGGTTTTACCATTGATTAAATCCGAGTTGGTTACTTAAAATACTCAGAATCGATTCGGGATGACATTTCTACTCTCAGATTTTAAAAAGTCTTAAACTACTCGGCCACTGCTAAAAATCCGAACTCAGTGCCGAGCTGAAAACAGAGCTCTATTTACGAATGAATGACTACATTGTCCATTTCATACCTCGGGTGTGGATTTGCAGAGAAGAGCAAGCTCGAAACCAGCCGTTGGTAAAGGAAAGTTCTGGTAGCCGAGAGCAAGAACTTGGGAAAGAAGGAATCGCCGAGAGGGAATGTCGGCTACAGTGGTAATAAATGAGGTTTACGGTTTCCATTTCCTATTTATACTAAATCCATCGATTTTAATTACAAAACTGCCACCCAACCTAGTTTCACACAACTTGTAATAAATTTGTCTTAACATTAAATTTTAAATCATAAAGGTTAAATAAGAGGGTGACAATGAAAATGGTCAGAAAATCACCTGGCCGAAATGTCGGGTGTTACATCCACCCCTCCTTAAACAAAATTTTCGTCCTCAAAAATTGCTCAAGCAAACAACTCAGGATATTTGTCCAACATCTCCTGCTGTCCTTCCCATGTGGCTTCTTCAATGCCGTGATTTGTCCATAAAACTTTCACCAATGGGATCTCTTTGTTCCTCAGAGTCTTGACTGCATATTCCAATATCTGTATCGGTTTCTCCTCATATTCCAGTGTCGGCTCTAAACTAATATCCGATGGCGGGATGACCTGCATCGGGTCACGCATGCACTTCCTTAACATTGACACATGGAAGACATTATGAACTTTATCCAACGATGGGGGCAGTTGCAATCTGTAAGCCGTACTCCCGATTTTTGCCAAGACAGGGAAGGGTCCAATAAATCTAGGATTAAGTTTTCCCTTCTTGCCAAATCTTAAGACTCCTCTAAATGGTGACACCTTTAAGAATACTTCATCTCCTACTGAAAACTCGAGTTCCCTTCTCCTTTGATCTGCATAACACTTCTGCCGGCTTTGTGCAGTCATCATTCTTTTCCAAATAGTGGCAATCTTATCTTACATTTGCTGCAGAATATCAGGTCCAAGAAGTTTTGTTTCACCAACCTCGTCCCAGTAAAGGGGTGACCTACATTTCCTACCATACAGTGCTTCATAAGGTGCCATACCGATGGTGGACTGATAACTGTTATTGTAGGAAAACTCAACTAGTGGTAAATGTCTGCTCCAAGTTGTCTGAAAGTCAAGTACACATGCTCTCAACATATCTTCGAGTATTTGAACCGTCCTTTCTGACTGGCCATCGGTCTGTGGGTGAAAAGCTGTGCTGAAAGATAACTTTGTACCTAATGTGCCTTGCAAACTTTTCCAGAATCGAGAGGTAAACCTGGGGTCACGGTCAGAGACAATGGATACAGGGATCCCATGCAACCTAATAATTTCCTGAACATAAAGATCAGCAAAATGGTCCATCGTATAGGTGGTCCTTACAGGTAAGAAATGGGCCGATTTCGTCAGTCTATCCACCACAACCCAAATACAATCATGCCCTTTTGTCGTCTTAGGTAGTCCTACAACAAAATCCATAGCTATATGTTCCCACTTCCATTCGGGAATAGGCAACAGCTGAAGAGTACCTCCTGGGCGTTGGTGCTCGGCTTTGACTTGTTGGCATACTAAACAGGACTCTACATACTTAGCAACATCCCTTTTTAGGTTAGGCCACCAGTACTGTAACTTCAGGTCTCGGTACATCTTGGTGCAGCCAGGATGTACAGAAAAGGAAGAGGAGTGCGCCTCAGCCAAGATCAACTTACGCAATTCCACATCATTAGGAATGCACCACCGATTTCTAAACCTCAAGATCCCATCCTTGGAGAGACTGAACTCGGAGGTGGTGTCCTTCAACTTATCCATCATGCTGATATTTTCCACTGAATCCTTCTGTTATGCATCCTTGATCTTTTCCAAAATTGTTGGTTGAATAGTTAACTCAGCGAGCAAGACTGATAACTCTGGAACTATCTCCAAGTCAAATTTCTGAACTTCTGTTCTTAAGGGTATAGACATGGTTGAAACCACGGGCTGCATTGTTGTTGACATCCTACTCAACGCATCAGCTACAGAGTTAGCCTTCTCGGGGTGATACTTGATCTCAAAATCGTAATCCTTGACAAATTCCAACCAACGTCTCTGTCTCATGTTTAATTCCTTCTGTGTGAAGAGGTACTTTAGACTTTTATGGTCAGAAAACACCTCACAATGCTGTCCATATAAATAGTGTCTCCAAATCTTCAAGGCAAAAACAACAGCAGCTAGTTCTAGATCATGAGTGGGGTAATTTTGCTCGTAACTTTTTAGCTGCCTGGACGCATACGCTATAACTTTACCCTCTTGCATCAAAACACAACCTAAACCAACTTTAGACGCATCACAGTAAACACTAAATTTTCCTTCTTCGGTTGGGAGGTTCAATACAGGGGCTGTTGTTAACTTCAGTTTTAACGTCTGGAAGCTGTCTTCACAGGCTTCAGTCCAAGAATACTTAATGTCCTTCTTTGTTAAACCTGTCAGGGGTTTAGCTATCATGGAAAATCCCTTGATGAACTTCCTGTAATAGCCTGCCAATCCAAGGAAGCTGCGGACCTCGCTGGCATTCTTAGGTTGAGGCCAATCCCTTACTGCCTGAATTTTGGTCGGGTCCACAGATATGCCATTAGCAGAAACTACATGGCCAAGGAAATTAACCTTATCTAACCAAAACTCACACTTAGACAGCTTGGCGTAAAGTTGATGCTCCTTCAATGTCGTCAAAACTACTTTCAAATGTTCTTCATGGTCAGCCACAGTTCGAGAGTATATCAAGATATCATCTATGAACACAATCACAAACTTATCCAAATACTCACGAAACACACGGTTCATTAGATCCATAAAAGTGGCAGGGGCGTTTGTCAATCCAAACGACATGACTAGGAACTCATAATGTCCATAGCGGGTTCTGAAGGCTGTCTTTGGTATATCCCCTTCCTTAACCTTCAGTTGGTAGTAACCCGAACGTAAATCTATCTTTGAAAATACCTTAGCTTCTTGCAATTGGTCAAACAAATCGTCAATCCTGGGTAAGGGGTACCTATTCTTGATTGTCAACATATTTAGTTCCCTGTAGTCTATGCACATTCTAAGAGAACCATCCTTCTTCCTTACAAATAAGACTGGTGCACCCCAAGGAGAACTGCTGGGGCGAATAAATCCCTTGTCAACCAACTCCTGCAATTGGACCTTCAATTCTTTCAACTCAACAGGTGCCATACGGTAAGGATTCTTGGATACAGGTGATGCCTCGGGGTATGTATCAATCACAAATTCTATTTCCCTATCAGGTGGTATACCCGGTAAATCATCTAAGAATGCCTTGGGAAACTCTCGGACTATAGGAATATCCTGTAGCTCAATTTTATTCTTCACCCGGTCATCTATTACACTAGCCAGGTAGCTATCACAACCACATCTCAGCATTCGGTATATTTCTAGTGAGGATATAATTGGTATCTTACTTATTTTAGGAATAGCTTGGAAGGAATAATGGTTATCATTTGGGGGTCTAAAATCAACTATTCCAGATCGACAACTTATCGTGGCATGATGTCTAAATAACCAATCCATCCCTAATATCACTTCATACCCTTTTATGTCAATGACAATTAATTCCGCATAGAGATTCTTATCCCCTAAGGACACGACGTCACCCTTAACAATCTGTTCTGAATGTAGGGACTTCCCTGATGGCAACACAACACTATATGACCTTTCAGCTGGTAAGGGTCCTATGCTATGTTTGCATACAAAAAAGGTTGATATAAACGAGTGTGTGGCCTCTGTATCTATGAGTGTATAAGCAGCAAAACCACAGATCATGATGGTACCTGATATGACTGTATGTTGATCAGCTCCCTCATCTTCCATCAATGCATACACTCTGGGTACAACCCTTTCACGGTTCGGGTCTGGCGGCATGGGACAATCTCTGACCATGTGTCCGGTCTTATCACACCTGAAACACCGGCCAGAAAGCAGCTTGCACTCACCAGGGTGGTTCCTCTGACATGTAGGGCATAGAGGCGCCAGAGGTCTCTTTCCTTTTCCCTGGTTATCATTCTGGTTGAGGGGCCTCTTCATTCCATGCTGTTGTTGCTGTGGTCCCCTGTTCTGTCGTGGCTGCCAACCTTTGTTCTGACGTGGTGGCGGCTGAGTGTCCTTCATGAGTTTCTTTGGCTGTTCGCGCTGTGCATATGCTGTCATTTCTGCCTCTTCTAGCTCCAAGGCCTTAGCCGTCACTTCACCATAAGGTACATTATGTATCCCGGCAGTCTTCACTTTCATGCACAGACTTGGCTTCAGTCCTTGAACAAACTGGTAAATCTTATCTTCCTCATCCTCAATCATACGGGGAGCAAACCGTGATAAAGCATCAAATTCACATATATAATCCGTCACAGAGCCAGTTTGTCGTAGATTCATAAACTCCTTCTTCTTGTTGGCCCGAACAGTCCTATTGAAGTACTTGCCAAAGAAGGCGGTCTTGAACATCCCCCAGGTCATAGCTTCGGCATTAGCGGTGCTCTGGATCGAGTCCCACCAATGCCTTGCACTTAACTCCAAATGAAAGACAGCATAGGTGACCTTATCCCCTTCGTCAACCTTTGCATACTTAAACATGTCTTCAATCTTTCGGATCCACTCCTCAGCATGAATAGGATCTGAAACATACCCATTAAACACCGGGGGTCGAAGCCGGTGAAAGCGCTCACCCCCATGGTCATGAGTTGCGTTAGTACTGGAGTTGCCTTGTTCTTCTCTAGCTGTCATCAGTCGTTCTATCTGGTGAGATTGGCGCATGACCAACTCAGTCAACTGAGCAATAGCATTGCTATCCTCATTGGTCTCTCTCTGTTGACCTCTAACCATCTTGGGATTCCTAGACAAATCATTACAGGCATAACTTAACTTAATGACATACATGAAATCATAAACACTTACAGTTGCTGAGGTGTGCTCAAGTGACAGTCAGTGCTGGAAGGCAGTCTGCAGAATCGGTTTTAGAACCTGGTTTTGCTCTGATACCACAATTGTAACGACCCCGGCCAGGAGCCGTCACGTGTTCATATCATTTCATTAATCGTTTGCTTGACTTTTACTATTATTACATTCACTTACTATCTCTCAACAGGCTTTCACATTTTACATATATATTTTTTTTTTCTAAACTGGTAATAGAGACGCAGAACCATTAAGGAAGACGAACCCTCTCATGCCCGACTTCCCACGCCTCGTCGGCTCAAACTTTCACAGAGTCGAGCGACTGGGCTCGGTCATCGGTTTCTTGACTATTTCGGGAAAAGAGGAAGTGCCCTCAATTCTCTTAACAAAATACCACTCGGGTTTGCATGGGTTGCATGCGTTGACAACCCTCAGAAACTTAGTCGTCCGGTCATCACGTGCATTACGCGTGACTCGCTTAACATCACCTAAAAGGAGACATCTTCCGGTGGGCACGTGGGTCTCGCGTGCTAAATTAAAACATCATCCGGTCGCTAATCGACAAAACACATTTTACATTTTCCGGTGAGCACGTGGGTCTCGCGTGCTAAATTAAAACATCATCCGGTCGCTAATCGACAAAACACATTTTACATCTTCCGGTGAGCACGTGGGTCTCGCGTGCTAAATTAAAACATCATCCGGTCGCTAATCGACAAAACATCTTCCGGTCGCTAAACGACAAAACACATTTTACATCTTCCGGTCGCTAAACGACAAAACACATTTTACATCTTCCGGTCGCTAAACGACAAAACACATTTTACATCTTCCGGTCGCTAAACGACAAAACACATTTTACATCTTCCGGTCGCTAAACGACAAAACACATTTTACATCTTCCGGTCGCTAAACGACAAAACACATTTTACATCTTCCGGTCGCTAAACGACAAAACACATTTTACATCTTCCGGTCGCTAAACGACAAAACACATTTTACATCTTCCGGTCGCTAAACGACAAAACACATTTTACATCTTCCGGTCGCTAAACGACAAAACACATTTTACATCTTCCGGTCGCTAAACGACAAAACACATTTTACATCTTCCGGTCGCTAAACGACAAAACACATTTTACATCTTCCGGTCGCTAAACGACAAAACACATTTTACATCTTCCGGTCGCTAAACGACAAAACACATTTTACATCTTCCGGTCGCTAAACGACAAAACACATTTTACATCTTCCGGTCGCTAAACGACAAAACACATTTTACATCTTCCGGTGACGTCATCCGGAAGACTAAACCATCATACAACTATCCTTCGGCATCTGCCGATGACGTCAACCGGACGATTGCCTCATCCAGCTTCCGTCTTACGGTAGAGAACACTAAATCATCAAATGACTCCTCCCAACAGAAAGAAAACACAACTCATTCAAAATGCATATAGCGGAAGACTTAAGCAACAAATCATTTATAAATCTATATAATCATTCCCTGACTTAGTGATCCACTAGACAGTTTCAAAGCTCAACGTTTTAAAATAATCTCATCCTACTTAAGCTACCATATCCTTTAACATACTGTAACATAAGAGTCTTAACCAGGGGTCATAAATCGCCTCTCCAGTCCCGCACTGTCACCTTGAGCATCCTCCAGCAACCAGCCTTAAGCATCCTCTTTGAACATAACATCCTCACCTGAACCTTCTTCACCTACACCATAAGGTTTAACTATAAGCCTAATGCTTAGTAAGGAATGCATGCTGACAGATATACATGAGTACACAATTTAAAGAGACATAAGTTCATAAACCATTCATTATTCGTGTTCATCTTTATCATTTACATAACATGTATTAAGGCAGGAAACGAGGGAGGAAGACAGGGGTACATAGTCATTTGCCTATCGCGGCAGTCATACATAATCATTTGCCTATCGCGGCAATCATGATACATCACTCGGCCTCCCCAGTGGGAGAATTCGCGAGCCATACATATCATTAACTCGGCCTCCACCAGTGGGAGATTTCGCGAGTCGTACATATCATTAACTCAGCCTCCACCAGTGGGAGATTTCGCGAGTCATACATATCATTAACTCGGCCTCCACCAGTGGGAGAATTCGCGAGTCATACATAACATAGTCTTTCCCCGCTCTGCACTTAATCTTGGTTACATTTGCTTTTCATATTCTCAACTTAATCATAACAGGGACACAGTGCATAGACATAAAGTTCATAGAGAGAAGTCATATCATGAGGACAAGTAAAACATCCTGTAACTTTACATTTACTTACACAACTTCTTCATATCGTGGAAATAACAAATCATAGTCAATAAGCTAACATCTCAGTGATTTCCTAATACCCTTGCGTTGTAGGACCCTAGTGGCCGGAAATCTTAATACATTCACTTACCTGGATTCCTTAGCAATCCGAGCTTCTTTCCTTTAAACTTCTTCACCTAAAACATGTACATTACAGTAGTTAAAACAAAGTCCTAATAGTCCTAATCATAAACCATCCTAGGATCTAATAGCTAAAGTCATTCCGATTCCTCTGTTTGACACACTGCAGTCTGAAATCCGAAACTAGGTGGACAGGTTTTACCATTGATTAAATCCGAGTTGGTTACTTAAAATGCTCAGAATCGATTCGGGATGACATTTCTACTCTCAGATTTTAAAAAGTCTTAAACTACTCGGCCACTGCTAAAAATCCGAACTCAGTGCCGAGCTGAAAACAGAGCTCTATTTACGAATGAATGACTACATTGTCCATTTCATACCTCGGGTGTGGATTTGCAGAGAAGAGCAAGCTCGAAACCAGCCGTCGGTAAAGGGAAGTTCTGGTAGCCGAGAGCAAGAACTTGGGAAAGAAGGAATCGCCGAGAGGGAATGTCAGCTACAGTGGTAATAAATGAGGTTGAAGGTTTCCATTTCCTATTTATACTAAATCCATCGATTTTAATTACAAAACTGCCACCCAACCTAGTTTCGCACAACTTGTAATAAATTTGTCTTAACATTAAATTTTAAATCATAAAGGTTAAATAAGAGGGTGACAATGAAAATGGTCAGAAAATCACCTGGCCGAAATGTCGGGTGTTACAAACCGGGTGTTACAATCTACCCTCCTTGAAAGAATTTTGTCCTCAAAATTCAGTACCTGAATAATTCTGGATGTTGGTCCATCATGTCTTGCTAGCGCTCCCAAGTTGTCTCCTCTATGTTCTGGTTATGCCACAAGACTTTCACCAGTGGGACTTCTTTCTTGCGCAACACCTTCACAGCATAGTCTAGGATCCTTACTGGTTTCTCCTCATAAGTAAGAGTGGGATGAACCTCAATACCCTGTTGTTCCAAAATCTTAGATGGATCTCTTACACACCTCTTAAGCATAGAAACGTGGAATACGTCGTGAATCCCATCCATGGAGGCTGGTAACTGCAGTTGATAAGCTGTCTTCTCAATCCTCTTCAAGATTGGAAATGGTCCAATAAATCTGGTATTTAGCTTGCCTCTCTTACCAAATCTCACAACTCTTTGAACGGTGAAACTTTGAGAAACACCTCATCACCTACTTCAAACTCCAATTCCCTACGTCTTTTAACAGCATAACTTTTCTACCGGCTTTGAGCTGTCAAAATCCGCTAGGCGGATGAGGGCAATTTTCTCCACTGTTTGCTGTACGAAGTCAGGACCAATCAGTCGTGCTTCACCAACGTCATCCCAGTATAATGAAGATCTACACTTACGTCCATATAATGCATCGAATGGTGCCATTCCTATTGTTGCCTGAAAACTATTGTTGTAGGCAAATTCCACCAAGGATAGGTACTTGCTCCAAGAATCTTGAAAATCTAGAATGCATGCACGAAGCATATCTTCTAACGTTTGGATGGTCCTTTCAGACTATCTATCTGTTTAAGGGTGAAAAGCTGTGCTAAAATTGAGCTGTGTTCCCATAGCCTTGTGCAAACTCTTCCAAAACTTAGATGTGAATCGAGAATCACGATCTGATACTATTGTGATAGGAACTCCATGCAAACGTACAATCTCATGCACATATAATTCAGCAAGTTGATCCATCGAGTAAGTCATTCTCATCGGCAGAAAGTGGGTGGATTTAGTTAGTCGATCAACTATTACCCAAATTGCATCGTGTCCCTTTGCCGTTCTAGGCAATCCCACAACAAAGTCCATTGTTACTTGCTCCCATTTCCATTCGGGAAGTGGTAAAGGTTGCAATGTTCTTGAGGGTCTCTGATGCTCGGCTTTAATCTGTTGACAATTCAAACATGATCCTACGTACTCTGCCACACTTCTCTTCATACATTGCCACCAATAATGTTGTCTGAGGTCCTTGTACATCTTCGTACTTCTAAGGTGAACAGAGAGTCTAGAAGAATGTGCCTCCGAAAGGATCTCATTCCGAAGCTCCACATTAGCCGGAACAAACCATCTGTTACGAAACTTAAGAGTTCCATCAGCAGAATAGTTGAAATCTGATTTGTCCGTAGAATCCATGCCTAACTTGTGCTTGTTACACTCGTCATCATTCGTTTGAGCTTCCTTTATCCTCTCCAGAATAATAGGCCTTAAGGTTTGAAGGACCGAATTGTCTAAGAGGGGGGTGGATTAGACTTTTAAAAATTAATCTAATAATCAATTAGTGTTACTCTCTTAATTAGTTTAATGGCAAATAAGGTAATATCAAAAATAAAGAGAGAGTAAGAGAGATTCAACACCAGTACTTTTTACGTGGTTCGGCCAAACTGCCTACGTCCACGCTCCAAGGCTCACCCCTTGAAGATCCTTACCCTTCTCCTCACGAGAAATAACAGATCGGGATTCCGGGCTCCGATCAACTGCCTTTACAGATTTGGATTGAACTTCACGGGCGTCAATCCACTGCCGTTACAAGTTTGAGTTTGTAAAATATTAAGCTCAGACTACAATCTCACAAAAATGAATCTCAAGTTAGGATTGAGAGATGTAGAGAAGAATACAGAGTGTGAAATTAACTTTCGCAGTTAGGGCTCAGAATTCAAATTGGCAAAAGTTAGTCTTCGAGCCTTTTCTTCTGCTTATATACTCTGTAAGAAGTTGCTTCACAGAATTGAATGCTTCTTTCTTCAAAATGGAGAAATGTTACTGTTGGAAAGCATCCGTACTGAAGCAGCTATCCGTTGCTTCTGAAAATGTTGTTCGTCGTCGCCATTAAAGGTCTGGAGTTAATGCTGAAAATGACGTCACTGTAGCTTCGCGGCTAACTTTGAATTCTGGCGGAAGTTCACCGGCAGATGCAACTTATGAGCAGAGACACGTCATCGGTGGATGCAGCTTGAATGCCATCGGCAGATGTATCCTTAAATTCCATCGGCAGATGCATCCTTAAATTTCATCGGCAGATGTATCCTAAAAATCCATCGGCAGAAACATCTTAAACTTTTATCGGCAGAAGCACCTTTAAACTCCATCGGCAGGAGCATTGTCAAACGTGATCGGTGGGTGCAAGCTTTAGTCAGCATCTCCTTTTGTCGTTTAGTCAATCGGCAGGAGCTGCTTCAAACATCATCGGCAGATGTGTCTTCAACTATCATCGGCAGATGTGTTTTCAAATATCATCGGCAGATGTGGCTTCAAACACCATCGGCAGATGAAACAGATAAGCGCTTGACACATCATCGGCAGATGTCTTCATGACGGTATTGGCAGATGACTTCAAAACGCTATCGGCAGAAGAAACATATAAGCACTGACCACGTCATCGGTAGATGCTCGCTTAGAGCTTCACGGGCAGATGAGACTAGTAAATGTTATCGGCATATGCACCTCAACACGTCATGAACCGGCATCGGCAGGAGTAGCTTCAACAGCTATCGGCAGATGCATCATTTCTTTGTCGTGTAGCGATCGGTATATGCAAGCCTGTTTTGCTATTTAATTCTGTATACTCAAACCGATTTATTAGACAACTAAAATACCCTTTTTAGGGGTATTTCCAAATAAACTCATATTCATTATTCTCTTTAAATACACATAATCAAATTGTACACTAATTATACAAATACATAATCAAAAACAAATTATGACTTAAACAATCTATAAGTCAACAATCTCCCCCTTTTTGATTATGACAATATAAATTTGATTAACTTTGATACTCCCCCATAATTCTAGCCGCTCCCCCATAGTATATGCATTTTATTCAATTAACCATTCAGAGCAATTCCAAAATCACAGAGTATATCCAAAGAATGATATCTAATCAGACTCAATCAAATATAGTATTCTCCCCCATTGACATTATAAAAAAAAACAATGCATTCAACATCAGAGTATGTTTAGGAAAAAAAATAGTCATTAAAAAGAAACAACTAAACAAAAAAAAATGTATATAACTAAAAATCACTATTTGAAGAGATCTAAATGACGATTCCAAAAGGTTCTCTGAACATAAGAGGGCACGTCACGGTGGGGATTGAAAGATGCATCCACCAGAGCTTGAAGAAATGCAAGATCTCGAGGGAGAGGTGATTGATAGACCACCATTGCCAAACAAGGAGCAGGAGGTGGAGAAGGCTTTCGGGACACTTCCACGTCCAAGCAAGGAGGAGACTCGAAAGAAGGACCAGAACACACATCCATACATGGTGGAGGAGAAGCTTCCAATGGACAGGCTGGAGGAGAGGAAGATGCAGAAGCAGAGGAAGATGTAGGAAGTGTGAACTTGAGCTCAGCCTCATGAATATCGAGGGGCATGAAGCGCACATCTTCAATAACAGCAGGCCTGGAGAGGGGAAGAAACAAATCTTCATAGCAAGCCTCGGGAACATTGAGACCAGAACTAGATTGTTCGGGTTCAGGGTCAGGTTCAGGTGTCAAAGCGGCAATGGAAGATTGAAGTTTCTCAAGTTCCCTGACAACCATTCGCCTATCACCATCAACTTTTGTAGACAGCAGGCCAAGACCTGTATCCAAAGCAATGCCCATGTCCTGATGATTCTTATCAATTTTACTTTGGAGGGTACTGAGGGCAGTGCCAAGGTTGGTAATAGAGGCTTGCATCTCATTATACTGAGCCTCAGTGAAGGAAAATCTCCTGTGATATGTCAGGGGAGTTGCAGGAGTATTGGAGAGAAGGGGTTGGACTTGCAGAGCGATTGGAGCAGGTTGAACTGGTGATGGAGGGAGCACCTCTTGCTGATCGGGAGATGGAGGAGCTGAAGGTGCATGGATTGGAGATGAAGGAGCTGAAGGTTCATGGAGTGGAGATGGAGGAGCTGAAGGTGATAAGGGAAGTGTAGGTGGAGATGGTAGAGCTGGAGGACCATGGGTGAGTATTGAAGAAATTGCTCGCATCACCGGAGAGATGGAAGGAAAAACAGGCTGAGAAGGTAATATGAGAGAAGGTGGAGGTGAAGGAGGCTGTTCAGGAATAGGAAGAGGTACAGATGAGGGAGAAGAGGTGGCCTCTGAAATAGGTGCTATGGAGGAAGGAGCAATCCTGCGCCTACGCACTAAAGGAGAAGGTGGGGGGCTTGAATCCTGAGATTGAGAAATACCACGGTCTGGACATACTGTTTCATCTCCCCCTTCAGCAGTAGATTCATCTGGCAGGATAAGTTTCCTTTTTCCACGCCTGACAGGTGCTGCCAAAGAAACCTTTTTCTTAGCCTTATCCACAACAGGTTTTCCTTTTTCGATACTTTTGAAACCCATCCTGTTGAGAGTGGAAGAGGAATAAAAATTGGAGGGTAGAAGTCTCACTGGCTCCTCCTCCTCAAGAAGGACAACCTCAAGACGAGCAAATAACCGCATGAGAAGCAGATTATATGGTAGAGAAGTAGCTCTGGAGGATACAGCAAGAATCATCCTTCGAACAACTATATATCCAATGTTGAAGGGTGTCTTGAAATAGATTGCATACAGAACAAACAGTTCCATTGCGCTCACCTCGTCATAATGTCCACCCTTGGGAACAATATTGAAATCAATCATATGACGAAAAACTCTGGCTCTAGGGGTCAGATGTTTGCCCTTTAACTGATCAGGGGATGAATTGGGGTCCACAGCAATTTCCCTTAGAAACTGTAGTCCTTCAGGCGTTCCAAAGAAGGGTAGCTCAGGGCCTGTCACATACTTGTAAGGGCAGTTATCCAAATGAGGAGCTCCCAGAAGGGCATTTATGGACTGAGGAGTAATTTCTATGAGAGTGTTGTATACGTAGCTCTTAATGGAAGGGTAATCAGAGGTGAAGCTAAGGTTTGCATAAAACATCCTAATCGCTTCCGGGTAGTAGAATGATTCGGTCTCAAAGAGACCTATTAACCCGAGATCCGTCAATGGTTCAATAAAGTCCATTCCGGCTAACTCTTCAAAAGAAATACCCTTACTAGGAATTAACGATTTGAACTTATAGTCATTGTGGTACTTTACCTCAGCAGCTTGAGTAAGAAAGAAGTAGGTTGGCCACTCCGTTCCATGAGGAATCTCTCGGGAAGGACGATCAGAAACATTGGCCTTCTTCTTGGTCAGTTTGGAAACGGCGCGAGATGATTGACCTTGAAGTTCCATTTCTAGAAGAGGATTCGACAGAGAGGATTTGGTAGGGCAGGGATTTACAGAAAGAGCGCGAAAAGTAAAGTGTCTGGGCGAAGAAGAATGAATTTAAAAGAAATAACTCATCGCCAGACGAAGAAGACATACGTGTCGGCAGATTGGGGAATACATCTTCCGATGGATTACACGTGTCGGCAGATTGAGCAGTACAGCTTCCGATGGGATAGAAAACACTGCATTTGCCGATAGAGATGTAACTACCGATGACTAGAGAAATACACAGTATCTACCGGTGCTTCACAACACAGAAACACTCAATTACATAGGATCTAATAACAGAGGAATACCCTTAGTTTTTCTCAACCCGAATGAGTCCTAGCCTGATTCTAATATTATTGAAGGTCTTCTCATCCAAAGGCTTGGTAAATATGTCTGCAAGTTGATCTACAGAATTAACAAACTCTAGAGTGATATCTCCTCTTTGAACATGATCTCTAATGAAATGATACCTAACATCAATATGTTTGGTTCTAGATTGCTGAATAGGATTTTTAGAAATATTGATGGCACTGGTGTTATCACACCGAATAGGAATCCTATCATAAAACAGATTATAGTCTTTTAGTGTTTGTTTCATCCATAACACTTGTGCACAACAACTGCCTGCAGCAATATATTCACTTTCTGCAGTTGAGAGTGCAACAGAATTCTGTTTCTTAGAATACCAAGACACTAGGGATTCTCCTAAGAATTGACAAGTGCCACTGGTGCTCTTCCTATCAACTAGACTACCAGCATAGTCAGAATCTGAATATCCTATCAGATCAAAGGAAGTTCCCTTAGGATACCATAAACCTAAGTCATAAGTCCCACTCAAATATTTGAAAATCCTTTTTACTGCAGATAAATGAGATCCTTAGGGGCAGCCTGAAACCTAGCACATAGGCACACACTAAAGAGTATATCAGGCCTACTTGCAGTCAGATATAACAGTGAACCAATCATACCACGATATTTCTTTATATCCACACTTATACCATTTTCATCCTTGTCCAATTTAGTAGTGGTACTAATGGGAGTTCTAGAGGATTTGACAGATTCTAAACCAAACTTCTTAAGGAGTTCCTTAATATACTTTTCTTGACAGAAGAAAATTCCATCAGGAGATTGACTAATCTGGAATCCTAAGAAAAACTTTAACTCACCCATCATACTCATTTCAAACTCACTTTGCATGAGGGAGGAAAACTCATTGCACAAACTGACATTTGTAGATCCAAAAATAATGTCATCGACATATATTTGAACTAACAAGATGTCTGCATCCTTTTGCATGGTAAATAGAGTTGAATCAGAATTACCCTTTTTGAAATTTCTTTCCTCAAGGAAATTCTTCAACCTATCATACCAAGCCCTAGGAGCCTGCTTAAGACCATAGAGAGCTTTCCTAAGTTTAAATACATGATCAGGTTTATCAAAGGATTCAAATCCTAAAGGCTGCTCTACATAAACTTCTTCCAAGATATATCCATTTAAAAAGGCACTCTTTACATCCATTTGAAAGAGTGTGAAGTTCATGTAGCAGGCAAAAGCTAAAAGCATTCTAATAGATTCCAGACGAGCTATAGGGGCAAAAGATTCTTCAAAATCAATACCCTCTTCCTGAGAGTATCCCTTAGCAACTAGTCTAGCCTTATTTCTGACAACAATCCCATTCTCATCCAATTTATTCTTAAAGACCCACTTAGTTCCAATAATGGGATAATCCTTTGGCCGTGGAACAAGTTCCCATACTTTGCTCCTTTCAAATTGATTTAGCTCCTCTTGCATAGCTAAAATCCAATTTTCATCATTCTCGGCCTCCTCAAATTTCTTAGGCTCTATTTGAGAGATAAATGCCACATTGGCACAGAGATTTCTAAGAGAGGCTCTAGTCTTAACCCCTAAAGAAGGATCACCTAAGACTTCATCTAATGGATGGTCTTTGATGAATTTCCAATCTCTAGGAAGAGCAGGATTTTCATCCTTGACAGAAACTATATCATGAGGAATAGGAGAAGGTTCTAAAGATTTTTCTACTTGAATGGGATCTGTAGGCTTTTCTAAGGAAAGGGAATCCAGTTGTTTTTCCAAGAAATCATCCTTATCCACATTGATTAATGGGTGAGGAGTCTCATCAAAATTGACATGAACAGATTCCTCTACAACAAGAGTTCTCCTATTGAAAACTCTGTATGCTTTACTGGTCAAAGAATATCCTAGAAAAATTCCAAGATCGGATTTGGAATCGAATTTTCCTAAGTTATCCTTAGTATTAAGAATGAAACATTTGCAACCGAAAGCTCTAAAATACTTAACAGTAGGAGTCTTGCCATTCCAAAGTTCATAGGGAGTTTTCTCTAGAATAGGTCTTATGGAGACCCGATTAAGCACATAACAGGCTGCTGCTACAGCTTCAGCCCAGAAATACTTTGGAAGGGTGTTTTCATTTAGCATAGTCCTAGCAAGCTCTTGAAGGGACCTATTCTTCCTCTCAACAACACCATTTTGCTGAGGGGTCCTAGGAGAAGAGAAATTGTGCTCAATTCCATATTTGAGACACAAGAGTTCAAATTTCTCATTTTCAAACTCTCCACCATGATCACTACGAATAGCAACAATGGTGAGCTCCTTTTCATTTTGTACTCTTTTCCTAAAGCTAGAGAAAGTATCAAAAGTCTCATCCTTAGACTTCAGAAAATAAACCCAAGTAAATCTAGAGAAATCATCTACAATAACAAAGGCATAGAATTTGCCGCCTAGGCTTGCTATATTGGAAGGACCGAAGAGGTCCATGTGAAGAAGTTGGAGAGGCTTAGAAGTGGAGATTGCATTCTTTGATGCAAAAGAGCTTTTGATCTGCTTGCCCATTTGACAAGCTTCACAGACTTTATCCTTCTCGAAGGATATCTTAGGGATCCCTCTAACTAAATTCTCCTTAGTAATCTTAGCTAAGGTATCCATCCCTACGTGTCCTAATCTTCTATGCCAAGACCAACAGTCATTAAGAGAATTAACAACAAAACACTTCTCATCAACATGCTCAAAAACATTCAGATCAACAATATAGACATTTTCTTTTCTAAATCCTTTAAACAAAATATTGTAACGACCCCAACCCCGTAGGGCCGTCACAGGACTTGACTTTACATTGACATAAACTTTCACCTAAGCCCTCGTGTCTTCACATAAAATTTTTCTTTTTCACTCGACACTATAAAATAAACCGAACCTAGACAATTGACTTACCTCTAACAACCTTTAAGGTTTAACTTTGACTTAAACATTTTGAGTGTAAAACATTTCGACTTTTAAAACATTTAAAACTAGACTAAAACCATTAATAACTTAAAACAAATAAAACATTTAAAACAATTAAAGTAAGATCAATTAAAATAAAACACTAATATAACCTATACTTTCAAGAAAACAAACTGCGTGGATCGCTCTAATAATCGAGCGTATCCTTACCTGTTTTAAAATAACCAAACAGTTTAAAATACCCAAACAGTTCCAGTATATTCTCCAAAAATAAAGACTTCACATCTTAGACATTCTACTACCACATCATACACATCAAAGACTCTACTTTCATACGTTTTTCTATCAAATCATCCGATCTACATACGTAACATTTTCATACTTTCATCCATCATGATTCTATACACATACATAGACACTTCCATTCACTTTCTTAATCAAAATACTTTCTTAATCAAAATGACACTTAAACATTTCCAAAACAACACATCCACATACTAACCATAGACACCTACTAACCACGGTCGGAATCGCCCTAACAATGTTGCCGGGTTGCCACCATAGTCGTACTCCTCCAACTGCGTCCATGATCCTAGCATGCTCATGAAATCTCACCGTACCTGTTCTTCAGCACCTACATCACAGAACTCAAACTATAAGCCTAATGCTTAGCAAGTAGTGACTATATGAATTTAAAACATTTTACCTAACATATGCAGTTTCTACTGTTTCGTTTCTGTCTTATTCTTTCACATTCTTTATCTTATTATTGGGTGCTTCTTTACGTGCTAGATCAAGGTGACACACCTCACGGTCCACCTCACGGGACGGCCAACCTCGACCTAGAAAAGTGACACACCTCATGGTCCACCTCTTGGGACGACCACTCACGTAAAGCGGGGGAAAAGGAGGCACACCTCACGGTCCACCTCACAGGACGGCCAACCTCAACCCCACCTTCCGTGGTCTTTCTTACGTACTTTATCGTTTCGTTCTCAACATTTCACATCCTACTGTATCATTTTGTAAAAGCATGGAAATTCGTTTTCGTTTCGTTTTCGTATCGTAAAACCATGATGCGTGCTCTACTATACATAAAAACATAAAACACACATGCATACAAACCTACCGAACTGTGATGTAGGCCCGAAGGCAAATGCACTTACGTACACTACTTACCTGACGTCCTTAGCAATTTATTTGAATTCTGACTCTTAACCGTGGAACTTGAAAAACCTAACATATCAAAACATTGCATTAGAACTCGCTCGGCATAACTAAACTCTTATTTTCTTAAAAACATCTTAAACTACTATTTATAGCTTAATCTAACTAAAATCTAACTAAACGGGCCACAATTTCGGGTTCGGTAAAAACCGACCTAAAACTTCGAACGCGCGTAACTTTCGCGTCGGTTATCGGAATCGAACGATTCCAGCGGCCACGTACTCCTCTAATAACCTATTTTAATCTGCCAAAAGGAATTCTAAAACAAATACCCGGAACCAGGTCAAAAATCACAAAACCCGAAACTGCCCTTTTTCCCAAAATTTCACTTTTTCAATTTTTCATCAAAACTCTCTCAATTCCTCACTAATCTATCCTCCTAACATCCAATTAACATAAACTAACCTAAAAATCGGAGTTCCAATTCAGAAAACCCTAAGCCCCAATTCGGGCTTCACTGTTTTCAGCTCACATTGAGCTCAACACGGTCGATCAACGATAGCCGGCCCTAGGGTTGGCAAACCCGCGCCGGAGACAACACATTTTGGCCGGTGGTCGGAGCTCAATCGAGCTCGACACCTACGGCCATGAACAGACCCGAAAACCGAACCAAAACAGGGAGAAACCGAGCCTTACCGGTCGGGTTGCGCGCGGAGTCAGCCGGAGGTCGCACGCCGCCGTCATCTGGCCGGAGAGGGGTGGAAGTCACCGGCGTTCGTCGTTCGTCGGAGGGTTGCGCTCCCTTCGTCTCCCCTGCTCTCTCTCGGTGTCGCGAGCAACACGAACGACAGAATGGTTATTCTGTCGTTCGATTATATTTATTTTTTATTTTTATTTATTTTTTATAAAACTATAATAATAATAATAATAATAATAATCTAATATTAATTCTATGCTTAATTCTTTAATTAGTCTATCAATTCGGTTTTTCCGTAATTTCCTTATTTCTCCAAATATTCCAATTTAATATTAGAGTTCTAACAAAACTCACCGTTTCCAAAACGGACTTATTTTGCTATTTTTACAAATTAATATACTAAAAGGTTAAAACGGGAACTCTAATATTACTTTTCTCGATTTTGGTTTCTAAAATTTCACTTATTCCACTAAAAATTCCCGTAAATTTCTAGGGCTCTAAGGAAACATCCCGCTCAAGAAAATACTTTAATTTGCTATTTACGAAAATTATCTAAGAAATTAGAAAATCCTAAAATCCGAAAATCCGGGCGTTACAAATATGGTTAGTTGAAATGTCTTTGATCACACAAGCATTTGATTTGAAAGTTACTTTATAGCCCTTGTCACACAACTGACTTATGCTAAGCAGGTTATGTTTTAATCCTTCTACAAGTAAAACATTTTCAATAGTAGGATGAGAAGGATTACCTATATTGCCGATGCCAACGATTTTGCCCTTTTGGTTTCCACCAAAAGTGACACTACCTTTCTTCTTGTTGACAACAGCAAACTTGGTTGAGTCTCCCGTCATATGCCTTGAGCAACCACTGTCAAGGTACCACAGATTTGTTCCGGGAGAGCAGTCAACCTGCAAAACAGAAATCAGGTTGTCTTCTTAGGTACCCAAATCTTTTGGGTCCTAGTGTTAGGTCTGGTTCCCTTAGGAACCCATTGGAATTTACCAGTTGATTTCATATAGTTTGCTTTTAGCGGACATACAAAAGATTTATGTCCAGCTTCATTACATGCATGACAGACAGAGGGTTTAACAAAGAAGTTTTTAAAGGCTTTCCTTTTATTAGACTTGTCATACCCTAATCCGGTCTTATCAAAATTTGCTCTCTGACCTGCTATTACCATCTTAAATAATTTTTCACCCTTAGTGAAGTTCAGAATAATATTATTCAAATCTTCATTTTTGCTTTTAAGATCATCAATCTCTTTGACATGCAAATTAGTTTTCTCGGCATGTATTTCTACCATGTTTGCGTTTTCCTTTTTCAAAGTATTGTATTTAGTTTTTAACATCCCAAACTGTTTAACTAAATCATTGAAAGCATCAATTAGATTATCTTCATCGTCATCAATATCACTGTCACTAATAATACTAGAGGAAGAAGAATTAACCTTGTCCTCGTGTGCCATAAAGCACAGGTTTGCTACTTCCTCATCCTCTGATGAAGAGGTATCTTCTTCACTATCGTCCCAAGTGGCCTTCATTGCCCTTTTCTTGAACTTCTTGGGACCCTTCTTTGCTTGTGGACAATCTGCCTTCATATGTCCAGTCTTTCCACACCCAAAACACGTGATCTCCTTGTTCTTTTGAGACTTTTCACCCTTTGGAAACCTTTTTCCCTGCATCCTCTTTCGTTGCAGGAATTTGCTGAATCTCCTGGTAATGAGGGCAATGTCCTCATCTTCTTCTTCTTCCTCAGATTCATCAGGCTTGCTCAATGAGGCCTTGAGAGCTATGTCCTTTCTCTTGGAGATCTTTTTCTTTGAGATCCTCCTTGTCATTGGCCCTCATGGTTATCTCATGAGTCATTAGAGAGCCAATGAGTTCCTCAAGCTTGAGAACCTTGAGATCCCGTGCCTCTTGTATTGCCGTCACCTTTGGTTGCCAAGCTCTTGGTAAACATCTCAAAATTTTCCTAATTAACTCTTCACCTGAATACATCTTACCAAGTACTTTTAACCCATTAGTAATGTTAGTGAAACGAGTAAACATTGAAGAAATAGACTCATCCTTTTCCATGGTAAACAATTCATATTCGTGAACTAACATGCTCAATTTACTCTCCTTTACTTGGTTAGTTCCCTCATGTGTGACTTCTAATAAGTGCCAAATTTCTTGAGCACTTTCACACCCTTGCACTCTATTGAATTCATCTCTATTTAGAGCACAATATAAGGTGTTTACTGCCTTAGAATTAAGGCTCAGATTTCTCTTATTGGACTCTGTTAACTCAGAAGAGTCCTTAGGGATACTTTTCCCATCAACAGTTTTCATGGCCTTACAAGGACCATTCTCTATAATACACCACGTTTCATAGTCTATGGCTTGAATGAATATTTTCATTCTAGCCTTCCAATAGACATAATCACTACCATCAAAGAATGGAGGTCTATTGGTTGCTTGACCTTCTATTTGTGATGTGTTAGTGTTGAATGCCATTGTAATAGCAGAATACAACGCAGAGCGTTTAACTACAGCTTAGACAAAGATAACCTCTCTCTGATACCAATTGAAGGACCGAAATTGTCTAAGATGGGGGTGAATTAGACTTTTAAAAATTAATCTAATAATCAATTAGTGTTACTCTCTTAATTAGTTTAATGGCAAATAAGGTAATATCAAAAATAAAGAGAGAGTAAGAGAGATTCAACACCAGTACTTTTTACGTGGTTCGGCCAAACTGCCTACGTCCACGCTCCAAGGCTAGCCCCTTGAAGATCCTTACCCTTCTCCTCACGAGAAATAACAGATCAAGATTCCAGGCTCTGATCAACTGCCTTTACAGATTTGGATTGAACTTCACGGGCGTCAATCCACTGCCGTTACAAGTTTGAGTTTGTAAAATATTAAGCTCAGACTACAATCTCACAAAAATAAATCTCAAGTTAGGATTGAGAGATGTAGAGAAGAATACAAAGTGTGAAATTAACTTTCGCAGTTAGGGCTCAGAATTCAAATTGGCAAAAGTTAGTCTTCGAGCCTTTTCTTCTGCTTATATACTCTGTAAGAAGTTGCTTCACAGAATTGAATGCTTCTTTCTTCAAAATGGAGAAATGTTACCGTTGGAAAGCATCCGTACTGAAGCAGCTATCCGTTGCTTCTGAAAATGTTGTTCGTCGTCGCCATTAAAGGTCTGGAGTTAATGTTGAAAACGACGTCACTGTAGCTTCGCGGCTAACTTTGAATTCTGGCGGAAGTTCACCGGCAGATGCAACTTATGAGCAGAGACACGTCATCGGTGGATGCAGCTTGAATGCCATCGGCAGATGTATCCTTAAATTCCATCGGCAGATGCATCCTTAAATTTCATCGGCAGATGTATCCTAAAAATCCATCGGCAGAAACATCTTAAACTTTTATCGGCAGAAGCACCTTTAAACTCCATCGGCAGGAGCATTGTCAAACGTGATCGGTGGGTGCAAGCTTTAGTCAGCATCTCCTTTTGTCGTTTAGTCAATCGGCAGGAGCTGCTTCAAACATCATCGGCAGATGTGTCTTCAACTATCATCGGCAGATGTGTTTTCAAATATCATCGGCAGATGTGGCTTCAAACACCATCGGCAGATGAAACAGATAAGCGCTTGACACATCATCGGCAGATGTCTTCATGACGGTATTGGCAGATGACTTCAAAACGCTATCGGCAGAAGAAACATATAAGCACTGACCACGTCATCGGTAGATGCTCGCTTAGAGCTTCACGGGCAGATGAGACTAGTAAATGTTATCGGCATATGCACCTCAACACGTCATGAACCGGCATCGGCAGGAGTAGCTTCAACAGCTATCGGCAGATGCATCATTTCTTTGTCGTGTAGCGATCGGTATATGCAAGCCTGTTTTGCTATTTAATTCTGTATACTCAAACCGATTTATTAGACAACTAAAATACCCTTTTTAGGGGTATTTCCAAATAAACTCATATTCATTATTCTCTTTAAATACACATAATCAAATTGTACACTAATTATACAAATACATAATCAAAAACAAATTATGACTTAAACAATCTATAAGTCAACAAGGTTATGGCTGAAAGCATAACTGATACACTAGATACTGCTTCTAGATTAAACCTTTGGAATTCTGACTCTAAGGCTAATGGCATGTCAAAAATCATTGTTGGGGTTGATGTTGTCACCCTGCTCAAAGCATCAGCCACTACATTAGCTTTGCCGGGATGATATTTAATCTTAAAATCATAATCCTTGACAAATTCTAACCATCGTCGTTGCCTCATATTTAACTCTTTCTGTGTGAAGATATATTTCAGACTTTTATGGTATGAGAATATTTCACAAGATTGTCCATACAAGTAATGCCTCCAAATCTTTAGTGCAAAAACCACTGCTGCTAATTCTAAGTCATGTGTAGGGTAATTCTTCTCATGTGTTTTCAGCTGTCTAGAAGCATAGGCTATTACCTTTCCCTCTTGCATCAAGACACAGCTAAGTCCAATCTTGGATGCATAACAGTAAATGCTAAATTTGTCATTCTCAAAGGGAAGTGTTAATATTGGAGCATTGGTCAACTTCAGTTTCAAGGTCTGGAAACTGGATTCACATTCCTCTATCCATGCATACCTGATTTTTTTCCTTGTTAACCGAGTAAAGGGTGTTGCAATCTTTGAAAACCCTTTAATAAATTTCCTGTAGTATCCTGCTAACCCAAGGAAACTCCGAATATCTATAGCATTCTTCGGTTGGGGCCACTCCTTAACTGCTTGTACCTTGGCTGGATCGACAGATATTCCATCTCCAGAGATCACGTGACCAAGAAAGTGAACTCTGTCCAACCAAAACTCACACTTGGAAAACTTGGCATAAAGTTGGTGCTGTCTAAATACTCCTAACACCAAACTCAAATGCCTTGCGTGCTCATCCTTAGTATGCGAGTAGATTAAGATATCATCTATAAATACTATGACGAATTTATCTAAGTAATCATGGAACACTCTATTCATAAGGTCCATGAAGGCTGCCGGTGCATTTGTCAATCCAAAAGACATAACCAAAAACTCATAATGTCCATACCTCGTGCGGAAGGCAGTCTTTGGGATATCTTTGGATTTAACCTTTAATTGATAATAACCTGACCTTAGGTCAATCTTAGAGAAGACTCTTGCACCATTAAGTTGGTCGAATAGATCGTCAATCCTTGGCAATGAATACTTGTTCTTGACAGTTAACTTATTTAATTCCCGATAATCAATGCACATTCGCATTGATCCATCCTTCTTTTTGACAAAAAGGATAAGTGCACCCCGCAGTGAAAAGTTAGGGCGTATGAACCCTTTCTCCAACAGATCCTCCAACTGTTTCTTTAATTCCTTAAGCTCTGTAGGTGCTAACCTATAGAGATTCTTAGATACAGGCTCAGTGCCTGGGTAAACATCCACAACGAATTCAATTTTCCTATCAGGTGGTAAACTAGGAAGGTCATCTAGAAATACTTCAGGAAAGTCTTGGACAACTAAGACATTTTGAGGATTTGCCTTTCCTACAATCTGTGTGTCCAAAACACTGGCCAAGAAACATAAATATTCCCCACATGAAGAAGGCCTAGCATTGATAGAAGTCATAACAGTCATTTCCTTACTTTTCTTCAAGGCTTGAAAGGCATGTTTCAAACTACTAG
This sequence comes from Begonia masoniana, assembly GCA_022432975.1. NCBI lineage: Eukaryota > Viridiplantae > Streptophyta > Magnoliopsida > Cucurbitales > Begoniaceae > Begonia > Begonia masoniana. The sequence goes on from CM039502.1 coordinate 54,182,661, forward strand.
GGGGTTGGAAGCTAACTATTCCAGTCCTACAATCAATTGTGGCATAGTGCTTAAACAACCAGTCCATTTCTAGGATTACATCAAATCTCATTATATCCATAATGATGAGATCGGCAGGTAGATTCATGTTTCCTACTAACAAAACACTATTTAGCATCACTCGGCTAGAGTGCATGCATTCACCATAGGGTAACGTGACATCAAACACATGTTCAGATGGCGTAGGTTGTACATCTAACTTAACTGCAAACGTAGACGCTATAAAAGAATGTGTTGCATCAGAATCTATTAAAGTAAAAGCAGATATAGAGTTGATCAATATAGTACCTGACACTACAGCGGTTTTTTCTTCACCTGACTCCATCATGGAGATGATCCTCAGTTTAATCATAGCAGGGCCACTTTTCAAGGCTGGGCAGTCTCTGCTAATATGGCCAACTTTATTACAATTGTAGCATCTGGTGACTCTAGGCTTCGGGCAATCTTTGAATGTGTGTCCAATCTCCTCACAGTTGAAACACTTCCCAAAGTCCAATCTACACTCGCCCGGGTGGTTCTTCAAACACTTAGGGCACTGGGGAAATTTCCTGGTGTTCTGTATTTTCTTCCCAGTTCCTTGGCTGCCCTGGCCTTCACTGGGCCTCTTCATCCCTCTCAGTTGGGGTGGCTGAACGTGTAACGCCTCGAACCCGCCCCGGCTCGGTTCGTCACTTTGCTAACAAATCTCACACTGGGATCGATTTGCAAACGTAGCGCATCGAGCCGGGGCGAGTTTGGGGTGTTACAGAACGAACCTTTGCGGAACTTCTTTTGATCCAGAACACTTCATCTCGACTTCCTCCACTTCCAATGCTGTGGACACAACTTCACTAAATGACAAACCTTTAACACCACAGAATTTGACTCCTCTATACATTTCTGGCTTTAGTCCATTCATGAATTGAAACACTTTATCCTCATTCCTGTGAACAAGGTGTCCAGCAAACCTTGATAGGGATTCGAATTGTCTGTTGTACTCAGCCACAGACCCCGTCTGTTTCAATTGTAAGAACTCTACTTTCTTCGAAGTCTGGACGGTGCTGCTAAAATATTTCTCATAGAAAACCTCCTTGAACTGTGGCCAAGACATAGCCAGAACATCAGTTGTGGTCTCTATTGTTTCCCACCAAAGTTGAGCATCACCAGCCAAATGAAATGTTGCCAACGTGACCTTGTCTCCTTCTCCAATGTTGGCACACATAAACATACTCTCAATCTTTCTAAGCCATCCATCAGCAATAACTGGAACAGATGACTGTCCATCAAACGTGGGCGGTCGCAGCCTCCATAATCTGTCTCCCGACTGCTCATTGCTAGAACCCGAGTTGGCACTTCCTTGTACTTCTCGGTTCAGCAACACACCTAACTGATCAGACTGCTGACGCACCAAGTCTGTATGCTGACGCACCAAATCTGTCAGCTGCCTGATCACACTAGGATCTTCCTCACGTCTCAAATTTGGCACATCTCTTGGTACACCTGGTCTTCCCGGTCGTCTAGCCATCTAACTAAATTCCTGCACAGGATTAACTACTCTCATAAATATCTAATAGCTAAAACTAACATAAGCACTTACAGTTGTTGGAGTACTCCCATGCGACGATCGGTACTGATGAGTAATCGTTTGAACGGTTTAACTAATTGTCTCTGATACCATACTGTAATGCCCCGAGTTTTTAGAACTGGTTCGCTACTCATGACATAGAACAGGACTAAGAAATTTTAAGGAAAATTTTAAAAATTCACTCGACGATAAAATTAAATCTTTAAATTTTCAAAACTTGCAGTGGAAAACTTTTTGTATAAGCAACATTTATAAAATAGACAAAATATTAAAACGTTTGACTGAGAGAAGAGAAATTCAAAGCACATTTACCGCTGAACGGTACCAGCGGTGGGAGTGGATACAAACGATATCCACAGCTAAACATTACCAGCGGAAGAGGCAGAAACAGAAAACATCTTCTGCTTCTATCGTCCACCACACACATCAGCCGAACGATGCGTCGATTTTCACGCATCTTCCCCTCACATCCACCGACGACGCGTCGGCTACTCTCATCTACCGATCACAAAACGACAAAACTCTCTACTCACATCTACCGGTCACAAAACGACAAATCTTCTTCCCACATCTACCGATCACAAAATGACAAATCTTCTTCCCACATCTACCGATCACAAAATGACAAATCTTCTTCCCACATCTACTGATCACAAAACGACAAATCTTCTTCCCACATCTACCGATCACAAAACGACAAAATACTTAACATCCACCGGTGGACTACATCCACCGATAGACAAAATACTTGACATCCACCGGTGGGCTACATCCACCGATAGACAAAATACTTGACATCCACCAGTGGACTACATCCACCGATAGACAAAATACTTGCAAATTTTTTTTACTAAAAACATTCAAGACAATCTGACCCTAAGAAACTTCTGAAATCCGTCAAATAACAATTTGAAACCAACATTGTATCTTTATCCAATAAAAATCTCAATTTAGCAATCCATAACAAAACCAAATCAGGTCTTCATATCAGGAAAAACTCAAAACATTGTAAAACCTTCAACTATTACTATCATCAAAATCATCTGCACTCCTCGATAGAACATCTAAAAAGTTAGATCACATACAGACAATAGTTAAACCGCCTAATCAGAGTACCAAACCGCGTTATAGACATGCTCCTTCAACTCCATCTATTCTTCAGTGCACTCAGAGAATTCATCTGTTGCAACCTCAGCACCTACATCACAAAACTCATTTATTAGCCTAATGCTAAATAAGTAAAGTAATAATGAAATGAAATGCTAAAACATAAATCCTAGTCATGCAGTTTTTACTTTCACATCTCAGTTGCATTCACGTTCTTTCTCTGAACTGATCCCTCGGTTCCATTGGGAGTCGGATCAATTCTCCCAAAGTCATACATCCTCTCTCTTGATTAAGGGGCGGATTGGTTCCCTTAACAACTGATCTGATCCCCCTATTCCGTTGGGAAGTGGATCAATTTTCCCAAAGTCATACATCTTCTCTCTTGATTAAGGGGTGGATTAGTTCCCTTAACAACTGTTCTGTTTCAATCGGTTCATTCCTCACCGTACCACTATGCATTTAAATTCATTTTTGCGTACTTTCAAAACATGATACAGGAGAAACTGAAAACATACAGACCATGCATAATCCTATTGTTTTGTGATGTAGGCCCATACTCTACTGACCTGGTCTCCTGGAAAAACGTTTGGTGAAAGGCTACTCTGAGAGTTTACTCAAACCTAAAATCACAGATAGAGTATCGATTAGATCTTCACTAAACCTCATCCTAAGCTATCCCGAAATCTAAGGAAGTTATTTGGGAGCTCTGGTCATAGTGCACTCCCGATATAACACGAAACTCGAACTAACACTCACTCATAGCATCCTCAAAACTCGTATTTAAAATCCCCCCCCCCTCTATCAACGATAGTTACAATGTAGCAAGAAATCGGAGTAGAACTCACCTAGCTTGGAGGGAATGGGAGGGAAAATCGCCGAGAGAAGCTCTGCTACTGAGCTGAAAGCCGAAAGAGGAAGTATAGGAAATAGTGGCGGCTACAGTGTATTAATCACGAAACCTCTTCCCTTAAATAGGTTATCCACTAGATAACTGTAACACCCGGAAAATTCTTACAACGCGCGTAACCTTAGATAGGTTATGTTAAGTAGTAAAATTAGAGTGAAATTTTGGAAGAGGAATTTGAGAGAAAAATAAAGTGAATAAATTTGGTTAAATTAAGTGGTTAATTAATTTGTGTTCAGATATTCAAATTGGAGAACTTAAGCCGTGTATAGTTTGAGAGTCAATTTACGCAAATTATAATTTAAGAACAGAATTTTGAAGAGCAAAATGGTATTATTGTTATTATGTTAGTTTTTAATGTATTATTATTATTATTATTATTAAAAAAAAAAAAACAAAAACAACAAACAGAATAGCCGAAGCTATTCTGTTCGAGCTCGAACCCGAGCGCCGAGAGGAGAACGGAGAAAGGAGGAAGACACGAGCGACGATCGACGGCCGTTCACCGCCGTGGTTTCCGACGCTCTCTGGCCAGACAACGGTGACGAGCAGACTCCGGCCCGTCTCCGCGCACAAATCCGTCGAGTAAGCTAATTTCGCCCCTGTTTTTGTTCTGTTTCTGGCCGTGGGTGATAAGCTCAAATAAGCTCCGATCACCGGCCGTTTTTGGCCGTTCTTGGCGTCAATTGGCCGAGCTTAACGCCGGCGAGGGTGCCGAGCAAATGTGAGCTCGGATTTGGCAAAAATCCAACAAGCTCGAATTGGGCATTTCGGGTTTCTGGATTTGGAAGCCCTAATTTGTGTTAGATTATGTGAATTAGGTATGTGGGTGATTGATTGGTGAGGAATCGGAGGAGAATTGATGAAAAATCAAAATAGGGAAAATTCCTGGTAAAGGGCAGATTCGGGTTTTCTTAGTTTTGACCTAGCTAGGGTTGTTTGTTTTAAAATTCCTTTTAGCAGGTTAAAATAGGGTATTAGAGGAGTACGTGGCCGCTAAAATCGTTTGATTCCGATAACCGACGCAAAAGTTACTCGCGTTTGAAATTTCGGGTCGGTTTTTACCGAACCCAAATTAGTGGCCCGTTTAGTTAAGTTTTAGTTGGATTAGGCTAGAAATAGTAGTTTGAGAATAATTGAAGAATGTAGGCTTGATTTTAATGAGGTTTGAATATTTGTAGTTAGAGTTAGTTTAAATATTTTAGAAGTGAATTTTGATGCTTAAGTGAATTTTGTGAATGTGATAGGTTACCTAGTGGGGAAATTTACATAGCCAAAGCGAGTAAGTGCGGTGGAAGAGTTCAGGTAAGTAGAGGACGTTTGTTTTGCCTTCGGGCCTACACCACGGAACGGTAGGAAATTCTTTGTTGGTTTGGTTGCTTTATTCTGATTTGGTTGCCTTGTATGGTTTTGGTGATTGTTTGGTTGTTGATGGTTGATAGCTATGCTTTGTTTGTCTTGGGTTAAGTATTAATGGGATATGCATGGTTCGAATTGTGATTTGGTTACTTATGAGAGATTGTTTGCTTGCTTGGGTTTATTAGTTATTACTTTGCTTTGTGTGGCGTTAAGTTGTTGCGTGGCGTCGTTGTGATGGTTGCATGGATAGTTGTGTTGTTTATATTAAGTAATGTGAAAATGAATTCCTTGTTGTGGTTGTTTGGTGTTGTTAGTTCAGTGTTGTTTGGTAATTGTTTGGTTGTTTTGTTCGGTATTGCATTTTTTAAGCATGCATCGTGGTATACCACGTTAGGTACCATTAGTGGCATTGATTGGAATTGTGAGTATGAACGTAATCAGATAAAGTGACTTGTAAAAAAAATGCATCTCGAATAGGTGCCTTGTCAGGCTGAGGTTGCTGGTAGTAGCACCCCGAGGGGTACTCTATGAGAGATGACAGTTAAAACACTTATTGCATTTCAAATAGGTGCCTTGTCGGGCTGAGGTGCTGGTAGTAGCACCCCGAGGGGTACTCTATGAGAGATGACAGCTAAAACACTTATTGCATTTCAAATAGGTGCCTTGTCGGGCTGAGGTTGCTGGTAGTAGCACCCCGAGTGGTACTCTATGAGAGACGACAGCTAAAACACTTATTGCATTTCAAATAGGTGCCTTGTCGGGCTGAGGTTGCTGGTAGTAGCACCCCGAGGGGTACTCTATGAGAGATGACAGCTAAAACACTTATTGCATTTCAAATAGGTGCCTTGTCGGGCTGAGGTGCTGGTAGTAGCACCCGACACTTATTGCATTTCAAATAGGTGCCTTGTCGGGCTGAGGTGCTGGTAGTAGCACCCCGAGGGGTACTCTATGAGAGATGGTTGGCTAAAACATATAATCCTGAATAGTGTGCCTTGTCGGGCTGAGGTGTTGGTATGTAGCACCCCGAGGGGTCCACTATGAAGGATGGTGGTTCGAGTGTGGCCATCCTAGACGGTTATGGGATGTGTGCCAACTCGTTCCACACGGCTTATGAAAGATTAAAGCAAGAGTAAAGCAACGAACAGCAAAGAAGCACAACTGAGTGATAGAAACTGCATGTATTAGGTTGATTGCATTGTGTGTTGTCGTGTTATGTTGAGTCAGTTTGTTGAGTTGCATTGGGTGGTGTTGTGTTGTTGTGTTAGGGTAGGATGGTGTGTGCATTGTTATTGTTATTATTTGTTACTCCCTACTTGCTAAGCGTAAGCTTACGTGTGTGTGTGTTCTGTGGTGTAGGTGACGACTGGAGTACAGGTTAGAGCTACGAAGAAAGCTAGGATTGGGACGCAGTCGTTGATGTACGTTGTATGCCGGTGCGGGCAATTGTCGGGGCGACTCCTCCATGGTCTTCTGAGATGTGGACTTTGTATTTTGATAGCGTGTTGTATATGTCTGTTGTTGTATATAGTTAAGTTAAGGGTGATATGTCGCCCTATATTGTGGTCTTTCTTCAATTAGGGTTGTTAATATTTTAGTTTAACTCTTTACTGCTATTTGGAGATTTCTCATGCCGTACGCTGGATAGTTGGTTGGTTAGGAGTATTCTGGAACTGTTTGGGGATTGAATTATTGCAGGTACCTAGCATTTTGGGAGGCGCCATTTTCAGGTGTTACTTTGCCGAAATTTTCGGGAAGGATGCCGTGGTGCTTAAAGGTTAGGATTAAGGGGAAGAGTCTAGGCAGCTAGGTATGACGTAAAGAGGTTCAGGAGATTTAGTTTTAAATCCTAGGGTGTTAGGTTTATTTTGATATGAGGTTTTAACGTGGGATTGGTTAGCAAAGTAGCGCTCCTAGCCAGGGCGGGTTCGGGGGTGTTACAATAACACTATTACCATTATGCCCTTACTTAATCCCTCATTAACTTAATCGCTAATTCTCTCAATGTCATCCATAAAACATTCACTAAAAGTTGAAAAAGTAATTTGGTTCAATGAAACCGGGTGTTACAAGAGTAACCTTGGAAAACCATGAGTTACCAGTCGAAGGGTTGCCTTTGCAAAAATGTGACATTGAAGAGGTGTCACTCTTCAATACATTAATTCCTTTAAGATTAATTTAGTACTTCATATTTTTGGACTTTGCGGTTTAAATAACCCTTAAAACTAAGTTGAATCACCATCTTTTGATTATCAAACAAACCATTATATTGTGTTGAAGTGTTTTCTTCACAGACTTGAAGGTTCCTTCAAGTTGTCTCCATTAACTTTGTGAATCATATCCAAACAAGTGAGAGAGTTTAAAGTTTAACTAGTTGTTAATTTGAGCTAGTTATCCTACTAGTGTTCCTTTCTCACTACTTACCCAAAGTAGTGAAGTCCCTAACAAAGGTGCACCAAACTATCAAATTACCTCAAGAAGAAATTTAAGCCATACATTCAGCTTCATCCATCATTCTTGCAGCATTATTTTCCTCTACATAAGTTTGTACTCTTCCAAACCCCATTTGGAATTGTATTGTAGAAGATGTATATAATCTTACTTCGGTTGTTTTAGATGTTCAGCCAGATAAAAACAACCGGAGATCGATACTAGAAATGGCTTAATTAGCCCAAAAAAAATCTGCCCATTGGGTGTATACGTGTTACAAATTAAATGAAATACTATGTTCTTGTAAAGTAGATCTATAAAATGTAAGTACATATGCATAAAATCTGACGTGTTGGCGACCAAACCCCGTCAGGGTTTTCATATGTGTCATTCAACAAAAATAAAGTTTTGAAAACTATGCCATGCAAATGCAGAGTAGTATAGAAACTTCAACCTCAATGACAACCAAAGCCTTACTGACAAGTTGGCACACACAATTGGAATTGGAACCTATAAAAATCTGACGTCAAAATCTCATATTAGCATACTAAGATGATAACATGTGGATCCTAAATCAGCAATAGGAACCAACCAAAAGACTATAGTGAAAAAATTTCTTTAAACAAAATCAGTATGAGGTACTAAACGTACTACAAGGGTCAATTTCTCCTAGCAAGAGTTGACCCTTCATAGGCTCTGCCACAGTAGGGTCGGCCAGTCCAGTCGACTCTTCATGCACGCTAGACACAACAAGGGTCGACACTTGCAAGCAAGAGTTGATCATTGTTACTCTTGGTTGGCAGGGGTCAACACTTTGAGCAAAGGGTCAAACCTTGACCCTCTCAGGTGTGGCAATTATCAACCAACTCAGTCGACGCTTGCAGCCTACGGTCTGCCGAGGACGAGACTTGCTAAGGTGTCAACCCTTGCTCGACTCTGCCACTACAATCGGTTGACAATTGCTCGAAAAGAGTCGACCAATGCACCAATTTTCAGTGAACGGAGAGCACGAAAGCCGACCTCCCTCGGCGATTTCTGCCGGTAATCGACTCTTCATCCTGCACTGCAAATCTACTCAGACAATCCAAAAATAACCAAAGAATTCGAGTTTTCAAGCTCGAATCCAGAATCAACATAAACCCTAACTTTCAAACTAAAAAAAGAAACTTAGATTTAGCTTACTCGCGAAGAATTTCACAAAACTTGAAGATTGATGTGATGGAAACTCAATTTTGGAGGCGAAACTCCCCTCTTGTGCCATACTCCTCTCTCCCTCTCTTTCCTCGTATCTCTCGCGTGCGATCCAAAAGGAAGAAGGGGGAACCCTTCCTCCCTTCTATAAAATAAAATAATAATAATTTAATTTATTTAATATATAAATATAAAGTATAGTATTATATTATATATATTAAATAAATAATTAAATCTTGGTTTCTCGAGAAACTAAACATTAATCCTTAATTCCTCAAACCTATTCGAGGAAAATCTCATATGCTAAACAAAACTTCGTTTGCGACAAAAATTAATTTACTCAACAAAAATCCTAAGACTTAACGAAACCAAACTTCCACATCAAACACTACACAAAATCCTCTCAAACAAACATGATGACAAAATATCAATTTATCCATAACTAAACTTCAAATTTTTTTCAAGCATGACTTCAAAGCTAAAAGTTTGACCAATTTGACCAAAAAATCGCATGTGGCCAAATGCCAACGAAACAAGACAATTTGAGTTAACACGAAACAAATTGACTTCAAATAACGCAAAAAATTTCTTAGAAAAATAATAAATATAAAATTGACAGATATTACAGTTTTAGTGTCCTATGTCTAAGTAACCTATGTATTAGGAGATGTATATCCTATAGCATCGTTACTAAGGTCGGCTGCAATCAATGTTGGTAGGAGAGTACACATTGGTATATATCATAATCGAGTTTCCTAATTTTCTTCCAAGCGATACAACGCTTTGCATAGTGTGAAAGATTTTAAAATAAATAAAGCCCAAGCATTTAGTTTTCAAAGTGAAGATAGTGATAACATTTAAGGGTCGGAAACCCTAATTTCTAAGTTGCATCACAATTGTTAGAAGTGTATAAAGTTAGGAATTATTTTCGATTTTAACCACTGCTAACCACTGCAATAATTTTCACTTTTTACCAAATTGACCACCTCATAAAAAATTTAACCATTAATGCATAGATAAATTACGAAATTAAAGTTGGGCATGAAATAATTGGACAAAGATAAATGCAAAACATTTACACAAAATTCATTTATTTACGAAAAAATATGTAGAATTTTCAAAATAACTCTTTTTCCTATTATATGTAAAAACCTATGCCATTATATGATTCATGCTCACACCATGCATGACATGGCAAATATGCCACTATCAATCTCTCATGGTCTAATAACTAGTCTACGATGATCTAGATGATCTAGTCATTGTATGCATATCTACTTGTATTTCTCAACTCAAACAAGGAAACGAAGGATAGAAAAATAACCTATGAAGGGAGGGGTGAATTGGTTATTATAATTTTTGTTGATTCAATCCTAATCATTTTAGCTTGACTTAAAAGTAAATAACAACAACAAGTTAACGTGGTTCAACCAAACTACATGTGTCTAGAGTCTAAGGTTTCTCCTTGAATATTTGATTCCAACCACGTAACTTACAAGAGATTAACTTATGAGTGCCAAAAGAGTTACAATAATGTAGGGTCTCAAACCCTTTCTCAACACGCAAAAGATAAGGATTGAATTGGAAGTAACTAACAACAAGAACTAAGTCTCACTTGGGTTTGTTTCAAGTGTATGAATTGTGAGAGTTAGTGATATGAGCAAAAAAAAATTCTACAAGAATACAACTCAATATTATTCGCGATAAAATCTAGTAGTTGTGCAATAAACGTAGGACTCCACTTATTATAAACACACACAAAACCTGATGTCGTTGGTCGACATTGTCCATATTTCTATCGATTGTTAGATGACTATTGTGGCTTGTTCATGGCAACATCCAAATGATCTCGTCCTTCTTTGGTAGACTACCTTGTGACCCTTATGGCTTAGATGCAAGTTGTTCTATCTAAATGCCATAGAGATTGGACCAACGCTTGACACATCCGCTCCACGGTTGTCTGCATTTATTGATGTCATGTATTCTTCAAATTGGTTTAGTAAACTTGGCATAGACCGTGCTTCATGATAGGTCAACCACGACCTCAACAATTTGGTCATCTTGTGTCTTTGACACGTTGACTAGATTTAGTGTTCAGATGATTGGTTGTTCTCTGGGATTTCAGCGGTCAACCTCGTATATGGTCTTGTCAACCAAATAGTAGTTTGAGAGTGAATTTGTTAATGTAAGCTTGATTTTAATGAAGTTTGAATTTTTGTCGTAGGTCGAGCCGTAGGTGGACAGGGAACCGAGCATCCTCAGTGAGCTAGGACGCCAGGTAAGTAGTAGTGTGGTTGTAAATGCTTGAGAATCGTCCAAAAGGGCCTACACCACAGTTGCATGTAGGTTGTGAGTCTTGTACAGGTTGTGGGTCAGTGGTACGTATGTTGTGAGTCTTGTACAGATTGTGGGTCAGTTGCATGTAGGTTGTGAGTCTTGTGCAAGTTGTGGGTAAGTTGTATGTAGGTTGTGAGTCTTGTGCAGGTTGTGGGTTAGTGGTACGTATGTTGTGAGTATTGTGTAGGTTGTGGGTTAGTTGTATGTAGGTTGTGAGTATTGTGCAGGTTGTGGGTCAGTGGTACATATATTGTGAGTCTGCAGGTTGTGAGTCAGTTGTACGTAGGTTGTAATTCTTGTACAGATTGTGGGTCAGTTGTACATAGGTTGTAAGTCTTGTGCAGGTTGTAGGTAAGTTGTATGTAGGTTGTGAGTCTTGTGCAGGTTGTGGGTCAGTTGTACGTATGTTGTGAGTATTGTGCAGGTTGTGGGTAAGTTGTACTTAGGTTGTGAGTCTTGTGCAGGTTGTGTGTCAATTGTACGTATGTTGTGAGTCTTGTGCAGGTTGTGTGTCAATTGTACGTATGTTGTGAGTCTTGTGCAGGTTGTGGGTAAGTTGTATGTAGGTTGTGAGTCTTGTGCAGGTTGTGTGTCAATTGTACGTATGTTGTGAGTCTTGTGCAGGTTGTGGGTCAGTTGTACGTATGTTGTGAGTCTTGTGCAGGTTGTGGGTCAGTGGTACGTATGTTGTGAGTCTTGTGCAGGTTGTGGGTAAGTTGTATGTAGGTTGTGAGTCTTGTGCAGGTTGTGGGTAAGTTGTATGTAGGTTGTGAGTCTTGTGCAGGTTGTGGGTCAGTTGTACGTATGTTGTGAGTCTTGTGCAGGTTGTGGGTAAGTTGTATGTAGGTTGTGAGTCTTGTGCAGGTTGTGGGTCAGTGGTACGTATGTTGTGAGTCTTGTGCAGGTTGTGGGTCAGTGGTACGTATGTTGTGAGTCTTGTGCAGGTTGTGGGTCAGTTGTACGTAGGTTGTGAGTCTTGTGCAGGTTGTGAGTCAGTGGTACGTATGTTGTGAGTCTTGTGCAGGTTGTGGGTCAGTGGTACGTATGTTGTGAGTCTTGTGCAGGTTGTGGGTCAGTTGTACGTATGTTGTGAGTCTTGTGCAGGTTGTGGGTAAGTTGTATGTAGGTTGTGAGTCTTGTGCAGGTTGTGGGTCAGTGGTACGTATGTTGTGAGTCTTGTGCAGGTTGTGTGTCAATTGTACGTATGTTGTGAGTCTTGTGCAGGTTGTGGGTCAGTTGTACGTATGTTGTGAGTCTTGTGCAGGTTGTGGGTCAGTTGTACGTAGGTTGTGAGTCTTGTGCAGGTAGTGTGTCAGTTGTACGTATGTTGTGAGCCTTGTGCAGGTTGTGGGTAAGTTGTATGTAGGTTGTAAGTCTTGTGCAGGTTGTGTGTCAATTGTACGTATGTTGTGAGTCTTATATAGGTTGTGGGTCAGTTGTACGTATGTTGTGAGTTTTTTGCACGTTGTGGGTCGTAGGTATTTATGTGATGTGATGTGATGTGTGGGTGCAGTCGTTGTGAGTACGTTATGGTTAGCATGCATCATGTTTTAAAAGTTACGCAAAATGATTTAAGCATGTTTTTAAGATCGGGAGAGCAGTGGATGTGAGGTATGATGTGGACAGGCGACAGTGGGCTGGAGTGTGACTTGTGGGGCCCACATCCGGGACGAGCTGGAACAGTGGCGACGTGTCGATGGCAGCGCGGTGTATCGACCGACTGCCCTGGGCGGTTGCACTTTGAGTCGAGACAGTGGTTGGAATGTAACTTGTGGGCCTCGCATCCGGGACGAGCTGGAGCGGTGGCGACGGTGTATCGACCGACTATCTCAGGCAGTTGCAATTTGAGTCAGGAAAGGGGGTTTCGGTGTGACTTATGGGCCCCATTCCTGGAAGAACCGGGATGACGGCGACGTGCAGGTAAACAGTGCGGTGTACGGACTGACTGCCTGGTGCGGTTACATTCCAAACCTTAGTGAGATGCGATGCGGTAAGGTGATGATAATGTGTGTAGAGACGTGCATGTGTTAGGATTGCATAACCAATTTTCTTACTTCATGTTTATTTTTCAGCACTCTACTTTCTAAGCTTTGAGCTTACCTTGTATTCTGTGGTGTAGGTGCCGTAGAGGAGGAGGGTGAGTATCGAGAGCCTGCTTAGGAGTAGATGAGTGGTTGGTGACGTGCAACCAGGGCCCTGGCTGATAGCAGTGTTAGGGCGACCCGACCCAGTAGGAGCCGTCGTATAGTGTTGATTGGGGAGTAGGTTATTTTGTGAGGGCATGGTATATTTTGTTGTATAGAGTAATAGTTAAGGGTGATGTGTCACCCTATACTGTGGACTTTTTTTCATTATAGTCGGTAGTATCGTCCTTTTTACTGATATGATGATGGTCTGGAGATTTCCATGTTGGTTAGATGAGTAGAAATATTCTGGATTGGTTGGAGATTTATTTTTATGTAGGTACTTAGCATTTTGGGGGAGTCATTTTAAGGCGTTACTCTACCAAAATTTTCGGGGAGGCCGCCGTGGTGCCTAACGAATAGGATTAGGAGAACTTAATGGGTCAGGAAAACCAGGTATGACACGAGCGCAGTCTTCAAGAGACTTAGCTTTATTTCTGCTGCGTCTGTTTAATTAAAATGGATTTCCTGGTGTTAGTAGTTTAAGTGGGCGAGATAGTAGTCAAAGGGAATCGTTTAGCTCAGGGTAGTCTCTGTGCGCACCGGGAACCCTGGTGGATTTTCGGGGCGTTATATCAAATCTAAAATACAATTTTTGCAACATTGTCTTACCATGTTGGTTGACAATTATAAAGCAACAGATTTGGTGAGTCAAGTACGAACTGTAATTAACAGATTATATCTTCAATACAAATTTGATTTGGGATTCTTCAATACAAATTTGATTTGGGGTTAAGTATGTCACAAGATTATTGTCGAACAAGTGTTGCGACATCTTCGTTCACAGGACAAATTACTAGTTTTGCCCACAATAAGGTATATGAGATATTTTGTAGCCGTCATAATGAGCTAGATGCTTTAAGCGAGATGACGGAAGTTGATCAATATTTATCTAAATAATTGAAAAAAATTTTAGACAATCAAAATAATTTTGCATGGTGGAAAGTGAATTCATTAAAATATCTAATATTAAGTAAAATTGCAAAAGATGTATTGTTTATTCATATTTCCACAGTTCCTTAAGAGTCAGCTTTCAGTAGCAGAGAACGTGCATTTGATTCTTTTCGTAGTTCTTTATCACCAATGACTATTGAGGAGTTTATTTGCACTCAAAGCTGGATTCGCGAGACAAAACATCATTGATGTGAATCAAGTTGCAACCAACTTCAAGCCCAAAGTTAAAGATCCATGATCAAGAACCAAGAAAATGCATGAAGGCTTAAATAGATTGATTCTAGAAATCAAAGAGAAAGATTCTTTTCAACACGCGCTGAAATTAATAAATTTGTTCAGTATTGAAGAGGATGCTTGAGAGGAAAAGAAGGCCGAAGATACTTGAAAACTACCCAAAGATTTAGTGGCAAGAGGGATGGAAGCACAACAACAAAACATGCACATGCAAAATCCATGCAGAGATTAATTTTCTCTATTAAATTTGGCAAACATTTATTTCCTAATTCTTGAAGAAAAGTGAACCACGAATTTAGGAAGGAGAGCAACGAAATTCATCAATCAAATTGGTCCAAATTTCCTTTTATTACGTAGTCAAAGTTTCTTTTTATTAATTTGTTAAGTTTCTTAGTATTTAGATATTTCCTAGTCTTTAAATGTTTCTTAATTACTTTCTTATTAAATTAGAATAGTTTGTAGCATATTTAAAAGCATAAACCTTGCAACATTAAAAAAGCAATATACACGATTTTGAGTTACTATTTGTGAGAATTTTCTCTTTGATTCTTTGTGAAGAACTAGATATTCTTCAAGTCAAACATGAAAGATCAACTTGATAGCTTTGGTTCTAACCACAAGTTTGGTTACGGATCAAGCTCCTTGTTTGATAACTTTGGTTCCATTGGCAATGTTCGATTGGGGTCAAGTTCTTTATACTTGATTTCAAAGGCATTCCTGAGTTTCTATTCCGCTGTTGAAGGGTCTTGGGTTTCATATACTCGTGGTTCTCATCATTTGGTATAAGAGCTTTGACTCCTAGATTCAAGTGTCTATCTTTATTGTTTTTTTTTCTTCTAGAGTTTCTTCCTTTGAAAATTTGAAACAAAAAAAAAAATCTGAAAATTCAAAAAAAAAAAATTCAGAAATTCCAAAAAAAAATTGTTGAATCAATGATTATTTGCTTATCAAGTTTTCTTCTTTCATAAAAAAATCTCAATCTTTTGAGTATCAATATTTCGAGAATCAGTTTCTTCTTCTTCATTATAAACATCACTATTTGCTTTTGAGTGTGGTTATGTAACGCCCCGAATTCTCTGAACCCGGTTCGTCACACAAAACCCGTACACGAACTAAAAACTTCATTCATAATTTAAAATTTTGCAGCGGAATTAATTTAAGTAACTTAGAGTTAAGCAAAACCATAAAGTGTTTGGATAATCGGATAAAATGTTCGAGATAAATCGACCAAAAGAAATAAAGGTTTAAATCACAAAACACTATTAAAACTCTAAAGACAACCACATCTGCCGGTGGAAAAAAAAAATCAACGGAAGAAGCAGACACAGCAAATATAAGACTCCTGCCGATGACGTGGACCTGAAGACTTGGAACTGAAAGACATTTCTCGGCGGGCTGCACCTACCGATGACGTCAACACAACTTCATCTGCCGATGACGTCAACGCAATTTCATCTGCCGATGACGTCAGCGCAATTTCATCTGCCGATGACGTCAGCACAATTTCATCTGCCGATGACGTCAGCACGATTTCATCTGCCGATGACGTCAGCACGACTTCATCTGCCGATGACGTCAGCACGACTTCATCTGCCGATGACGTCAGCACGACTTCATCTGCCGATGACGTCAGCACGACTTCATCTGCCGATGACGTCAGCACGACTTCATCTGCCGATGAAGTCAGCATGACTTCATCTGCCGATGAAGCCAACACGACTGCACATACAACTTCAACTGCCGATGAAGTCAACATGACTTCATCTGCCGATAGAAATGGGTCTATATCTATCGATAGAAATAAGGCTACATCTTCCGATGCCTTTACTGAAGACATCATCCGATAGAAATTTGGATACACCTACCGATAGACATCTCCTTCCGGTAGGTTCAAACTACTCAACTTCTGCCGATAGAATGCATCTACCGACAGATAACAAAACACATCCCATCTACCGATAGATTCAGGGCGACATTCTGGCTACTCCTAATTATACAATATAACTCCATTTATGAAAAAGAATCTATTTGCCTTACTGAAATCACTCAGAAAAGGATTCAAACCCATGTATTGCTTAAAATCCAACAAGTGCAAATCTTCAAACCTCAGCGGAATGCCATTATCAAATAATAAAACTCAATTTGTTCAAAACACTGAAATCACTACTGTTATGAAAACTCGATCCATCTAAAATAAAGCATTGATAATAAAACCTTCACTCCAACAGACATCAATTAAACTGCCCCATCAGCTGCCAGAACATTGTGTGGATGCACTCCTCCAACCCAACTAGCCTTCTGTGAACTCAGTAAACACACCTGCTAAAGCTTCTTCACCTACATCACAAAACTCATCTATTAGCCTAATGCTAAGCAAGTAAAGCAATAGTGAAATGAAATACTGAATCATAAATTCCTAAACATGCAGTTTCTACTTTTCTCATCTCAGTTGCATATTCATCGTTTCTGTACAGATCCCCCTGTGAAATTGGGAGTTGGATCATTTCTCCCAAAGTATAAATATCCACTGGCTCGTTAAGGGTTGGATTAATTCCCCTAACAGCAAATCTGATACTCATAACTGTTCAGATCCCCCTGTCGGATTGGGAAGCGGATCACTTTTCCCAAAACCTCAATCCACTTGCTCATTAAGGGTTGGATTAATTCCCTTAACAGCAAATCTGCTTCACGTACTGTTTCAATCTGTTCATTCCTTGCCGATTCAAAATCATGTAAATTCATTTTCGTACATTTCAAAATATGATGCATGACAACTGGAAATAAGCACACGAACATACATTAATCCTACTGTTTTGTGATGTAGGCCCGAAGGCACAAACAAACTCTACTTACCTGGTCTCCTGGAAATCGCTTGGTTTCAACTACTTGAAAGCCCTGTTCACCTAGTGTCATAAACAGAACACTAATCAGAACTTCACTAAATCTCATCCCACACCATTCATGAATCTAAGGAGCTAGCTTAGAACTTCGGGCCATCGCACATTCTTGGTTCAGCACTAAACTCGAACTCAGCTCACTCACAGCATTCACCAAGTTACACACGCATTGCACTCCCGCTATCTACTCACTATAATATCGAGAAGATGAATGGAAAACTTACCTAGGTCGAAGGTGAATCTCGCGAGGAAGATCGCCTAGAGAGCTCGTCTGCCTGAGTTGAAACCCGAAGAGGAAATGGTATGAAATGGTGGCGGCTACAGTGCATTAAACCCAACCCTCTTCCCTTAAATACGTTATCCACTCTTTGAAAATTGCAATTTACTCTAATGCCCTTTGCCAAGTTATTTAATAACCCTACTTAATTTATTGACTAATAAAGTGTATTTTATTATTAATAAAAGAGCTGGTTCGATAGGGCCGGGTGCTACAGGTTATTCAAATCTTTTCCTTTGATTGTCTCAATTATTCCAAGTTATTGCTTCTACTTTCTTAGAGACTACAAAGGTCTTGATTAATCGTATTTGCTCTCACAATATTCGAGCACTTTCGTGAAAAGTTTCATTTCATAAAAAGTTTCATTTCGTAAAAACTTTCCTTTCGTGAAAAGTTTCATTTCGTAAAAGTTTCTTTTCTTAAAAAGTTTCCTTTCTGAAAAGTTTCTTTCGTGAAAAATTTCCTTTCCTAAAAAGTTTCCTTTCGTGAAAAGTTTCCTTTTGTAAAAAGTGTTCTTTCTTGAAAAGTTTCCTTTCTTGAAAATTTTTCTTCGTAAAAAGTTTCATTTGTTAGAAAATTTTCTTTCTTAAAGTCCTATATCATATTCTAAATTATTTGATTCTTACTGATTTTGGAAATTAGAATTTTGAGTTAAAAAGTTTGATCATGCTTGTTTTTTTATTTGTTGAATTTTTCTTTTGATTAGGTTTTTACATAAAGAGCTTAAAGAGAAAATTGAGAGATAAAAGGCAAGAGGGTGAGACTAGAGGTGTTAAACGAGAGATCCGAGCCAAGCCGAGCCTGGAAAGGCCCGGCTCACTGAGCCTGCCAAGCCTAATGAGCCTGTCGAGCCCAACAAGCCGAGCCTAACAAGCTGACCCTAAAAAATTTTCAACCCGAGCCGGCTCGCAAGCCACGAGCCTAACGAGCCGAGCCGGCCCAACGAGCCGACTTTACATATATAATATTATTTTATGTAGTCGTGTAAATAATAAAAATCTTTAATTAATATAAAAATGACATTTAATTATAAAAAATGGAAGAAAAAAATATAAAAATATAACATTCATTATAAATTTGACATTTGCATCACTACAATTTAGACACATCCCAACTAGGTTGGCACTCATCTAATTGTCAATTATGTGCAAAATGTCAAAAAAATTTACAAATTCAAAAAATACTTCAAATTTTAGATTACAATGCTAATCTTCAATATCTAAAATTTTAAAGACTTCAAGTATTTCGTCCTCTCATTGTTGGTTCCTCGTAATGGCGTCGTTCCAATCTTTCATTCAAATGAGTGCCTCCACAAGATCGGGTGCAAGTCGTCCTCGGCGTTCATCGTACACACGTCCACCTGCACTAAAAGCAGACTCCGATGCTACGGTAGAGGCCGGAGGTGTTAGTAGATCACGTGCCATTATAGAAAGAATAGGATATGTGGTGGAAAACATTTTCCACCAATCTAAAATATCAAAGTTTTCTTCACGAGAAAATTGATATCGAGTGTCAAAATAAATATCTAGTTGATTTCACATAGAACTAGAGTAAACATCTGTATCTAATTGATTTCAAATATCATGAATACCACCAAATTATGAACCTACAACATTTCCACCACCATTAGAACTAGCATGTGAAGAAACACGTGACTGACTAACATTAAAATATTTAGATTAATAAGAAGAATATAAACTAGTAATTCCATGTGTTATTTGATCCATAGAAAATAAAGAAATAGTTTGTAAATTATTAGAGATTTTATTAATCATTAGACATACTCCTCTTAACTTATATCTAGGATCCATTATACATGTATACCAAAAAATAGAAGGAATGTGAAGCCAATATTTTTTAAATTTTGCTTCCATTTTATCAAGTATTTGTCTAAATTCATTTATTTGTCAATATTGTACAAAATTATTCGTTAAGTTTATAAAAATTAGGAGAACAAGATGAGAAGTGGGATAATAAATTCCAGAACACTCATTTGTAGCATCATAAAATGGTTTTAAAAAATAAAGAAATATATTAGCCATATCACAACTATATTTATCAAGATTAATACTTGGTGTTTTCTCATTAATAAAAGTACAAATAACTTGCCAATATGGCTTGGCATTTTCCAACATTAAATAAGTAGAATTCCATCTATTATCTACATCGGTTTTTAATTTTCGTGGTTTAAGTTGGGCAGCTTTACAATAATCTCTATATTCTTGTTGCCTCGAATTAGATCCAATTATATAAGAAATTACGGATCTAATTAATTCAATATGAGGCGCAATAAATGTCATACCATCTTTAACAAGTAAATTTAAAATATGAAAAACATATCTCATGTGAAAAAGAGAATCGTGAGTATTATCTAATTGGAAATAATTTTTAAAATGAGAAACAGCAACATCGTTAGCACTAGCATTATCAAGTGTTATGCTATATATTCTATCTCGAATAGAATATTCTTGCAATATCGTTACAATAAATCTATAAATAGTAATACCAGTGTGAGGATATTCACAATTACGAAATCCTAAAATTCTTTTATTTAATTTTCAAGAGTTATTAATAAAATGAGAAGTTACAACGATATAGCCTATAGAATTACGTGCACTCCATAAATTAGAGGTGATACAAATAGACATTGAAGGAGCGCTTAAAAAAAAATGAAATTAGTTCATTTTTCATATTATTAAACATTTTAATAATACCATTTCTAGTTGTACTTCTAGGAACACGTTTAAAATTAGAAGTAGCATACTCTTTCATAAAGTTTTCAAATTCATCACTATCGGTGAACGATAAAAGCAACTCACATTGTGCTACAAGTTTTTCTATTCCTTCTCTCATTTTATTTTGTGAATACAAAAAAGTGCCACTACCACTAGCATTCAACAATCTTTGTGTAGGGTCTCTAACTTGCTCGTTTAAGTGACATTTTTGATAATGCCTAAGGAGTGTGCTAGTTGAACTACCAGAAATATATAAATAATTTTTAATACAATAGTTGCATTGACCTTTAGATTCTACTTTTCAACCAATTTTAATTTCTTTCATTGTAAAATGTTTCTATACTTCAGACGTTTTGTTTCTTTTTTTTTTTTAAGTGATGAAGTGGATGCTTGTGGAGATGATGATTGTCCAACAGAAAATGTCGGAGTAAATTCTCTAATCTCTTCTACATCATCATTATCATCAATAATATAATTACGAATATCCATACTAAATAAACTAAATATAAAATTAAGATTTAAATAATAAATTGATACCACAACGCTAATGTCCAATAGAAGCTTGTAGGTGGTGTGAATTTATCAACTCGATGTATACAAAACCTAAACAAAAAATGATCCAAAAATAATTTTGTTAATATAATAAATTACAATTAAAAATTATGTACATACATGTAAAAATATTAAAAAAATAAAATATACCTTGTCGGCTACTTGTTGAATGCGGAAAGGAAACAAATTGTAAAAAGAGAGAGATTGAGAGATTAAGAGAAAATTGTTGGTGAAAGAAAAAGAAACAAGAGTGATGTATTTATAGGAAGAGGAGGGGGTCAGGGGGATACTTCAGCTTCAGCATTGCAACGGTCACCTGACTGTTGCAGGGAGAGAGCATAGCATATGACCGTTGCCTAGTGTGTAGCACCCGGTTTCAATTAAACCGAATTTAACTTGTAAATTAATGATGTGCAATTTCATGGTAGAATTGAGAGAGAGTTATTGGCTAGGTTAACGGGTGACTAAGCAAGGGCATTTATGTAAATGGGCAATTTAAAAGTGGATAACGTATTTAAAGAAAGAGAGATTGGGTTTAATGAACTGTAGCTATGGTATCAGAGCCCCCGGGTTATCCACGATGTATTTCATGTATCTATGCTTCGGAAGTGCTTGCGCGATCCGTCGCATATTGTGGAGGCTACAGAGATCGATGTACAGCCTACCTTGAGCTATGAGGTGAGGCCGGTACGTATTTTGGAGCATTCCATCAAGGTTCTACGCAACAAAGAAATTCCGCTAGTCAAAGTTCTATGGCGGAATCACGAGGTGGAAGAGGCGACGTGGGAACGACAGCAGGATATGATGACTAAGTATCCTGATTTGTTTGTATGATTTAATTTTGTGGACAAAATTCTGAATAAGGAGGGTAGTATGTAATATCCGGCTTGTACGGATTTCGGATATAATATATGTTATTGTTATTCTATTATAAAATGGCATTTTTGGTAAATATGGCAAATCAGGTCCGTTTCATGAAAAGAAAGCGTCATTACGATTTTAACGAATAATAAGAATTTTAAGAAATTTACGGGAATTTTCGGAGATCAAACACTATGTTCCGAGTAAATACACTTTTCGTAATGTAAAAGACGTTCTCGTAAAAATAGTGAACGAGGTCCGAATCGCGAACGGACAGTTTTAATAGATCCCTGGCAATGAATAGGAGTTATTGACAAAATAGGGAACTTTCGAGAATCCGAAATGTTAGCCAATTAACGAAACGAAAGACGAAACAAGAGTTAAGGGCATTTTGGTAATTTGCCAAATCAATTTATAAAATCATAACCTAACTTCTTCTTCTTCATTTTCTCTTCATTTTCTCTTCTGCTGCGTGAGAAACAGAGAGCATTTTCCTCTCTGTAGTCGACGCCGATCAACGATCCGACCTCCGTTCTCCTCCGTTTCTCCTCCGTTCTTCGCAGTTTCTCCTCCTCTCGCTATCCTAGGTATGAGTCTACATTCTTAGAGCATTTATTTCGAGTTTTACGAAGTATAAACAATTAGGGTTTCGTTTAGGTTTCGATTAAAAAATGAGATTTAGGGTTCGTAATTAATAGGTTAGCCGTGATTAAGTATATATTGGACGTATTTGACGTTATTGGACGAAGATAAATCGATTTGTAAAAATGTTAAAAGTTAGGGATTTTCGGGTTTTTTGAGAAAAAACTCGTTAATTGAAGTTTTGGATTATCAAGCATTAATCGACGTTGTAAACGCTTCGATTAGCTAAGTTAAGAAATTGGGAAAAATTCTTTAGTTAAGGTTGTAATTTGGACGTCAATAGTTTAAATTGGTTTTAACGGCGAATATCGTGTTTTGCCGCAGACACACGACTCCCGTGGACGAAGCTTGAGATTCAGCGCGCTCAAGGTAAGTTTCCGTGACTTACTCTGACCAATTGGTCTACACCATACTTCGTTGTCGTATCGAGGATCCCTGAAGCGTTGTTTGTTTAAAAATTGCTTTGGTTAGGTAGATAGGTTTATGATTGTTTTAGGTTGTTCTATTTCAGTCTTGATGGTATACATGTGCTTGTTTATTGTATGTTTATATTATGCTCATATCTGTTCATGCATCACGTATTTCAAATGTTATGAAAATGAATTTTCGCACGTGTTTTAAGAAAAGGAAATGAACCTCTGTAATGAATGAACGTAATCTGTCTGTATCTGGTCACGCGAGGTGGGGCTCAGGCACGGCTGTGCGTGTTGCAAGCGTGTACCCCCCTCCTCTAGCTGGAAAGAGTAGTCCGACCGCAGGATGGGCTCTCTCCGGTTAGTGGGTTGCGATCTCGGTGACAATTTGTCTGTCTGCGACGTAATGAATCTGAATCTGAATCTGAATCTGCATGATTTCTGAATGGCATACGCACGCATGCATCTGCATTTACGTAGCTTACTGAGATTTCATTATCTCATAGGTGTCTGTATGGTGTAGGTGACGTTATAGGTGACGTAGATCCAGGTGAGGACGACGTTCCTCCTTCTGATGTCTGAGGCAGTTGATGGATGATGGCCCGTGGGAGTGCGCTGGGCAGTCGAGGCGCGTTTTGACCCGTGGGGGATGTACGTATAGATTTTGGGATTTTGTGATGTTTGGGCTGACGTTAATTTGTATAGAACATATTAGGATGCTTGGTCTGGTAGTTGATAGGGTTTACTTTGACGTTTCAAATGTTTGGGTAATCGTATTTAAAACGTTTTGTTAAGTCTTTTATTCGAATGTTATAGAAAATGTTTTGAAATGCTTTTAGGTTGTTACGGATAGGCTCGGTTTTTAGAGCTATCCACGCAGTTGGACTTCGCAAAGTCCGACGCGAGTTGATTGAGTTTAGGTTATGTTAAAATCGGTTGAGTGCAGGTTGTGAGTTATGGTGATTACTAGAGAAAGGAAGAAGATGATTTGCTCCCTGGAAATCGGATTCCAGAGACAAATCGATGTGTTTGATGCTGTGAAGTATGAAGTGTTAAAAGGAGGGGTTATTGAATAAAGGAAGGGAGGGTTATTGAATGAAGGAAGGGAGGATCGCTGCATAGTGTGCAGCGATCGATCTCTGCTGAAAAGCAGAGATCGATCGCCGCCCTTGCTTTGTATGCAGCGATCGATCTCTGCTTTTCAGCAGAGATCGATCGCTGGCTGCATGCAAGCATGCAGAGATCGATCGCTTGCTACATGCAAGCATGCAGCGATTGATCTCTGCAGTTGAATCTGAATCTGAATCTGAATCTGAATCTGAATCTGAATCTGAATCTGAATCTGAATCTGAATCTGAATCTGAATCTGAATCTGAATCTGAATCTGAATCTGAATCTGAATCTGAATCTGAATCTGAATCTGAATCTGAATCTGAATCTGAATCTGAATCTGAATCTGAATCTGAATCTGAATCTGAATCTGAATCTGAATCTGAATCTGAATCTGAATCTGAATCTGAATCTGAATCTGAATCTGAATCTGAATCTGAATCTGAATCTGAATCTGAATCTGAATCTGAATCTGAATCTGAATCTGAATCTGAATCTGAATCTGAATCTGAATCTGAATCTGAATCTGAATCTGAATCTGAATCTGAATCTGAATCTGAATCTGAATCTGAATCTGAATCTGAATCTGAATCTGAATCTGAATCTGAATCTGAATCTGAATCTGAATCTGAATCTGAATCTGAATCTGAATCTGAATCTGAATCTGAATCTGAATCTGAATCTGAATCTGAATCTGAATCTGAATCTGAATCTGAATCTGAATCTGAATCTGAATCTGAATCTGAATCTGAATCTGAATCTGAATCTGAATCTGAATCTGAATCTGAATCTGAATCTGAATCTGAATCTGAATCTGAATCTGAATCTGAATCTGAATCTGAATCTGAATCTGAATCTGAATCTGAATCTGAATCTGAATCTGAATCTGAATCTGAATCTGAATCTGAATCTGAATCTGAATCTGAATCTGAATCTGAATCTGAATCTGAATCTGAATCTGAATCTGAATCTGAATCTGAATCTGAATCTGAATCTGAATCTGAATCTGAATCTGAATCTGAATCTGAATCTGAATCTGAATCTGAATCTGAATCTGAATCTGAATCTGAATCTGAATCTGAATCTGAATCTGAATCTGAATCTGAATCTGAATCTGAATCTGAATCTGAATCTGAATCTGAATCTGAATCTGAATCTGAATCTGAATCTGAATCTGAATCTATAGGTGACGTAGATCCAGGTGAGGACGACGTTCCTCCTTCTGATGTCTGAGGCAGTTGATGGATGATGGCCCGTGGGAGTGCGCTGGGCAGTCGAGGCGCGTTTTGACCCGTGGGGGATGTACGTATAGATTTTGGGATTTTGTGATGTTTGGGCTGACGTTAATTTGTATAGAACATATTAGGATGCTTGGTCTGGTAGTTGATAGGGTTTACTTTGACGTTTCAAATGTTTGGGTAATCGTATTTAAAACGTTTTGTTAAGTCTTTTATTCGAATGTTATAGAAAATGTTTTGAAATGCTTTTAGGTTGTTACGGATAGGCTCGGTTTTTAGAGCTATCCACGCAGTTGGACTTCGCAAAGTCCGACGCGAGTTGATTGAGTTTAGGTTATGTTAAAATCGAATCGGTTGAGTGCAGGTTGTGAGTTATGGTGATTACTAGAGAAAGGAAGAAGATGATTTGCTCCCTGGAAATCGGATTCCAGAGAACAAATCGATGTGTTTGATGCTGTGAAGTATGAAGTGTTAAAAGGAGGGTTATTGAATAAAGGAAGGGAGGGTTATTGAATGAAGGAAGGGAGGATCGCTGCATAGTGTGCAGCGATCGATCTCTGCTGAAAAGCAGAGATCGATCGCCGCCCTTGCTTTGTATGCAGCGATCGATCTCTGCTTTTCAGCAGAGATCGATCGTTGGCTGCATGCAAGCATGCAGAGATCGATCGCTTGCTACATGCAAGCATGCAGCGATTGATCTCTGCAGTTTGCAGAGGCCGATCGCCGCCTCCTTTTAGCAGTGAGTTCCGATTCTGCCCCTACTTTAATTTTTATTAAATAGTTAAATGTTTTAAGTTTTATTTAAATTGTTTTAGTTTACGTTTCAAATGATTTACCAAACAAACTTCGATTCCGGTTTCGATTTCGATTTCACGATTTACCAAACAAACTTCGATTCCGGTTTCGATTTCGATTTCGATTCCGCTTTAACGTTATGTTTTAAAGTTATAAAATGTGAGGATAAAAAAAAAATATATAATAATAATATGGGAAATACGGGTACGGTATTAGGGGTGTTACAGTAGCCGCCACCATTTCACAATTTTTTTTCCTCTTCGGGTTTTCAGCGAGCAGTAGAGCTCTCTTGGCGATTCTCTCCCTCGATTCTCCTTCAACCTAGGTAAGCTCTCTTAGTTTATCTGTGATTTTAACAACTAGATAGCTGAGGGAGTACAATGTGTGAAGTTTCGAGGAATACTGTGAGAGAGTCGAGCTCGGGTGTAGTGTTGAATCGGAAATGCATAATGAACTAAGCTTCCAAGCTAGTTTCCCTTGATTTCCCGAACAGATTAGAATGAGGTTTAGTAGAAATCTAATTGACATCCTTTCTATGACCTAGGTGAGCAGACTTCTGAAGTAGATTGAAACCGTGCATTTCCAGGAGAGCCAGGTAAGTAAAGTTTGTTTGTGTGCCTTCGGGCCTACATCATAAAACGTTAGGGTTGTGTTTACTTGGATGTGTCTGTGTGTGTGTTATGCATCATGTTTTAAAAGTATACGAAAATGAATTTGAATGCATGTTGGCATGGTAAGGAATGAACATATTGAAACAGCGAATCAGCTTTTCTGTTAAGGGAGCTAATCCAACCCTTAATGAGACAGTGGATATTTATACTTTGGGAGAGTTGATCCAACTCCCAATTTCACAGGGGGATTTGAACAGTGAATCAGCTTTACTGTTAAGGGAGCTAATCCAACCCTTAATGAGACAGTGGATATTTATACTTTGGGAGAGTTGATCCAACTCCCAATTTCACAGGGGGATCTGAACAGAAACAACGCATGAACAACTGAGAGGAGAATGTCTTTAGATGAGCCATCGGATGATACAGGGTAATTCTATCGGAGGGTGTAGGTTTAAGTCTACCGGATGATGTCTCAGTAAACTCATCGGCAGATGCGTGCTGACGTCATCGGCAGATGTAGGAGAATTATCGTCGTTTAGTCTATCGGTAGATGATGAGTTATTGTTCTGTCACCTACCGGTAGATGAAGACCTTGCATTATCGGAAGGAGAGGGTGTCATACTTTGTCGTGTAGTCATCGGTAGATGCCGTCTACTGAAAGTGGTCTGTGTTGTATATTTTTCAGGTGACATCATCGGTAGAAGCCTCCTAATTCCTGTTTCTACTTCCTCCGTTGACTTTGTCGTCGGCAGATTGGTTTGACCTCTGCAACTCCTCGAGTATTCCTCGTTCAAAAACTTTATTTCTTTTGGCCGATTATTCTGAACATTTCCAAAACATTTTTTTAACAATGTTTTTCACTGTTTGTTTGACTCCATAGTTATTCAAATGATTTCCGCTGCAAGTTCTCAAAGGTTTTGAGGTTTTAGTAAAATGAATAATCTTGACTTTCGGGTAAAGTTTTAACTTAATCCAAAATTTCGTAGTCATGTTAGAGCGATGAGTAGCGAACCGGGTTCAGAAAACTCGGGGCGTTACATAGTGACTGGTGTCAGGTGTGGGCATGTGGCAACGCCGCAACGGTCAATGGTCATTGCCTGCTGGGTGTGGCGACGATCATATGATCGTTGCTGCTGTGCTGTTTAGGGGATGGCGATGGCCATTGGCCACAGTCAATAGTGACAAGGCAGGATGAAAGAGAAAGGGAGTCTGCTTTAGCAGTAACACCCGGTGTTCGTGTGCCGACGTCCGTGTGGCGGCGTGGACCGTGGGAAGAGGACGGCAAAAATCAACAGCCAAAAATTGCCTCATCCGGCTCCGCTGTCCTTCTGAGTTCTGAACTCCGCCTCCAATTCCTCCTCCTGTTGTTACCCCTAAGTGCTACAGTTCAGTAATGGTGAACTGGCGATGATGAAGATGGGTCATTCTAGCGACTGCTGATTGCTGACTTCCGAGTGCCGACGTCCGACTGTCCGAGGATAGGGGAGGCACCGACGCGGGTCAGGGCTAGGGGCGAGGCGGCGAGCCCTGTCCGGCTGTCCCGTGGGAAAGGGGCGAGCCCTGTTCCGAGCTGAGAGGCGAGCCTGGCTCACCGAGCAAATGAGCTGGCCCGTTGGCCGGCTCGTTGGCAGGCTCGCGAGCCCAAAATCTGGGCTCGGCCCGCCTAGTGGGCCCGGGCCAGGCCTTGCCCGCTACAGAAGCAACCAGAGCCTGGCTCGGCTCGCCAGCCCGCCTGTTTAACACCTCTAGGTGAGACTATCATATAAAAGCCATTATTTGAGGCAAATACGAGTGGAAAGACATATAATTGAGTGTAAATACGTGAGGGAGTAAGTGAGTTCTGTTTACTTACTTTTTTTTTGTTCACTAATAATTTTTTATTTTTCTTTTTTGAAATTATGAGTATTGAGGGAAGACGTGCTAACTTTGATCCGGAAATGTACATGAAGACTATACAAGATCAAATTAAGAATTTAGATATAAGGTATGAAAGAATAAATTCACCTTCTAATAGTCATGCATAAAGGGGCAAATCACCAAGGGAGTATTACTATGAGAAATCCGATTACGAAATGACAATTACAGAAGAGAGAGATATGCCAGAGCAAACCGTGAGGATGGAAATCTAAGCAACATCAAAACAATCATCCCTCCTTTTCAAGGTAAAAGTGATCCCAAACTTTATATAGAATGGGAAATAAAAGTTGAACAGATGTTTGAATGTCATGACTACACTGAGGAAAAAAAGATCAAATTAGTATCGATGGAATTCACAGATTATGTGAGCATATGGTGGGATCAATTAGTCAAAACACGAAATAGGTATGGAGAACAACCCATACGCACATGGGATGGTATGAAGGTACAAATACGGAAAAGATTTATTACTAACCACTATTATCGAGATGCATGTAGGAAACTACAGGGTTTGACTCAATGAATCAAAAGTGTGGAGGAATATTACAAAGAGTTTGAAGTAGCCATGGTAAGGGCTAGAGTGGACGAGGATGATAAAGCGACCATGGCACGATTCATTGGAGGTTTAAATAAAGAAATCACTGACATTGTGGATTTGCATCATTATGTGGATTTAGAAGAATTGTTGCACAAGTCCATCAAAGTGGAGAGCCAATTGAAATCAAGGAACTCTAAGATCTAATCAACCCAAACTCTTCATGGAAATCTAATTGGAGAACTGATAAGCCTAATTCAAAACCGAAAGATGAGTTCAAAGGGAAAACCACGACATCGAAGACCACCCCTATAAATGGTAAAACCGAGACTTCTGCTCCTATTAAGTATTGAGAGATTAAATGTTTTAGATGTCAAGATTTTGGCCATATTGCTTCTAATTGTCCGAATAAAAGAGCTATGATTATTTTGGATAATGGTGATATAGCAAGTATAAGTTCAAGTGATGATGAAATGCCACCATTAGAAGATTGTAGCGACGTGGATATAGAGGAACTCATGAGGGGAGAGTTATTGATCACTAGACATATACTCAATGTTCAAGCTAATGAGGATGGAGATAAAGTGCAAAGGGAAAACATATTTCACACTAGATGCCACGTGAATAACAAGCTATGTAATAATTGATAGTGGGAGTTGTACCAACGTTGCTAACACTTTATTAGTAGAAAAATTGACCTTGGAAACTATTAAGCATCCTAGGCCGTACAAACTACAATGGTTGAATGATTGTGGAGAAGTGAAAGTGACTAAGCAAGTGAAGGTTGGAATCGCAATTGGTAAATATAAAGATGAGGTTCTTTGTGATGTAGTACCCATGCAAGCTACACATATCATTTTGGGGAGACCATGGCAATTTGATAGAAACATCAAGCACAATAGTTTCAAGAATGAGTACTCCTTTGATCAAAATTGTATGAAGATAATTCTAAAACCACTAAAATCGTGGGAGGCTAATGAGGATCAAGAGAGGATTAAAAAAGAATTCAAAAGGAGAGAAAAGTCATTGAGTGAGCAAAACATGAAAAAGAATAGAGTAGAGTGAGTGAAAAGAAGAGTGAAAGAGAGAAAAAAGAGTACAAGGAGAGAAAAAACGAGAGTGAGAGAAAACAAGAGGAGAGCGGGAGAATAAGTGGAATGGCAAGAAAAAGTGAGGTTAAAAGTGTGATGATAGCGAGACAAAAAGTACTTGTATTGTTGTACAAAGTTGTTTATCTTGCGACTAATGAGCTAACTCAATCTCTTATGAGTGTTGTTTCTTCTCTTTTACAGGAATTTGAGGATGTGTTTCTCGAAGAATTACCGAGAGGGTTACCTCCTTTGAGAGAGATTGAACATCAAATAGTTTTCATGCCAAGAGCATCAATTCCTAATCGACCGGCATATCGAGCTAATCCCGAAGAAACCAAAGAAATCCAAAAGCAAGTGGATGAACTAATGGAGAAGGGATTTGTAAAGGAAAGCCTTAGTCCATGTTCAGTTCCCGTCTGTCACGACCCTTACCCGTATCCTAGTAAATTTTTTTTTTATACGTACAAACTCTACGTCTGACTTTCGTGCGGAAATAAAACTTTTAAAGTCGGAATTGAAAATTATTAACGGTGTATGAAAACTACCTTAGAAACCATCCAATATAATCTTAAATTCATTAAATTAAACAATTAAAAACTAAAAGGAAATAATTAAAATCTTTATATTATTTTTTTTTATTTAAAGGCGCCAGAACAGGTGGCGATTGCTCCTGGCGAGCAATCGCCCCTGGGCGATCGCTTACAGATTGCCACTCAAGCGATTGCCAGGCAGAGGGAGAGGCGATTGCTCGCCTCCAAGAGGCCAGCACTCGCCATGCTCTCTGGATTTCTCCAGAGAGCACGACCATCCCCCCCTTCCTTTTTCTCCTTTCTTCTTTCCTTTTCTTCATCCATCGCCCTGCATTCCTCATTTAAACACAAAACTCATAACACACGAACTCTTCACTTTTCTCACTCTTTTTCACACAATCTTCTCATACCTCCATAATATACACTCCAAACACGACATTTACTCACATACTCAAAACCGACACAATTCACATTAAACATAATCAAATTTCATAAAAATGAACCGCGTGGTTCCGTTTAAAAGTTTAACGTTTCCTTCCTGTTTGAAAAACGTCAAAAACACAACAAAACGCAATATATTATCTGTTCAGTCACCAAACATCCTAAAACGTATCAAAATCAATAATAAATCTATCTAATTCATAATTAACCCAAACATCACCAAAAACTCTCAAAACTTGTCTAACCATGAGTCATCCAGCCTAGCCAAAACACGCTCCGCCGCCACGAGCTCCGCCCATCGACCAACTACACTTGATCATCATAAGGAGGTTCCTCACCTTCGTTCTCGTCACCTACATCATACGATAAATACATTAAGTCTAATGCTTAGTAAAGAGTGTGCTAAACATAACATTACATATATGCATGACATTTGTAAAACAATTTCGTTTGTTTCGTTAAAACCATTTCTTGCCCGTGAGAATCATAACTTGTCCCGTGAGTATCACGACCACTAACAAATCACTAAGGCACTACTTAAGCTACCTGTCTTTCACCAACCCTAAAACTACCTAACTTCATCACAACAAAACATTATCAACATCGTTACGCGTAGGGCGTGAGAAATACATGACTTGCCCCGTGAGAAATACATGACTTGCCCCGTGAGAAATACATGACTTGCCCCGTGAGAAATACATGACTTGCCCCGTGAGAAATACATGACTTGCCCCGTGAGAAATACATGACTTGCCCCGTGAGAAATACATGACTTGCCCCGTGAGAAATACATGACTTGCCCCGTGAGAAATACATGACTTGCCCCGTGAGAAATACATGACTTGCCCCGTGAGAAATACATGACTTGCCCCGTGAGAAATACATGACTTGCCCCGTGAGAAATACATGACTTGCCCCGTGAGAAATACATGACTTGCCCCGTGAGAAATACATGACTTGCCCCGTGAGAAATACATGACTTGCCCCGTGAGAAATACATGACTTGCCCCGTGAGAAATACATGACTTGCCCCGTGAGAAATACATGACTTGCCCCGTGAGAAATACATGACTTGCCCCGTGAGAAATACATGACTTGCCCCGTGAGAAATACATGACTTGCCCCGTGAGAAATACATGACTTGCCCCGTGAGAAATACATGACTTGCCCCGTGAGAAATACATGACTTGCCCCGTGAGAAATACATGACTTGCCCCGTGAGAAATACATGACTTGCCCCGTGAGAAATACATGACTTGCCCCGTGAGAAATACATGACTTGCCCCGTGAGAAATACATGACTTGCCCCGTGAGAAATACATGACTTGCCCCGTGAGAAATACATGACTTGCCCCGTGAGAAATACATGACTTGCCCCGTGAGAAATACATGACTTGCCCCGTGAGAAATACATGACTTGCCCCGTGAGAAATACATGACTTGCCCCGTGAGAAATACATGACTTGCCCCGTGAGAAATACATGACTTGCCCCGTGAGAAATACATGACTTGCCCCGTGAGAAATACATGACTTGCCCCGTGAGAAATACATGACTTGCCCCGTGAGAAATACATGACTTGCTCCGTGAGAAACACATGACTTGCCCCGTGAGAAACATACATCATTTGGAATTCATGATCGTTCATTAATTCGATATTTCATAAAACGTGCTCATAAATAGTTCGTATGCACTTTAATAAAACATGATGCATGAGAAATGACATACGTAGAAACGCCTATCGAACGACCACTAACAAATCACTAAGGCACTACTTAAGCTACCTGTCTTTTCACCAACCCTAAAACTACCTAACTTCATCACAACAAACATTATCAACATCGTTACGACGTAGGGCGTTAGGGGCCGGAAACCTAACACTCACTTACCTGGCGTCCTAGATATGCCGAGCACCGTCCTTTGAGCTTGGGTTACCTAGGGCATTTAACAACACATCATTAATATCGACTTCCAAACATCAAATCTAAACAAATCGACTTCTCGAGCTAGGACAAATTCTTCTAAAAACTCTAATTCATTTCATTCGGGCATTTCCTCGAGCACTTGGTGCTCACTAACTTCAAAACTCCATTAATGGTGTCCAACTATATCTCCAACAACCTAAACTTAACATTTAACATCAACCAACACCATTAATCTACTCCAACAACCTCAATAATCACTAATACATCATCAATGAGTAATAAATAAACAACCTTATCGATTTCTAACAAAATCCCTAAATTTCTTCACAAACCCTAAATCAAAATAAACCATAAAACCACAAATAAACTTGTCTAGAGTGTAGAACTTACCTAGAGGATTGATTTGTTGAAGAAACTTGAAGGAAAAATGCCAAGAACGGAGGAGTTGATCGATCGATGGAGGATTGGCGATGGAAGAGGAAAAGAAAATCGCCAAAGGGGAGAAGGGAATCACGTAGGGAAGAAGAAATTAGGGAGGAAAGAGAGAGAAAGCCCTTTTTGTTAAAACATTTGACTTTCTAAATTACCTAATTACCCCTAGTTAATTTCTTAACTTAAATCATTATTTCGTCTATCGGTTTAACTTCTCCGAAATTTCCTTATTCCTCCAAATATTTCTATTTATTCTTAGGGTTCCTATGAAACTTTCCGTTCGCCATTTGGACTTTATTTATTATTTCTACGAATTAAAACTCTAAAATACTTAAATAGTAAAACCCAAAAACTATAGGCTCAAAACCTATAGTCTAAATTTCTGGGCGTTACACCATCATCTTAGTTTCGAAGAAAGATAGAACTTGGCGAATGTGTGTTGATTGTCGAGAACTCAAAGTGGAAAAGATAGTATTTTTGTTGTTGTTGATAGGTTTAGTAAGATGACACATTTTATTGCATGTTCCAAAACTAATGATGCTACACATGTTGCGGATTTATTCTTTAAAGAGATTGTGCAGTTACATGGCTTACCTAAAACTATTGTGAGTGATCGAGATGTTAAGTTTTTGAGTCACTTTTGGAGAACTTTGTGGAATAAGTTAGGCACTAAACTTTTATTCTTAACCATAGTACACCCTCAAACGGATGGACAAACCGAGGTAGTAGATAGGACACTTGCTACTTTGTTGAAAGCCATTATTTCTAAGAACTTAAAACAATGAGAAAAGTGTTTACCACATGTTGAGTTTGCATATAATAGGGTTGTTCATTCTACTACATCTTATTCACCATTTAAAATTGTATATGGTTTTAATCCTATAACTTCAATGGATATGTTATCTTTGCCTACTAACGAGTTTGTTAATTTTGATGGAAAGAAAAGAGCCGAATTTGTTAGGGAACTACATGCAAGGGTAAGGGAAAACATTGAGAAAAAGAATGAACATTATGCAAGACAAGCAAACAAGCACCGAGTGAAAGTTATTTTCGAACTCGGAGATTGAGTTTTGATTCACTTAAGGAAAGAAAGATTTTCCAACAAAAGAAAGAACAAGTTGCACCTCGAGGAGATGGTCCCTTCCAAGTGTTGGAACGCATCAATGACAATACTTACAAGATTGATTTACCTAGTGAATATGGTAATGTAAGTGCTACTTTTAATGTTACAGACTTATCTTTCTATGATGCAGGGGATTTGAGGACGAATCTTTTCGAGGAAAGAGGGAATGATGTGAATCAAGCTGCAATCAACTTCAAGCCCAAAGTTAAAGATCCATGTCAAGATATTGGAGGTCCAATGACAAGATCAAAAACCAATAAAATGCATGAAGCCTTAAATGGATTGATTCTAGAAATCCAAGAGAAAGATTCTTTTCAACACAAGCTGAAATTAATAAATTTTTTAAATATTGAAGAGGATGCTTGGGAGGAAAAGGAGGCCGAAGATACCTGAAAACGACCTAAAGATTTAGTGGCAAGAGGGTGGAAGAACAACAACAAAACATGCACATGAAAAATCCATGCAGAGATTCATTTTCTCTATCAAATTTGGCAAGCACTTATTTCCTAATTCTTGAAGAAAGATGGACCACGCATTTAGGAAGGAGAGCAAAGAAATTCATCAATCAAATTGGTTCAAGTTTCTATTTATTACGTAGTCAAAGTTTCTTTTTATTAATTTGTTAAGTTTCCTAATCTTTAGATATTTCCTAGTCTTTAGATGTTTCCTAATTACTTTCTTATTAAATTAGGATAGTTTGTAGCCTATTTAAAGACATAAACCTTACAACATTAAAAAAGCAATATACACGATTTTGAGTTACTCTTTGTGAGAATTTTCTCTTTGGTTCTTTGTGAAGAACTAGATATTCTTCAAGCCAAAACTTGAATGATCAACTTGATAACTTTGGTTCTAACAACAAGTTCGGTTCCGGGTCAAACTCCTTGTTTGATAACTTTGGTTCCATTGCAAAGGTTTGATTGGGGTCAAGTTCCTTATACTTGATTTCAAGGCGTTCTTGAGTTTTTATTCCGCGTTGTTGAAGGGTCTCAGGTTTCATATACTCGTGGTTCTCATCAATCATTTAAACAACTTTAATGATGTGATGGATGAGTTTAACAATGATGTGTTTTAAATTTTCTCCTATTCTTTTTAGTAATTACTATATAGTAGATACTTCATTTGAAACTTATATTTTGCAAATTTTACATCAACAGATGAAGATGGAGATAACAGACCAATTCTATCCCTAGTTAGTTTCAACCAATATTATCAACAATCCAAGAAAACTGAGCCCTAAATTGACCGAAATCCTAAAATTCCCCCCCCCCCCCCCCTCCCCCCTCTTGCCAAAAAAAAATTGTCTTCAATCAAAAGGTTTCCCCGTCACAAGCGCCTCGAGCGGCAACTGGGTATTTATCAAATAAATTTTGAAACCAATTGTGTCAAGAGCTGTTTGAGCTGGGTATGTTGAGCTGATTTGTTGAATAAATTTATGGTAAGACCGTCAATTTTAAAGGTTAGGAGTCATTGGAGATTTAGGAGATGTTCGACAGAATCACCTTGCATGGAGTGTACAGAATGAAGGGTCATATCTATGACAAAATTGTTCACTTATTTTATGCAAACTTGAACGCTACTGGGAGATGTTGAGCTCCAACCTGCAAATGTGACTCAAGAACTCGAATAAGACCGTTAGTTCCCGGGTGACACAAAACTGAGTAATTCGATAATGTAAAATGTAAAAGAAATACCAAACGTGCTCGGAATGTAACAAAATTTTAGGTGAGTCTTGTGAAGTGAGTGAGATGTGTGCTGGTGAAAAACATGGTCCAGATTCGTTGAGATGAAGGATTTATGGACTATTTTCTGAGAATCGGCCAATGAGTGCTTCAATGGAGCTTTTGGCAAGAGTTTTCTTCCAAGGAAGAGAACTCGGAATCGGTTACAGCCACTTCTTGCTGCTTTCCGCTCTAAAAGAATAGAGAAAAAGATGGCAAATCTGTTCTTACAAGCAACCAAACTTGAAGATCGGTTGCGGGGGCGCAACTCCTCGGTGTTGTCAACTGAGCTTACCTTGGAAGCTCCTTGCTCCAAGTTTCTTCTATTGAGAGAAGAAAAATCCGTGGGTGCTCATAAAAATCAGCTAAAAAAGTTACAAACACCAATGCCATGAATATATAGATCTAATGGTGGGCTTGGGCTTCGGCTTGGGCTTGGAGGGGGATGATGGGCCATCATGTGGGTTTGAGACATGTCTTCAACTTCAAATGGGCCAAGCATAAACCAAGCCACCAACTAATCCTAACATTCATCTAATCCTAACATGCAAATAATAAAGTTTAAACAAGAAGGCCAACGTTTGCCAATAAATTTTAAATTTCAAAAAAGCTACAAATCAAAGCTCAGGAAGACAAATTCCCAAGTGAGCATTAAGGTGCCTCTTTAGTCTTTCCACATGATGAGATGCTTTGGTTGGTCAACGTCCCCAGCTTTAATCGCCCACTTCAAGTCATTCACGGTGTCCTCCAAGTCTTCACACGAACCATGACCTGCAAAAGAGACAAGTGTGTTAGTTCAATTGTGGGCTCGGGTTTGGTATCGTGTAATGGGCCTACTGGGCATAACATCCTCCCCAGGTGATTGAGGATTTGACCTCAAATCCTTTAATTCAGGCCTCTCGGAGTTTTCTTCATCGCTTATATAGGGTGATAGGTCCATGACATTGAACATTGCTGAAACTCCGTAATCTCCAGGCAGTTCAATCTTATAAGCGTTGTTATTGATCCGCTGCAATACCTTGAAGGGTCCATCCGCACAAGGAAGAAGCTTAGATTTCTTTTTGTCAGGGAATCTATCTTTTCGTAGGTGCAACCAAACCAAATCTCCTTTGTTGAAGATAACTTCTTTTCGACCTTTGTTTACTCGTTTGGCCACGCTCGCATTTCTCTTCACGATGCCTTGACGCACGCTCTCATGTAATTTCTTAATCTGTTCAGCCTTGCTCGCTCCTGATGGGTTGGCCAGTTCAGTAAATGGCAAAAGAACAAGGTCGAACGGTGTACAAGGATTAAACCCATAGGCAACCTCAAAGGGCTATTACTCAGTAGTGGAATGAAGGGTGCGATTGTAAGCAAATTCCAATCCGGGAAGGACTACATCCCAACTGGATAGTTTCTTATCTACAATACTGCGTAAGAGGGAGCCTAAGGTTCTATTAACAACTTCCGTTTGCCCATCAGTTTGGGGGTGAAAAGATATGCTAAAACACAGCTTTGTCCCCAACTTCTTCCACAAAGTGGTCCAGAAGGCGCTTAAAAATTTAGTGTCCCTGTCCGACACTATGGAATGTGGTATTCCATGCAAGCGAATGATTTCTTTGAAAAACAGGTCAACTATAGAGAAGGCGTCATCCGTTTTTGTACAAGGAATGAAATGTGCCATCTTAGAGAAATGGTCCACAGCCACCATGATCGAATCTTTATTATGAACAGTTCGTGGCAATCCCAAAACAAAGTCCATACTAACTTCAGTCCAAGGGTACGAGGGAATGGGTAAGGGCATATATAAGCCTTGTGGTAGAACCTTACTTTTGGCTTTCTTGCACACGACGTATGTCTCCACCAAGCGGAGCACGTCTCTTTTCATATGTGGCCAATAGAAGTGTTCTTTAAGCATATCGAGGGTCTTCTTCTCCCCGAAATGACTCCCTAATCCTCCACAGTGGGCTTCTTTTACGAGACATTGCCTTAAGCTTCCTTGCGGAATACATAGTTTGTACGCCCTCAATAAATAGCCGTCCATAAGTCGATACTCTCCTTCAGCCTTTTCCTTGCACTTGGTGTAATAAGATCCGAAGTTAGGGTCAGATTCGTAATTATGTTTGATCCATTCAAATCCAAAGAATCGAGTCCCTAACTCGGTAAGAAGAATGCGTTTCCTCGAAAGTGCATCGGCGACTACATTGTTTTCCCCTTTCACATACTTCAGAATGTATGGAAACCTCTCCTAGAATTCCACCCACTTAGCATGCCTCTTGTTTAACTTGTACTGACCCTTGATATATCATAAAGCTTGATGGTCAGTATTGATAACAAATTCTCGTGAGAAGAGGTAATGCTGTCAGTTCTCTAATGCTCTAATAACGGCATAAAATTTTTTACCGTACGTGCAGTAATTGAGCACGGCTCCTTTTAGTTTCTCACTAAAGTCTGCAATGGGTTTAGCTATAAAAGGGCATGAAGAAGTGTGTTACTAAGTATTAGGAAGGAAATTATATTAGTTAATTAAACCTAAGTATTAGGAAAGGAAAGGAAAGGAAAGTAGTGAACCTAGTTAAAACTCTAACCTAAAGTGTCTAAACTTCGGCAGAAATTTTAGAACGCAATTTTGAGGGCCTAAACGACATTTTTTGCGCCCAAAACTTGACAATAGTCATAAATGAAATTTCTACAACGTTGTAGAGCTCTGAAAGAACTTCGATTTGCCGGGTTGCATGTAAACATCTGACACTTGTAGCCAAAGTTATGGCCGTTTTAAGCGGGAAAGAGCAAATTCACTAACTAACAAGTTTTAAATCCACTACATGAAAAACAACTGATTCGTGCATGCTCTTAACATCATAGTGAACTTGTTATATATAATCTAAACATGAAGATGTAACTAATTAGCTTCAACATAATGTTATTAATTAAAATCTCATCAAAGCATATATGAAAGCGACATAAAGCAACACCAAAAGTAGGAGATAATTTAGGTTGTGCACTTTACTTAGCTTTTGCTCCTTTTAGCAACGATTTACTTTACCAATGTAATTCAAATGAAAAGGTAAATATTCTCAATAGATTAATGTATTAATACTGCAGCAACAGAACATTATAAATATGAAGCTCGAATTTAAATATGCAAACAGCATTAAACTAGAACACTAAAACTATTTCTAAAATTATTTTCTTTTGAAAAACAGCAACTTAAACCACCAAACCAGACACAAAATGATGTTAATCAAACCTATTTCTTAATGCTCAGATCTGTGATTATAACAACATGTTCTTAAGTGCTGGAAAAGTAAGATACACAGCAGCCAAAGACAGCAAAACCAGAAAGAGAAAGAAAAACAGCAAGTACAAAGTTTGTTAGCCAATGTTCTACCAAAATGGGAAGGAAACTTGTAGCACAAAAATGGTAGCAATGAAATTTAAAAACTCATGCTCAAGTTGTAGACAACTAACAAAACATACATGTTGACATGTTAGACATCGAGCCACAAACTCTGTCACTTCACGTTTCATACCTGCACATCAATACTTTCCTTTCAGGCCTTGATATATCTTTGTACTACTAGGATGGACAACGTTATTCACGCACGTCATCCTACCATCCTCATAATACTGTAAGTCGAACTCTCCAATGGTGACCGACTATTTCCACTCAACAAGAACGAGACACGAACTAACCCATGATGATTTGGGCTTAGAGCATTGGCAACCACATTTGTCTTACCAGAATGATACTCCAAGTTGAAATCATAGTCCTCCATGTACTCTATCCACCTACGCTGCCTCAGATTCAAATCCCGTTGAGTGAAAAGGTACTTCAAGCTTTTGTGATCGGAGAAAATCTGAAACATCGCACTAAAAAAATACTCCTCCAAATCTTCAAAGCGAAGATTATAGCAGCTAATTCCAAATCATGGGTTAGTAGTTCAGCTCATGAGGCTTCAACTTTCAGGATGCGTCTGTAACTACCTTATCCTACTGCATCAGAATACATTCAAGTCCCACACCTAATGCATAGGTGTACACTACATAAGGTTGTCCGCTGTCAAGAACAGTCAGAATCGGTGAGCTTGTCAGCCTGCTTCTCAACTCCTCGAACGTATTTTGACAACTATCATCCCACATAAAACTTCACCCTCTTTCAGATCAGTTTGGTCATCGGCGAGGCTACTGAGTATAAGTCCTTCACAAATCGATGATAGTAGCCAGCCAGACCAAGGAAATTGCGAATGTCTGCAAAATAATCCGAAGATGCTCTATATTCTGACTTCAAATATATCATAATGTCGTCAATAAAGACTATGAAAAACTTATTCTAGTACGACCTGAAGACCAAGTTCATAAGGTCCATGAACACTGCAAGGGCATTGGTCAACCCGAAGGATAAGACCATGAACTTGAAGTGCCCATACATCGATCTAAAGGTTGTTTTCTGGATATCTTCCTCATGAATCTTCATCTGATGATACCCAAACCTCAGATCTATCTTCGAGAAGTATCTGGATCTGCCAAGCTAGTCAAATAATTCATTGATACTAGGCAACAGATACTTGTTCTTAAAGGTCACCCGTTTCAACTTCTGATAGTCTATGCAAAGTCGCAAAGAACTATTGTCTGCATTCTTAATTAACAGAACCGGAGCACCCCAAGAAGACGTACTCTTGCGAATGAGCCATGCTACAATAACTCATCTAACTGAGTCCTCAACTCATCCAACTTTGTCGGTGCCATCCGGTAAGTAGGGATTGAATCTGGTGTAGCGCCAGGGATTAGGTCAATACGAAACTCAATCTCTCGATCTAAAGGTAACCCTGACAACTCGTCAGAAAATACATCTGGAAACTCTCTCACCACTGAGATATCCATAACTTGTCCAGCGGTCTCACTATCCACATCAATCAACCACAAGTTCCGTACTGTTCTAACCCACGGTGGCCACCCAAACAAGCCCTCAAAATTGAATTTGTTGTTACTGCACTCGAACCATTATAGTACACAACAACTCATCCATCCTTTTCAATAAGAGTTACTTTCTTCAAATGGCACTCCATGGTTGATTTGTACCTTCTTAGCCAAGATTAAAGACAACCAAGTTTGTAGAAAACTTGCAGTCTTCAATGACAACGCAAAGTGACCAAAACACAGATGACACCCCATCACAAACACCCAATAGAGTGCTAAGCACTAACGGAGACTATATCCCCTCCATGGCCAACCCCAAAACTAACACAAACATGGAGAAAATAAGAGAGTACGTAGAACCAGTATCGAATAACACTCAAGCAAAGAGTGAGACAAGAGGATTATACCCCGACCTCCTAGTTGTAGGGATGGGCAGGACCATACTGCGAACTGAGAACCGGACCAAACTAGCAGTTTTGGTCCTGGGGTGATGGACTGCGATCCGGTCCGAGGTCCAAGGTCTCTAGAACCGTGGTTTGTCGGTCCAGTCCTCGGTCCACAGCCTGATTTCCCCAAGAACCGGGACTGAACTGAAGGATCGAATTTAAACCAAATTCATCACCTCTGCTGACTGCTGTGCTATCCGAGTATCCCGACCCTAATAGTACACCAGGCGAACGCAAAGTCCCGACCTTCGATTTCACGAACAACTGACTACCGAGTCCCGACCTCCGATTTCTGAACACCCAACCTGCGAGTTTCGGTCTCCCCTGCTCCGAACTCCAACTCCAAGTTTCAGTCTCCCCTGCTGACATGCCTAGGAGGCCCGTCACGAGATCACAAACTCGGGCCCATAACTTATTCACTCAATGTTCTAATGATTTTTCTATTTTTGCAGGTTTTGACCCCATCATAGATTTCACTTGGGAGCAAACTTCGGAAGATGTGGAGAAACATTTTCATATTCTTCAATGGAGCATTCACACGGAGCCTTCAAGCGGCCCCATGGGAATTTGTCTTCCCGAGCCATTAATTTTTAAACTCATTGGCATACATTAGTCTTTTGTATGATTATTATATATTTGCATCATGCATTAGATTGTATTGTTATGGTTAGATGTATGTTGGTGGATTATGGGTTGAAGAAATTCAACAAAATTATTCAAAGGAAAAGCCCTACAACAATTGGAGCCCAATGGAAGCCTTGGTCCAAAGAAGAGCCCACAATTAAATGTATGATTTTGCAGGTACATATGTGGGTGGAAAAATGGATCGATGACATGGCAAAAATCACAACCTTTGATAAGGTTTGGCACGGGTTCAAGCTAGACCGCCAGATCTGGCACGCGCTGGTGCGCGCATCAGCGCCACCTGGCGCGGGCAGCACGGCAGCGCCAGCTGGACGCGGGCAGCAGTGGGTCTCCATCCGAGCGCGCGTGCAGGCAGCTTCTGATCCGTCGATTAAGCGCGCGCCAGCGCCTCTCCTCCCTTGATCGTGCGCACCAGATCACTCTCCCTCGGCCCTTGATTAGTTTCTTCAATCTAATGGCCCTCCTTCACTCTTGCTAAACCCTAATCGACCTAGGTTGTCTATTTAAGCATAGTA
Source organism: Begonia masoniana (assembly GCA_022432975.1). NCBI lineage: Eukaryota > Viridiplantae > Streptophyta > Magnoliopsida > Cucurbitales > Begoniaceae > Begonia > Begonia masoniana. Next base: position 54,225,310 of record CM039502.1, read on the forward strand.
TTGGTGTTTGTAAAACACTTTTGCCCAAATTTATAAAATACCTATTTTCCTAGCAAGGTTGTTTTCCTTTGGTTTTTCCTTGGTTCTTTGAATCAAGTAGAGTAGCCCTCCATTGTTAGCCTAGCCTTCGGGTTGCTAGTTTAACTCTTACCTTTTCCCTGGCCTTCTCCCTTGGGATTAAGAGTTGAGAACGGAAACCTAGGCCCTATGTAACGACCTCCCCCACCGTTGTTGTGGGCCAGGCAAGTCGTGCAGTGATCTCCCCCACCATTGGGCCAAGCAAGTCACTGCCACGTGGTAGTGACTTGCTTGGCCCAATGGTGGGGGAGGTCACTGCATGACTTGCCTGGCCCACAACGGTGGGGGAGGTCGTTACACCCTAGGTGGTCGATTTCCTCCGAGAAATCGTTTATCCAAGAGCCAAACATAAGATAGCTCTTTGGATCCGCCAAAGGTATTTCCATTTCTAGCATTTCCATCACATTTCACACACTTTCACCTCTTTATTTTCGACCATACACATTTCCACACACATCACTTCATTTTCTCTTCATCTCCTTTAATTGTTCTTCACGGATTACACACACATTATCACCCTCATCTTCATTTATTTTCTTTTACGTTTTGTGTTATTCATCTCATGTAATATTCGGCCATATCTCTCCCTCATCACTTCCTTCATTTATTTGCATTTTTGTTTCCATTGTTACTCTTTATTTTCTTGGATTTGTGCACACATTTCACCCGAGCACATCTTGAGTATTTTTGTGGGTTACACGGACCCTTCTCTAAGGGATCCCGTGTCATCTGCTCAGTGTTCCAAATCTAACCCCCGAGTTTCGAGTTGCTACCTCTGAAGTCCAAATTCTGAACAACCCAACCTCCGACTTGCGAGTTGCTACCTCCCTGCTCCGTGCTCCTTGCTCCGTGCTCCGTGCGAGGCTGCGACCTCTTTCCTTACAGTCACGGCTCACTGCATAGCTCTTTCCTCACTGTAAGTGTATGTTTGGCATTTTTTTTCGTTTAATAATAATTATTTTTGTTTAATAATAATTAAAAAAACAACCTTGGGTGGAACGGGGACCGAACCGGGACTGGATCAAATCCTTCAGGCTGGTTCAGTCCGGGCTCAAGACTGGACCGAACTGGCCCGTGCCCACCCCCTACCCAGTTATGTTGGTCATGACACTCCTCATCAGCAGCAACTGCATAGGCCTACCCAGACGCCCTTCCGTTCCCTTTGTGGTCCATCTTACGACCACCTTTAATTGAACTAGAACCTATTGTAACCCGTCTATCTCCCAAAGTCTCCTAATCTCTATGGACGATACTGGTCTGAACCAGAACTCTGTTGATAACTCGCTGACCTCTGAAAATCAGGACAAATTGGCTGAAACTACTAGAAAGACTAACCTCCAGCTTTACGACCACCACTAGATGTGACTCTAGCAGCACTGCCTTAGGAAGTGGAGTACAGTTGTCGCTGAGGCTATTATGTTGTTGCTGTTGATTCTGCAAGAAATCCCTCTTCTTGTGTCCCAGCTGACCACAAGTGTAGCATGTGTAAGGAGTAAAGTGGCCACTCCTAGATAACCCACTGCTGGTACTCAGAGTTTTACTCCTACTAGATCTCTGACCCTCGAACTTCCCCTAGTTCTTCTTCGTCACCTTCCACTCTTCCTTCTTGGCTCCTTCTCTTTGAAGCTTCCATAGTTAGCAACAAAGACCATATTCATTCTCTGAGCAGCCTCAAAAACCTCAAGGAGAGTGTCAAATGGGTTCACAGCTACAACCTACTATATCTTAGGCCTCAAGCCCTGCTGAAACCTCACAACCTGACAACGCTTAGTAGAACCGAGCATAGTACTCCATCAATGTCATCGCTCCTTGTGTCAACTCATTGAAAGCCCTCGTCATAGAAAAATGATGGCTCCTACTGATGTACTATCCACTAAACACCTCTTGAAGTCCTTCCACTCCATGGACTGGACATCAAAGTTCGCCCTCACTGTGTTCCAGCAGTTCAGAGCTAACTTCTTCAGATAGTGAGGAACAATCTCCACTTGATACTCACCTAAAACCTACAAGGTCTCGAAGTTCCTCTCAAACTCCTGAAGTCAATTCTCCACTTCTAATGGATTCGCGCCACCCTTAAACACGGGAGGGTTAAGTCTAGAGAACTCCTCAAAGTAGATCATTTGAGTCATACCAGGATTTTGAGTCATGCTCCCACTGGTCCGGTTTCACAGCGCCTCTATCATGGTTGCCATAGCGTCAGTCGTGCTATCTTGAGTAGGGTAACAAGGATTCTTTCTTGGATGCATACTTATCTAAAAATGAAACAACACCAAGACTTAGAAATTCTCATACAGAGAATACTTGTCCAAAATATTTTTAGAAATTGTTAGAAATTCCTGATTTCCCAAAGGAAAACCTTGTCACCAAGCCTAAGGGTAGAGTTTGGCAGCGGAAGCCTCAAGGTTACCTACAAGTCAAGCCCACAATATGAAATTTCAAGTGATAGCATAACAACATTAAAACTAAACCATTATCTAACCGTGTTTAAAAATAAAAAGTAAGCCCAAATCCATCAGTTAAAGTTATAGACCCAAATTAATAACTAGGTTTACAACAAAATTCTTACCAAGGAAAAGACAACTGGGGTTCTAAAAGAAATGAAATAAGCAAAGTCTTCCTCCGCACTCCACTAGATAGGTCCTAGCAAATTTTATCTTTCCTAGGATTGGGAGGGGGGTCGTTAGAGTAAGTGAATAACTCAGTAAGGAAGTTATACCTAATGCATTCCGTTTAAAACCAAATTATTATCTTTATTTCAAAAACTTGATTACTCTTCAAAACTATGCATGAGTTAAAAAAAAGAATTAATACAAATATCTTTCTTTCTTTTATTTAAAAACTAGTTCCACGAGACCTCAGTGAGGTATTTACAAAACATGTCACATACATAGGTGACTATACATCAAAATAATCTCACAGTTTTTTATAGAAAATATCCCTAGTGAAAAAGAAGTGTCACACATAGACCACTCAGCAAACCTCAAAGAAAGATGATGATCTGAAGACCAACAACTTCTCATCAGTCAGAAGCTAAATACGATAGCGACCTGTAGATCGAGTGCATCACTCGAGTGGTCGGTGACCAATGGTCAACAATGACACAAACCCATATAAGAATCCACCCTGATCCAGTTTCGAGGTTATCGGGCCCCTAAGGAGCTTGTCATCACTGCCATATCACTTTGTGTATATGTACAAATCAAACTACCTTCACGTAATAGAAGGGGTAGTAGGATAGCCTCATGCTGCTTTGGTGTCAAAACTGCTGATAACTCTTGAAAAATAGTCATTACATAGCATATTTTATGAATACAGTTGTTAAAAATTGGTGATTAAATAAATAAAAAAAATCATATTTTGCTACATAATGCTATAATATCGCGTGTAGCATCGTATTTGCATTAAATATACATTTGTATTCTTGCTATAATATCGCGTGTAGCATCGTATTTGCATTAAATATACATTTGTATTCTTGTAAGAAAATATTTATTCAAAATCGATATTTTTTTGTAGATTGTTGATGATGCAAGCAAAATTGAAGAAATAAAAGATTTGAAAGCAAGAAGTTACAAAAGGAAGATTCTAGTTAGAGAGAAGAATAAGGAAACAACAAGATTTATGGAGAAAAAAAAAAGATCTAATAAAAATTAAATATTTTGATTAAATAATAAAAGATAAAATCTTGGAAGGAAAATTATTTTAAAAGGAGACCTGAGCGCCGAACATAGGCTTGAGCACCACACACTAAAGGAAAAAGAAAGGAGAAGAGTTGGAGAAGAAACAATAAGACTTCTTAGCTGAAAACCTAGCAGAGTTCATACCAAACTCTGTTGTTGTGGCATCGCACAACAACATCACGGAAAACAGAAGTTTAATCATATTTTTCTAATTTTGAATATATTATGTCCATGATTAATATGATTATATCTTCTACTTTTATTGGCCAAGTTTTAATGACTGGGAGGAGAGAGTACCAGATTATGTAAAAGTTATTTATTTTTGCTAAAGTTTGTTGCTTTAATAATTTAGATAATTCAATATGCTTTTGATGTTTAATTTATTTAGTGTGCGAAAGACATGAATAAATACTTGAATTCTTATCATACGTAGCAGTAAACAAGAGTTGAGAACGATATTGAATTGTGAGAAAGATTGACTTCATATATGTTATGTTCTTAACTTCAAATATTTACACATCGTTTTATTTGATTCACGTGACTTATTAGATTGTGCGTAAATGAATTCTTTTTTATATTTATCTTTCATAAGCATGAAGAAGATATTATGAGAATTAATCAAACAACTCTAGCGAGACTTGTATTAAATTAGAATTTCTATGTCATCCAATTCGTTTTGCTACAGCATTCTCACGATATTCATAATAAAATTCATATGAACAGGGAAATCAAATCTAAGTCCTTTCTCCATTATTTGACTTTCTCATCTGATTGTTTACGCTCTGTTTTATTATTTTAATTTTCACTTGATTCATTTTATCCAATTTCCATCATCCATTTATTTTTATTTTTTTACTTAGATTGAAAGTTTTATAATTTTTTCTCTGTGGGATTCAACACTTACTTATCACTATTACTTGCTTGTGATACGTGCACTTGCTTATGTTAGTTTTTGCACAACAAGTTTTTGGTGTTGTTGTCAGTGATAATTCTCTTTGTTTCTTTTTAAGGTATCTCACCGTAAAGCAAGAATGACATACAACAATTATCAATAGTCATCTGAGATATAGAATTCAAAATCACTAAGTTGCTAGTAGTGTAACGACCCATATTCCCAGCAAGATATTGTCCGCTCTGGGGATTGGACCGCAGCCCAATATCCTCCCCTCACGGCTTTGTTTGGCGAGAACTTCTCAAAAGGTCACCCAACCTGGAATTGCTCTCGCCGAAGCACTTTTAACTTCGGAGTTCTTATGGGATCCGTTGCCAATCGTGCTCCAAAACGCGTCTTACTATGTTGGGAGGGTCTCTTTACATATGTTTCATTTCCACATACTTCCCCAAGCAATGTGGGATTGTGACGACCCCTTTTTACGACCTGTCACCTTCCGGTTTGCTCGCGCGGACGTACCGCCATCCGGGTTCCGGTTCGTGCAGTCATCGTACCCATACGTGCATATTCAGGTCATCACAATCACCCCCCCTCGGGGGCCCAACGTCCTCGTTGGCCACATTTCCGGTTGGGTACTGTAACGCCCCGAATTATCTGAACCCGGGTCGCTACTCATTACTTGACCATGACTAAGAAATTTTCGGATAAATTTTAAAACTTCATTCGACAGTCAAAATTTGACATTTTCTATACATTCAAAACATTTGAAAACTTTGCAGCGGAAAATCATTTAAACAACTATGAAGTTAGACGAACTGTAGAATATACTGTTGGGGTGATTAACGGAAGTGTTGAAGTCATCTGCCGACGACAAGGTCAACGAAAGAAGCAGAAATAGAAAACCGAAGACTTCATCAGTGACAAAACGACAAATCACCTATTTCGTTTTCCGGTGACGTCAGCGGCATCAACCGAAAACGACGAAACACCCATTCCCTCTTCCGGTCAGTAAACGACAAAATACCTATTTCCTCTTCCGATGACGTCAGCCGGAAGACAATTACTTTCCTCTTCCGATGACGTCAGCCGGAAGACAAATGCTTTCCTCTTCCGATGACGTCAGCCGGAAGACAAATGCTTTCCTCTTCCGATGACGTCAGCCGGAAGACAAATGCTTTCCTCTTCCGATGACGTCAGCCGGAAGACATACTCACCCGACTTCCCTTACACTTCTTCTGCCGATGACGTCAGCCGGAAGACAATTACTTTCCTCTTCCGATGACGTCAGCCGGAAGACATACTCACCCGACTTCCCTTACACTTCTTCTGCCGATGACGTCAGCCGGAAGACATACTCACCCGACTTCCCTTACACTTCTTCTGCCGATGACGTCAGCCGGAAGACATACTCACCCGACTTCCATTACACTTCTTCTGCCGATGACGTCAGCCGGAAGACAAATGCTTTCCTCTTCCGATGACGTCAGCCGGAAGACAAATGCTTTCCTCTTCCGATGACGTCAGCCGGAAGACATACTCACCCGACTTCCCTTACACTTCTTCTGCCGATGACGTCAGCCGGAAGACAAATGCTTTACTCTTCCGATGACGTCAGCCGGAAGACAAATGCTTTACTCTTCCGATGACGTCAGCCGGAAGACATACTCACCCGACTTCCATTACACTTCTTCTGCCGATGACGTCAGCCGGAAGACAAATGCTTTACTCTTCCGATGACGTCAGCCGGAAGACAAATGCTTTACTCTTCCGATGACGTCAGCCGGAAGACATACTCACCCGACTTCCATTACACTTCTTCTGCCGATGACGTCAGCCGGAAGACATACTCACCCGACTTCCATTACACTTCTTCTGCCGATGACGTCAGCCGGAAGACATACTCACCCGACTTCCATTACACTTCTTCTGCCGATGACGTCAGCCGGAAGACATACTCACCCGACTTCCATTACACTTCTTCTGCCGATGACGTCAGCCGGAAGACAAATGCTTTACTCTTCCGATGACGTCAGCCGGAAGACAAATGCTTTACTCTTCCGATGACGTCAGCCGGAAGACAAATGCTTTACTCTTCCGATGACGTCAGCCGGAAGACAAATGCTTTACTCTTCCGATGACGTCAGCCGGAAGACATACTCACCCGACTTCCATTACACTTCTTCTGCCGATGACGTCAGCCGGAAGACAAATGCTTTACTCTTCCGATGACGTCAGCCGGAAGACATACTCACCCGACTTCCATTACACTTCTTCTGCCGATGACGTCAGCCGGAAGACATACTCACCCGACTTCCATTACACTTCTTCTGCCGATGACGTCAGCCGGAAGACATACTCACCCGACTTCCATTACACTTCTTCTGCCGATGACGTCAGCCGGAAGACATACTCACCCGACTTCCATTACACTTCTTCTGCCGATGACGTCAGCCGGAAGACAATTACTTTCCTCTTCCGATGACGTCAGCCGGAAGACATACTCACCCGACTTCCATTACACTTCTTCTGCCGATGACGTCAGCCGGAAGACAAATGCTTTACTCTTCCGACAGTTGAGACATCTACGGTAGACTTCCCTCTTCCGATAGACATCAACACAATTCCTTTCAACAGAACGCAATAACTCTCACACATATCCAATGATACAAAATTATTCAGTTCCCACCAATGGACTAACAACCTGCTATAACCCGAGAAAGATTCGACTATCTAACAGACTTAAAACATTTTACCAAAAATCCATCATAACACTCCAAGTCATTGTATGATCAAAATTAGTAAGAAATGAAAATCAGAAATTCTCGGAAAGGAAAATCAGAAATTCTCGAAAACGAAGTCAAGCAGCTGTAATCTCCTTTACTAGAAACTCCATATACTCAATTTAAATCATTATCCACTAAACCTCTACATCTGTAGACAACATGCTAAACCGCCCCATCAGTTACCATGTCGAGGCCTGAATGCACTCCTCCAACGTCCACTATTCCTCAACATGATCAGGAGACACACCTGCTAACACTTCTTCACCTACATCACAAAACTCATCTATTAGCCTAATGCTAAGTAAGTAAAGCAGTATATGAATGAAATAAAATGCTGAGCTTAAACTCCTAAATATGCAGTTTCTATTTTCTCCTCTCAGTGGCATACATATTCGTTCATATCATGATCAGATCCCATGGTTCCCTTGGGAGTGGGATCAATTCTCCCAATGTCTACATCCTCATACTCAATTAAGGGGCGGATGAATTCCCTTAACAGCTGATCTGATCCCATGGTTCCCTTGGGAGTGGGATCAATTCTCCCAATGTCTAAATCCCTTCATAAGTTAAGGGGTGGATTAGTTCCCTTAATAGTTTGTCTGTCGCATACAGTTCATACCTTACCATTCCTTACATGAAATTCATTTTCGTAACTTTTAACAAAAACATGATGCATGGACAATAGAAATATTCAAGCATACATAAACCTACTGTTTTGTGATGTAGGCCCGAAGGCACAAGCAATACTTTACTTACCTGGATTCCTTGCAAATGCTCGGTTAAGAGCTACTTCGGGGGTTTGTTCACCTATATTCATAAACAGAACGTTAAACCTCAATCTAAGCTATTCAGAAATCTAAGGAGTGGGTTGGGCATTTCTATTTATCTAACATTCCCGATTCTGCTCTAATCCTCAAGCAGAATCTCTCACTCGTAACATTAACAAAATGCATACGTTGGGATCCTTAAGCTACCTAGGTACTAAAATCAGCAATTAATCGAATCAAAACTCACCTGGGTTGGAGGAATCGGTGAGGAAATCGCCTAGAGAGCTCTGCTGGGTTGAGCTGAAAACCGAGAGTGAAATGAGTATGACGGCTATACCTCATTTACTCTTTCCTTAAATACGTTATTCATTTGCAAAATTGACAATTACCCTTATGCCCTCACTTAGTTACTCATTAACCTAATTGATTTTACCCCTAATTTCATTCTATAAAATTCACACTTAGAAGATTAATAGATTATTTTAGTTCTAATAAACCGGGTGTTACAATCTACCCTCCTTAAAAGAATTTTGTCCTCAAAATTCAGTACCTGAACAATCTTGGATGCTGGTCCATCATGTCTTGCTGGCGTTCCCATGTTGTCTCCTCTATATTCTGATCATGCCATAAGACTTTTACTAGTGGAACTTCCTTGTTGCGTAATACCTTCACTGCATAATCCAAAATTCTTACTGGTCTCACCTCATAGGTCAGTGTGGGTTGAATTTCAATGTTCTGTTGTTCCACAATCTGAGATGGATCCCTTAAGCACTTCTTAAGCATAGAAATATGGAACACATTGTGGATTCCTTCCATAGAGTCTGGCAATTGCAGTTCATATGCTGATTTCCCAATCCTCCTCAAGATTGAGAAAGGTCCAACATATCTTGGGTTAAGCTTCCCTCTCTTCCCAAATCTTACAACTCCTTTGAATGGTGATACCTTAAGAAAAACCTCACTACCAACTTCAAACTCTAACTCTCTGCGTCTTCTGTCAGCATAACTTTTCTGTCGACTTTGAGCTGTTAAGATCCTCTGACGGATGAGAGCAACCTTCTCAACAGTTTGCTGCACAACATCAGGACCAAGTAACTGTGCTTCACCAACTTCATCCCAGTACAAAGGTGATCTACATTTTCGTCCATATAATGCTTCATACGGTGCCATTCCTATTGTTGCCTGAAAACTGTTGTTATAAGAAAATTCCACCAAGGGCAAATACTTGCTCCAAGAACCTTGAAAATCCAAAACACATGCCCGGAGCATATCCTCTAATGTTTGGATGGTTCTTTCTGATTGTCCATCTGTTTGAGGGTGGAAAGCTGTACTGAAACTAAGCTGAGTCCCCATTGCCTTGTGCAAACTCTTCCAAAACTTAGATGTAAATCTAGCATCTCGGTCCGAAACTATGGTGCTTGGAACTCCATGCAATCTAACAACTTCCTGAACATACAACTCAGCAAGTTGATCCATCGAGTATGTCATCTTCATGGGCAGAAAATGGGATGATTTGGTCAAACGGTCAACTATCACCCAAATTGCATCATGTCCTTTAGTTGTCCTAGGTAGTCCCACAACAAAATCCATGGTTATTTGTTCCCATTTCCATTCAGGAACTGGTAAAGGTTGTAATGTTCCTGAGGGTCTCTGATGCTCGGCTTTAATCTGCTGACAACACAAACATGATCCAACATGTTCTGCCACACTTCTTTTCATACCTGGCCACCAGTAATGCTGTTTAAGGTCCTTATACATCTTCGTACTCCCAGGGTGAACTGAGAATCTAGAAGAATGAGCCTCAGAAAGAATCTCATTCCGAAGTTCCATAATGGCAGGAACAAACCATCTGTTTCTAAACTTAAGAATTCCATCGGAAGAACAGTTAAAGTCTAAATTGTCCGCAGAATCCATACTTGACTTGTACTTGCTGCATTCATCATCATTTGACTGAGCTTCCCTTATTTTCTCAAGAATTGTAGGTCTTAAGGTTATGGCCGAAAGTATAGCTGTTACATTGGATACTGCCTCTAGATTAAACTTTAGGAATTCAGATTCTAAGGCTAATGGTAAGTCAAGTATCAATGCTGAAACTGATGTTGTCACTCTGCTCAAAGCATCAGCTACTACATTCGCCTTACCGGGATGGTACTTAATCTCAAAGTCATAGTCTTTTACAAATTCCAACCATCTACGTTGCCTCATGTTTAGTTCCTTCTGTGTGAAAATGTACTTCAGGCTCTTATGGTCGGAAAATATTTCACAAGATTGTCCATACAAATAATGTCTCCAAATTTTAAGTGCAAATACCACAGCAGCTAATTCTAAGTCATGTGTAGGGTAATTCTTCTCATGAGTTTTCAACTGTCTAGAAGCATAGGCTATTACCTTTCCATCTTGCATCAACACACAACCAAGACCAATCTTGGATGCATCACAGTAAATACTATACTTACCACCTTCAACTGGAAGGGTTAAAATAGGAGCATTGGTCAGTTTCTGTTTCAAAGTTTGGAAACTAAGTTCACATTCATCGGTCCATGTGTACTTTACATTCTTCCTAGTCAACTTAGTGAGAGGTGTAGCAATCTTTGAAAATCCTTCAATGAACTTTCTATAGTATCCTGCTAGTCCAAGAAAACTTCTGATATCGGTGGCATTCTTCGGTTGGGGCCATTCCCTAACTGCTTGAACCTTAGCTGGATCAACAGATAATCCATTTCCAGAAATGACATGTCCTAAAAAGTGAACTTGGTCCAACCAAAATTCACACTTAGAAAACTTGGCGTATAATTGGTGCTGTTTCAGTAATCCTAACACTAAGTTTAAGTGTTCTGCATGCTCCTCCTTGGTTTTGGAATAGATTAGAATGTCATCTATAAATACAATGACAAACTTGTCCAAATACTCATGAAACACTCTGTTCATAAGATCCATGAATGCTGCTGGTGCATTTGTCAAACCAAAAGACATAACCAAAAACTCATAATGCCCATACCTTGTGCGAAAGGCAGTCTTTGGGATATCTTCAGATTTAACCTTCAACTGATAATAACCTGACCTCAGATCAATCTTAGAGAAAACTCTTGCACCATTGAGCTGGTCAAATAAATCATCAATCCTAGGCAGGGGATACTTGTTCTTAACAGTTAACTTATTCAGTTCTCTATAATCGATGCACATGCGCATTGATCCATCCTTCTTTTTGACAAAAAGGACAGGTGCACCCCACGGTGAAAAGCTCGGGCGTATGAACCCTTTCTCTAACAACTCTTCCAACTGCTCTTTTAATTCCTTGAGTTCTGCAGGTGCTAACCTATAGGGATTTTTAGACACAGGTTCAGCTCCAGGGTAGACATCTACAACAAACTCAATTTCTCTATCTGGTGGCAAACCGGGAAGGTCATCTAGAAACACTTCAGGGAAGTCTTGGACAACAAGGATATTTTGAGGAGTTGCCTTACCTACAAGTTGTGTATCTAGAACACATGCCAAGAAGCACAAGTACTCCTTGCATGGTGAAGGTCTAAAATTTAAAGAAGTCATAACAGACATTTCCTTACTCCTCTCTGAAGCTTGGAAGGTATGTTTCAAACCACCAGGGGGTTGGAAACTAACTATTCCAGTCCTACAATCGATTATGGCGTGGTGATTAAACAACCAGTCCATTCCTAGGATTACATCAAATCCCGTTATATCCATAACGATTAAATCAGCAGATAGGTTTTTGTCCCCTACTAATACCATGCAATCATGCAACACTTGGTTGGAATGTAAATGTTCACCAGAGGGTAAAGCAACATTGAATACATGCCTAGAAGGTGTGGATTGTACTTCTAACTTATCAGCAAAAGTAGACGCAACAAAAGAATGGGTTGCTCCTGAATCTAGCAAGGTAAAAGCAGGCATAGAATTAACCAATATAGTACCTGACACAACAGCGGGCTGGTCCTCTTCGCCCGACTCCATCATGGAAAATATTCTCGGTTTTATCTTAGCAGGGCCACTCTTCAACGTTGGGCAGTCTCTGATGACGTGGCCAGTCTTATTACAGTTGAAACATCGAAGGACTCTGGGCTTCGGGCAATCCTTAAGCGAATGTCCAAACTCCTCACAGTTATAACACTTACCAGTCCCAAACTTACACTCGCCCAGGTGGCTCTTCATACATTTCATGCACTGAGGAAACTTCTTGGCATCAGGTACCTTCTTTCCAGTACCCTGACTACCCTGGCCTTCAGCAGGCCTCTTTATCCCTCTCTGCTGGTGGGGCTGAAAGAACTTTCGCGGGGCTTCCTTTGGTCCAGCACACTTCATTTCAGCTTCTTCTGCCTCCAATGCAGTAGACACTACTTCACTGAATGACAAGCCTTTGATGCCTGAATACTTTACTCCTCTGTAAATTTCTGGCTTTAGACCTTGCAGGTATTGAAACACTTTGTCCTCATTCCTATGAACGAGGTATCCAGCAAACCTTGACAGAGACTCAAATTGTCTGTTGTACTCTGCCACAGACCCAGTCTGCTTCAAGCTCAAAAACTCAGCCTTCTTAGCGTTCTGGACAGTGGTGCTAAAGTATTTCTCGTAAAAGACTTCCTTGAATTGCGACCAGGGCATGGTTGCGATATCGATGGTGATCTCCAGCGACTCCCACCAAAGTTGCGCATCACCGGCTAGATGAAACGTTGCCAAAATGACTTTCTCTCCTTCTCCAACATTGGCACACCTGAACATGCTCTCTATCTTTCGAAGCCATTCCTCAGCGACAATCGGGTTAGATGACTTTCCATCAAATGTGGGTGGTTGCAGCCTACGAAATCTATCCCCTGAATGCTCATTGACTTGACCTGAATTGGCACTTCCTTGTGTTTCCCGACTCAATAACACACCTAACTGGTCAGATTGCTGTCGCACAATGTCTGTCTGCTGACGCATCAACTCCGTCAGCTGTCTAATTACACTTGAATCTTCTTCACTCCTCAAGTTTGGCATCTCCCTAGGTACTCTTGGTCTCCCCGGTCGTCTAGCCATTTGTATAAGGTTCTGCACAAGGTTATCTATACTCATAAACATCTTATAACTAAAGCTAACATAAACACTTACAGTTGTTGGAGTATATTCATGCGACGATTGGCACTGATGAGTAATCTTCTGAACGGTTTAGCAACATGTCTCTGATACCATACTGTAACGCCCCGAATTATCTGAACCCGGGTCGCTACTCATTACTTGACCATGACTAAGAAATTTTCGGATAAATTTTAAAACTTCATTCGACAGTCAAAATTTGACATTTTCTATACATTCAAAACATTTGAAAACTTTGCAGCGGAAAATCATTTAAACAACTATGAAGTTAGACGAACTGTAGAATATACTGTTGGGGTGATTAACGGAAGTGTTGAAGTCATCTGCCGACGACAAGGTCAACGAAAGAAGCAGAAATAGAAAACCGAAGACTTCATCAGTGACAAAACGACAAATCACCTATTTCGTTTTCCGGTGACGTCAGCGGCATCAACCGAAAACGACGAAACACCCATTCCCTCTTCCGGTCAGTAAACGACAAAATACCTATTTCCTCTTCCGATGACGTCAGCCGGAAGACAATTACTTTCCTCTTCCGATGACGTCAGCCGGAAGACATACTCACCCGACTTCCCTTACACTTCTTCTGCCGATGACGTCAGCCGGAAGACAAATGCTTTCCTCTTCCGATGACGTCAGCCGGAAGACATACTCACCCGACTTCCATTACACTTCTTCTGCCGATGACGTCAGCCGGAAGACAAATGCTTTACTCTTCCGATGACGTCAGCCGGAAGACAAACATGAGACATCTACCGGTAGACTTCCCTCTTCCGATAGACATCAACACAATTCCTTTCAACAGAACGCAATAAACCTCTACACATATCCACTGATACAAAATTATTCAGTTCCCACCAATGGACTAAACAACCTGTCTATAACCCGAGAAAGATTCGACTATCTAACAGACTTAAAACATTTTACCAAAAATCCATTCATAACACTCCAAGTCATTGTATTGATCAAAATCAGTAAGAACATGAAAATCAGAAATTCTCGAAAACGAAGTCAAGCAGCTGTAATCTCCTTTACTAGAAACTCCATATACTCAATTTAAATCATTATCCACTAAACCTCTACATCTGTAGACAACATGCTAAACCGCCCCATCAGTTACCATGTCGAGGCCTGAATGCACTCCTCCAACGTCCACTATTCCTCAACATGATCAGGAGACACACCTGCTAACACTTCTTCACCTACATCACAAAACTCATCTATTAGCCTAATGCTAAGTAAGTAAAGCAGTATATGAATGAAATAAAATGCTGAGCTTAAACTCCTAAATATGCAGTTTCTATTTTCTCCTCTCAGTGGCATACATATTCGTTCATATCATGATCAGATCCCATGGTTCCCTTGGGAGTGGGATCAATTCTCCCAATGTCTACATCCTCATACTCAATTAAGGGGCGGATGAATTCCCTTAACAGCTGATCTGATCCCATGGTTCCCTTGGGAGTGGGATCAATTCTCCCAATGTCTAAATCCCTTCATAAGTTAAGGGGTGGATTAGTTCCCTTAATAGTTTGTCTGTCGCATACAGTTCATACCTTACCATTCCTTACATGAAATTCATTTTCGTAACTTTTAACAAAAACATGATGCATGGACAATAGAAATATTCAAGCATACATAAACCTACTGTTTTGTGATGTAGGCCCGAAGGCACAAGCAATACTTTACTTACCTGGATTCCTTGCAAATGCTCGGTTAAGAGCTACTTCGGGGGTTTGTTCACCTATATTCATAAACAGAACGTTAAACCTCAATCTAAGCTATTCAGAAATCTAAGGAGTGGGTTGGGCATTTCTATTTATCTAACATTCCCGATTCTGCTCTAATCCTCAAGCAGAATCTCTCACTCGTAACATTAACAAAATGCATACGTTGGGATCCTTAAGCTACCTAGGTACTAAAATCAGCAATTAATCGAATCAAAACTCACCTGGGTTGGAGGAATCGGTGAGGAAATCGCCTAGAGAGCTCTGCTGGGTTGAGCTGAAAACCGAGAGTGAAATGAGTATGACGGCTATACCTCATTTACTCTTTCCTTAAATACGTTATTCATTTGCAAAATTGACAATTACCCTTATGCCCTCACTTAGTTACTCATTAACCTAATTGATTTTACCCCTAATTTCATTCTATAAAATTCACACTTAGAAGATTAATAGATTATTTTAGTTCTAATAAACCGGGTGTTACAGGTACAGGCTCTGATACCATTTGTAACGACCCCTATTCCCAGCAAGATATTGTCTGCTCTGGGGATTGGGCCGCAGCCCAATATCCTCCCCTCACGGCTTTGTTTGGCGAGAACTTCCCGGAAGGTCATCCAACCTGGAATTGCTCTCGCCGAAGCACTTTTAACTTCGAAGTTCTTATGGGATCCGTTGCCAATCGTGCTCCAAAACGCGTTTTACTATGTTGGGAGGGTCTCTTTACATATGTTTCATTTCCACATACTTCCCCAAGCGATGTGGGATTGTGACGACCCCCTTTTTACGACCCGTCACCTTCCGATTCGCCCGCGCGGACGTACCGCCATCCGGGTTTCGGTTCGTGCAGCCATCGTACCCATACGTGCATATTCGGGTCATCACAAGTAGTCATGAAGTTGATGCAATGTGGAGAGACTTCACAGTCCGAGTTTCATCACTTACCAATGTCATAGAGTCGATGAGCACGGGATACAGACAACGAATAATAAAAATTTCGTGCACATTTTGTGAATGAGCACATTGATATGAACATTGTCCATCAAATCAAGAATTGATTTATTATGAGAATTTCAAGTGAAACCCACAACAATTCTTTTCACAACAAACAAGTTCAACGATAAGTGAAGTTTCATGCATTTTTTGTGAAGAATATCATGATTATAACTTGTATCTTACTAATCCAAAGTTGACATATTATGTTGGAAATATCAATAATCTCCACTTCAACTCGTACAATCTACGATGGGATCAACATTCTAATTTTGAGTGGAATTTTCAAACACATTATGAGTACCCATCAACTCCACTGAATGGATTTTCATATCTACTAGTATTTTCTCGACAAGTTCAGAACAACAAGCAATGTCGCATCAGGATAGTTAGATTCAGAACAAACAATCATCTTTGAAGTAAATGGTGAGAGATTACATGACAAATAATGATTTCATTATTCAGAATTTAAATGCATTGATCAAAAATCAAGCAGCTTTATAGCGAAGCTTGGAGAATCAAGTGGGACTGATGGCTGATAACTCTTAAAATATAGTTATTTTGTACTATTTTTATTTAATAAAACTCGTATAATTTGAGTGAATATAAAAGGAATTTGGTCAAAACTATAGAAATTGTTGTAGGTTATTGTAGCATTGAAAGATTTTAAGAATTTGATAATTTTTATGTATATTTTCAGAAAAAATCATATTATTAGCACTAATTTGAATTTTGTTGTTATCATATTTGGCCACAGATTTACTAGCGGGAAAGTAAAAAAAAAAAAAGAAAGATTGCATTTTTATTCGAATGACCAAAAGAGAAGGAGCAAATGTAAGGAAAAATTCCTAGAATCAATGAGAGAGATAGAATTTGCTGGAGAAATCCCTAGAATCAAAGAAGGGAGAAAAGATATGTCCCACTAGAGGAGGTTTCCTAGCGATGATCTCTCTAAGGAAGAAGAGATCGATTTTCTCTGAAATCAAGGAGAAGGGAGACGGTGACCAGAGGAGAAAGCAAAAGGGAGAAAGAGCAGCGAAGGGGAGAGAAATTTAGATTAACAATTCTTCTTCTTCTACTTTTTATATTTTTCTTTTGATGAATATTTTTATTTTGGATTTTATTGTCATAATTCTGGGCTAGGGTTTTAATCTTGATTAGGAAAGAAAATACACGTTACATGATTTATTGAGATCTATGAAAGTTTGTTTTTTTTTATTGAATAATCTATCATGATGTTTGTTGTTTAATTCGAATTGTGTCGACGGACAAATTTGATGTTACATGTTTCTATTGTATCGAGAGGTAGATAGAAATTTTGAGGTACATGATTGATTAAGTAAATTAAATTGTTACAAAATAGTTGACATTAATTTATTTGGCATGAGTATAAGATTCTAAAGAAATTCGGATTAAGTTTTGTTCTTTCAAAAATCGAAAGAAATTCTAAGACGAATTTAACTAGGCAATTCGAGAGATAGAAAATATTAGTTCTCGTTGTTCAGTGGAAAATGATGTAGTTTTCTGTAGCATTAGCAATAAATTATATGTAACGAGGAAATCGATCCTAACCAAGGCTTTCATTATCGTAATCTTCTCAATTTATTTCTTCATCACATCTAAGTAAACTCCAATTTTATATTATTCTGCCACTCACGCCATTTTTCTTTATATTTCATCTTTATTTTATATAATTTTATAGCAATTAAATTTAGTTAAGATTATCCTTGTGGGATCGACTTTTACTTACTCTTTATTAATTTGTTAGCAACACGTACACTTGTATTAGGTGTAGAAAATCACTAACAATAGCTCAAGCTTTAATCAATAGACTTTCAAGAGCTTTGTGTAACGCCCCGAGTTATCTGAACCCGGCTCGTTACTCAAAAGACCGTACATGAGTAAGAAATTTCATCCGTATTTTAAAAAATTCTCTCAACAATCGACTCTTGACATAAGTTAGAATCCAAAATAAATAAACATTTAAAACTTGCAGCGGAATTCATTTGGATAATGATAGAGATAAGCAAAACTGTGAAAAACGTAGCTAGGATAATCATTCGGAATGTTAAGCGTTAATCGGCCAAAAAGAAATAGAGGTTTAAATCGTGAAATACTTAAGAAGTCACAGAAGTCAACTTCATCTGCCGATGAATAAAGTCAACGGAAAAGAATGAAACAGGAAATAGAAGGCTTCTTCCGGTGACTAAACGACAAAAGTCCTCTTACATCTACCGATGACGTCAGCACGCATCTGCCGATGAGTTTACTGAGACATCACCCGATAGACTTAAACCTACACCTTCCGATTGAGTAAACTGCATACACCGATCTCTAAACGACAAACTTTATACTTATATCTTCCGATAGACTTCATCTACCGATAGTGAATAGAACAACGACTCGACATCTGCCGATAAAACAAGCTATATATACCGATCACTAAACGACAAATTTCGTTCTATATCATCCGATGGCTTCCACTGAAGACATCTTCCGATAACGTTACTAAAACATCATCCGATGACTTTACTGAAGACATCTTCCGATAACTTTATTGAAACATCATCCGATGACTTTACTGAAGACATCTTCCGATAACTTTACTAAAACATCATCCGATGACTTTACTGAAGACATCTTCCGATAGACGACATAACTATAACTCGACAGCTACCGATATAGAACAGGGCGACATGCCCACAACTCCTTGCTATACAACACGACTCTAACTACAGAAAAGAATCTACTTACATTACTGAAATCATTCAAATACCATTCTAACCAATGCATTACTCAAAACAATCCAGCAAGTGCCAACATCAAATCTCAGCAGAATACTATTATCAGAAAAGACAAGTCAAAACATTTTCAAAACATTGAAACAACTACTGTCATGAGAACTCAACCTATTCAAATCGAAACATTATCAACTACACCTTCACTCCAACAGACATCAGTTAAACCGCCTCATCAAGTACCAGATCCATGACATGAGTATGCACCCCCAACCAATCTATCCCTCAATGAACTCAGAGGATTCACCTGCTGTCACTTCTTCACCTACATCACAAAACTCATCTATTAGCCTAATGCTAAGCAAGTAAAGCATTGATGAAATGATATGCTGAAACATAAATTCCTAAACATGCAAATTTCTACTTTCTCATCTCAGTTGCATTCACATACGTTCATAAGCTGATCTAATCCCTCGGTTTCCTTGGGAAGTGGATCAATTTTCCCAATGTTATACATCCTCTACTCGATTAAGGGGCGGATGAATTCCCTTAATAGCTGATCTGATCCCTCTGTTCCCTTGAGAGTGGCATCAATTCTCCCAATGTTATAAATCCCTTCATAAGTTAAGAGGTGGATTAGTTCCCTTAATAGTTTGTCTGTCACATTCAGTTCATACCTTATCGTTCTTACATGGAAATTCATTTTCATAATCTTTCAAAAACATGATGCATGACATACAAAATCATTTCCCAAATACATAACCCTACTGTTTTGTGATGTAGGCCCGAAGGCACATGCATACTTTACTTACCTGGTCTTCTGGATGGTTTGGTTGAAATCTCCTCTGGGAATTAGCTCGAACCTAAATCCATAAACCGATCATTAATTAAACCTTCACTAAACTTCATCCTATTTAACTAGAGACCTAAGGAAACTAATTGAGAACTCTGGTCATAATGCATTCCCGATACTGCACTAAACTAAAACTGACACTCATCTATAGCATCCTCGAAACCCTCGCATTGGACTCCCTCGGCTATCTAACTGCTAAAATATAAGAAATGGGAAAAACTTACTTAGATAGGAGAAGAGTCTGGTGGAAGATTCGTCGAGAGCTCCGCTGAGCTTGAGCTGGACACCGAAAAGGAATAAATGATGAAACAGTGGCGGCTACAGTGCATAAATCTCTAAACCCCTTCCCTTAAATAGGTCATCTACTTTTAAATTGTCATATTTGCATAAATGCCCTCGCTTAGTCACTCATTAACCTAACCAATAACTCTCCCAATTCTTCCATGAAATTGCACATCATGAATTGATAAGTTAAATTCGGTTTAATTGAAACCGGGTGCTACACTTTGCCAAGTGATATAGAAGTCCCAATAAAAGAAGGTGAAGAGCATGGTAATTTTATAATAATGAAAAATAGAAGAGAAGTAGAAACATTGGAGAAACATGAAGGTCCAGATGAGGAAATTGTCGAAATTTATAAAGAAATAGCATGGAAAGAAAACTCATTTGTTCAAAAAAATAGTGCTGAAATTCGCTATGTTGTAGCATCAATGCAGCAAACAGTAGCAGAAAATCAAGTTGAGCAACTTTCTCCACTATTTCAACAGTCTTCAAATACAACATCAAGATGAACAATTTAAGAAATTTTTGGAGCTGTCGAAGCAACTTCACATCAATAGCCTTCTTGTTGAACCTTAGGAGCAAATGTCAAGTCATACTGAGTTTTTTAAAGAGATCTTGTCAAAGAAAAGAAAACTTAGTGAATGTGAAATGATGGCGAACAAAAAGAAAAATAATATGGGAAATGACTACTCTGAATGAAAATCCATATTAGATAAAAACAAAATTTTTGCCTCTTTGCAAGTTCCTAATTGAAGAAAAAAGGGAAGTAGACGGGCTAGTGACTTTAAAACAAGCGCTTGTGGGAAGCAACCCAACCAGTTTATATCTTTTTCCATCTTAGTTAGTTTGATTTTTTAGTGTTGTTTTCATGAAAATAAAGTGATGTTTATGGCCACTATTGCAGCATCGGATTACCAAATAACATGTCGTGTAGGTTTTTCTTTTTCTACAATACATTTCTTCTTTTTAGGTTTTCCGCCTTCCAATCATCATATAGGCGATGCTGATGCAGCTGATGATAAGGAAGAAGTTAAATGATGACCTCTTTTTAGGGAAGTCTTATCCTCTTAATATTTTTATAAAAATATGATTTTCTGCAGTAATGAGGATACTATCAAGTTTAAGTTTGGGATGGAATTATATTATGAATTGCTTTGAGCACTTCCTTGTTAAAAAGAAAATTGTTCTTTAGTCATGTTTCAACATTCAAATCCAACATAAAATTCTATGATGATTCTAATTTACCTAAAACTTTGAACCTTTCGCAATATCTTTACATTTATTGAAAATTCAATAGATATAATTTAAGAATATTCTCATTGTAACAATTCTCTTGTATGCATTTGCTAGATGTTAAGATTTCCCTAAAAAACCTACGAAATATTATATCAATGTGAAAATTTAAAGTTTTATATTTAGGTCTATGAACTCTTGAAACAAAACAAAAAGAAGTTAGACACAAAGGATTCATGTTGCCATTAAAAAAAAAAAGATAAGTTTGTGGGTTATTATAAAATAAAAATAATAATAAATGATAAAAGTAAAGATAAAAAATGATAAAAAAAAAAGTATGATTCACACTCCACTTTCAATCTCGAGTGAGCCTTTTGGATATTCGATGGGTGAAAAATAAAATAAAGATGGACTTTGGTAGGAATTTCATCGCAACATTAATGACTATATTTCTCTATATATTTCTCTTATTTATTATATGAGTATATTATCTCTTTGTAGTGACACTACTGAGTAATCGGAGGATTTCATCACCAATATTGTCAATCGCGTAAAAAAGTAGTATGACTTGAAGAGAAGTCGACAAAGAAATAAACACAAATCATCAATATTTATGGCAATAATTAAGTCTTTGAATCCTATGTTTCTAATTTATGTGAGTTAGTCGAAAGAGTTTGTATAAATGTTATATAAGATACAAAATTTAGCATAATATAATAAGACTTTAGTGCTTTGAGAAACTTTTAACTTATGGCATACACACATACACTATCAAAGGAAGAATTATTTTGAGAATAATTTTGAATTATATTAATTTGAATACTTGATGATATGCTAGGGTTTTGATTGATTGATAATTGAATGTAATCCTTAGAATTGTAGATTCCAATGTTTGTAGCATGATTAAAGTCATTTTGGATATTTATTCATTGGTTTTTAGGTTTACATCACTCGAGGACGAGCAATGATTCAACTGCCCAAAGCACCAAGAGAGTTCATTCTCTCAACATGAAATAAACGTGAGTGAAAATCTCAATACATATACCTATAAAAACCAACGTGCTCGGGACCAGGTCCCGTCATAATTTTATAAGTGGCAAACAACGTAAATACAATTTTTGCAGAAACGATTGCTATACACAAATGCAAAAACCATAAAACCATACCTCGACGATGATTACTCTGCTTCCTCACTGGAGCTGCAGCCTCAGGGATCGGCTTGACATTGGTAAAGTCGTATGAGAAAATAATGTAAAATACCCACATTAAGAAACATGAAAATGGAGAAGGAAAATCAAAAAAATAGTGAAAATCAAATTTGGGCTCGGTCCGATCTGGGTCGGCCTAGGCTATGCTGACACGACCTGCTAGGCTGGGCCATCTCGGCCTGGCCCAGAGACCGAATCGCAACACCGTTCACACTACGATACGGCCGGCGACGTTTCGCCACCTTCGGTCATCCTCTACCCTATTTCTTCACTGTAACACACTCTAAACAACATTCCCAATCATTTATACCAAAAATCTGAGTCAAACGGGGTTTTTAAGAAATAAAACTAAACGTCAAAACCCTAAACATTTATAAGAGAAAAACGAGTTAAAACTCGACTTACCATTCAAACTATCTTCACCAATGTTGTAGATCTTTGCAAGAGGAACGTTTTGACACTAAAAACTCATCGACTGAAGTCTGATCGACCTCCCTCACTCTCTCTGTCGGCCGTCATCTCGAAAAGAGATGGAGTTATATATATATATATATATATAATATAAAATCTCTATATATACGTACAACTATTCATATATATGCCACTTCAACTAATCGTGCCGACACGTAACCACCTTTCGATGTGTCGAGTGAAAATATTTCATGGTAAAATTCTACTTGGCGACAACTAACTCAACGATTTTGACCAATTGACTAAAAACATACACGTGGAATAAAACAAAAAAACGGGTCAAATATCTGACACATCATCAGTCAAAAATGAAAAAAATTTACCCATAAATTTAAAAGTCGTTAAAATTCTCATTTTTTACAATAAACGTACAAGAAAAAGTATAAATATAATAAAAATTTACATGTTTTAGGATAGGACATGTCAAATAAGGTTTTTGAAAATCATAATATGTAACACCCGAGAATTTCCTATAACGCATATAGGCCTAGGATTACACGTTAGAGGGTTTCATGGTTAGGAATGAAGTAGTGTAGACAAGTCAAACTTAACAAGTGATTGGTTGAAAAATTGTTGTTTGAAAAGTCAACATAAAGGAACCAATAAAATGCTTGTAAAGAAAAAGTGAATAATGAATAATTTAATGAAAAGTGGGTGTTAAAAGAGAGTTATGTCACGTTGGAATGCATGTGAGAATGGGAGGGTTTAATTGTAAATTTAAAAGAATTGTGGAAGAAAAGAAAAGAAGGAAAAGTTTGTATTAAATTTTTTTTTTTTTAATTTTCTTCTTCATCATTTCGGTTCTCTCCCTTCCTCCTCCATAGCCGATCTTCTCCTCTCATTTTCTTCATTTCTCAAGGTGATTTCAAGGTAAAATCAAGTGGGTTTTGGTTTTTATGCAAATGTATATAATAAAATCTCTATATATACGTACAACTATTCATATATATGCCACTTCAACTAATCGTGCCGACACGTAACCACCTTTCGATGTGTCGAGTGAAAATATTTCATGGTAAAATTCTACTTGGCGACAACTAACTCAACGATTTTGACCAATTGACTAAAAACATACACGTGGAATAAAACAAAAAAACGGGTCAAATATCTGACACATCATCAGTCAAAAATGAAAAAAATTTACCCATAAATTTAAAAGTCGTTAAAATTCTCATTTTTTACAATAAACGTACAAGAAAAAGTATAAATATAATAAAAATTTACATGTTTTAGGATAGGACATGTCAAATAAGGTTTTTGAAAATCATAATATGTAACACCCGAGAATTTCCTATAACGCATATAGGCCTAGGATTACACGGTTAGAGGGTTTCATGGTTAGGAATGAAGTATGGTGGAAAGAGTTTGACAAGTCAAACTTAACAAGTGATTGGTTGAAAAATTGTTGTTTGAAAAGTCAACATAAAGGAACCAATAAAATGCTTGTAAAGAAAAGTGAATAATTGAATAATTTAATGAAAAGTGGTGGTTAAAAGAGAGTTATGTCACGTTGGAATGCATGTGAGAATGGGAGGGTTTAATTGTAAATTTAAAAAGAATTGTGGAAGAAAAGAAAAGAAGGAAAAGTTTGTATTAAATTTTTTTTTTTTTTAATTTTCTTCTTCATCATTTCGGTTCTCTCCCTTCCTCCTCCATAGCCGATCTTCTCCTCTCATTTTCTTCAATTTCTCAAGGTGATTTCAAGGTAAAATCAAGTGGGTTTTGGTTTTTATGCAAATGGGTGAAGTTTGTTGAAGTTTTTAGTGAGTTTTAAGTTGATTTAGTGAGGGTTTGAAAACCCTAGGTGGAGGATTCCGAAAATTACTTTTCCTTGGATGATTTTCTTCCTATTTTGATCATTTAATCCTTAATCATGTTAGTTTAGGTTGTTTGAGTGGTTAGATTAAGGATTGGGAGAGAGTTACACAAAAACTGGTTTTGTGCAATATGTGCACCGGTTCTGTTTTCTGGAATTAGGGTTGGCCAAGTTGTTTAATTGGTTAATTTGAGTGTTTCAATGGATAGTAGAAGTGTAGTGGTTTCCGAATTGGGGTGGCACGTCAAAATCCGTTGAAAAACGTGGGAGTTATGGCCGTTCGAAGTTGGACGTTGTAATTTTGGGTAAAAATCGGGTTTTGTGTTTTATAAGAGAATTGGTTATAAATGTTGTTTAGTTTAGTTAGAAAATTCCTTAGACTTTATTGTTGACTTATCAAGTTAAGGTTTCGTTATTTTAGGTCGTCGAGCTAGTGAAGTAATAGGACAAATTGAGCACTTGGAAGCCGAACAGTCAGGTAAGTAGTGGGTGCTATTCTTTCGCCTTCGGGCCTACACCATAGAACGGTAGAGTTTATTTGTTATTGCTTTGCTTCGTGTTGAGTTGAGTTATTGGTTTTGCTTCGGGTTGTGTTGAGTTGTTGTGTGGTGTGGTGTGGTGTTGCATATCGTTAAAACATGCATCATGATGTATAGCTGCATTGTTTGTTGTTGTGTGTTTGTCGTTGTGAGGGTGAATAAGAGTTGGTTATAGAGTAAGTGACACGACCCTAACACTGTACCCATTTTTCCCGTATTATTTTTTTTTTATACTTTAAACTTAGCGTTTTAGCAGAAATAAAACTTTTAATGTCGGAATCGAAATCGGAATTGAAATCGACGGAGTCTATGTTTATAAACTATTTAAAACAAAACTTAAAATAATTATAAAACAAATTTAAAACAATTAAAAACTAAAATAAAAATAGGCAGAGGGCAAAAAGGGACGTTTGTCCCAAATATGAGGGGCGATCGATCGCCCATAAACAGGCGATCGATCTTCAGTTTGGAAAACAAGGGGCCGAACGTTCGCCCCTCATTGTGGCGAACGTTCGCCACACTCCCTGGATTTTTTCCAGGGAGCGGCGACTGTAAGGGGCGATCGATCCCCACCCTTGGGCGATCGATCGTCATCTCCTCTGCGTCCCTTCTTTCTTCTTCGCTCATTCTTCTTCCCTTCTGTTCACCTGCTTCCCCATACACTAAACCAACTCTTCACTATTTCATCAAATATACAACCTAACATAACTCACTCAAAATCTCATCATTCCTCACTTCTTCAATCAACCGAAATAACAACTCAAAATACATTTAAAACGAAATATATTTTCATGCAAACGAACTGCATGGATATGTTTAAAAAACCGAACATATCCCTATTATCAAACATTTTACAAAACGAGTTTTCCAAAACGTTTAAAAACTCAAACATAAACCTATCAACTATCAGAACCAAACACCCTAAAATATTTCTATACAACCATCAGCCCGATAATTCTCAAAAACCCTCAAAACATCTAACCATGAGTCCCATGGGTCAAGATGCACCTTGACTGCGCCAGCACACTACCACAACCATCCTTCGTCAACTGTATCACTCCTCAGGTGGAGGGATCTCGTCCTCACCTATGTCGAAGTCACCTACACCATACAGACACACTATGAGATAAAAATCTCAGTAAGCTCTACGTAAATGCAATGTGTGCTGTGCATATGAGTTCGTAAATCATGCATCATTTTCATTATCTTTACTCTGGTTGTCACCGAGATCTCAACCCCCTAACCGGAGAGGGCACATCCAGCGGTCGGACTACCCTTTCCAGCTAGATGAGGGGGGTACACGCTTACAACACGTACAGCCGTGCCTGAGCCCCATCTCGCATGACCTATAACTGTATGAGTACATATTAGATGCGGTATTGTGACAGACCCCTTCGTGCCTACAAAATATATCAATAGCCCCTCTCCAGGCCGCATCGCCATTTTCTTTAAAACATTGTTCGGAAATTCATTTTCTATGCATGATTTAAAACTGTGATGCATGAACAGTTATGTACTTTGTAACGACCCGCGGAGGATCGCCACGAAATTCATGACTTTACATAAAACTTTAACTCATATTTGAACTCTTTTCTCCTTCTTTTTTTTCTTTAATAACAGTAAACCTAACAGGCTTAAAGACTTCATCTTAATGGATGGGAAGTTAGTCCCTCGTACATGCTTCCAATCGACGTACAAGTTGCATGGGTCTGCATGCATCAACCGATAGACATTGCGTCTTCCGGATAGCACGTGCACCCCACATGACTCATTTTAACACCTATCGGCAGATGCGAATACTCGCATCGACCGACGATCACGTGCATCTCGTGTGACCAAATCAAAGCATCTACCGATAGACATGTGAAATTCACGTGTTCATCTAAGACATCTTCCGATAGCTTACAAGCTCTATATCATCCGATCACTAAACGACAAATTATCACTTACATCATCCGGTCACTAGACGACAAAACCATGTTTGTATCATCCGGTAAAAAGACTCCTAGATCATCCGGTGACTTTATTACACTACATCTGCCGATCGCTAAACAACAAGATAGTACTTACATCATCCGGTCACTAGACGACAAAACCATGTTTATATCATCCGGCGAGGAAACATATTACGTCTTCCGGTGACGTCATATTACATCTTCCGGTGACGTCATCCGGAAGACTGGATCGTTTAACTCTCATCTATTGACATCCGCCGATGACGTCAGCCGGATGATTGCCTCATCCAGCTTCTATCATACGGCAGTGAAACACAATAATCATCAAACATCTTCAT
The DNA here is from genome assembly GCA_022432975.1 of Begonia masoniana. Lineage (NCBI taxonomy): Eukaryota > Viridiplantae > Streptophyta > Magnoliopsida > Cucurbitales > Begoniaceae > Begonia > Begonia masoniana. Next base: position 54,252,745 of record CM039502.1, read on the forward strand.
TCGATAGAACATATCACAACTCACCCGACCCGAAACTTAGTAACCACAAACCCCAAAGAGTAAAAATCATAAACTCATCTAAAATACGCATAGCGGAAGACTCAAACGAAACAAACCATTCATTAATCCTTAAAAACCGTATTCAGACTCTAAAGACAAGCTCTTCAAATCCATATCTCATGTTATACGAAATTCTGTTCTATTTAGTCGCCTATCCAGTCTTCACTGTCACGCTGAGCATCCTCCAGCAACCAAGCTTAGACATCTTCATTGACCTTGAGTTCCTCACCTGAAAACTCGTCACCTACATCATAAGGTTTAAACTATAAGCCTAATGCTTAGTAAGGAATGCAACACTAACATGGATGTATGAATGCATAATTTGGGAAAAACACATGCTCATAAGTCTTCTCTTGTTCATGTCTTTGCTCGTAATCATCATTCATAGTCATGGATCATATTCATCATTCATAATCATTGATCATATTCATTATTCATATTCATTGATCATATTCATCATTCATAGTCATTGATCATATTCATCATTCATAGTCATTGATCATATTCATCATTCACAGTCTTTGTTCATATTCTTTGTTTAGGTTGTGTGGACCAAGAGAGGATTTGTGCCGGTAAAGGGGGTTCGACAGTGAGTTTGATCTTGTTCCCTACTGCGGTTCGTATTCATATGTCCTTCTTTGGACTGTGACATACGCCGAACCGCCCCCAACCCTCACTTAATCCACGTTGTATAAATCTTATACATATACATATATACATACATATCTTGTTCATGGAAAACATGCGTTAAAATATTTTCTTATGCTTGAGAAACATTCATGATGCATGAACATGAGAGCTTTTAACTCATCAACTATGACAAGGATCATACCAGAGCAGACAACTTCACATTCACTAAACGGTCATCACATGGTGTAACTCACAACATACATAAATCCTTCAAGTGCAGACAAGCTCATAATCATAAGGTAAACATTAGACATCTCAACCCAGTACTCCCACGATGTAGGGCTCTTTTAGCCGGAAATCTTAATACATTCACTTACCTGGTCTCCTTAGCTCTTGAGCTCCTTTCTCTTCAAACTTCTTCACCTAAACATTTACATTGCAGTAGTTAAAACAAAATCCTAATAGTTCTAATCTCGAGTTATCCTAAGATCTATTTGCTAAAGTCATTCCCGAATCCTTGGTTTGATATACTGTGCAAAATCTGAAATCCAAAATAAAACAAATGGGTTCCACTATTGATCAAATCTGAGTTGATTACTTAAAATGTCTATAATCGATTCGAGTTGACATTACTACTCTCAGATTCTAAAATGTTCTAATGCTACTCGGCCACTGATAAAATCCGAGTTCAAATGCCGAGCTGAAAACAGAACTCCAAACACAAACAGATAACTACATTGTCCATTTCATACCTCGGGTGCGGATTCGCAGAGGAATGCGGCTAGAAACCGGTCGTCGGCGAGGAAGACACTGGTAGCAGAGAGTAAGGACGTGCGAGAGAAGAAATCGCCGAAAAGGGTGGTGTCGGCTACAGTGGTTTAAATGAGGTTTGAATCCTTTCCTTTTTCTTTAAATACTGGCCTCAATCCTCCATTATTACACTTTGCCACCCAACCTAGTTTAGATCCACATGTAATTAATTGAGCTTGGCATAAATCTTAAACTACGAAGGTTAAATATTTATGACCGTTAATACAGTTAAGAAAATCACCTGGCCGTTGACTCGGGTGTTACATACTTAAAGTAAACAAACAACATACATACCATCAAGACAATAAAAGCTATTAAAAGCATATCCTATCTAACTACCCAACCAATGCAATTTAAACTAAAAGCGTCACAAAAATTCCTCAAGACGACCTTGACGTACGGTGTAGGCCAATCGGCCAGAGAAGATCACGAGAACTTACCTCGTGTTTGATGCAATCCAAGCTCCGTCAACGAGCGTTCACCTAGAGCAATTTCACATTATTATCGTCAAACGAGTTTCAACTATTGAACGTCAAAATTTAACGAAACCTTAACTAAGGAAATTCCTTAAAGCTTTAATTTGATTCCTTGAAACACTTTTATCGAGCGTTCAACACTCGATACCTCAAAACTTCCATTAACGAGTTTTTGAGAAAACCCCTAAATTCTCAAACTTCAACATTTCTCATAAATCGACCTAACTTCGTCCAATAACGTTCAATACGTCCATTATATACATAAACTCAGGTAAACCTATCGATTTCTAGTCCTAAACCACGTTTTTACGAAACCCTAAATGAAACCCTAATCGTTTAAACTCCGTAAAAACCGAAACAAACTTTGCTAAAACCTTAGAATCGTACCTAGGGTCGAGTTTGGAGAAGAAATTGCGAAGAAAACGAGACGATCGGAGGACGAATCGTCGGAGAGGAGAGAATCGCCGTTGAATCGTTGAAGGAGGTAGAGAATTCACAGGAGAGAGAGAGAGAGTGAGCCGTGAAGAAGAAGAAGGAGAGTGTAATATGTTATAATATTGACTTGGCAATTTACCATTTTGCCCTTCCTTTGTTTTCTATTTGTTTCGTCCTTCGTTTCGTTAATTGTCTAACGATTCGGTTTCTCCAAATTTCCTTATTTCAACAATACATCCAACTCATTTACCAGGGTTCTTTTAAAACTGTTCGTTCGTAATTCAGACCTCGTTTACTATTTTTACCAAAATATCCTTTATATTGCGGTAAACGTAATTTTCATAAAATTAGCGTTACGACTCCTAAAATTTCCGAAATATTCTTAAAATCCTTATTAATTATTAGGATCGTAATGACGCTTTCTTTTCGCAAAACCGACTTAATTTGACATATTAATAAAAATGCCATTTACATTAAAATATTAATATTCCGTACAGCCGGGTATTACAATCCATCCACCTTATTTAAATTTTGTCCTCAAAATTTGACTATACAAATAACTCGGGATACTTACCCATCATATCTTATTATCTCTCCCAAGTCGCTTCTTCAACCTCGTGGTTCCGCCAAAGGACTTTGACTAGCGGAATTTCTTTGTTGCACAATACTTTGATTGAAGACTCCAGAATACGTACAGGCCTCTCCACATAAGTGAAAGTAGGCTGTACCTCGATGTCTCTCACCTCCACGATATGCGATGGATCACGCAAACACTTCCGAAGCATAGACACATGGAATACATCGTGGATGCCTTCCATTGAAGCCGGATGCTGTAGTCTATACGCCATCCTCCCGATCTTCTTCAAAATAGGAAAGGGCCCCACATAACGAGTGTTCAACTTACCCCTCCTTCCAAATCTCATGACGCCGTTAAATGGAGAAACCTTAAGATAGACCTCATCACCTTCTTCAAACTCTAGCTCTCTCCACCGTGTGTCAGCATAGCTCTTCTGTCGACTCTGAGCTATCTCAATACGCTGTCTGATAACGGCAATCTTCTCTGCCGTTTGTTGTAGGATCTCGGGACCAACAATGCTGGCTTAACCAACCTCGTCCCAATATAACGGAGACCTACACTTCTGACCATACAGAGCTTCATAAGGAGCCATACCTATGGTAGCCTGGAAGCTGTTGTTGTAAGAGAACTCGACTAGTGGCAAATATCTGCTCCACGAGCCCTGAAATTCCAGCACACAAGCTATGAGCATATCCTCCAAAATCTGATTCATCCTCTCTGTCTGACCATCAGTCTGAGGATGAAATGCCATGCTGAAATTAAGCTGAGTCCCCATAGCTTTGTGCAGACTCTTCCAGAACTTTGATGTAAATCTCGGATCTCTGTCTGAGACAATCGAAACTGGTACTCCGTGCAATCTCACAATCTCCTGCACATAAAGCTCTGCGAGCTGATCCATCGAAGACGTCATCTTCACAGCTAAGAAGTGAGCCGACTTTGTCAATCGATCCACAATCACCCAGATGCCGTCCTGTCCTTTCGTTGTCCTCGGGAGGCCCATAATAAAATCCATGGAGATCTGCTCCCACTTCCACTCCGGAATAGGCAGTGGCTGCAGTGTTCCGGCCGGCCTCTGGTGTTCTGCTTTCACCTATTGTCAAACTAAACAGGTTTCAACGTACTTGGCGACCTCTCTCTTCATGTTTGGCCACCAGAAATGTTGTTTTAAATCCCGGTACATCTTGGTACTTCCCGGGTGCACAGAATAAGTTGAAGAATGTGCCTCGGCCAAAATCTCTTTCTTCAACTCCTCGTTGTTAGGCACGTACCACCTGTGCTTGAACTTCAGAATACCGTTATCTGACAAGTTGAATTCAGACACGTCACCTGAGGTCATGCTCAATCGAAGCTCCTCACACTCCATATCATTCTGCTGAGCTTCACGTATCTTATCTAGAATAGTCGGCCCGAGAGAAATGTTAGTGAGCATACTGGACAACTCTGCCACTATCTCCACATCGAACCTCTCAATCTCAGCCAGCAGTGTAACTGAAAACGCTGCAAGTGAAGGCTGACTTGCAGAAGGCACTCAGCTCAGAGCATTAGCGACCTTGTTCGCCTTTCCTAGATGGTACTTGATATCAAAATCATAGTCCTTCACGAACTCCAGCCACCTTCTTTGTCGCATATTAAGCTCCTTCTGTGTGAATAAATACTTCAAGCTCTTGTGGTCTGAAAATATTTCGCACTGCTGCCCATATAAATAATGTCTCCAAATCTTCAGTGCGAATACCACGGCTGCTAACTCCAGATCATGCGTAGAATAGTTCTGCTCATACGGCTTCAACTGCCGAGAAGCATACGCGATAACCTTTCCTTCCTGTATCAATACGCAACCGAGTCCAACTCCAGATGCATCGCAATAAATACTAAATTTGTCACCTTCAACAAGCAACGTCAACACTGGAGCTGTGGTCAAACTTCTGCTTCAACTCCATGAAACTGTTATCACAGGCAGCCAACCATACAAATTTCTCATTCTTCTGAGTCAAGCGCGAAAGAGGATTTGCAATATTCGAGAATCCCTCTATAAACTTCCGATAATAGCCAGCTAATCCGAGAAATCCATGTACTTTCTGTACGTTCTTAGGTTGTGGCCAATCTCTGACCACCCGAATTTTTCTCGGGTCCACAGAAACCCCTTCTTCTGATATGATGTGGCCGAGAAAACTGACTCGATCCAGCCAAAACTCGCATTTAGAGAACTTCGAATAAAGCTGGTATCGTTGTAGAATTCTGAGAACAATCTGTAATTGCTCTTCATGCTCCTCCTTCGTTTTAGAATAAATCAATATATCATCAATGAACACCATAACGAACTTGTCCAGAAAATCCTTAAATACACGGTTCATCAGGTCCATAAACACTGGAGGGGCATTAGTGAGTCCAAAAGACATGACAAGGAACTCGTAATGCCCGTACCTCTTTCGGAATGCCGTTTTCGGTACATCTTCCTTCCGGACCTTCAACTGATTGTAACCCTAGCGTAGATCAATCCTCGAAAATACTCGGGCACCTTGCAACTGGTCAAATAAATCATCGATCCGGGGCAGTGGATACTTATTCTTCACTGTAAGCTTATTCAGCTCTCTGTAATCCACGCACATCCTGAGGGTTCCGTCTTCCTTCTTGACGAATAGAACGGGCGCACCCCAAGGTGAAACACTAGGTCGAATAAAACCCTTCTCCAATAACTCATCAAGCTGAGTCTTCAGCTCTTTCAACTCGGCTGGTGCCAACCGGTACGAATTTTTAAATCTTGGCGCGGTGTTCGGATAGACATCAATAGTAAATTCAATCTCCTGGTCTGGTGGTAAACCAGGGAGATCATCAAGAAAGATCTCAGAGAATTCTCTGACGATAGGAATGTCACTCGGCTTTAATTCACTGAGTAACTGAATATCAAATACTGCGGCCAAATAAATAGAGCACTCACCTTTAAACTGCTCGTTGACCTTCATGGAATAAGAAATAGGCGATCCACTTAATCGGTTCATCGCCTGATAAGAAAACTCGTCTTTACCCGGGGGTCGAAAGGTCACAATCCCGGATCGACAGTCGATGGTGGCGAAGTGCTGTGAAAGCCAGTCCATCCCTAAGATAAGATCATACCGCTCTATGCTCATAACTATCAAACGATCATAAAGGGTAATATCCCCCACTGAGATGACATTGCCCTAGAGAATACGTTCTGACTGCATATATTCTCCTGAAGGCAGCATCACTCTATACTCGACTCCATCTAACTCAGACTCTAATCCCAATCTAGTCATGCATGCAGTCGATACGAAAGAGTGCGTAGCTCCCGTATCCATCAAAGTAAAAATAGTCGTGCCCATAATCAACATAGTACCTGCTATCACAGAGGGATGAGCCTCGTCATCGACATCACCAGGCTCGATAAATGCGAAAATCCTTGGCATAATCCTCCTCTGATCACTGCCTGACTGATCTCAGCTGGGCTTCGGGCAATCTCTGACATAATGGCCGACTTCACCACATCTGTAACACTTATTAGTGCCCACTCGGCACTCACCGCTGTGCTCCCTCTGACACTTGGGGCACCAAGGCATCTGTGAAGCCCCCTGTACTTGCTTTCCTTTGCCTCGATCGCTGCCTCCCTCTAAAGGTCTTTTAACTCCCCTCTGTTGTTGTTGCTGAGGCTGTGCTCTCAGTTGCCAACCCTTATTCCTGATCTGGGGGTGAATTTCTCGAAAGAAGCCCTTAGATGGCTCCCTCGGTTTGAGAGAATCCCTATCAACTGCCTCAATCTCTAGGGCCCTGGCCACAATCTCGTCATAGGATACATTCTACACCCCTGATATGGTAAGACGAATCCGAAATTCCTGACCAAGTCCCTGTAAAAATCTACGTACCTTGTCCTCATTAACGCTGACTTGACGTGGCTCGAATCGGGACAGTGCTTCAAACTTCCTCACATACTCGGCAATAGAACTAACCTGCCGCAACTGCATAAATTCAACCATCTTCGCCTCCCGTACTGTATGGCTGAAATACTTATCATAAAATACTTCTCTGAACCGCTCCCAGCTCATAATAGTCACGTCCGTGGTAGCCTTGATGGAATCCCACCAAAATCGAGCATCCAATGCTAGGTGGTAGGTCACCAACGCAACCTTCTCTCCGTCCTCAATGCTAGCATAGGCCAGCATGTCCTCCATAGTTCGAATCCACTCCTCGGCTGAAGAGGGATCCGTAGACTGTCCGTTAAATATAGGAGGTTGGAGCTTCTGGAATCTCTCCATCCCCTTATTGCTAGGAGTTGCTGCCTCCCGAGCTCTAACGCCCTTGCGGTCAATTAAGGTGCCCAGTTGTTGGGACTGCCATTCCATCTGTTGGGCCTGACGCTCCATATGTTGGGACTGTTGGGCAATGAAGTCCTTGAGAGTGTCTATCGTATCGTCTCGGTCATCTCGGTCATTTCGATCATTACCTCGATGCACCATAGTTATATACTCCTATATAAAAGTTAAAACAAATATTCTAAGAAACTATAAATCAGACAAAGCTATAAACGTACTTACAGTTGATGAAGAATGTCCGCGTAGTGGCTGTGCAGTCGAGCAGTATACAGAACCGATTTTAAAACCCGAGGGCTCTGATACCATAACTTGACACGACCCTAACACTGTACCCATTTTTCCCGTATTATTTTTTTTTATACTTAAAACTTAAAACTTAGCGTTTTAGCGAAAATAAAACTTTTAATGTCGGAATCAAAATCGGAATTGAAATCGACGGAGTCTATGTTTATAAACTATTTAAAACAAAACTTAAAACAATTATAAAACAAATTTAAAACAATTAAAAACTAAAATAAAAATAGGCAGAGGGCAAAAAGGGACGTTTGTCCCAAATATGAGGGGCGATCGATCGCCCATAAACAGGCGATCGATCGCCAGTTTGGAAAACAAGGGGGCGTTTGTTCGCCCCTCATTGTGGCGAACGTTCGCCACACTCCCTAGATTTTTCCAGGGAGCGGCGATTGTAAGGGGCGATCGATCCCCACCCTTGGGCGATCGATCGTCATCTCCTTTGCCTCCCTTCTTTCTTCTTCGCTCATTCTTCTTCCCTTCTCTTCACCTGCTTCCCCATACACTAAACCAACTCTTCACCATTTCATCAAATATACAACCTAACATAACTCACTCAAAATCTCATCACTCCTCACTTCTTCAATCAACCGAAATAACAACTCAAAACACATTTAAAACGAAATATATTTTCATGCAAACGAACTGCATGGATATGTTTAAAAAACCGAACATATCCCTATTATCAAACATTTTACAAAACGAGTTTTCCAAAACGTTTAAAAACCCAAACATAAACCTATCAACTATCAGAACCAAACACCCTAAAATGTTTCTATACAAACATCAGCCCGACAATTCTCAAAAACCCTCAAAACATCTAACCATGAGTCCCACGGGTCAAGATGCGCCTCGACTGCGCCAGCACACTCCCGCAACCATCCTTCGTCAACTGCGTCACTCCTCAGGTGGAGGGATCTCGTCCTCACCTATGTCGAAGTCACCTACACCATACAGACACACTATGAGATAAAAATCTCAGTAAGCTCTACGTAAATGCAATGCGTGCTGTGCATATGAGTTCGTAAATCATGCATCATTTTCATTATCTTTACTCTGGTTGTCACTGAGATCTGAACCCCATAACTGGAGAGGGTACATCCAGTGGTCGGACTACCCTTTCCAGCTAGAGGAGGGGGGTACACGCTTACAACACGTACAGCCGTGCCTGAGCTCCATCTCGCATGACCTATAACTGTATGAGTACATATTAGATGCAGTATTGTGACAGACCCCTTCGTGCCTACACAATAGATCAATAGCCCCTCTCCAGGCCGCATCGCCATTTTCTTTAAAACATTGTGCGGAAATTCATTTTCTATGCATGATTTAAAACTGTGATGCATGAACAGTTACGTACTTAAAGTAAACAAACAACATACATACCATCAAGACAATAAAAGCTATTAAAAGCATATCCTATCTAACTACCCAACCAATGCAATTTAAACTAAAAGCGTCACCAAAATTCCTCAAGACGACCTCGACGTACGGTGTAGGCCAATCGGCCAGAGAAGATCACGAGAACTTACCTCGTGTCCGATGCAATCCAAGCTCCGTCCACTTGCGTTCACCTGGAGCAATTTCACATTATTATCGTCAAAACGAGTTTAAACTATTAAACGTCCAAATTTAATGAAACCTTAACTAAGGAAATTCCTTAAAGCTTTAATTTGATTCCTTAAAATACTTTTATCGAGCGTTCAACACTCGATACCGCAAAACTTTCATTGAGAAAACCCCTAAATTCTCAAACTTCAACATTTCTCATAAATCGACCTAACTTCGTCCAATAACGTTCAATACGTCCATTATATACATAAACTCAGGTAAACCTATCGATTTCTAGTCCTAAACCACGTTTTTACGAAACCCTAAACGAAACCCTAATCGTTTAAACTTCGTAAAAACCGAAACAAACTTTGCTAAAACCTTAGAATCGTACCTAGGGTCGAGTTTTGAGAAGAAATCGCGAAGAAAACGAGACGATCGGAGGACAAATCGTCAGAGAGGAGAGAATCGCCGTTGAATCGCCGAAGGAGGGAGAGAATTCGCAGAAGAGAGAGAGAGAGTGAGCTGTGAAGAAGAAGAAGGAGAGTGTAATATATTATAATATTGACTTGGCAATTTACCATTTTGCCCTTTCTTTGTTTTCTATTTGTTTCGTCCTTCGTTTCGTTAATTGTCTAACGATTCGGTTTCTCCAAATTTGCTTATTTCAACAATACATCTAACTCATTACCAGGGTTCTTTTAAAACTGTCCGTTCGCAATTCGGACCTCGTTTACTATTTTTACCAAAGTATCCTTTATATTGCGGTAAACGTAATTTTCGTAAAATTAGCGTTACGACTCCTAAAATTTCTGAAATATTCTTAAAATCCTTATTAATTATTAGGATCGTAATGACGCTTTCTTTTCGCAAAACCGACTTAATTGGACATATTAATAAAAATGTAATTTACATTAAAATATTAATATTTCGTACAACCGGGTATTACAGTAAGGCATTCTTTTTGGGTACGAGCAACTAAGGAACCTTTTGGTACAGGCAACTAAGGCATCCTTTTTGGGTGCGGACAACTAAGGCACCTTTCGGTGCAGGCAACTAAGGCATCCTTTTTGGGTGCGGGCAACTAAGGCACCTTTCGATGCAGGCAACTAAGGTATCCTTTTTGGGTGCGGGCAACTAAGGCACCTTTCGGTGCAGGCAAGTAAGGCATCCTTTTTGGGTGCGGGCAACTAAGGCACCTTTCAGTGCAGGCAATTAAGGCACCTTTCGGTGCAGGCAATAAGGCATCTAACGATGCAGGCAATCTTTAAGGCATCGTGAGCGATGCAGGCAAAACTAAGTAGTAGAAACTGCATGTGTTAGAATGTTGAGCATTGTGTGTTTTGCATTCATAAATCCCTACTTGCTAAGCATTAGGCTTACGTTTTGTGTTCTGTGGTGTACGTGACGGAGTGTTCACAGGTGAGTTTGATAGCGAGGATCAGGACTAGGAGTAGTCGGGGATCCACAGAGCTCGCCGGTGCAGGCCATTGTCGGGGTGTTTCGACCTGATTCTCGGGGATTGTGGTTTGTAGTTGGGACTGATATTTTGTGGTTGATTTTGTGAGATTTATTTCATGTAAATACTTGTGAATTGATACTCATGTGAATTGGGTTTGAATTGTATTTTTAAATGCATGTTTTTTAGGTTTTCGGATTTAGAAACTTTTAGCCGTTATATTGTCGATTTTTTGTTAAAAGTGTCTATAATGTCGGGTTTGTTTTGCTATATATTTTCGTTATCCATTTTAAGTCATTTTCTCAAAATTTTTACGGGACACGGAGTTTAGAGTGTCGGGATAGCTTAGCAAAGTAGCGTACCAAGCCGGGGCGGATTCGGGGGCGTTACAAGTTGGTATCAGAGTTTTAGAGGTCGAGTCGTTCAAAGAATTACCCGACAATGCTGGCCGTCCTGCAACGTGCCTCACTGACTGAAGTAATTCTTTCTCTAGTTAGTTTTATATCTAAGTTAGATTGTTTTAAATTTTGTCTACAGGAGTAAATTAAGATGCAGAACCCTAGACGACCTGGGAGACCTAGGAACGAACCTGAACCGCCCAGAAACCCACTCAAGGAATCTATTAAGCAACTTGCAGACTTAGTCACCCGACAAGTTGAACTGTTTGGATCTTTGATTGGTCATGGAGGACCGGGACTTGCTGGAGCTGGTGCTAGTGGGGACAGATTTCGGAGGCTGAATCCTCCAGCATTCGAAGGCCGATTGACAGATCTTACAACTGCAGACAGGTGGATTCAGACCATTGAAAACATGTTTAAAGTTGCTGAGGTTGAAGAAGTAAACAAAGTCAGGTGTGCCACTTTCCATCTGATCAACAATGCCCAGAGTTGGTGGGCATCGATGGAGACTACCATCGGTCCTCAAGGCTTAACTTGGAAAGAATTTAAAGAGTTGTTCTTCGACAAATACTATAACCAGACGGCCCAGGCTGCAAAGAGGATGGAATTTATGGCGCTAAAGCAAACAGGATCAGTGGGAGATTATATTCAGCAGTTCGAACTATTGTCTCGATTCGCCAGTCACATGATTAGTCGGGAAGAAGATAAGATCTTTCAGTTTGTGTAGGGCCTGAAACCTGAAATTTATATGTTGGTGAAGACCTTCGGGATTACGAGAAGTTCATTTACTGAAGTGGTGGCGAAGGCTTTAGAGGTTAAGGAGGCTGCTGAGAAATTAACCAAAACTGCTGAAAACCCAAAAAGATTTTTCAGAGAAATTACAGCTCAGTTCAACCGAGGCGGATCTTCTTCTCAGCAACAGGGAACCAAAAGACCAGGAGGAAATGTAAATGATCAACGAGGAGGCACGAAGCCACAACAACAGCAGACGAAAAGATTTCGACAGTGTCCTAAATGTTTGAGGTCCCATCCTGGCGAATGTGGGCAATACGCTTGTAAATGCTACAATTGTTTAGAAGCAGGTCATATTTCCCGTGATTGTCCAAAGCCGAGGGTTGTCAGATGCTTTAAATGCAACCAGACCAGTCACGTATCCAATGATTGCCCTACTTCGAAGCCAGGTCCAGCTAAAGCTACCCCAAGAATCTTTGCCATGATTGAGCCCGAAGGAGAGGATCGAGCTGCAGTCATCTCAGGTACTGTAATTGTTAATTCAGTGCCAGCATTTACGTTGATAAATTCAGGGGCATCCCATTCTTTCGTAGCTACAGCTTTAGTGGTGAAATTAAATTTGGAAGTGAAGCCTGCCGAGTGCCCATTCCGTGTGAGTTTACCGTCTGGTGAGCAGAAACTCAGAACAGGTGGTACAGAATGGGTTGATATCAGTGGAAAGAAGCAATTACCAGCTACGTTGATTGTGATAGGAATAACCGGGTATGATGTGATACTCTGTATGGATTGGCTGTTCCGACACCATGCCACGATTGACTGTCGAGCAGGAACAGTTGATTTTTATCCTCTAGATGGTGAGAAGCTTTCACTGCAATCGTTGAGGCATGTGCAAACGCTTTCAGTTATGGAACCGATGGATGCGAGGAGATCTATTATGGGTGAGTATGTTTGTTTTCTTGCAACCATAGTAGATTTTTATGCTTTGGTAGAAGTTAAACCTCAGGATATATTGATTGTTCGTGATTTTCCCGAGGTGTTCTTGGATGATTTGTCTGGTCTACCACCGGACCGGGAAATAGAGTTCGTGATAGATACATATCCTGGGGCAGAACCTGTTTCGAAGAATCCTTACAGGTTGGCTCCTCCTGAATTGAAAGAACTAAAGAAGCAGTTGGAGGAACTGGTTGACAAGGGCTTTATACGCCCTAGTTTTTCACCCTGGGGAGCGCCCGTGTTGTTTGTCAAGAAGAAGGACGGGTCGCTTTGTATGTGCATCGACTACCGGGAGTTAAATAAGCTAACAGTGAAAAACAAGTATCCGTTGCCAAGGATAGACGATTTGTTTGATCAGTTGCAAGGAGCCCGGATATTTTCTAAGATTGATCTGAGATCGAGGTACTACCAGTTAAAGGTCAGATAGCAGGATATCCCAAAGACAACTTTCCGGACGCGGTATGGACATTACGAGTTTTTGGTGATGTCGTTCGGATTAACGAATGCTCCAACTGCATTCATGGATCTAATGAATCGAGTATTTTGGTAATATCTCGATAAACTTGTGATTGTATTCATTGATGACATTTTGGTTTATTCCCGTGATGAAGAGGAGCATAAAGAGCATCTGCGGATTGTTCTGGAGATTCTGAAGCGGTATCAGTTGTATGCCAAGTTTTCGAAGTGTGAATTTTGGTTGACTAAGGTGCATTTTCTTGGCCATGTGATAAGCAGTGGAAGAATATCAGTGGATCCAGCCAAAATTCAGTCGATTAATGAATGGCCTCAGCTGAAGAATGTCAGCGAAATTCGGAGTTTTCTGGGATTAGCTGGCTATTACAGAAAGTTTATTGAAGGTTTTTTGAAAATTGCAGCACCTTTGACTCGGCTGACCAGAAAAGAAGTGAAGTATGAATGGTCTGAAGATTGTGAGCTGAGTTTTCAGACGTTGAAGCTGAAATTGACGACAGCTTCAGTTCTGACATTGCCAATGGCAGAGGAGAAATTTTGTATTTATTGTGATGCTTCTCGGATTGGTCTGGGTTGCATTCTTATGCAGAAGGATAGAGTGATAGCTTATGCTTCCAGGCAATTGAAGTTGTATGAGAAAAATTATCCGACCCATGATCTGGAGTTAGCTGCTGTGGTGTTTGCTTTGAAAATCTGGAGGCATTATTTGTATGGTTAGCAGTGTGAAGTATATTCAGATCACAAAAGTCTAAAGTATATCTTCACTCAGAATGAGAGGAACATGAGGCAACGACGGTGGTTAGAGTTCGTGAAGGACTATGATCTGGAGATTAAATACCACCACGGTAAAGCTAATGTGGTAGCAGATGCACTAAGCCGAGTATCGACATCAGTTTTAGCTTTGGAGGCTGGTATGTCTGGGCATTTGAGATCTGAGTTTCAGAGATTTGATTTAGAGTTGGTTTCAGACGTGACAGCAGTTTTATCAGCTCTATCTTTGAAGCCTACAATTTTGGAGAAGATCAGAGAAGCTCAGCAAGAAGATTCGGAGTGTAATAAGTTCAAGTTGAGTATGTTATCTGATGATCAGACTGAGTTCAGCTATTCGGATGATGGGATTCTGAAATTCCGTAATAGATGGTATGTTCCGAGCAATGAGCAGCTTCGGAAGGAGATTTTAGCTGAAGCTCATTCTTCAAGGTTTTCTGTTCATCCTGGCAGTACAAAGATGTACAGAGACCTCAAGCAGCACTATTGGTGGCCTAGCATGAAGAAGTCAGTAGCTGAATTTGTAGAAACATGCTTTGTCTGTCAGCAGGTGAAGGCAGAACATCAGAGACCTGCTGGGAAGTTACAGCCTTTGCCGGTTCCAGAGTGGAAGTGAGACCAGATTTCGATGGATTTTGTTGTCGGATTACCTAGGACGACGAGAGGTTTTGACGATATATGGGTGATCGTGGATCATTTAACCAAATCAGCCCATTTTCTACCGGTGAAGATGACGTACTGTATGGATCAGTTTGCTGAACTCTACATTCAGGAGATTCTGAGGTTACATGGTGTGCCTATTTCTATTGTATCGGACAGGGTCGAATGCTGGAGGATTCAGCCTCCGAAATCTGTCCCCACTAGCACCAGCTCCAGCAAGTCCCGGTCCTCCATGACCAATCAAAGATCCAAACAGTTCAGCTTGTCGGGTGACTAAGTTTGCAAGTTGCTTAATAGATTCCTCGAGTGGGTTTTTGGGCTGTTCAGGTTCGTTCCTAGGTCTCCCGGGTCGTCTAGGGTTCTGCATCTTAATTTACTCCTGTAGAAAAAATTTAAAAAAATCTAACTTAGATATAAAACTAACTAGAGAAAAGAATTACTTACAGTCGGTGAAGCACGTTGCAGGACGGCCGGCATTGTCAGATAATTCTTTGAACGACTCGAGCTCTAAAACTCTGATACCAACTTGTAACGCCCCCAAACCCGCCCCGGCTCGGTACGCTACTTTACTAAGCTATCCCAACACTGTAAACTCCGTGTCCCGTAAAAATTTTGAGAAAACGACTTAAAATGGTAACGAAAATATATAGCAAAACAAACCCGACATTATAGACACTTTTAACAAAAAATCGACAATATAATGGCTAAAAGTTTCTAAATCCAAAAACCTGAAAAACATGCATTTAAAAACACAATTCAAACCCAATTCACACCAGTATTAATCCACAAGTATTTACATGAAATAAATCTCACAAAATCAACCACAAAATATCAGTCCCAACTACAAACCACAATCCCCGAGAAACAGGTCGAAGCGCCCCGACAATGGTCTGCACCGGTGAGCTCTGTGGATCCCCGACTACTCCTAGTCCTGATCCTCGCTATCAAACTCACCTGTGAACACTCCATCACCTACACCACATAACACAAAACGTAAGCCTAATGCTTAGCAAGTAGGGATTTATGAATGCAAAACACACAATGCTCAACATCCTAACACATGCAGTTTCTACCACTCAGTTTTGCCTGCATCGCTCACGATGCCTTAAAGATTGCCTGCATCGTTAGATGCCTTATTGCCTACACCGAAAGGTGCCTTAGTTGCCCGCACCCAAAAATGATGCCTTAGTTGCCTGCATCGAAAGGTTCCTTAGTTGCCCGCACCCAAAAAAGATGCCTTAGTTGCCTGCACCGAAAGGTGCCTTAGTTGCCTGTACCCAAAAAGGATGCCTTACTCTGTAACCAACTCTCGTTCACCCTCACAACGACAAACACACAACAACAAACAATGCATCTATACATCATGATGCATGTTTTAACGATATGCAACACCACACCACACCACACAACAACTCAACACAACCCGAAGCAAAACCAATAACTCAACTCAACACGAAGCAAAGCAATAACAAATAAACCCTACCGTTCTATGGTGTAGGCCCGAAGGCGAAAGAATAGCACCCACTACTTACCTGACTGCTCGGCTTCCTTAGTTGCCCGCACCCAAAAAAGATGCCTTAGTTGCCCGCACCCAAAAAAGATGCCTTAGTTGCCCGCACCCAAAAAAGATGCCTTAGTTGCCCGCACCCAAAAAAGATGCCTTAGTTGCCCGCACCCAAAAAAGATGCCTTAGTTGCCCGCACCCAAAAAAGATGCCTTAGTTGCCCGCACCCAAAAAAGATGCCTTAGTTGCCCGCACCCAAAAAAGATGCCTTAGTTGCCCGCACCCAAAAAAGATGCCTTAGTTGCCCGCACCCAAAAAAGATGCCTTAGTTGCCCGCACCCAAAAAAGATGCCTTAGTTGCCCGCACCCAAAAAAGATGCCTTAGTTGCCCGCACCCAAAAAAGATGCCTTAGTTGCCCGCACCCAAAAAAGATGCCTTAGTTGCCCGCACCCAAAAAAGATGCCTTAGTTGCCCGCACCCAAAAAAGATGCCTTAGTTGCCCGCACCCAAAAAAGATGCCTTAGTTGCCCGCACCCAAAAAAGATGCCTTAGTTGCCCGCACCCAAAAAAGATGCCTTAGTTGCCCGCACCCAAAAAAGATGCCTTAGTTGCCCGCACCCAAAAAAGATGCCTTAGTTGCCCGCACCCAAAAAAGATGCCTTAGTTGCCCGCACCCAAAAAAGATGCCTTAGTTGCCCGCACCCAAAAAAGATGCCTTAGTTGCCCGCACCCAAAAAAGATGCCTTAGTTGCCCGCACCCAAAAAAGATGCCTTAGTTGCCCGCACCCAAAAAAGATGCCTTAGTTGCCCGCACCCAAAAAAGATGCCTTAGTTGCCCGCACCCAAAAAAGATGCCTTAGTTGCCCGCACCCAAAAAAGATGCCTTAGTTGCCCGCACCCAAAAAAGATGCCTTAGTTGCCCGCACCCAAAAAAGATGCCTTAGTTGCCCGCACCCAAAAAAGATGCCTTAGTTGCCCGCACCCAAAAAAGATGCCTTAGTTGCCCGCACCCAAAAAAGATGCCTTAGTTGCCCGCACCCTGCCTAGTTGCCTTTACCCAAAAAGGATGCCTTACTCTGTAACCAACTCTCGTTCACCCCTCACAACGACAAACACACAACAACAAACAATGCATCTATACATCATGCTGCATGTTTAACGATATGCAACACCACACCACACCACACAACAACTCAACACCAACCCGAATGCAAAACCAATAACTCAACTCAACACGAAGCAAAGCCATAACAAATAAACCCTACCGTTCTATGGTGTAGGCCCGAAGGCGAAAGAATAGCACCCACTACTTACCTGACTGCTCGGCTTCCAAGTGCTCAATTTGTCCTATTACTTCACTAGCTCGACGACCTAAAATAACGAAACCTTAACTTGATAAGTCAACAATAAAGTCTAAGGAATTTTCTAACTAAACTAAACAACATTTATAACCAATTCTCTTACAAAACACAAAACCTAATTTTTACCCAAAATTACAACGTCCAACTTCGAACGGCCATAACTCCCATATTTTTCAACGAATTTCGACGTGCCACCCCAATTCGGAAACCTCTACACGTCTACTATACATTGAAAACTCAAATTAACCAATTAAACAACTTGGCCAACCCGAATTCTAGAAAACAGAACTGGTGCACATATTGTACAAAACCGGTTTTTGTGTAACTCTCTCCCAATCCTTAATTTAACCACTCAAACAACCTAAACTAACATGATTAAGGATTAAATAATCAAAAGAGGAAGAAAATCATCCAAGGAAAAGTAATTTTCGGAATCCTCCACCTAGGGTTTTCAAACCCTCACTAAATCCACTTAAAACTCACTAAAAACATCAACAAACTTCACCTATTTGCATAAAAACCAAAACCCACTTGATTTTACCTTGAAATCACCTTGAGAAATTGAAGAAAATGAGAGGAGAAGATCGGCTATGGAGGAGGAAGGGAGAGAACCGAAATGATGAAGAAGAAAATTAGAAAAAAAAACAAATTTTAATACAAACTTTTCCTTCTTTTCTTTTCTTCCACAATCTTTTTAAATTTGCAATTAAACCCTCCCATTCTCACATGCATTCCAACATGACATAACTCTCTTTTAACCACAACTTTTCATTAAATTATTCAATTATTCACTTTTATTTACAAGCATTTTATTGGTTCCTTTATGTCGACTTTTCAAACAACAATTTTTCAACCAATCACTTGTTAAGTTTGACTTGTCAAACTCTTTCCACCATACTTCATTCCTAACCATGAAACCCTCTAACCGTGTAATCCTAGGCCTATACATGTTATAGGAAATTCTCGGGTGTTACAATCCACCCTCTTTACAAAAATTTTGTCCTCAAAATTTACGTACCTGAAGAGCTCAGGATAGCGCTCCATCATGTCCTGCTGTCGCTCCCACGTCACCTCCTCGACGTTGTGGTTGCGCCACAGAACTTTCACAAGTGGAATGTCTTTGTTGCGCAACTTCTTCACTGCATAATCCAATATTTCCACCGGTTTCTCCTCATAGGACAATGTAGGCTGCACATCAATCTCCTGCTGCTCCACAACGTGCGATGGATCCCTCAGGCACTTCTGCAGCATCGAGACATGGAAAACATCATGCACTCCCTCCATCAAAGTAGGCAGCTCCAACTGATAAGCTGTCTTTCCTACTCGCTTCACAATCAGAAATGGACCAACATATCTCGGATTCAGCTTACCCCGCTTCCCGAATCTCATCACACCCTTAAACGGCGATATAATGTCAGGTTTGTTTTGCTATATATTTTCGTTATCAATTTTAAGTCGTTTTCTCAAAATTTTTACGGGACACGGAGTTTAGAGTGTCGGGAGAAATTAGGAAAGTAGCGTACCGAGCTGGGGCGGGTTCGGGGGCGTTACATATCATGCATTGGATGTGATAAATAAAATCTTACCTCAACTGTTGTATGCTATAAGACAGTATTGAAGTAGGTTTCCAAAGACTTCAATCCAACTAGTCAAACCTCAACACCTATAGTTTCAACCACGTCAGTACATTTCTAAAACTCTAAAAATATGTATTGGATTGTATAACCAATATAGAATCCAACTCAAGCATCCTTGAAAAAAGTCCCCAAAAATGTCTCCAAAGGGGCATACAGTCAACCAAGACCAGTTAGGCATTCAAATGGTATAAAAGGTGTGGTCGAACAATCAAGGTGTTTGATCGACTAAGAGAAAATTTGCGCTCGTGGCCTACCTAGATTAGATATTCGACCGAACGATCCAAACTTTGATCGACCGAAACACTACCACAATCGACCACGTAAAATTTATTTCAACTTATGGTCGACTAGCAAGGAGTGGTTAATCGATATATCTCTAGAAAATTTTGATTGAGCCATAGGTAGATCTAGAGATGTTAAACGGGCGGGCTGGCTCGCTAGCCCGCCCGCTCAGGTCATACAGGCGAGTCGAGCCGAGCTCAGACATCCCGGCTAGCGAGCCCGTCAATGATTGGGCTCAACAAGTCTGCTCGCGAGCTCGTGAGCTGGCTCGTCAACGGAAGCCCAGCTCGGGTCCTACGGCAAGCGCTGAGCCCTCTCCGACGCGGCAACGCCTGACCATCGATAATCTCCCACTCTTTGATATCTCGGTCAATCCCAATCTGATGCCCAGTTCGGGGCACTCTCCGGCGACTCTCCGACGCTCGACAGAAGACACGAATGTGATAAATTGAAACTAAATGTCTAAATGCTGATTGATCATTGATCGGCTCTGCCTCTGGTCGTATGTTAAAATTTTGGGGAAGAAAACTGAAAAGAAATGTGAATCACAACTCACAGCCATCGGCTATCCTGCAAATTGCAATTGTAATGAAATAAATATACTTGATTAGATTAGTTGATTATATATTTATATTTATTGTGATCGTATTCGTGATATAATATAATATTATAATAACAATTAACAAATAACATTAAGTATTAACAACAATTAACAATAAACAGAACATAAACATAGCCGATTGATAGGCTATTTATGAGCGGTCAATCGGCCATTTCTCGTTAAAAGCAAGTGGCGACCACTAATGTAACTGGTCGACACATAAAAAATCATTTTATTCCGAGGGTCGACCAAAAACCCTAACTCTCGACCCTTGACCCTTCTCAGCTTCTCTCTCGACTCTCAACTGTCATAGGCTATTTTCGACCATTCTGTGCCATTTTCTTCTGATATTCATCTCTTCTCTTTATTTTACACCTCTAATGGCTTCATCATCTCGCAGCAAACTCACCATTCACAAAAAGAGATCAAAGAATGCTACTCCAGCAGCTGAAATTGACCAACAACCTACATGGCCCTCTCCTTTATTCAAGAATTCTGATTCATTGAAACGGTATGATGATGATTTCCAGTTCAAACCCTTGATTTTAAGTAGAAGAGTAGAATTTTATGATTTATATAGCTTAAATTTGGAACATCCGTTAAAGGCTCTGGGGTTGTATGAGTTGTTCGATTTTGATGGACCTTACATTGAAACTCCAGTGAGAATGTTCTACGCAAATTTAGAACATTCTTTGAGGCCTCTCAAAATTATTAGTTATGTGTATGGAAAACACATAGAGATATCCCCAAGTTCAATAAATACAATTTTAGAATGTGAGTTCAACAACGAGGCTGAATGTTATTATGAGGCAGCCAAGGATTCTGATTTTGTGGGCACTAGTGAAGGAACTGACTTTTTGACAATGATTGTTAAGGATCCAAAGCAATTCCTTCCGTTGAAACCAAAGGCTAAGGAATTAAATGTACGTGCATGACTCATCCACCACATGATTACGTACAATCTTTTACCAAGAGATGGACATAGAGATCATATTAGTGGGATGGATCTCTATGTTTTGTATAAATTCTTTCGAGGAGAATCATTTAATGTTGGGTACGTAATTTTGAAACGGATGCTGCAAGTATTCTCCAACCCGGCCAAGTCTTTACCCTTTAATCTTCTTCTAATGAAGATTTTTGCGGTCAATAGTGTCTAAATTCCTAGGTCAGCAACTCGATTACCTTTGAAGAAAACTGACATCTACACCACTTCCTCTCTAGCAAGAATGGGGATAGTACTCAATGCGACTGGGGAGTGGATTTTCAAAGGAGAACAAGCTGGAGCTGGTGCATCTGGGGCTGGGGCTGAAGCTGAACCCTCATATATGGAAATTGGCGAGGGTGGTAACGAGCAAAGACAAACTACTGAACCCTCATCCAATGCATCTAGAGGAAGTTTCTCTCACCTTGAGGAAAGGGTCAACAATTTGAGGCCAGTATAGCTAGCATTGGCACAGCTTTTAACTCCTTTCAGAACGTGATTCTCGATCACTTTGATCAGATGGAAGCTCGGATGGACGCTCGGATGGACGCGATGGCAGATGAACTCCATGAAGAATTCAATGAGGTTCACGGGCATCTTTATTATCTTCAAGATTATTGGAATGGCAGAATATACCCTCCAGTCGATCCTCCAGTCGATCCTTTTGACAATCCATGTTACTCTCCATCTCAGTGACATTTTGTTTTTGTTTGTGTGCTTTTCATAGTTTATGAAAATTATATTGACTAGTGAGTATGTAAATTGTAATTATTGAAATTTGAATGATTGAAAAATGAAAACTGAGTTACTTATTTTTGTACTTATTTATATCTGTTTAACTGTTTTGGAGTCAATTTTGCAATGTTTAAAATGAGATGTTAAGGACTGCAATTGTTTTTTTTATAATGTCAAAAGGAGTGTCGACCAAAACTCACTAGGGTCGACCATTAAATGTGACAAATGAAAATAGAAGTTACAGAAGCAATTCAAGTGTCGACCATAACTCACTGGGGTCGACCATTAAATGTGACAAATGAAAACAGAAATTACAGAAGCAATTCAAGTGTCGACCATAACTCACTAGGGTCGACCATAAAGTGTCACAAATGAAAACAGAAATTACAGAAGCAATTCAAGTGTCGACCATAACTCACTGGGGTCGACCAGTTTTAATTGGTAAAACAGAGCCAACTCACTAGGGTCGACCAGTTTTAATTGGTAAAACAAAGCCAATTCACTAGGGTCGACCAGTTTTAATTGGTAAAAACTAAAAACTAAAATAGAGCCAATTCCAATTCCAACGGTAACATTAAGTCATTAACAATGCAACGGTAACAAGAACGCTGAGTCGCTGAGATTCTGTGGCCGTTGCTCTCCCCCTTCACTTCACTAGTTCACTCCATTTTTTCTTTAAAATTCTAATCCTCCCTTCATTTATTTTCACCTCAATCTCTCAATCTCTCTTACTTCACTTCAATTCATTTACTTATTTTACTACTCCTTATATTGCTCTTTTGTACTCTGCTATCTGCCTCTCCGTGATCCAAACCTTCAATAAGGTAAAATTTAGTTTATTCTTTTTATATTTACAAAATTTTTAATTATATTTAATAGTTATACATTTGTACTAACATACATTAATTTATTTTCGTAGGTTTCGTATACTGTATAAGTGATCAATTCACACCATCCCATACAAGACATAAAATATCTTGTTGGAATTTGGTTCTGGTATCATTTATTTGAAATTATTTTTAATTATGGATCTACGTGATTATAACATTGATTTTGACGATGATATTGAAGAAACTAGGGAAAATGCATTTTCAATAGAACAATCATCTGCACAAGCATCCACTTCCACTTCATCACCTCAAAAAAAAAATAAACAAAACTTCTGAGGTATGGAAACATTTTGTAATGAAAGATATTAAAATAGGTGGAAAAATAGAATCCAGAGCTCAATGTAAATATTGTATTAAAAATTATGCATATGTTTCTAGTAGTTCAACCACCTCACTAAATAGGTATTATCAAAAGTGTCATTTAAACGAGCAAGTTAGAGATCCTACGCAAAGATTATTAAATGCTAGTGGTAGTGGCACTTTTATGTATTCACAGAATAAAATGAGAGAAAGAATAGCAAAACTTATAACACAATGTGAATTGCCCCTAGCGTTTACTGATAGTGTTGAATTTGAAAATTTTATGAAAGAATATGCTACTCCTAACTTTAAACGTGTTCCTAGAAGTACTACTAGAAATGATATCATTAAAATGTTTAATGAAATGAAAAATGAACTAATTGTATTTTTTTCAAATGCTCCTTCAATTTCTATTTGTATCACATCTGATTTATGGAGTGCACGTAATTCTATAGGATATGTAGTTGTAACTTCTCATTTCATAGATGAATCTTGGCAATTAAAAAAAAAAAAATTTTAGGATTTCGTAATTGTGAATATCCCCACACTGGTATTACAATTTATAAATATATTGTTGCAATATTGCAAGAATATTCTATTTCTATTAAAGATAGAATATTTAGCATAACACTTGATAATGCTAGTGCTAATGATTCTGCTATTTCTCATTTTAAAAATTATTTTCAATTACATGCTACTCACAATTCTCTTTTTCATATGAGATGTGTTTGTCATATTTTAAATTTAGTTGTTAAAGATGGTATGACATTTATTTCACCTCATATTGAATCAATTAGATCCGCAATTTCTTATATAATTGGATCTAATTCGAGGCAACAAGAATATAGAGATTTTTGTAAAGCTGCTCAACTTAAACCACGAAAATTAAAAACAGACGTAGATAATAGGTGGAATTCTACTTATTTAATGTTGAAAAATGCTAGGCCTTATTGGCAAGTTATCTGTACTTTTATTAGTGAGAAAACTCAAAGTATTAATCTTGATAAATCTAGTTGCGACGTAGCTAATATATTTCTTGATTTTTTAAAACCATTTTATGAGGCTACAAATAAATGTTCGAGAATTTATTATCTCACTTCTCATCTTGTTCTTCCAATTTTTATAAACTTAACAGGCAATTTTGCTCAATATCGACGTATAGATGAATTTAGAGATATTCTTAATAAAATGGAAACAAAATTTAAAAAGTATTGGCTTGACATCCCTCCTATTTTTTGTTATGCATGTATAATGGACCCTAGATATAAGTTAAGAGGAGTATCTCTTATTGTTAATAAAATTTCTAATAATTTACAAACTCCTTCTTTATTTTCTATAGATCAAATAACTCATAGAATTACTAGTTTATATTCATCTTATGAATCTAAATATTCAAATCTTAGTCGTCGTGTTTCTTCACATGCTGCTACTTCAAGTAGTAGTGGTGGAAATATTATAGGTTCACAGTTTAGTATTCATGATATTTGGAATGAATTAGATACAGATGCATATTCTAGTTCTATGCGAAATGAACTTGAAATTTATTTTGACACTAGATATCAATTTTCTCAAGAAGAAAAATTTGATATTTTAAATTGGTGGAAAATGTTTATTCTGTCTGTAATGGCACGGGATCTACTAACACCTCCGGCCTCAACTGTAGCATCAGAATCTGCTTTTAGTGCAGGTAGACGTGTGTATGATGATTGACGAGGATGGCTTGCACCTGATCTTGTGGAGGTGCTTATTTGCATGAAGGATTGGAACGATGCGGTTACTAGAAACCAACAGAGAAATGACGAAATACTTGAAGAATTTAAAAATTTGGAAGTTCAAGAAGATTAGTTTTGTAATTTTTTCATTTTGTAATTCATGATTGACGATTTAGATGGATGCCAACGGGATTTGTTTTAATTTGTATAAGTTTAATTTATACAAGTTAATAATGAAGATTATATTTTGTTAAGATATCTGTGTCTTTGAAGTTTAAATATATATACTGAGTGATAGGCGATCACTCGCTAACACGACCCTTACCCGTATAATTTATTTATTTATTTTTTTTATTTTTATTTTATAAGTACAAACTTTAATAACTTAGCGTTTAAGCGGAAATATACCTTTAACCCAGAACAGTTTAAGTCTAAAAGTTAAACCATTTAATTAGGACCTAAAAACAATTGAATTAGAATTTAAAACAATGCATTAAAACAATTATAAACAGAAGAAAACAATCGGCCAACGAAGCAGGGGCAAAACAGGGATGGCGATCCCATTACACAGGGGCGACCGAACGCCAAAGGATAGGCGTTCGTGCGCCCCATGCACAACCGCACGATCGGCCAACATTGGCCAATCGGGCGCCCCTTCGATGGCCACCTGCGATCGGGCGCCACTCTTTCAGCGCCCGATCGCGGAACTCTCTGGAAAACCCGAGAGTTCCGCGACCAGTCGCTACCCCTTCCGCGACCAGTCGCCCGCCACATGTCTTTCTTTCCTTCCTTTCATGCCCTGCTCACCAATTTCTCACACAACACTTATACACATTTCAACATTCACCTTTCCTTCATCTTTCTTCATCACTTACCATTACAATTTCACAAATCACACTTCTATACAATAACTGTATAGACACTCTACTGCCGGCTTCACTATAATAGCGTAAATTAACTCAAACACATTTAAAAACATAACCACCTTTCATGAAAACGAACCGCATGGTTCCATTTAAAACATTTACATTTTCCTACCTGTTTTTAAAACCATCAAAACACCACAAAACATTCTACAAAACACTTTTCGTCATCTATACAGTCTCCAAACATCCTAATAACATATCTAAACATTTACAAAATTTGTACGATTAACCATTAACTCAAAAACGTCACTAAAGACCCTCAAAAACTTTTAATCGTGAGTCACAAACCTAGCCAAAACACAAGCCGCCGCCACGAGCTCCACCCATCGACCGCTACACTTGATCATCGTAAGGTGGTTCCTCACCTTCGTTCTCGTCACCTACATCATACAATAGCTACATTAAGCCTAATGCTTAGTAAGGACCGTACTAAACATAACATCACATATATATGCATGACATTTGTAAAACATTTTTCGTTTCATTTCTTTAAACCATTTTTCTTGCCCCGTGAGAAACATACGTCTTGCCCCGTCAGAAACATAAGTCTTGCCCCGTAAGAAACATACACGTGAGAATCATACATTTGACGCGTGAGAAACATACCCGTGAGAATCATACTTTTGACGCGTGAGAAACATATATCATTCACATATTCGTTCATTCATTTAACCTTTCATAAAACATGCTCGTAAATAGTTCGTATGCATTTTCGTAAAACATGATGTATGAGGGGTAACATACATAAGGAAAACCTATCGAACGAGCACTACCTAATTCACTAAGGCACTACTTAAACTACCCGTCTTTCCACAAACCCCTATACCCACCTTTTTATCACAACAAACATCATCAACATTGTACGACGTAGGGCCTTAGTGGCCGGAAAGCCTAACACTCACTTACCTGGCGTCCTAAATATGCCGAGCACCGTCCTTTGAGCTTGAGTTACCTAGGGTATTTAACAACAAACCATTAATATCAACTCACGAACATCAAATCTAACAATTTTTTTTCTCGAGCTAGGACAAATTCTTCTAAAAACTCTAATTCACCTCGTTTAGGCATTTTATCGAGCACTTGGTGCTCACAAACTTCAAAACCTCCATTAATGTCTTTCAACCACATTTCCAACAACCTAACTTTACATTAAACCTCTACCAACACCATTAATCAACTCCAACAACTTAGATTTAACACTAAACACCAACAATGAGTGATAAATAACAACCCTAACTATTTCTAACACAAACCCCTAATTTTCTTTACAAACCCTAACTCGAAATCACTCCAAAACGACAAATAAACTTAACCAAAACGTAGAGCTTACCTAGCACGTTGTTTTGTTGAAGAAACTTGGAGGAGAAATCGCCTAAAATGGAAGAGAAATCGAACGATGGAAATGGCGATGGAGAGGAGGAAGAAATCGCCAAAGAGAGAAAAGGAGAGGTTTCGTGCGTGGAGAGGAGAAGTGAGAAAGAGAGAGAAGACTTAGGTTTTTAATAGATTTTGACTTTGACATTTACTTAAATGCCCTTTGTAGATTTCCTAAACTAAACCATTATTTCGGCTATTGGTTTAATCTCTCCGAAATTCCCTTATTCCTCTAAATATTTCTATTTATTCTTAGGGCTCTAACGAAACTTCTCGTTGGTCATTTGGACTAAATTTAATATTTCTACGAAATTTAATACTCTATAATGCTTAAAATATTAAAATTCAAAAACTTAAGGCCCGAAATTCCTAAAACGAATTTCTCGGGTGTTACACTCGCCCCAAGCAGGGCGATTGCTTGGCTGTCGATTTAGTTAAATAAGAGCTAGAGCCGATCACTCGTCCCAAGTGGGGTGATTGATAGGCTCTTGTTTAAAAAAATACAGATTGAGAGCCGAGCAGTCGCCCCAAGTGGGTCGATTGATCGGCTCTCGTTTAAAAAAAAAACAGAACGAGAGCCTATCAATCGCCCCACTTGGGGCAATTGATAGGCTCTTGTTTAAAAAAATACAGATCAAGAGCCGAGAAGTCGCCCCAAATGGGGCGAGTGATCGGCTCTCATTTAAAAAAACAGAACGCTAGACAATCAGTCGCCCCAAGTGGGGCAATTGATAGGCTCTTGTTTAAAAAAATACAGATCGAGAGCCGAGCAGTCGCCCCAAGTGAGGCGATTGATCGGCTCTCGTTAAAAAAAAAAAACAGAACCAGTGCCCATCAGTCGCCCCACAGGGGCGACTCATCAGCTTTGGTTAAATAGAATTGAAATATAGAATGTTTTTTCATTTTAGGCAGTAGAATTCCCAAATCGGCAAATCCTAGTATCCCACTTCCCGACTCCCAGTTCCCTGAGACGGCGAGACCCCGACCCCGAAGACCCCGACCTCGATTCCCGTCCCGATTAAATTTCCCACCCGCCACTAACCCCTTCGACAACACCGAAAACTCCAAATCTCCCTTCATAGCGCCTCCCCTCCCCGATCCCGATTCCCGTCCCAATCAAATTGCCCGACCGCCACTAACCCCTTCGACAACGTCAAAAACTCCAAATCTCCCTTTCGCAGTGCCTTCCCTCCCGTCAATCGGAGTATCGCAATTCGCACCACAACTTCGACCTCAGCGAATCCAGCTCAGTAAGTCTTACCATCTGACTAGTTATATTTCATAATTTAACTGAATATTATTCGATTAATTCATATTAGTTTGGGGAATTTGGGTTGATTTTGATTCCTGAGGTTGGTTTGAGATACGAAAGTAATTGTGAACCAAGTTTTATAATTGTGCACACCACTAGTTCGATGAAATATCTATGTGAGAATTCTAAGTTTAAAATATTGATAATTCTGTTGGAAGTTGTTGTTTATTTGGGTGTGTGGTCTGTGGTGTTTAGTATTTGTATTTGTGTGAGAATTCTTAAGTTTAAAATATTGATAATTCTGTTGGAACTTGGAAGTTATCTGTAGGTTGTTTATTTGGGTGTGTCATGTGTGGTGTTTAGTATTTGTAATTTTATTTGTGTTGTCACAGGTTAAAAAAATATGCCGCCAAAACGTTTAAAAGCTTATTCAAGCTCAAGCTCTCGAATCGATCACTCCTTCGTTAACTCTGAGGCAAGGAGATATTTCATGGATTTCATGGCGAAAAATAAACATATTATATGCGAAATCCAATTTTCACCCGATCGGTATGATGGAGATATTTTAGACATGCTTAATCAACGAAAATGGGAGAATCTTGCTGCATTAGGTGGTGATGCGAATGTAAGTATCGTTCGTGAATTCTACGCAAATTTGAAGGTATCTAATTCAGATAGTACAGTTGAAGTTTGTAAGAAGATCATCGACTTCTCTCCCGAGATCAGTAATACTAAGTTTGGTTTGGAGAACTTATACGAAGATGATTATCATACCATGATGGAAGAGGGACCAGATTATGACATGATCATACAAGAGATGGGACACCGAGGTTCACAGTGGGTTTATTCAATTGTCAACCGAGCTCAACCATTACACTTGATACTAAGTTGTCTCAACTGCTATGCTCAAGCTTGGTGCAGGTTTATCAATGGAAATTTAATGCCTATGTCCCAGAGTTCAGAATATCAGTGCATATCGCAAGGGTTCGACCACTGCTGGCCATATTCATCCCATCCTCATCACGCAACTATGCGCAGCAGAGAATGTCCCTATGAGCTCAACTGACGAGCCTTGGATCCAGCCACAGCTTTATGTCTCTTCAAATATTTCAAGAATACCTAAGTGGCCATACGAGGAAACTAGAAGAAATGGATTGGGATTCATTGAGCAT
This sequence comes from Begonia masoniana, assembly GCA_022432975.1. Classification (NCBI taxonomy): domain Eukaryota; kingdom Viridiplantae; phylum Streptophyta; class Magnoliopsida; order Cucurbitales; family Begoniaceae; genus Begonia; species Begonia masoniana. The sequence goes on from CM039502.1 coordinate 54,282,107, forward strand.
GATACTGATGTTGAAATTCCTCCTCCACTGATGCCCTTGCCTCGTATCCAGCGCAAAGATGGTTCACAATGGGACATAGCAGAGGCAAAAAGAGAGCGCGCCGAGACTCGTCGAAAACAGCAATATGAAAATCAATCAACTATGCCTCCCGATCAAGGCGCCTCTTCATCATCTGTCGTGCCACCTCGCTCTTACTCAAATAACGATGTGGGACAGATGTTAGAAAATCTTACAATCCAACAAGGCCAAATGTTTGCCAACATGGCTGCTCAACATACCAGCTTTCAACAAGACATAAGACAAAGACTAGAAAATATTTCCAATCAACATAGCACCTTTGAACAGGATGTAAGACAAAGGCTGGAAAATATTTCCAATCAACATACCAGCTTTGAGCAGGATGTAAGACAAAGGCTGGAAAATATTTTCGATCAGCAAAGACGTATTGAACATTGGTTGACGCATATGCAAAATCATTCGGTAGAGATAACAAACTTCTGTGCACGATATGTGAGATCATTAGATGCTCATTATGGCCATTTGAATCTAACGAACCTAAGTTTACCTATCTTTTCGGAGCACCTTTTGAGACCATATCGCCCTCCACAAGAGGGTGGGGACAACGATGAGCCCGACGGCAACCAGTCATGAGCTAGAGTTATGTTATTTTTCACCTACATTTTTAGTTTATTTTATGCATTGAATTTGTGGACATATTTATTTTAAATTTAGGTAATTATAGTATATTTTATGATATATTTTAGACTTTAGTTATATAATCAGAAATTTTTATTTATATAATTGTAAGCTCAGCTCGTTACGCTCGGCTCGTTACGCTCGTTGGGCCGGCTCGGCTCGGCTCGGTAGTCTCGTTAGGCTCGGTAGGCTCGGTGAGCTGGGACTTTCCCGGCTCGGCTCGGCTCGACTCGACCATTTAATATCTCTAGGTAGATCAGACTACTAAGTTTTCAATAATAAAAATTTAAAAATAAAAAAAAAATCAATTTTTTTTCAAAATCTCAAGATTGAACATTGTTGAACCTAAGCCAGATAATTATAATCCAATGTCGTTCAAGAATCAATTTTTTTTCCCCATATATTTCAAATTTTTATATGAAAATTTATATTTTCTGTTAGAGTTTTGTGTGACTCGAATTTTATTTTGGTCAAGCTGATTGGCCCGCATTGTAGACCTTATTTATGATTTTGTTATCTCTATAAATTCATGTAATCTAGAGTCACAAAATACGTGGTTTTATTTTGATCTATAAAGTAGATTTATTCTTTTACCTGTGATTTTTAGCTGAAATGATTTTTTCACGTAAATCTAGTATTCTACATTGTATTTTCTTTTTCTGCCTATCGTTTGATTTCAATCTTATTTTCAAAATTTGTCAAAACATCAATTCTTTACAGTCGTTCCACATCGAACATGGTTTTCGTAATTTTTTTAGAAAATTACAGTTTTTTAGGAAAAAGAAAAAAAAATGTGGAAAATTTTTCCTCCTGTCATTCGTCTTTTTCATGAAGACTTGTTATTCTATGTCGTCCAACCACCATCAAAAAACATTGCTTCGTCTGTAGTGAAAGCTATGAGTTTTCCCTATTTTGAGTTTGTCAGAGTTACGGTCCATAGATCATCGTTATAGGGTTTTTTCTATTCATCATCAGTCGCCATCATATATGCATCATTGTTCTCCATTAACGCTGTCAAGTTGTTTGATTGAGACTATCGCAAGAGTGTCCTTCAGAAAGTTTTATTTTTGCAAAGATAAAAACTGTTAAAAATCCTTGGGATTTTTGGAAGAGTTTTTGGAGATTAAATTTGATGATTTTGAAAATATTTGGAATCCCGAGAATATCTCAATATTGGAGATTGTTTTCACTTGAAATTCAAATTAGTTTTGATTTGTGATATCTGCAATTATTTTGGCGATTAGATTTTGGGGCTAACTTATTTTCACAAAAATATTTGAATTTTGGGGATATCCATGTTTTTTCGTTTCAATTTAAGAGTGAATATTTTATTGAAGTCAGTGATTTTCGGTCAAATATTTTGTGAAAGAATGTGTTTTTTCAGTCGATGAGATCTTTAATGTAGATTTTTCACTTTTGAATCGAGATTCAGTATTTTGTTATGGTAGGATAACGATAGTGGAATTATAAAGGATTTTGAATGATAGATTTAATATGGCAAGTCAAAAGGCAAGATATGTTTGCCTAGATTTGAATAATACTTTGTGGAATTTGAACATGTCATCATCGTTGTTTAAGTGTTTCTTAAACTTTATCAGCAGCAGTTGTTGAATTTATCCTTCAAGATATTTGTAGTTTGGTGATCTAAATCTTTCTTTGGGAGGACATGTGGACCCTCGTTGCAAATTTCTTTAAGGGTGTGAAAGAGAAAAATTTGAAGATTTGAAAATTGATTCTTTATAGCAGAACTCATTTTTTAGGTGAGGATTTTCATAATTCAGGATTTTTTATATTCATTTTTGGGCTAAGTTGACGAGCATGAGCTATAGATGTTCTGTTGACTTTGTAACACCCGGAATTTTTCTTATAACGTGCATGGCATTAGACTTAGATGGGATAGGATATCTTAGTTTTATGTGATGAGGGTTGAAGCTTTGAACAATGAAGAGTTAAGGTTGATAAGTCAAAATAAAAAGTATGTGGAAAAGTCAAAAGAAATAAGAACCAATAGGAAGCTAGTAATTAAATGAATTAAAAGGTGAAAAGGTGGGGTTTTAAAGATGAAACACATTGGAATTTAAGCAAGAAATAGGAGGTGGCCATTTTGTAAAATTAAAAACATTGGTAGGAGAATTTAAAAGAAGAAAAAATAGTTAGGTTAAATGGTAAATTTTTCTTCTTCTTTCTTCATCTCCCACGCCATGCTCTCCTCTCCTCCATAGCCGATTCATCCTCCTCCCATTTCTTCAATTTCTCAAGGTGTTTTGAGGTAAATTTAATTGGGTTTTGAATTTTATACAACTAGGTGTTGGATTTTAGTGTTTTTAGGGGAGTTTGGTAAAGTTTGTTAGGGGTTTGGAAACCATAAATATGAACCTCCGAAAATTTCATTCCTTGCTGGTTTTTCTTCCCTCATTTGATGGTATAATCCTTAGATAGGTTGGTTTAAGTTGTTTTTAGAGATAGATTAAAGTTTTGTTAAGTGTTAGTGAAAAACCAGTTTTGAGCAATTTGTACATTGATTCTATTTCAGTGAATTCGAGTTGGACATTGTGTTTGGTTGGTTAAATTGAATGTTTCAATGGATAGTACACATGTAGAGTTTTACGGATTAGGGTGGCACGCCAAAATCCGTTGAAAAACGAATAAGTTATGGCCGTTTGAAGTTTGGACAATAAATATTGTGGGAATTTCGGGTTTTAGATTTTAGAATTGGTTTAATTGTTGTTAGTTTTGATCTAGGTATTCTTTAGAATTCCTTAGGTTGTTACTAAATGGTTTTCCCTATATTCTCTAGGTTGACGAGCGAGCAATTAGCGTAGTCGAAGTAACTGTTACGTGCCGGGAAACCAGGTAAGTAGTGGACATGTGTTTTGTTGCCTTCGAGCCTACACCATGGACCGGTAGGGAACTATTTGTTTGTTTGTTTGTTGTTTGGTTGTTTTGCCTTCTTTGTTGGTTAAGCATTGTATTGACCTAGAGCATGGTTTCGAATGGTGAGTATGAAATGGAAACTTATAAGTAGAAAGGCAATGTGGTTTTGTGGGGTCGCGTTAAGGTGGCACCCGCGAGGGACTCAAGGAGAGTCGCTCAGTCGCGTTAGGGTGACACCTGCGAGGGACTCCGTATGAGTCGCCTAGTCGCGTTACGGTGACACCTGCGAGGGACTATGGTGTGAGTCGCCCAGTCGCGTTAGAGTGACACCTACGAGGGACTCCAAAGGAGTCGCCCAGTCGCGTTAGGGTGGCACTTGCGAGGGACTTTGTGAGAGTCGGACACCGGCGAGGGACTCCGTGGGAGTCGCCCTATAGCACCCGGTTTCAATTAAACTGAATTTAACTCATCAATTTATGATGTGCAATTTCATAGAAAAATTTAGGAGAATTATTGATTAGGTTAATGAGTGACTAAGCAAGGGCATTTATGTAAATTCGAAATTTAAAAGTGGATAACGTATTTAAGGAGTGAGGGATTGGGTTAATGCACTGTAGCCGCCTCCATTTCACACTTTTCTCTTCGGGTTTTTAGCTCAAGCAGCCGAGCTCTCTAGGCGATTTTCCTCACCCGATTCTCCTTCAAACTAGGTAAGTTTCCCTTCGTTTTCTTGAGATTTTAGTGGCTAGGTAGCAGGAAGAGGGTAATGTGCGTATTTTGATAATGCTGTGAGTGAGTTGAGTTCGGGTTTAGTGTTGAGCCGAGAATGTACGATGACCAGAGCTTCCAAACTAGCTCTATTGGTTTTTGAATGATATATAGGGTAAGGTTATTGGTGTAACACCCGACATTTCGGCCAGGTGATTTTCTGACCATTTTCATTGTCACCCTCTTATTTAACCTTTATGATTTAAAATTTAATGTTAAGACAAATTTATTACAAGTTGTGTGAAACTAGGTTGGGTGGCAGTTTTGTAATTAAAATCGATGGATTTAGTATAAATAGGAAATGGAAACCTTAAACCTCATTTATTACCACTGTAGCCGACATTCCCTCTCGGCGATTCCTTCTTTCCCAAGTTCTTGCTCTCGGCTACCAGAACTTCCCTTACCGACGGCTGGTTTCGAGCTTGCTCTTCTCTGCAAATCCACACCCGAGGTATGAAATGGACAATGTAGTCATTCATTAGTAAATAGAGCTCTGTTTTCAGCTCGGCACTGAGTTCGGATATTTTTAGCAGTGGCCGAGTAGCTTTAGACTTTTTAAAATCTGAGAGTAGAAATGTCATCCCGAATCGATTCTAAGCATTTTAAGTAACCAACTCGGATTTAATCAATGGTAAAACCTGTCCACCTAGTTTCGGATTTCAGACTGCAGTGTGTCAAACAGAGGAATCGGAATGACTTTAGCTATTAGATCCTAGGATGGTTTATGATTAGGACTATTAGGACTTTGTTTTAACTACTGTAATGTACATGTTTTAGGTGAAGAAGTTTTAAAGGAAAGAAGCTCGGATTGCTAAGGAATCCAGGTAAGTGAATGTGTTAAGATTTCCGGCCACTAGGGCCCTACACCGCAAGGGTATTAGGAAATCACTGAGATGTTAGCTTATTGACTATGATCTGTTATTTCCACGATATGAGAAGTTGTGTAAGTAAATGTAAGTTACAGGATGTTTTACTTGTCCTCATGATATGACTTTTCTCTATGAACTTTATGTCTATGCACTGTGTTCCTGTTATGATTAAGTTGAGAATATGAAAAGCAAATGTAACCGAGATTAAGTGCAGAGCGGGGAAAGACTATGTTATGTATGACTCGCGAATTTTCCCACTGGTGGAGGCCGAGTTAATGATATGTATGACTCGCAAAATCTCCCACTGGTGGAGGCCGAGTTAATGATATGTATGACTCGCGAATTTTCCCACTGGTGGAGGCCGAGTTAATGATATGTATGACTCGCGAATTTTCCCACTGGTGGAGGCCGAGTTAATGATATGTATGACTCGCGAATTTTCCCACTGGTGGAGGCCGAGTTAATGATATGTATGACTCGCGAATTTTCCCACTGGTGGAGGCCGAGTTAATGATATGTATGACTCGCGAATTTTCCCACTGGTGGAGGCCGAGTTAATGATATGTATGACTCGCGAATTTTCCCACTGGTGGAGGCCGAGTTAATGATATGTATGACTCGCGAATTTTCCCACTGGTGGAGGCCGAGTTAATGATATGTATGACTCGCGAATTTTCCCACTGGTGGAGGCCGAGTTAATGATATGTATGACTCGCGAATTTTCCCACTGGTGGAGGCCGAGTTAATGATATGTATGACTCGCGAATTTTCCCACTGGTGGAGGCCGAGTTAATGATATGTATGACTCGCGAATTTTCCCACTGGTGGAGGCCGAGTTAATGATATGTATGACTCGCGAATTTTCCCACTGGTGGAGGCCGAGTTAATGATATGTATGACTCGCGAATTTTCCCACTGGTGGAGGCCGAGTTAATGATATGTATGACTCGCGAATTTTCCCACTGGTGGAGGCCGAGTTAATGATATGTATGACTCGCGAATTTTCCCACTGGTGGAGGCCGAGTTAATGATATGTATGACTCGCGAATTTTCCCACTGGTGGAGGCCGAGTTAATGATATGTATGACTCGCGAATTTTCCCACTGGTGGAGGCCGAGTTAATGATATGTATGACTCGCGAATTTTCCCACTGGTGGAGGCCGAGTTAATGATATGTATGACTCGCGAATTTTCCCACTGGTGGAGGCCGAGTTAATGATATGTATGACTCGCGAATTTTCCCACTGGTGGAGGCCGAGTTAATGATATGTATGACTCGCGAATTTTCCCACTGGTGGAGGCCGAGTTAATGATATGTATGACTCGCGAATTTTCCCACTGGTGGAGGCCGAGTTAATGATATGTATGACTCGCGAATTTTCCCACTGGTGGAGGCCGAGTTAATGATATGTATGACTCGCGAATTTTCCCACTGGTGGAGGCCGAGTTAATGATATGTATGACTCGCGAATTTTCCCACTGGTGGAGGCCGAGTTAATGATATGTATGACTCGCGAATTTTCCCACTGGTGGAGGCCGAGTTAATGATATGTATGACTCGCGAATTTTCCCACTGGTGGAGGCCGAGTTAATGATATGTATGACTCGCGAATTTTCCCACTGGTGGAGGCCGAGTTAATGATATGTATGACTCGCGAATTTTCCCACTGGTGGAGGCCGAGTTAATGATATGTATGACTCGCGAATTTTCCCACTGGTGGAGGCCGAGTTAATGATATGTATGACTCGCGAATTTTCCCACTGGTGGAGGCCGAGTTAATGATATGTATGACTCGCGAATTTTCCCACTGGTGGAGGCCGAGTTAATGATATGTATGACTCGCGAATTTTCCCACTGGTGGAGGCCGAGTTAATGATATGTATGACTCGCGAATTTTCCCACTGGTGGAGGCCGAGTTAATGATATGTATGACTCGCGAATTTTCCCACTGGTGGAGGCCGAGTTAATGATATGTATGACTCGCGAATTTTCCCACTGGTGGAGGCCGAGTTAATGATATGTATGACTCGCGAATTTTCCCACTGGTGGAGGCCGAGTTAATGATATGTATGACTCGCGAATTTTCCCACTGGTGGAGGCCGAGTTAATGATATGTATGACTCGCGAATTTTCCCACTGGTGGAGGCCGAGTTAATGATATGTATGACTCGCGAATTTTCCCACTGGTGGAGGCCGAGTTAATGATATGTATGACTCGCGAATTTTCCCACTGGTGGAGGCCGAGTTAATGATATGTATGACTCGCGAATTTTCCCACTGGTGGAGGCCGAGTTAATGATATGTATGACTCGCGAATTTTCCCACTGGTGGAGGCCGAGTTAATGATATGTATGACTCGCGAATTTTCCCACTGGTGGAGGCCGAGTTAATGATATGTATGACTCGCGAATTTTCCCACTGGTGGAGGCCGAGTTAATGATATGTATGACTCGCGAATTTTCCCACTGGTGGAGGCCGAGTTAATGATATGTATGACTCGCGAATTTTCCCACTGGTGGAGGCCGAGTTAATGATATGTATGACTCGCGAATTTTCCCACTGGTGGAGGCCGAGTTAATGATATGTATGACTCGCGAATTTTCCCACTGGTGGAGGCCGAGTTAATGATATGTATGACTCGCGAATTTTCCCACTGGTGGAGGCCGAGTTAATTGTTTGATGGTTTAGTCTTCCGGCTGACGTCATCGGCAGATGCCGAAGGAATAGTTGTTGATGGTTTAGTCTTCCGGCTGACGTCATCGGCAGATGCCGTAGGAATAGTTGTTGATGGTTTAGTCTTCCGGCTGACGTCATCGGCAGATGCCGTAGGAATAGTTGTTGATGGTTTAGTCTTCCGGCTGACGTCATCGGCAGATGCCGTAGGAATAGTTGTTGATGGTTTAGTCTTCCGGCTGACGTCATCGGCAGATGCCGAAGGAATAGTTGTTGATGGTTTAGTCTTCCGGCTGACGTCATCGGCAGATGCGAAGGAATAGTTGTTGATGGTTTAGTCTTCCGGCTGACGTCATCGGCAGATGCCGTAGGAATAGTTGTTGATGGTTTAGTCTTCCGGCTGACGTCATCGGCAGATGCCGTAGGAATAGTTGTTGATGGTTTAGTCTTCCGGCTGACGTCATCGGCAGATGCCGAAGGAATAGTTGTTGATGGTTTAGTCTTCCGGCTGACGTCATCGGCAGATGCCGTAGGAATAGTTGTTGATGGTTTAGTCTTCCGGCTGACGTCATCGGCAGATGCCGAAGGAATAGTTGTTGATGGTTTAGTCTTCCGGCTGACGTCATCGGCAGATGCCGTAGGAATAGTTGTTGATGGTTTGTCAACGCATGCAACCCATGCAGACCCGAGTGGTATTTTGTTAAGAGAATTGAGGGCACTTCCTCTTTTCCCGAAATTGTCAAGAAACCGATGACCGAGTCAGTCACTCGACTCTGTGAAAGTTGAGCCGACGAGGCGTGGGAAGTTGGGCATGAGAGGGTTCGTCTTCCTTAATGGTTCTGCGTCTCTATTACCAGTTTAGAAAAAAAATATATATGTAAAATGCGAAAGTCTGTTGAGAGATAGTAAGTGAACGTAATAATAGTAAAAGTCAAGCAAACGATTAATGAAAGGATATGAACACGTGACGGCTCCTGGCCGGGGTCGTTACAATTGTGGTATCAAAGCAAAACCAGGTTCTAAACCGATTCTGCAGACTGCCTCCCAGCACTGACTGTCACTTGAGCACACCTCAGCAACTGTAAGTGTTTATGATTTCATGTATGTCATTAAGTTAATTATGTCTGAAATGATTTGTCTAGGAATCCCAAGATGGTTAGAGGTCAACAGAGAGAGAGCAATGAGGATAGCAATGCTATTGCTCAATGACTGAGTTAGTCATGCGCCAATCTCACCAGATAGAACGACTGATGACAGCTAGAGAAGAACAAGGCAACTCCAGTACTAATGCAACTCATGACCATGGGGGTGAACGTTTTCATCGGCTTTGACCCCCGGTGTTTAATGGGTATGTTTCAGATCCTGTCCATGCTGAGGAGTGGATCCGAAAGATTGAAGACATGTTTAAGTATGCAAAGGTTGACGAAGGGGATAAGGTCACCTATGCTGTCTTTCATTGGAGTTAAGTGCAGGCAATGCATTGGTGGGACTCGATCCAGAGCACCCCTAATGCGAAGCTATGACCTGGGGATGTTCAAGACTGCCTTCTTCGACAAGTACTTCAATAGGACTGTTCGGGCCAACAAGAAGAAGGAGTTTATGAATCTACGACAAACTGGCTCTGTGACGGATTATATATGTGAATTTGATGCTTTATCACGGTTTGCTCCCCGTATGATTGAGGATGAGGAAGATAAGATTTACCAGTTTGTTCAAGGACTGAAGCCAAGTCTGTACATGAAAGTGAAGACTGCCGGGATACATAATGTACCTTATGGTGAAGTGACGGCTAAGGCCTTGGAGCTAGAAGAGGCAGAAATGACAGCATATGCACAACGCGAACAGCCAAAGAAACTCATGAAGGAGGCTCAGCCGCCACCACGTCAGAACAAGGGTTGGCAGCCACGACAGAACAGGGGACCACAGCAACAACAGCATGGAATGAAGAGGCCCCTCAACCAGAATGATGACTAGGGAAAAGGAAAGAGACCTCTGGCGCCTCTATGCCCTACATGTCAGAGGAACCACCCTGGTGAGTGCAAGTTGCTTTCTGGCCGCTGTTTTAGGTGTGATAAGACCGGACACATGGTCAGAGATTGTCCCATGCCGCCAGACCCGAACCGTGCAAGGGTTGTACCCAGAGTGTATGCATTGATGGAAGATGAGGGAGCTGATCAACATACAGTCATATCATGTACCATCATGATCTGTGGTTTTGCTGCTTATACACTCATAGATACAGGGGCCACACACTCGTTTATATCAACCTTGTTTGTATGCAAACATAGCATAGGACCCTTACCAGCTGAAAGGTTATATAGTGTTGTGTTGCCATCAGGGAAGTCCCTACATTCAGAGCAGATTGTTAAGGGTGACGTCGTGTCCTTAGGGGATAAGAATCTCTATGCGGAATTAATTGTCATTAACATAAAAGGGTATGAAGTGATATTAGGAATGGATTGGTTATTTAGACATCATGCCACGATAAGTTGTCGATCTGGAATAGTTGATTTTAGACCCCCAAATGATAACCATTATTCCTTCCAAGCTATTCCTAAAATAAGTAAGATACCAATTATATCCTCACTAGAAATATACCGAATGCTGAGATGTGGTTGTGAGAGCTACCTGGCTAGTGTAATAGATGACCGGGTGAAGAATAAAATTGAGCTACAGGATATTCCTATAGTCCGAGAGTTTCCCGAGGCATTCTTAGATGATTTACCGGGTATACCACCTGATAGGGAAATAGAATTTGTGATTGATACATACCCCGAGGCATCACCTGTGTAATATCCGGTTTGTACGGACCTTTTATTATATTATTATTGGCATTTTTTTGTAATTATGTCAAATCAGGTCCGATTTACGAAAAGAAAACGTCATTACGATCCTAGCGATTGATTAGAATTTTAAGGAATTTACGGAAATTTTCGGAGATCAAACACTGTATTCCGAGTAAATACGGTTTTCGTAATGTAAAAGACGTTCTCGTAAAAATAGCAAACGAGGTCCAAATTGCGAACGGACAGTTTTAATAAATCCCTGGCAATGAATAGAAGTTATTGGAAAAATATGAAACTTTCGAGGATCCGAATAGTTGGACGATTAACGAACCGAAGGACGAAATCAATATAAAAATCAAAGAAGGGCAAAATAGTAATTTACAAAATCAATTTATAAAATATTACAAACCATTCTTTTTCACTCATTCTCTTCTTCTTCTCCCTGGATTCCCACAACAGAGAGCGAGCTCTCTCCCTGGCGCCGGCGACTCCTCACAATCCGACCTCCGTCCGACCTCCGTTCTTCCTCCGTCCTTCATGTTTTCTTCCTCTCTCGCTACCCTCGGTATGTGCCTTTAATCTTATAGCTTTATTTCGACATTTGTAGCGTTTCGGCAAACTAGGGTTTCGATAAAATGTCGAAATTAGGACTCGTAATTAATAGGTTAGCCGTGATTACGTATAAATTGAACGTATTGAACGTTATTGGACGAAGAAAAGTCGATTTGCGAAAAAGTTATAAATTGGTAAACTTTCGGGTTTTAGGGGAAAACTCGTTATTTTGGATAATCGAGCTATAATTAATGTTCGAAAAGCTTTAATTAGCTAAGTGAAGAATTTAGGAGAATTCTTTAGCAAAGGTTTTGTAATTTGGACGTTTATAATTCAAATTGGTTTTAACTACGAATATCGTGTTTTCCTCAGACACACGACTCCCGTTGACGAAGCTTGAGATCCAGCGCACTCAAGGTAAGTTTTCGTGACTTACTTTGACCCAAAGGTCTGCACCATACTTCGTCGTCGTCTCGGGAATACTCGAGGAACTGTTTGTTTTATGTTACTCTGGTTGGGTAGTTAGGTTAGTTGTTTATAGGTTCTGCTTTACTGCCATGAATGTATGCACGTTGTTTGTTTACTTTCCGCTGATATGAACTGTTCATGCATCACGGTTTTCGAAAGTCATGAAAAGGAATTTCTGCACGTGTTTTTAAGAAAAGGAACGTATATCTGAAATGAAATCTGTAACGAAATCTGAATGAATAAACGTAATCTGTCTGTTTCTGGTCACGCGAGATGGGGCTCAGGCACGGCTGTGCGTGTTGCAAGCGTGTACCCCCCCTCTCTAACCCCACGGGGTAGTCCAACCGCCGGACGGGCCCCCTTGGGTTAGTGGGTCGAGGTCTCGGTGACAATTCTGTCTGTCTGTGACGTAATGAATCTGTAATCTGTAATTCTGTATCTGTAATCTGAATCTGAGCATGATTTCTGAATGGCATACGCACGCATGCATCTGCATTTACGTAGCTTACTGAGATTTCAATATCTCATATGTGTCTGTATGGTGTAGGTAACCTCTTAGGTGATATCGAACCAGGTGAGGACGGCGTTCCTCCGTCTGATGCAGTTGATGGATGACGGCCGTGGGAGTGCGCTATGTAGTCGAGGCGCTTTCTGACCCGTGGGGATGTATGTCTGGACTCTGGGGTTATTTTGGGATGTTTTGAGTTGATAATTGTATAGAATATTTAGGTTGTTTGGATCTGGATAGGGATTAGATAACGTTTTGATAATTGTATGTAAAACGTTTTGGTTTAAACTGTTTAATGAATGTTATGGAAATGTTTTGATTGGTTTTAGGTTGATACGGTTATGCTCGATGTTTAGATGCATCCACGCAGTCGGATTTCGCAAAGTCCGCTGTAAAGTTGGTCGATGTTATTGGAAGAAATTGGTGTTAAATTAAGTAATGTTTGCTCTCTAGAATCAAGTTCCAGAGAGTTTCCAGTAGCATGAATCGCTCTCTGGAATTGGAATTCCAGAGAGTATTGTTAAGTGTTTGCTCTCTGGAATTCCAGAGAGCAGTGTAAAGAAAAGTGAAGGCGATTGAAGCAGGAGGTGGTCGCTGAAGTGGTCGCTGAAGTTTTCACTGACCGTTGCACTGAAAGTGTGCGGCGATCGATCTCTGCAGCAATGCAGAGATCGGTCGCTGCTTGTGAAATGCGAAGTGTTAGAGGTTTGAAGTCTGAAAGGGAGAAGGGATCGCTGCATGCTTGCAGCGATCGATCTCTGCTGCAGAGCAGAGATCGATCGCTGCTATAGTTAGCAGCGGTCGGATTGCTGCACAGCTAGCAGCGATCGATCTCTGCTCTGCAGCAGAGATCGATCGCCCCTGCTGTAATGCATGACAGCGATCGATCTCTGCTGCAGTGCAGAGATCGGTCGCCTGTTTCATTTTGAGGACAGAGTTCCAATTCTGCCCTCCCACTTGTTTAATTTAATTTAAAGTTTTCTTTTAAAGGTTTTCTTTTAAGTTTTAATAAAGATTTGTTTTAAATGCATGTAAGGTTCAGTTTTAATTCCGATTCAGTTCCGATTTCAACCATAGTTTAAATTCCGCATAAGGTTTTAATTACAGTAGAGGAAAGAAATAAGTACAAAAATGAAAATGAAAAATTTATACGGGTAAAATAAGGGTACAGTATTAGGGGTGTTACAACCTGTATCCAAGAATCCTTACCGTATGGCACCTGTTGAGTTGAAAGAATTGAAGGTCCAACTGCAGGAGTTGGTTGACAAGGGATTTATTCGCCCCAGTAGTTCTCCTTGGGGTGCACCAGTCTTATTTGTAAGGAAGAAGGATGGTTCTCTTAGAATGTGCATAGACTACAGGGAACTAAATAAGTTGACAATCAAGAATAGGTACCCCTTACCCAGGATTGACGATTTGTTTGACCAATTGCAAGAAGCTAAGGTATTTTCAAAGATAGATTTACGTTCGGGTTACTACCAACTGAAGGTTAAGGAAGGGGATATACCAAAGACAGCCTTCAGAACCCGCTATGGACATTATGAGTTCCTAGTCATGTCGTTTGGATTGACAAACGCCCCTGCCGCTTTTATGGATCTAATGAACCGTGTGTTTCGTGAGTATTTGGATAAGTTTGTGATTGTGTTCATAGATGATATCTTGATATACTCTCGAACTGTGGCTGACCATGAAGAACATTTGAAAGTAGTTTTGACGACATTGAAGGAGCATCAACTTTACGCCAAGCTGTCTAAGTGTGAGTTTTGGTTAGATAAGGTTAATTTCCTTGGCCATGTAGTTTCTGCTAATGGCATATCTGTGGACCCGACCAAAATTCAGGCAGTAAGGGATTGGCCTCAACCTAAGAATGCCAGCGAGGTCCGCAGCTTCCTTGGATTGGCAGGCTATTACAGGAAGTTCATCAAGGGATTTTCTATGATAGCTAAACCCCTGACGAGCTTGACAAAGAAGGACATTAAGTATTCTTGGACTGAAGCCTGTGAAGATAGCTTCCAGACGTTAAAACTGAAGTTAACAACAGCTCCTGTTTTGACCCTCCCAACCGAAGAAGGAAAATTTAGTGTTTACTGTGATGCTTCTAAAGTCGGTTTAGGTTGCGTTCTGATGCAAGAGGGTAAAGTTATAGCGTATGCTTCTAGGCAGCTAAAAAGTTACGAGCAAAATTACCCCACCCATGATCTAGAATTAGCTGCCGTTGTTTTTGCCTTGAAGATTTGGAGACACTATCTCTATGGACAGCAATGTGAGGTGTTTTCTGACCATAAAAGTCTAAAGTACCTCTTCACACAGAAGGAATTGAACATGAGACAGAGACGTTGGTTGGAATTTGTCAAGGACTATGATTTTGAGATCAAGTATCACCCCGGGAAGGCTAACTCTGTAGCTGATGCGTTGAGTAGGATGTCAACAACAATGCAGCCCGTGATTTCAACCATGTCTATACCCTTAAGAACAGAAGTTCAGAAATTTGACTTGGAGATAGTTCCGGAGTTATCAGTCTTGCTCGCTGAGTTAACTATTCAGCCAATAATTTTGGAAAAGATCAAGGATGCACAACAGAAGGATTCAGTGGAAAATATCAGCATGATGGATAAGTTGAAGGACACCACCTCCGAGTTCAGTCTCTCCAAGGATGGGATCCTGAGGTTTAGAAGTCGGTGGTGCATTCCCAATGATGTGGAATTGCGTAAGTTGATCTTGGCTGAGGCGCACTCCTCTTCCTTTTCTGTACATCCTGGCTGCACCAAGATGTACCGAGACCTGAAGTTACAGTACTGGTGGCCTAACCTAAAAAGGGATGTTGCTAAGTATGTAGAGTCCTGTTTAGTATGCCAACAAGTCAAGGCCGAGCACCAACGTCCAGGAGGTACTCTTCAGCCGTTGCCTATTCCCGAGTGGAAATGGGAACACATAGCCATGGATTTTGTAGTAGGACTACCTTAGACGACAAAAGGGCATGATTGTATTTGGGTTGTGGTGGATAGACTGACGAAATTAGCCCATTTCTTACCTGTAAGGACCACTTATACGATGGACCAATTTGCTGATCTTTATGTTCAGGAAATTATTAGGTTGCATGGGATCCCAGTATCCATTGTCTCTGACCGTGATCCCAGGTTTACCTCTCGATTTTGGAAAAGTTTGCAAGGCACGTTAGGTACAAAGTTATCTTTCAGCACAGCTTTTCACCCACAGACCGATGGCCAGTCAGAAAGGACGATTCAAATACTCGAAGATATGTTGAGAGCATGTGTACTTGACTTTCAGACAACTTGGAGTAGACATTTACCGCTAGTTGAATTCTCCTACAATAACAGTTATCAGTCCACCATCAGTATGGCACCTTATGAAGCACTGTATGGAAGGAAATGTAGGTCACCCCTTTACTGGGACGAGGTTGGTGAAACAAAACTTCTTGGACCTGATATTCTGCAACAAATGTCAGATAAGATTGCCACTATTCGGAAAAGAATGATGACTGCACAAAGCCGGCAGAAGTGTTATGCAGATCGAAGGAGAAGAGAACTCGAGTTTGCAGTAGGAGATGAAGTATTCTTAAAGGTGTCACCATTTAAAGGAGTCTTAAGATTTGGCAAGAAGGGAAAACTTAATCCGAGATTTATTGGACCCTTCCCTGTCTTGGCAAAGGTTGGAAGTACAGCTTACAGACTGCAACTACCTCCATCATTGGATAAAGTTCATAATGTCTTCCCTGTGTCAATGTTAAGAAAGTGCATGCGTGATCCGATGCAGGTCATCCAGCCATCGGATATTGGTTTAGAGCCGACACTAGAGTATGAGGAGAAACCGATACAGATACTGGAATATGCAGTCAAGACTCTGAGAAACAAAGAGATCCCATTGGTGAAAGTTTTATGGACAAATCACGGCATTGAAGAGGCCACATGGGAAAGGCAGCAGGAGATGTTGGACAAATATCCTAAGTTATTTGCTTGAGCAATTTTCGAGGACGAAAATTTTGTTTAAGGAGGGGTGGATGTAACACCCGACATTTCGGCCAGGTGATTTTCTGACCATTTTCATTGTCACCCTCTTATTTAACCTTTATGATTTAAAATTTAATGTTAAGACAAATTTATTACAAGTTGTGTGAAACTAGGTTGGGTGGCAGTTTTGTAATTAAAATCGATGGATTTAGTATAAATAGGAAATGGAAACCTTAAACCTCATTTATTACCACTGTAGCCGACATTCCCTCTCGGCGATTCCTTCTTTCCCAAGTTCTTGCTCTCGGCTACCAGAACTTCCCTTACCGACGGCTGGTTTCGAGCTTGCTCTTCTCTGCAAATCCACACCCGGGTATGAAATGGACAATGTAGTCATTCATTAGTAAATAGAGCTCTGTTTTCAGCTCGGCACTGAGTTCGGATATTTTTAGCAGTGGCCGAGTAGCTTTAGACTTTTTAAAATCTGAGAGTAGAAATGTCATCCCGAATCGATTCTGAGCATTTTAAGTAACCAACTCGGATTTAATCAATGGTAAAACCTGTCCACCTAGTTTCGGATTTCAGACTGCAGTGTGTCAAACAGAGGAATCGGAATGACTTTAGCTATTAGATCCTAGGATGGTTTATGATTAGGACTATTAGGACTTTGTTTTAACTACTGTAATGTACATGTTTTAGGTGAAGAAGTTTAAAGGAAAGAAGCTCGGATTGCTAAGGAATCCAGGTAAGTGAATGTGTTAAGATTTCCGGCCACTAGGGCCCTACACCGCAAGGGTATTAGGAAATCACTGAGATGTTAGCTTATTGACTATGATCTGTTATTTCCACGATTGAGAAGGTGTGTAAGTAAATGTAAAGTTACAGGATGTTTTACTTGTCCTCATGATATGACTTTTCTCTATGAACTTTATGTCTATGCACTGTGTTCCTGTTATGATTAAGTTGAGAATATGAAAAGCAAATGTAACCGAGATTAAGTGCAGAGCGGGGAAAGACTATGTTATGTATGACTCGCGAAATCTCCCACTGGTGGAGGCCGAGTTAATGATATGTATGACTCGCGAAATCTCCCACTGGTGGAGGCCGAGTTAATGATATGTATGACTCGCGAAATCTCCCACTGGTGGAGGCCGAGTTAATGATATGTATGACTCGCGAAATCTCCCACTGGTGGAGGCCGAGTTAATGATATGTATGACTCGCGAAATCTCCCACTGGTGGAGGCCGAGTTAATGATATGTATGACTCGCGAAATCTCCCACTGGTGGAGGCCGAGTTAATGATATGTATGACTCGCGAAATCTCCCACTGGTGGAGGCCGAGTTAATGATATGTATGACTCGCGAAATCTCCCACTGGTGGAGGCCGAGTTAATGATATGTATGACTCGCGAAATCTCCCACTGGTGGAGGCCGAGTTAATGATATGTATGACTCGCGAAATCTCCCACTGGTGGAGGCCGAGTTAATGATATGTATGACTCGCGAAATCTCCCACTGGTGGAGGCCGAGTTAATGATATGTATGACTCGCGAAATCTCCCACTGGTGGAGGCCGAGTTAATGATATGTATGACTCGCGAAATCTCCCACTGGTGGAGGCCGAGTTAATGATATGTATGACTCGCGAAATCTCCCACTGGTGGAGGCCGAGTTAATGATATGTATGACTCGCGAAATCTCCCACTGGTGGAGGCCGAGTTAATGATATGTATGACTCGCGAAATCTCCCACTGGTGGAGGCCGAGTTAATGATATGTATGACTCGCGAAATCTCCCACTGGTGGAGGCCGAGTTAATGATATGTATGACTCGCGAAATCTCCCACTGGTGGAGGCCGAGTTAATGATATGTATGACTCGCGAAATCTCCCACTGGTGGAGGCCGAGTTAATGATATGTATGACTCGCGAAATCTCCCACTGGTGGAGGCCGAGTTAATGATATGTATGACTCGCGAAATCTCCCACTGGTGGAGGCCGAGTTAATGATATGTATGACTCGCGAAATCTCCCACTGGTGGAGGCCGAGTTAATGATATGTATGACTCGCGAAATCTCCCACTGGTGGAGGCCGAGTTAATGATATGTATGACTCGCGAAATCTCCCACTGGTGGAGGCCGAGTTAATGATATGTATGACTCGCGAAATCTCCCACTGGTGGAGGCCGAGTTAATGATATGTATGACTCGCGAAATCTCCCACTGGTGGAGGCCGAGTTAATGATATGTATGACTCGCGAAATCTCCCACTGGTGGAGGCCGAGTTAATGATATGTATGACTCGCGAAATCTCCCACTGGTGGAGGCCGAGTTAATGATATGTATGACTCGCGAAATCTCCCACTGGTGGAGGCCGAGTTAATGATATGTATGACTCGCGAAATCTCCCACTGGTGGAGGCCGAGTTAATGATATGTATGACTCGCGAAATCTCCCACTGGTGGAGGCCGAGTTAATGATATGTATGACTCGCGAAATCTCCCACTGGTGGAGGCCGAGTTAATGATATGTATGACTCGCGAAATCTCCCACTGGTGGAGGCCGAGTTAATGATATGTATGACTCGCGAAATCTCCCACTGGTGGAGCCGAGAGTTAATTGTTTGATGGTTTAGTCTTCCGGTTGACGTCATCGGCAGATGCCGAGAGTTAATTGTTTGATGGTTTAGTCTTCCGGCTGACGTCATCGGCAGATGCCGAGAGTTAATTGTTTGATGGTTTAGTCTTCCGGCTGACGTCATCGGCAGATGCCGAGAGTTAATTGTTTGATGGTTTAGTCTTCCGGCTGACGTCATCGGCAGATGCCGAGAGTTAATTGTTTGATGGTTTAGTCTTCCGGCTGACGTCATCGGCAGATGCCGAGAGTTAATTGTTTGATGGTTTAGTCTTCCGGCTGACGTCATCGGCAGATGCCGAGAGTTAATTGTTTGATGGTTTAGTCTTCCGGTTGACGTCATCGGCAGATGCCGAGAGTTAATTGTTTGATGGTTTAGTCTTCCGGCTGACGTCATCGGCAGATGCCGAGAGTTAATTGTTTGATGGTTTAGTCTTCCGGCTGACGTCATCGGCAGATGCCGAGAGTTAATTGTTTGATGGTTTAGTCTTCCGGCTGACGTCATCGGCAGATGCCGAGAGTTAATTGTTTGATGGTTTAGTCTTCCGGCTGACGTCATCGGCAGATGCCGAGAGTTAATTGTTTGATGGTTTAGTCTTCCGGCTGACGTCATCGGCAGATGCCGAGAGTTAATTGTTTGATGGTTTAGTCTTCCGGCTGACGTCATCGGCAGATGCCGAGAGTTAATTGTTTGATGGTTTAGTCTTCCGGTTGACGTCATCGGCAGATGCCGAGAGTTAATTGTTTGATGGTTTAGTCTTCCGGTTGACGTCATCGGCAGATGCCGAGAGTTAATTGTTTGATGGTTTAGTCTTCCGGTTGACGTCATCGGCAGATGCCGAGAGTTAATTGTTTGATGGTTTAGTCTTCCGGCTGACGTCATCGGCAGATGCCGAGAGTTAATTGTTTGATGGTTTAGTCTTCCGGCTGACGTCATCGGCAGATGCCGAGAGTTAATTGTTTGATGGTTTAGTCTTCCGGTTGACGTCATCGGCAGATGCCGAGAGTTAATTGTTTGATGGTTTAGTCTTCCGGCTGACGTCATCGGCAGATGCCGAGAGTTAATTGTTTGATGGTTTAGTCTTCCGGCTGACGTCATCGGCAGATGCCGAGAGTTAATTGTTTGATGGTTTAGTCTTCCGGTTGACGTCATCGGCAGATGCCGAGAGTTAATTGTTTGATGGTTTAGTCTTCCGGTTGACGTCATCGGCAGATGCCGAGAGTTAATTGTTTGATGGTTTAGTCTTCCGGCTGACGTCATCGGCAGATGCCGAGAGTTAATTGTTTGATGGTTTAGTCTTCCGGCTGACGTCATCGGCAGATGCCGAGAGTTAATTGTTTGATGGTTTAGTCTTCCGGTTGACGTCATCGGCAGATGCCGAGAGTTAGTTGTTTGATGGTTTAGTCTTCCGGCTGACGTCATCGGCAGATGCCGAGAGTTAATTGTTTGATGGTTTAGTCTTCCGGTTGACGTCATCGGCAGATGCCGAGAGTTAATTG
The DNA here is from genome assembly GCA_022432975.1 of Begonia masoniana. NCBI lineage: Eukaryota > Viridiplantae > Streptophyta > Magnoliopsida > Cucurbitales > Begoniaceae > Begonia > Begonia masoniana. The sequence continues at coordinate 54,302,403 of CM039502.1, forward strand.
TTTGATGGTTTAGTCTTCCGGCTGACGTCATCGGCAGATGCCGAGAGTTAATTGTTTGATGGTTTAGTCTTCCGGCTGACGTCATCGGCAGATGCCGAGAGTTAAACGTGATGACCGGACGACTAAGTTTCTGAGGGTTGTCAACGCATGCAACCCATGCAGACCCGAGTGGTATTTTGTTAAGAGAATTGAGGGCACTTCCTCTTTTCCCGAAATTGTCAAGAAACCGATGACCGAGTCCAGTCGCTCGACTCTGTGAAAGTTTGAGCCGACGAGGCGTGGGAAGTTGGGCATGAGAGGGTTCGTCTTCCTTAATGGTTCTGCGTCTCTATTACCAGTTTAGAAAAAAAATATATATGTAAAATGCGAAAGTCTGTTGAGAGATAGTAAGTGAACGTAATAATAGTAAAAGTCAAGCAAACGATTAATGAAAGGATATGAACACGTGACGGCTCCTGGCCGGGGTCGTTACAATTGGAGATCTAATCGGTATTCTGCTTATGACATTAGGTGAACAGGGCTTCCAAAGTAGTTGTAACCGAGCATTTCCAGGAGAGCCAGGTAAGTAAAGTATGCATGTGTCTTCGGGCCTATATCACAAAACAGTAGGGTCATGTATCTTGTGAATGATTTTGTATGTCATGCATCATGTTTTTGAAAGATTACGAAAATGAATTTTCATGTAAGAACGGTAAGGTATGAAATGAATGTGACAGAAAAACTATTAAGGGAACTAATCCACCCCTTAACTCAAGTAGGGATTTATGACATTGGGAGAATTGATCCCACTCCCAAGGGAACCAAGGGATCAGATAAGCTATTAAGGGAATTCATCCACCCCTTAATCGAGTAGAGGATGTATAACATTGGTAAAATTGATTCACTTCCCAAGGGAATCGAGGGATCAGATCAGCTTATGAATGAATGTGAATGCAACTGAGATGAGAAAGTAGAAATCGCATGTTTAGGCATTTATGTTTCAGCATTTCATTTCATTACTGCTTTGCTTACTTAGCATTAGGCTAATATATGAGTTTTGTGATGTAGGTGTTGAGGATACTGCAAGTGATTCCCTTGAGTGCACTGATGAATAGATGTGGTTGGAGGAGTACATCCATGTTTCGGCTTGGTAAACTGATGAGGCGGTTTAACTGGTGTCAGTGGTTGTGAAGGTTCAGTGGACAATGAGTTCAATTCGAGTATGTTAAACTCTCTGATGATGGAAGTTGCTTGATGTTTTCAAAAGTACCTTGAGTTTTCATGACACTAGTAGTTTTCAATGTTTTGAACACATGTTGAAACTTACTGATAGTGCCACCTTGCTGATTTAGTATTGTTTTTACTGGATTCGAGTAATACAAGGATTTGAATTGTTTTCTTTTGAATGGTTTCAGTAAAGTGAATAAACCCTTTTTCTGTGGTTAGAGTTGTATTGTATGGCAAGGAGTTGTTGGTGTGTCGTTTTGTTCACTATCGGCAGATGAAGTCTATCGGTAGATGTCGAGTTATAGTTATATTGTCTATCGGAAGATGTCTTCAGAAAAGCCATCGGATAATGTAGGTTTAATTCTATCGGAAGATGTCTTCAGAAAAGCCATCGGATGATGTAGATTTAATTCTATCGGAAGATGTCTTCAGAAAAGCCATCGGATAATATAGGTTTAATTCTATCGGAAGATGTCTTCAGAAAAGCCATCAGATGATGTAGGTTTAATTCTATCGGAAGATATAGATTTTGCACTACCGGTATGAGTGAGTGTTAAGCTTTGTCGTTTAGTGACCGGTATATGCAGTTTATTCTATCAGAAGAAGGGAACGAGAGATTTTTGTCGTTTTTCCGTCGGTAGGTACGAGTCGCAAAACTTGTCGTTTTGCGATCGGTTGATGTTGGATAATTGATTTATCCGGCTGACGTCATCGGTAGAAGCCTTTTATTTGTTGTTTCTGCTTCTTCCGTTGACTTTATCCATCGGTAGATGCGTTTAACTTCTGCGACTTCCCAAGTATTTCACGATTTAAACCTCCATTTCTCTTTAGCCGATTATTTCTTACATTTCAATGAATGTTCAAAGTTTTGTTTAACTCTATTGTCGTCCAAATGATTTCCGCTGCAAGTTTTAAATGTTTTGAAGTTTTAAAAAAAATGTCAGACCCAGACTTTCAAGTGAAATTTTAAATTTAGTTCAAAGTTTCTTAGTTAGGTTCGAGCTTTGTGTAACGAGTCGGGTTCAGATAACTCGGGGCGTTACAGTATGGTATCAGAGACATTCAGTTAAACCGTTCAAAAGATTACTCAACAGTGCCAATCGTTGCATGGAAGTACTCCAACAACTGTAAGTGTTTATCTTAACCTTAGCTATTAGAAGTTTAAGGGTGTACTTAATCTTGTACAGGAATATCGCAAATGTCTAGACGACCAGGAAGACCAAGATTACCAAGAGAGATACCAAGTCCGAGGCGGGAGGAGGACTCTAGTGTAATTAGGCAGCTGACAGAATTGATGCGTCAACAGACTGATATAGTACGTCAACAGTCTGATCAATTAGGAGTGCTGTTGAGCCGGGAGACACAAAGAAGTGCCAACTCGGGTTCTAGCAGTGAACATTCCGGAGATAGATTCCGAAGACTGAGACCACCCACGTTTGATGGACAGTCATCTGATTCAGTTATTGCTGAAGGATGGCTTAGAAAGATCTAGAGTATGTTTAGGTGTGCCAATGTTGGAGATGAAGACAAAGTCACGTTGGCCACGTTCCATTTGGCTGGTGAAGCTCAACTCTGGTTGGAAACAATAGAGACCACCACAGATGTTTTGGCGATGCCTTGGTCACAATTCAAGGACATATTCTATGGGAAGTATTTTAACAGTACAGTCCAAACCGCGAAGAAGTTAGAGTTTCTGAATTTGAAGCAGATAGGGTCGGTGGCAGAGTACAGTAGGCAATTTGAGTCCTTGTCCAAGTTTGCTGGACATTTTGCTCATAAGGACGAGGATAAGGTGTTCAAGTTTGTGCATGGACTGAAGCCGGAGATTTACCGAGGAGTCAAATTCCGTGGCATTAAAGGCTTGACATTTAGTGAAGTTGTGTCCACTGCTCTGGAAGTGGAAGAAGCTGAAAGGAAGTATGGCGGACCAAAGGAAGTTTCGCAAAAGTTTATCCAGCCACACCATCAGAGGGGAGTGAAGAGGCCAAGTGAAGACCAAAATAGCCATGGATCTGGAAAGAAGGTACCAGATACCCAGAAGTTCCCTCAGTGCCCGAAATGTTCAAAGAATCACTTGGGGGAGTGTAGATTTGGATCGGGTAAGTGCTTCAAATGTGAAGAGGTTGGACACTTGTACAAGGATTGCCCAAAGCCCCGGGTCATTCGATGTTTCCATTGCAACAAGGTTGGCCATGTCAACAGAGACTGCCCAGCTTTGAAGGGTGGCCCTGTCAAGATTAAGCCAAGAATATTCTCCATGATGGAGTCCTGTGATGAGGACCGGCCTGCTGTGGTGTCAGGTACAATACTGATCAACTCTATACCTGCTTTTACTTTGATAGATTTGGGTGCAACACATTCTTTTATAGCCTCTGCATTTGTAATACCCGGTCCTGTTAAACCGTTTCTCTATTCTTTTTTTTAAAACTAATGACAATATTAAATGTAGGGTTAGTGGATGACTAGGCAAGGGTATAAGGGTAATTAGAAATCTAAAGGTGGATAACGTATTTAAGGAAACTATTATTGAAGTAGCCGCCACTGTTTTATTCCATTTCCTTCCCATTCTCAGCTCCTCAGCCTAGCAGAGCACGATAGGAGACCCCCCTTCGACTTTCTCCAGCGACTTCTTCCGAACTTGGTGAGTTTTGCCTCTATTTCTAGCTACATTGTATCTATTGTTGGTGGGAGGGATGATATTGAGGTTTTGGAGAATACAGTAAGTGAGGGTTAGTTCGGTTTAAGTCGAAATCGAGAATGCACAATGACTAGAGTTTCCCTTAGATTTATAGTGGTCTAGAATGAAGATTAGAGGAAATTAATATATGCTCTGTCTAACGGTTTTAAGTTGAACAATACCCGAAGTGGTTAGCTACCCAGACAATTCCAGGGATCCAAGTAAGTAATGTTTGCTTGTGCCTTCGGGCCTACATCACAAAACGTTAGGTTTGTATTTACTTGGATATGTTTTGTATGCCATGCATCATGTTTCAAAATGTATACGAAAATGAATTTGAATACACATTGGTATGGAGAGGATTGAATGTGATGAAACAGCAAGTGAATCAGATTTACTGTTAAGGGAATTAATCCGCCCCTTAATGAGACAGTGGATACATACTTTGGAAGAGCTGATCTAACTTCCAATTCACAGGGGGATCTGAACATGTGAATCAGATTTACTATTAAGGGAATTAATCCGCCCCTTAATGAGTCAGTGGATACATACTTTGGGAGAGTTGATCGACTCCCAATTTTCATAGGGGGATCTGAATTAGAAACGATGAATGAGCAACTGAGAGGAGAAAGTAGAAATTGCATGATTAGGAGTTATGTTTCAGTAATTCATTTCATTTTGCATTACTTACTTAGCATTAGGTAATAGATGAGTTTTGTGATGTAGGTGAAGAAGTGACAGCAGGTGTGTTTACTGAATTCACTGAGGACTAGCGGGTTGGAGGAGTACACTTATTCAATGTTCTGGCAGCTGAAGGGGCGGTTTAACTGATGTCTGTCAGTGTGGAGGACTAGTAGTCAGGATTCAGTCTGAGTATGTTGAGTTCCCATGACAGTAGGAATTTTAGCATTTTGAATACGTTTTGAAATTTACTGATTTTAGCAGTCTGTTGAGTTTTAAATGTTGGTTTTATCGGATTTGATTAATGCTATGGCTTGAGTCGTTCTTGAATGGTCTTCGGGAAGTAAGTAAATTCTTTCTGTGGATAGTGTTGTGTTCTTTTCTACCGGATGATGTCGAGTGTTTTGTTTGTCGGATGATATAGGTGTTTTGTTTGTCGTCTAGTGCCCGGATGAGAGGGATCATCCAGCTGACGTCACTGGTAGATGTAGGGTAAAGTCGATCGGCTGAGAGAGATCATCCAGCTGACGTCACCGGTAGATGAAGGAATATTTTGTCGCTTAGTGACCGGATGACAAGTTTTATGTTTTGTCGTTAGTGACGGATGACAAATTTATGTTTTGTCGTTTAGGGACCGGATGACAAATTTTATGTTTTGTCGTTTAGTGACCGGATGACAAATTTTATGTTTTGTCGTTTAGTGACCGGATGACAAATTTTATGTTTTGTCGTTTAGTGACCGGATGACAAATTTTATGTTTTGTCGTTTAGTGACCGGATGACAAATTTTATGTTTTGTCGTTTAGTGACCGGATGACAAATTTTATGTTTTGTCGTTTAGTGACCGGATGACAAATTTTATGTTTTGTCGTTTAGTGACCGGATGACAAATTTTATGTTTTGTCGTTTAGTGACCGGATGACAAATTTTATGTTTTGTCGTTTAGTGACCGGATGACAAATTTTATGTTTTGTCGTTTAGTGACCGGATGACAAATTTTATGTTTTGTCGTTTAGTGACCGGATGACAAATTTTATGTTTTGTCGTTTAGTGACCGGATGACAAATTTTATGTTTTGTCGTTTAGTGACCGGATGACAAATTTTATGTTTTGTCGTTTAGTGACCGGATGACAAATTTTATGTTTTGTCGTTTAGTGACCGGATGACAAATTTTATGTTTTGTCGTTTAGTGACCGGATGACAAATTTTATGTTTTGTCGTTTAGTGACCGGATGACAAATTTTATGTTTTGTCGTTTAGTGACCGGATGACAAATTTTATGTTTTGTCGTTTAGTGACCGGATGACAAATTTTATGTTTTGTCGTTTAGTGACCGGATGACAAATTTTATGTTTTGTCGTTTAGTGACCGGATGACAAATTTTATGTTTTGTCGTTTAGTGACCGGATGACAAATTTTATGTTTTGTCGTTTAGTGACCGGATGACAAATTTTATGTTTTGTCGTTTAGTGACCGGATGACAAATTTTATGTTTTGTCGTTTAGTGACCGGATGACAAATTTTATGTTTTGTCGTTTAGTGACCGGATGACAAATTTTATGTTTTGTCGTTTAGTGACCGGATGACAAATTTTATGTTTTGTCGTTTAGTGACCGGATGACAAATTTTATGTTTTGTCGTTTAGTGACCGGATGACAAATTTTATGTTTTGTCGTTTAGTGACCGGATGACAAATTTTATGTTTTGTCGTTTAGTGACCGGATGACAAATTTTATGTTTTGTCGTTTAGTGACCGGATGACAAATTTTATGTTTTGTCGTTTAGTGACCGGATGACAAATTTTATGTTTTGTCGTTTAGTGACCGGATGACAAATTTTATGTTTTGTCGTTTAGTGACCGGATGACAAATTTTATGTTTTGTCGTTTAGTGACCGGATGACAAATTTTATGTTTTGTCGTTTAGTGACCGGATGACAAATTTTATGTTTTGTCGTTTAGTGACCGGATGACAAATTTTATGTTTTGTCGTTTAGTGACCGGATGACAAATTTTATGTTTTGTCGTTTAGTGACCGGATGACAAATTTTATGTTTTGTCGTTTAGTGACCGGATGACAAATTTTATGTTTTGTCGTTTAGTGACCGGATGACAAATTTTATGTTTTGTCGTTTAGTGACCGGATGACAAATTTTATGTTTTGTCGTTTAGTGACCGGATGACAAATTTTATGTTTTGTCGTTTAGTGACCGGATGACAAATTTTATGTTTTGTCGTTTAGTGACCGGATGACAAATTTTATGTTTTGTCGTTTAGTGACCGGATGACAAATTTTATGTTTTGTCGTTTAGTGACCGGATGACAAATTTTATGTTTTGTCGTTTAGTGACCGGATGACAAATTTTTGTTTTTTTTTTTGTAGCTTTCAACCCCCTGGTAATTTAAACCATACCTTCCAAGCTCTAAAGAAGAGTAAGGAAATGACTGTAATGACTTCTATCGATTGTAGACCCTTCTCATGCAGGGAGTATTTGTGCTTTTTGGCCAATGTTTTAGACACACAATTAGTAGAAAAATCAAACCCCAAGAATGTTTTAGTTGTCCAAGACTTTCCGGAAGTGTTCCTAGATGACCTTCCTGGCTTGCCACCAGATAGAGAAATTGAATTTGTTGTGGATGTCTACCCAGGCGCTGAGCCTGTATCTAAGAATCCATATAGATTAGCACCAACAGAACTTAAAGAATTGAAGAGGCAGTTAGAGGATTTATTAGAGAAAGGGTTCATACGCCCTAGCTTTTCACCGTGGGGTGCACCTGTCCTTTTTGTCAAAAAGAAAGATGGATCTATGCATATGTGCATTGATTATAGAGAATTAAACAAGTTAACTGTCAAGAATAAGTACCCTTTGCCGAGGATTGATGACTTATTTGACCAGCTGAAGGGTGCAAGAGTTTTCTCTAAGATTGACCTTAGATCCGGTTATTACCAGCTGAAGGTTAAATCTGAAGACATCCCAAAGACTGTCTTTCGCACAAGGTATGGACATTATGAGTTTTTAGTTATGTCGTTTGGTTTGACAAATGCACCAGCAGCCTTCATGGATCTTATGAATAGGGTGTTCCATGAATACTTAGATAAATTTGTCATAGTGTTCATTGATGATATTTTAATTTATTCCCGTTCCGAGGACAAGCATGTTAGACACCTGACCTTGGTGTTGGAAGTATTAAAACAGCACCAACTTTATGCCAAGCTTTCTAAGTGTGAATTTTGGTTGGACCAAGTTCACTTTTTAGGACATGTTGTCTCTGGAGATGGTATATCTGTTGATCCAGCTAAGGTTCAGGCAGTTAAGGGATGGCCCCAACCAAGGAATGCTACAGATATTCGAAGTTTCCTTGGGTTAGCAGGATATTATAGAAAATTTATTGAGGGATTTTCAAAGATCGCTACACCTCTTACTAGGTTAACAAGGAAAAATGTGATGTATAGATGGACTGATGAATGTGAGCATAGCTTTCAGACCTTGAAGCAGAAACTGACCAATGCTCCAATTCTGACTCTTCCTGTCTGTAACGACCCTTACCCGTACCCTAGTTTTCCCGTACAAATTTTTTATTTTTATGCGTATAAACTGTAAATCTGACTTTTGTACGGAATTAAAACTTTAAAAATCGGAATTGAAGTTGTTAACGGCGTTTGAAAACTACCTTGAAAACTATATAAGATAAACTTAAAACATTAATTAAACAATTAAATATTAAAAGAAATCATTTAAAATTAAAGTTACTTTTTTTTTATTTATGTTCTGCCGTTTGGCAGAACAGATGGCGATTGATCGCCCCCAAGTGGGCGATCAATCGCCCATCAGCGATTGCTCATGGCGAGCAATCGCATTAGGCGATTCCACTATCGCCTAGCGATCGCCACTGGCGATCACCAGGTAAAGAGGGGCGATTGATCGCCCCAAGTGGCGATCAATCGCCATGCTCTCTGGAATTTTCCAGAGAGCACAGCCCCCCTCTCTCCCTTCTTTCTTCCTTTCTTTGTTTCCTCATGCCTTGCATCTCACACTCGCAATACACAACTCACAACACAACACACACACACCTTTCGACATTCACATTTCCTTCATCACACACCATTTCATACTTTTCTCATAAACACACTTCCACACAACGACGCTACCACTCGTTCACCGACTCAAAACACAGTTAAAACATAGCCAATTTCATGAAAACGAACCGCATGGTTCCGTTTAAAAGTTTAACATTTCCTCCTGTTTGAAAATAGTCAAAACATTACAAAAATTCCTCTAATTTCCAAAACACGACATATAATCCATCCAAACCCAAAACATCCTAAAGTATTTAGCTATACAGATTTCCTATATTTCTATCTATCAATTCCCAAAATGTTTACCTATGTCCCCACGGGTCAAAATCACGCCCCGACTGCCAGCGCACTCCCACGGGCCATTCTCCTTCAACATGCTCATACTTCAGGCTGAGGGACGTCATCCTCACCTGTCTCGAAATCACCTACACCATAGAGACACCTATGAGATAAAATCTCAGCAAGTCCTACGTAAATGCTAATGCATGATAATGTATGCAATGAAAGCCGTCCACGTCATTTCATTTCAGTACGTGTCAGTCTAGGTTAACGGGCCCTAATTGCATTCAGATGGATAGGGCACATCAAGCAGGTAGACAGCCCACACCATCTGAAAGGAGGAAGACCCGCTCACCACGGAATGCCAGGTCGAACCCACTCAATAAACCACCATATATTGTTAATCATGATACTTTACTTGCCACATGCATGCAATTCTTTCTCTTTGAAATCAATGCGTAAATTCATTTTTCATGGTATTTTGAAGAACTATGATGCATGAACAGTTCAATACGTAATACAAACATACATAACGAGAATACCATCAAAACCTCTCAATATATCAAAACATCATAACACGTATCCTATAAAACAATCAAACCTAATCTACCCAACCTAAGCAAAGCAATTAAACAAGCAAAGCTCCAACAATCCTCAACAACAAAATCCAACATACGGTGTAGGCCAATCGGCCATAGTAAGTCACGAGAACTTATGTAACGCCCGAGAATTTTTAAAAGGGAAAATTTGGAGAGAAAATAAAAGAAAAATAAAATAATTGTTTTAAGAAATTTAAAATAAAAGTGAATAAGTTTGGTTAACCTAATTGGTTAATTAATTTAGATTCGGGCACTTCTAGCGAAATTAAGCCGAGGGTTATAAATTGATAATGAGATTTGATGAAATTCGAAATGGTTGAAAATGGGAGAGTAAAACGGTATATTAACGTTTTAATAAGAATTAATATTAGGATTTATTATTATTATTATTATTATTATTATTATTATTATTATTATTATTATTATTATTATTATTATTATTATTATTATTATTATTATTATTATTATTATTATTATTATTATTATTATTATTATTATTATTATTATTATTATTATTATTATTATTATTATTATTATTATTATTATTATTATTATTATTATTATTATTATTATTATTATTATTATTATTATTATTATTATTATTATTATTATTATTATTATTATTATTATTATTATTATTATTATTATTATTATTATTATTATTATTATTATTATTATTATTATTATTATTATTATTATTATTATTATTATTATTATTATTATTATTATTATTATTATTATTATTATTATTATTATTATTATTATTATTATTATTATTATTATTATTATTATTATTATTATTATTATTATTATTATTATTATTATTATTATTATTATTATTATTATTATTATTATTATTATTATTATTATTATTATTATTATTATTATTATTATTATTATTATTATTATTATTATTATTATTATTATTATTATTATTATTATTATTATTATTATTATTATTATTATTATTATTATTATTATTATTATTATTATTATTATTATTATTATTATTATTATTATTATTATTATTATTATTATTATTATTATTATTATTATTATTATTATTATTATTATTATTATTATTATTATTATTATTATTATTATTATTATTATTATTATTATTATTATTATTATTATTATTATTATTATTATTATTATTATTATTATTATTATTATTATTATTATTATTATTATTATTATTATTATTATTATTATTATTATTATTATTATTATTATTATTATTATTATTATTATTATTATTATTATTATTATTATTATTATTATTATTATTATTATTATTATTATTATTATTATTATTATTATTATTATTATTATTATTATTATTATTATTATTATTATTATTATTATTATTATTATTATTATTATTATTATTATTATTATTATTATTATTATTATTATTATTATTATTATTATTATTATTATTATTATTATTATTATTATTATTATTATTATTATTATTATTATTATTATTATTATTATTATTATTATTATTATTATTATTATTATTATTATTATTATTATTATTATTATTATTATTATTATTATTATTATTATTATTATTATTATTATTATTATTATTATTATTATTATTATTATTATTATTATTATTATTATTATTATTATTATTATTATTATTATTATTATTATTATTATTATTATTATTATTATTATTATTATTATTATTATTATTATTATTATTATTATTATTATTATTATTATTATTATTATTATTATTATTATTATTATTATTATTATTATTATTATTATTATTATTATTATTATTATTATTATTATTATTATTATTATTATTATTATTATTATTATTATTATTATTATTATTATTATTATTATTATTATTATTATTATTATTATTATTATTATTATTATTATTATTATTATTATTATTATTATTATTATTATTATTATTATTATTATTATTATTATTATTATTATTATTATTATTATTATTATTATTATTATTATTATTGATGGAATTTGATGAAAAATCAAAAAGAGGAATTTTGGGAAAAAAGGGGCAGTTCGGGTTTTGCCTAAATTGACCTAGCTCGGGTCGTTTGTTTTTAAATTCGTTTTTGGCAATTAAAATAGGTTATTAGAGGAGCACGTGGCTGCTGGAATCGTTCGATTCCGATAACCGACGCGAAAGTTACGCGCGTTCGAAGTTTTAGGTCGGTTTTTACCAAACCCAAATTAGTGGCCATTTAATTAGATTTTAATTGGATTAGACTAGAAATATAGTTTAAGATGTTTTCACGAGAATAAGAGTTTAGTTATGCCCGAACGAAATGAGTTAGAGTTTTTGAAGAAATTGTTTTAGCTCGGGATTTCGTTTAGTTTTGAAATGGATAAATACTAATGACGTGCTATGAAATGCTTTAGGTGGAGACGACTTTACGGACGGTGCTCGGCATAACCAGGACGCCAGGTAAGTGAGCGTTAGGCTTTCCGGCCACTAAGGCCCTACGTCGTACAATGTAGATAATGTTGATTGTTGTGATGTGAGTGATTGTAGAGGTTGGTGGAAGACGGGTAGTTAAGGAAAGGTTGACAGTTAAGTAGTGCCTTAGTATGTTAGTGCTCATGTGATAGGTTTTCCTTACGTGTATGTTAGAGCTCATGTGATAGGTTTTCCTTACGTGTATGTTAGAGCTCATGTGATAGGTTTTCCCTACGTGTATGTTAGAGCTCATGTGATAGGTTTTCCTTACGTGTATGTCTCCTCATGCATCATGTTTTAGTAAAATGCATACGAACTATTTAAGAGCATGTTTTATGAAAATGTTGAATGAAAGAACGAAAATGAATGATGAATGATGAATGATGAATGATGAATGATGAATGATGAATGATGAATGATGACTGATGAATGATGAATGTCTTCACGGGACTATACGGGACTATATGAATGTTTTCACGGGACTATACGGGACTATATGAATGTTTTCACGGGAGTATGTTTTCACGGGAGTATGTTTTCACGGGACTATATGAATGTTTTCACGGGAGTATGTTTTCACGGGACTATATGAATGTTTTCACGGGACTATATGAATGTTTTCACGGGAGTATGTTTTCACGGGACTATATGAATGTTTTCACGGGAGTATGTTTTCACGGGACTATATGAATGTTTTCACGGGACTATATGAATGTTTTCACGGGACTATATGAATGTTTTCACGGGAGTATGTTTTCACGGGACTATATGAATGTTTTCACGGGACTATATGAATGTTTTCACGGGACTATATGAATGTTTTCACGGGACTATATGAATGTTTTCACGGGACTATATGAATGTTTTCACGGGACTATATGAATGTTTTCACGGGAGTATGTTTTCACGGGAGTATGTTTTCACGGGAGTATGTTTTCACGGGAGTATGTTTTCACGGGAGTATGTTTTCACGGGACTATATGAATGTTTTCACGGGAGTATGTTTTCACGGGAGTATGTTTTCACGGGACTATATGAATGTTTTCACGGGACTATATGAATGTTTTCACGGGAGTATGTTTTCACGGGAGTATGTTTTCACGGGACTATATGAATGTTTTCACGGGACTATATGAATGTTTTCACGGGAGTATGTTTTCACGGGAGTATGTTTTCACGGGAGTATGTTTTCACGGGACTATATGAATGTTTTCACGGGACTATATGAATGTTTTCACGGGACTATATGAATGTTTTCACGGGACTATATGAATGTTTTCACGGGAGTATGTTTTCACGGGACTATATGAATGTTTTCACGGGACTATATGAATGTTTTCACGGGAGTATGTTTTCACGGGAGTATGTTTTCACGGGAGTATGTTTTCACGGGAGTATGTTTTCACGGGACTATATGAATGTTTTCACGGGAGTATGTTTTCACGGGAGTATGTTTTCACGGGAGTATGTTTTCACGGGAGTATGTTTTCACGGGACTATATGAATGTTTTCACGGGAGTATGTTTTCACGGGAGTATGTTTTCACGGGACTATATGAATGTTTTCACGGGACTATATGAATGTTTTCACGGGACTATATGAATGTTTTCACGGGAGTATGTTTTCACGGGAGTATGTTTTCACGGGACTATATGAATGTTTTCACGGGACTATATGAATGTTTTCACGGGAGTATGTTTTCACGGGACTATATGAATGTTTTCACGGGACTATATGAATGTTTTCACGGGAGTATGTTTTCACGGGAGTATGTTTTCACGGGAGTATGTTTTCACGGGAGTATGTTTTCACGGGAGTATGTTTTCACGGGACTATATGAATGTTTTCACGGGACTATATGAATGTTTTCACGGGACTATATGAATGTTTTCACGGGAGTATGTTTTCACGGGAGTATGTTTTCACGGGAGTATGTTTTCACGGGACTATATGAATGTTTTCACGGGACTATATGAATGTTTTCACGGGACTATATGAATGTTTTCACGGGACTATATGAATGTTTTCACGGGACTATATGAATGTTTTCACGGGAGTATGTTTTCACGGGACTATATGAATGTTTTCACGGGAGTATGTTTTCACGGGAGTATGTTTTCTTGAAAGTATAGGTTATATTAGTGTTTTGTTTTAACTGATTTTACTTTAATTGTTTTAAATGTTTTATTTGTTTTAAGTTATTAATAGTTTTGAGTCTAGTTTTAAATGTTTTAAAAGTCAAAAGTGTTTTACACTCAAATGTTTAATATTTAAGTCAAAGTTAGTTTTCTTTTAAAGTGTTAAGTAAAAACGAAATGAAAAAGTTAGATGAGAAAATGCGAGGGCTTAGGTAAATGATTATGTCACGGGAAGTCCGTGGCGGCCCTGATCGGGTTGGGGTCGTCACAGTTATGGTATCAGAGAGACGGAGTTTTAAAAGCGAGTTCTGTGATATGTCTGCCAAAAACACACCGCCGCACGAGGACTCTCCATCGACTGTAAGTATTTAAGTTTAAGTTTGATTCATAGATGTTCATATTGTTTTGTATTGTGTTTCTTAATATGTCTAGGAACAAGAAAATGCCGAAAGCACCTAGAAAACTCGAGGAGAAATCCATTAGTCAGCTTATGAACATAGTGCACCAATGGTCAGAACAAGTAGAGATCTTACTCAACCGAGATGGAAATGGTAATAGACAAGATAGTATTTCATGGAACCAGGGTAGTGAACGAACTAGGCAGTGAGTTGGGACTCTACTCGAAATATAAAGAAATATAAAGTTGAAAATACGTAATGGTGGTTGGGATGGGCCGTCCTTCGAGATGTGAGCTAAGGGCCGTCCTTCGAGATGTGAGCTAAGGGCCGTCGTTCGAGATGTGAGCTAAGGGCCGTCCTTCGAGATGTGAGCTAAGGGCCGTCCTTCGAGATGTGAGCTAAGGGCCGTCCTTCGAGATGTGAGCTAAGGGCCGTCCTTCGAGATGTGAGCTAATGGCCGTCTTTCGGGATGTGAGCTAATGGCCGTCTTTCGGGATGTGAGCTAATGGCCGTCTTTCGGGATGTGAGCTAATGGCCGTCTTTCGGGATGTGAGCTAATGGCCGTCTTTCGGGATGTGAGCTAAGGGCCGTCCTTCGAGATGTGAGCTAAGGGCCGTCCTTCGAGATGTGAGCTAAGGGCCGTCCTTCGAGATGTGAGCTAAGGGCCGTCCTTCGAGATGTGAGCTAAGGGCCGTCCTTCGAGATGTGAGCTAAGGGCCGTCCTTCGAGATGTGAGCTAAGGGCCGTCCTTCGAGATGTGAGCTAAGGGCCGTCCTTCGAGATGTGAGCTAAGGGCCGTCCTTCGAGATGTGAGCTAAGGGCCGTCCTTCGAGATGTGAGCTAAGGGCCGTCCTTCGAGATGTGAGCTAAGGGCCGTCCTTCGAGATGTGAGCTAAGGGCCGTCCTTCGAGATGTGAGCTAAGGGCCGTCCTTCGAGATGTGAGCTAAGGGCCGTCCTTCGAGATGTGAGCTAAGGGCCGTCCTTCGAGATGTGAGCTAAGGGCCGTCCTTCGAGATGTGAGCTAAGGGCCGTCCTTCGAGATGTGAGCTAAGGGCCGTCCTTCGAGATGTGAGCTAAGGGCCGTCCTTCGAGATGTGAGCTAAGGGCCGTCCTTCGAGATGTGAGCTAAGGGCCGTCCTTCGAGATGTGAGCTAATGGCCGTCTTTCGGGATGTGAGCTAATGGCCGTCTTTCGGGATGTGAGCTAATGGCCGTCTTTCGGGATGTGAGCTAAGGGCCGTCCTTCGAGATGTGAGCTAAGGGCCGTCCTTCGAGATGTGAGCTAAGGGCCGTCCTTCGAGATGTGAGCTAAGGGCCGTCCTTCGAGATGTGAGCTAAGGGCCGTCCTTCGAGATGTGAGCTAAGGGCCGTCCTTCGAGATGTGAGCTAAGGGCCGTCCTTCGAGATGTGAGCTAAGGGCCGTCCTTCGAGATGTGAGCTAAGGGCCGTCCTTCGAGATGTGAGCTAAGGGCCGTCCTTCGAGATGTGAGCTAAGGGCCGTCCTTCGAGATGTGAGCTAAGGGCCGTCCTTCGAGATGTGAGCTAAGGGCCGTCCTTCGAGATGTGAGCTAAGGGCCGTCCTTCGAGATGTGAGCTAAGGGCCGTCCTTCGAGATGTGAGCTAAGGGCCGTCCTTCGAGATGTGAGCTAAGGGCCGTCCTTCGAGATGTGAGCTAAGGGCCGTCCTTCGAGATGTGAGCTAAGGGCCGTCCTTCGAGATGTGAGCTAAGGGCCGTCCTTCGAGATGTGAGCTAAGGGCCGTCCTTCGAGATGTGAGCTAAGGGCCGTCCTTCGAGATGTGAGCTAAGGGCCGTCCTTCGAGATGTGAGCTAAGGGCCGTCCTTCGAGATGTGAGCTAAGGGCCGTCCTTCGAGATGTGAGCTAAGGGCCGTCCTTCGAGATGTGAGCTAAGGGCCGTCCTTCGAGATGTGAGCTAAGGGCCGTCCTTCGAGATGTGAGCTAATGGCCGTCTTTCGGGATGTGAGCTAATGGCCGTCTTTCGGGATGTGAGCTAATGGCCGTCTTTCGGGATGTGAGCTAATGGCCGTCTTTCGGGATGTGAGCTAATGGCCGTCTTTCGGGATGTGAGCTAAGGGCCGTCCTTCGAGATGTGAGCTAAGGGCCGTCCTTCGAGATGTGAGCTAAGGGCCGTCCTTCGAGATGTGAGCTAAGGGCCGTCCTTCGAGATGTGAGCTAAGGGCCGTCCTTCGAGATGTGAGCTAAGGGCCGTCCTTCGAGATGTGAGCTAAGGGCCGTCCTTCGAGATGTGAGCTAAGGGCCGTCCTTCGAGATGTGAGCTAAGGGCCGTCCTTCGAGATGTGAGCTAAGGGCCGTCCTTCGAGATGTGAGCTAAGGGCCGTCCTTCGAGATGTGAGCTAAGGGCCGTCCTTCGAGATGTGAGCTAAGGGCCGTCCTTCGAGATGTGAGCTAAGGGCCGTCCTTCGAGATGTGAGCTAAGGGCCGTCCTTCGAGATGTGAGCTAAGGGCCGTCCTTCGAGATGTGAGCTAAGGGCCGTCCTTGAGGACTTAAGCAACGAAGGAAAAAATATTGATACGTGTGAAAAGATTATGACTCGCACTTAAATTAGAAAAGAAGACTTAGGTAAGTGAGAGTCCGACCAATAACAGAGTAGTGCTTTAGGCATTTAGTATGCCACTTAACCTAGAGACATAAGTGAAGTATAGGGGTATGTAATAAATTGAGACGCCTCTTTTTTAATAAAGGGAACGAATCAAAAGAGAGCTTAAACACCTTAGATTGGAAGTCGTGTTACGGGGTATTGTATCCCGTGCAATGTTAGAAGGATGATGCAGCGACAAGAGTAAGTACTGATTATAGAAATGTATGTAAGGCTTTAAAAGATTCAGATTCTTGGAATATGACCGCCGGAGTTAAGAATGGAGTCTATAGTTGGTATAGTTTAATAGGTAAGCGAACACTGACCTGAGACTTATCCAGACTGGAAGTAGACTTTAGTTGTTTAAAGGACCCGAGAGTAGATCGTAATGAAAAGTCATTCCCAGATTTTGGGAAAAGAATTTACTGGAGAGTTTAGGCGTGTGACTTAGAATACTATTGATGACGGATTTACGAGAGACCTTTACTAAAGAAAGGTGGGAACTGAGTGTCGTATGCTATGACTATGGGTAAAGCAGATAAGTTTAGGCGCGAGTTAGGTTACAACCCATGGGTTAGTAAGTATCTCGAGATAGTAATTAACCCAAAGGATGTTAGAAAACTTAATTAAGCCAAGTTAGGTAAGTTAGAAAGCTTGGCCTATAAGGGATTAAGAGAAGGCCGATTCATGTGAGAATTTAAGGAAGTGAACTTGATCACTCAGATGTTTGCCTGAAGACTTGAGAATTGATAGGGCTTGTGGTACGAGCTATGATATGCTTCGTTCCATTAAAGGTAATGGATACTTCTAAGTTTTTGGGAAAAAACAGAAGGATAAGATTTAAGAACTTTAGAGGATCTAGATTAAGGTTGTAGGTCTACCTACAACAAGTTTGCTAACAAGAAAATAGATGAATTATTGTGAAGAAGCTGGATGAATTATTGTGAAGAAGCTAAGGAGAACATTATGAACCTGACTAGAAGGAATGAAAGATAGTAGGTTAGTTAGTAACTTTGAAGAAGTCCTTGTGGGATATTAGGAATGAGTATAGGGCAGTATACCGTAGACACCGGTACATTTCTTTTAAATTTATTTAAAGAAGACGTTAAGATAGAGATGTTAGATGAGGTAATGTGAAAGTTTAGCATTGAATTTGGAATCATACTTGGTGACTTAGGAAGGCAAGGATTTTTGGAAGGGAGGTGTTAAATTACATACAACAAGTTTGCAAACAAAAAGGTTGTAGGGATGAGATGTTATAAAAGAATTTAGAAGAATGCTTAGGACCTAATTTTGGAGGAAGGATGAAATCAATATTGTAAAGTTAAGAAATAGGAATAAGATTAAATTAGGAATCAAAAAGGGGCCAACCTATATATAACGAAGTTGGAGCCAATGATTTTGTAAATGGCTAAGGTTAAGAATGATAAGCTTAAGTGTGTGAAGAAGATCGCGACTTGAGGAAATAGAGAATGTGTGATGTGAGATAAAATGACCGGTTAGGTAGATCTTTGGATTTCGAATAGGGTAGTACGAGTAAGCAAGAAGTTTTACTAGATCGAACGGAAACTCGAAATAAGAGTTAAGTAGTTAAGGTAGAGAAATTTGGAGCATGTTGGATGAAATGAAGGGAGAATTGCATGAAGGCTATGCAAGTGAACTTAGAAGTGAGAGTAGATTTTGAGGTTTAGTAAAGTCGACTTGTAAGTTACGTCGAAGTGCTTATGCACATTTTCTTTTAGGTGTTGGGTGGATAGTTTAACGAATTGGTTTAGACTTAAGAATTTGTTAGTAATTGATGATATAGTGATTAATGACTACCGAGATAAAAGTTGGACAAAACGAGCATATTGGACAAAATTGTAGAGACTTAGATGATACCTTTAAAGCATAAAGAGAAAGATTTAAGTAACAAAGGTTCTGTATAAAGGAATGGCATTAGAGTAGCTAAGGAAATGCTATGATTGCCCAAAGCAAGTATGTTTAGAAAATGAGATTGATAATTTGGAAATGAGATAGTAGTGTAAAGAAGAGTTCGAAACAGAGGATTAGGATGAGAAATCTATGTGTCAGATCCTTAGTGTCGTATAATTGAAGAAGCTTTGAGGAGTTAGAAATCGAATGAACTTAGCTCGAAGTTAAGTTAGAGAAAAAATTTGAGGTTCTAAGTGACAAAGGATTAAGTCAAAGTCGATGAGTGAATGAGCGGTTGAATTACGAAGTGCGTAGTTAGAAGGATTTAGAGCCTTGGAGATAAAGGAAGCTATCAAGACCCAAATGGTGGGTAAGACCATATGGGTTCAAGATTAGTATTACGAGCATCGTACTAGATAATGTGAGGGTGAGTATTAAGAGGATTGACTAAGCAACAATTTTGAGGACAAAATTCCAAATAAGGAGGGAAGGATGTAACGCCCGAGAATTTTTAAAAGGGAAAATTTGGAGAGAAAATAAAAGAAAAATAAAATAATTGTTTTAAGAAATTTAAAATAAAAGTGAATAAGTTTGGTTAACCTAATTGGTTAATTAATTTAGATTCGGGCACTTCCAGCGAAATTAAGCCGAGGGTTATAAATTGATAATGAGATTTGATGAAATTCGAAATGGTCGAAAATGGGAGAGTAAAACGGTATATTAACGTTTTAATAAGAATTAATATTAGGATTATTAATATTAGGATTTATTATTATTATTATTATTATTATTATTATTATTAATAATAATAACGTAAAAACAACACAAACAACCGAGGTTGTTTGTGTTCGAGCCCGACGACCCGCGAACGGAGACAGGGCGAGGGGAAAAGCACGGCGACGCAGCGCCGTTCACCGGCGAGCTCCGGCCTCCTCCGGCCAGACGACGGCGACGTGAGGCTCCGGTTCATCCTCGCGCACGAACCGACGGTAAGCTCCCCTGTTTTGGTTCGGTTTTCACCCGGTTTCGGGATTGTTCGTGGCCGACTGTGACGAGCCGGTTTTGGCTCCGATCGCCGGCCGTTTTAGGTCACTTCCGGCGTGGGTTTGCCAACCCTTGGGCCGGCTATCGTCGATTGGATGTGGAGCGCTCAATGTGAGCGAATTTCAGTGGATGCCCGATTTAGGGCACTCGGGTTTTGCTTAATGTAGCTTCAATTTTAGGTTAGATTATTCTAATTAAGGGTATATATGGTTGATTGGATAAGAAATTGATGGAATTTGATGAAAAATCAAAAAGAGGAATTTTGGGAAAAAGGGGCAGTTCGGGTTTTGCCTAAATTGACCTAGCTCGGGTCGTTTGTTTTGAAATTCGTTTTGGCAGATTAAATAGGTTATTAGAGGAGCACGTGGCCGCTGGAATCGTTCGATTCCGATAACCGACGCGAAAGTTACGCGCGTTCGAAGTTTTAGGTCGGTTTTTACCAAACCCAAATTAGTGGCCATTTAATTAGATTTTAATGGATTAGACTAGAAATAGTAGTTTAAGATGTTTTCACGAGAATAAGAGTTTAGTTATTGCCCGAACGAAATGAGTTAGAGTTTTTGAAGAAATTGTTTTAGCTCGGGATTTCGTTTAGTTTTGAAATGGATAAATACTAATGACGTGCTATGAAATGCTTTAGGTGGAGACGACTTTACGGCGGTGCTCGGCATAACCAGGACGCCAGGTAAGTGAGCGTTAGGCTTTCCGGCCACTAAGGCCCTACGGTCGTACAATGTAGATAATGTTGATTGTTGTGATGTGAGTGATTGTAGAGGTTGGTGGAAGACGGGTAGTTAAGGAAAGGTTGACAGTTAAGTAGTGCCTTAGTATGTTAGTGCTCATGTGATAGGTTTTCCTTACGTGTATGTTAGAGCTCATGTGATAGGTTTTCCTTACGTGATTGTTAGAGCTCATGTGATAGTATGTTAGAGCTCATGTGATAGGTTTTCCTTACGTGTATGTTAGAGCTCATGTGATAGGTTTTCCTTACGTGTATGTTAGAGCTCATGTGATAGGTTTTCCTTACGTGTATGTTAGAGCTCATGTGATAGGTTTTCCTTACGTGTATGTTAGAGCTCATGTGATAGGTTTTCCTTACGTGTATGTTAGAGCTCATGTGATAGGTTTTCCTTACGTGTATGTTAGAGCTCATGTGATAGGTTTTCCTTACGTGTATGTTAGAGCTCATGTGATAGGTTTTCCTTACGTGTATGTTAGAGCTCATGTGATAGGTTTTCCTTACGTGTATGTTAGAGCTCATGTGATAGGTTTTCCTTACGTGTATGTTAGAGCTCATGTGATAGGTTTTCCTTACGTGTATGTTAGAGCTCATGTGATAGGTTTTCCTTACGTGTATGTTAGAGCTCATGTGATAGGTTTTCCTTACGTGTATGTTAGAGCTCATGTGATAGGTTTTCCTTACGTGTATGTTAGAGCTCATGTGATAGGTTTTCCTTACGTGTATGTTAGAGCTCATGTGATAGGTTTTCCTTACGTGTATGTTAGAGCTCATGTGATAGGTTTTCCTTACGTGTATGTTAGAGCTCATGTGATAGGTTTTCCTTACGTGTATGTTAGAGCTCATGTGATAGGTTTTCCTTACGTGTATGTTAGAGCTCATGTGATAGGTTTTCCTTACGTGTATGTTAGAGCTCATGTGATAGGTTTTCCTTACGTGTATGTTAGAGCTCATGTGATAGGTTTTCCTTACGTGTATGTTAGAGCTCATGTGATAGGTTTTCCTTACGTGTATGTTAGAGCTCATGTGATAGGTTTTCCTTACGTGTATGTTAGAGCTCATGTGATAGGTTTTCCTTACGTGTATGTTAGAGCTCATGTGATAGGTTTTCCTTACGTGTATGTTAGAGCTCATGTGATAGGTTTTCCTTACGTGTATGTTAGAGCTCATGTGATAGGTTTTCTTTATGAAAATGTTGAATGAAAGAACGAAAATGAATGATGAATGATGAATGATGAATGATGAATGATGAATGATGAATGATGAATGATGACTGATGAATGATGAATGTCTTCACGGGACTATACGGGACTATGTTTTCACGGGACTATACGGGGACTATATGAATGTTTTCACGGGAGTATGTTTCACGGGACTATATGAATGTTTTCACGGGAGTATGTTTCACGGGACTATATGAATGTTTTCACGGGACTAAATGGATGTTGTTTTTATGAATAAGGAAAGATGTTTTACGAAACGAAACTGTTTTATAAATGTCATGCATATAGGTAATGTTAAGTTTAGCACGCTCCTTACTAAGCATCCTTAGCTAATGTAGTTATTGTATGATGTAGGTGACAGGTGTGAAGGTAAGAGAAATTGATGACAAAGAACAGGTGGTCGACGGACGGTGCTCGTGGCGACGGGGTGTGTTTTGGCTTGAAGATCCGAGGGTTTGAGTGATGTATGTCAAATGGATGTGAGTTGGTCTTATTGGTTAATAGGTCTACGTGTAGATTTGTTTATGAAAGTATGAAAATATTTAAGTATGTAGATTGAGAGTTCTATGTATATGTATAGAATGTGATGGATGAAAGTATGAAAATGTTACATGTGTGGATCGATTAGTTTTGATAGGAAAATGTATGTAAGTAGAGTTTTTGATGTTTAGGATGTGGTCGTAGAACGTCTAAAATGTGTAGTCTTTATTTTGGAGACCATACTGGAACTGTTTGGGTATTTTGAACTGTTTGGTCATTTTAAAACAGGTAAGGATACGCTCGATTTTTAGAGCGATCCACGCAGTTTGTTTTCTTGAAAGTATAGGGTATATTAGTGTTTTGTTTTAACTGATTTTACTTTAATTGTTTTAAATGTTTTATTTGTTTTAAGTTATTAATAGTTTTGAGTCTAGTTTTAAATGTTTTAAAAGTCAAAAGTGTTTTACGCTCAAATGTTTAATGTTTAAGTCAAAGTTAGTTTTCTTTTAAAGTGTTAAGTAAAAACGAAATGAAAAAGTTAGATGAGAAAATGCGAGGGCTTAGGTAAATGATTATGTCACGGGAAGTCCGTGGCGGCCCTGATCGGGTTGGGGTCGTCACAACTTACCTGTCGTCCTTAGCACACCGAGCACCGTCTGAAAGCATTGTCCACCTAAGGCAGTTCATAAACATTGGCATTAAAACCAATCTCACATATACGAATTTCGAACCTAAACTAATCTCCTAGCCAAGGTAAATTCCTCTAGAACTTATATTAAAGTCTTTCGGGCATTTCATCGAGCACG
This sequence comes from Begonia masoniana, assembly GCA_022432975.1. NCBI lineage: Eukaryota > Viridiplantae > Streptophyta > Magnoliopsida > Cucurbitales > Begoniaceae > Begonia > Begonia masoniana. Next base: position 54,325,760 of record CM039502.1, read on the forward strand.
TTGTGCTCACAAATTCTAAACTCCATTAATGGAGGTTTCACCAAGCTCCAATTCCAATTTTTCAATCTAAACATCAAATGCTTCCATTATTTTGCCCAATAATCATAAATAAAGTGATTTCTAACATTTCCTAACAAAACCCGGCTATTTCTACGAAATTCCTACAAAACCCTAAACGTGTAAATCTCTAAAAATCGAGAACTAAAGCCGAAGAACGCTAGAGACTTACCTAGAATCACGAGGGGAAGAGAAAACGTGAAGGGAACTCGAAGAATGGAGGAAGAATCGTTGAAGAAATGGTGAAGGAGCCGTGGAGAATCGGCGTCGGCAGAGAAGGAGAAGAAAGGGAGCTCTGGAAATCACCAAGTGAGGGAAGAAGAGAGGGCATATGGGTTTTTAATTGATTTGGCTTGCAAAATGACAATTTTGCCCCATCACTAAACTCTCCATTTGTTTCAATATCCGTCCTTCGGTTCGATTTCTCCAAAATTTCTTATTTCTCTAATAATTCCAATTTATTCCTAGGGCTCTAATAAAACTTTCCGTTCATCAAACGGACTTATTTTTCTATTTCCACGAATTAAACCGCTACAAGGGCGAAAACGGAAACTTTACCGTTTCACCTTCGATTCGGATTCCAAAAATTCTCATCTTTCTCCTAAAACTCCTATAGATCATAAGGGTTCCATTAAAGGTCTCGATTTGCAAAACAGACATATTTTGATTATTTACAAAATGCCACCGCGCACAAAATTGGAAAACCCGTGAAACCGGGTGTTACACTGTCGATAATGGTAAGTTTAGCATTTACTGTGATGCTCCCAAGATTGGTCTTGGATGTGTGTTAATGCAGAATGGTAAGGTAATGGCTTACGCTTCCAGACAGTTGAAAACTCATGAGAAGAATTACCCTACTCATGACCTAGAATTAGCTGCTGTAGTATTTGCACTTAAGATTTGGAGACACTACTTGTATGGACAACCTTGTTGTAACGCCCCGAGCTATCTGAACCCGGTTCGTCACACCAAACCCGTACATGACTAAAAATTTCAACTGTATTTTTTTAAAACTTGCAGCGGAAATCTTTTAAGCAAAAATAGAATTAGACAAAGCCATAAAAACAATGTTAACAAAATCGTTGGAAATATTGAGAAGTAATCGGCCAATAGGAAATAGAAGTTTAAATTGAAAGACTTAAGGTGTCACAGAGGTCAAACGGATCTGCCGACTAATAAAGTCAACGGAAGAAGCAGAAACAAAAAATAGAAGGCTTCTGCCGACGACGTCAGCCAAATGAAAAACAAAGGACATCTCTCTGTAGACTGTATCTACCGGTGACTAAACGACAAAATACACTCTACATCTTCCGATGACGTCAGCCAGATGATTTCCTTCATCCGATCGACTTTGTTCTACATCCACCGGTGACTAAACGACAAGAGTCCTCCTACACCTACCGACGACGTCAGCACGCATCTGCCGATGAGTTTACTGAGACATCATCCGATGGACTTAAACCTTCACCTTCCGATAGGCACATAACTATAACCCGACATCTACCGATAGACTTCATCTACCGATAGTGAACAAAACAACATCTTCCGATAAAACAAGCTACATATACCGATCGCTAAACGACATATTTCGTTCTATATCATCTGATGGCTTCCACTGAAGACATCTTCCGATAGACAACAGAACAACAACCCAACCTCTGCCGATAGACTTCATCTATCGATAGAGAACATAACCACATCTCTTCTACTCCTTGATATACAAACACGACTCTAACTACAGAAAAGAATTTACTCATTTCGCTGAAACCATTCAAAAACATTTCAAACCATTACAATACTAAAAATCCAGTGAGTGCCTACATTAAATCCCAACAGAATACTATTAACAGGAAAATCTCGAAATTGTAATCAAAACATTGAAATCACTATTTGTCATGAAAACTCAATATACTCAAATTGAAACACTGTCAACTAAACTTTCACACCGACAGACATCAGTTAATCCGCCTCATCAGTATACCAGTTCAAGACAGAGAAGTGCTCCTTCAACTCCATCTATTCGTCAGTAAACTCAGGGAATTCACCTATAGTATCCTCAACACCTACATCACAAAACTCATCTATTAGCCTAATGCTAAGTAAGCAAGGCAATAATGAAATGATATGCTAAAACTTAAATCCTGAATATGCAGTTTCTACTTTCTCATCTCAGTTGCACATCGTTTGTTTACTGATCAGATCCCTTGATTCCCTTGGGAGTGGGATCAATTCTCCCAATGTCATACATCCTCTTCATCAGTTAAGGGGTGGATGAGGTCCCTTAATAGCTGTTCTGATCCCTCAGTTCCCTTGGGAGTGGGATCAATTCTCCCAATGTCATAAATCCTCTTCATCAGTTAAGGGGTGGATTAGTTCCCTTAACCGCCAATGAATTTAAATCTGTACTTGCCTTTCCATAATGATGCATGAAAGTTCATTTTCGTATTCTTTCAAAAACATGATGCATAACATACAGAAAATACTCAAACATACAAAAACCTACTGTTTTGTGATGTAGGCCCGAGGGCACATACAATACTTCACTTACCTGGCTCCACCGAGAGTTCTTAGTGGTAGGATATTCCAAGAGCTGGCTCACCTAAAACATAAGCACAGCATTACTAAACTTCATTCTAAACATTAGGAAATCTAAAGGGCTAGTTCTAAGGGTTCTGTTCTTCGCCATTCCCGATTCATCGCTAAACCCCAAATCACATTCCTCACTCTCTGTACTTCCAAAATGCACACATAGCCATCCACCAATTATCTAGACACTAAAAACAGCAAGTAATCGAATCAAAACTCACCTTGGTTGGAGGGGAATCGCCTAGGGGAATCCGTCGAGCTGAGAGGGAGAAAGAAATGGAACAGTGGCGGCTACTCACACTAGACTCTTCCTTAAATACGTTATCCACTATGTAAAAATTCTAATTACCATCACGCCCTCTCCTGAAAATTTATTAACCTAATCAATAACTCCCTTAACCGTTCTATAAAAGTAAATCATAAATAATAAATTAAATTTTGGTTCAATGGAACCGGGTGCTACAATCTACCCTCCTTAAAAGAATTTTGTCCTCAAACTTCAATACCTGAATAGTTCTGGATATTGGTCCATCATGTCCTGCTGGCGCTCCCAGGTTGTCTCCTCAATGTTCTGGTTATGCCATAAGACTTTTACCAGTGGAACTTCTTTGTTGCGTAATACCTTTACTGCATAATCTAAGATTTTTACTGGTTTCTCCTCATAAGTAAGAGTAGGAAGAACTTCGATGCTCTGCTGTTCCACCATCTGTGAAGGATCTCTAACACACTTCTTTAGCATGGAAACATGAAACACATTATGAATTCCCTCTAGAGAGGCTGGTAACTGAAGTTGGTATGCTGACTTCCCAATCCTCTTCACGATTTGGAAAGGTCCAATGTATCTGGGGTTCAACTTGTCTCTTTTCTCAAATCTCACAACTCCTTTGAAAGGTGACACCTTAAGAAAAACTTCATTACCTACTTCAAATTCCAGTTCTCTTCGTCTTTTGTCTGCATAGCTTTTCTGCCGGCTTTGAGCTGTTAAGATTCTTTGTCGAATAAGAGCAACCTTCTCCACTGTCTGCTGCGCAATGTCAGGACCAATCAGTTGTGCTTCTCCAACCTCATCCCAATATAATGGAGATCTGCACTTTCGTCCATATAATGCTTCGTATGGGGCCATGCCTATTGTTGCTTGAAAACTGTTATTATAAGAGAACTTAACCAATGGTAAATACTTACTCCAAGAACCTTGAAATTCTAGTACACATGCACGAAGCATATCCTCCAACGTTTGGATTGTTCTCTCGGATTGTCCATCAGTTTGAGGATGAAAGGCTGTGCTAAAACTAAGCTGTGTTCTCATAGCCTTGTGCAAACTCTTCCAAAACTTAGAGGTGAATCTAGTGTCTCGGTCTGAAACTATGGTACAAGGAACTCCATGCAATCTAACAACTTCGTGCACATACAACTCAGCCAATTGATCCATCGAGTATGTTATCTTCATTGGCAGAAAGTGAGCTGATTTGGTTAAACGATCAACTATTACCCAAATTGCATCATGACATTTTGCTGTTCTAGGTAATCCTATAACAAAATCCATAGTTATTTGTTCCCATTTCCATTCGGGAACTGGTAAAGGTTGCAAAGTTCCAGCAGGCCTCTGATGTTCAGCCTTGACTTGCTGGCAGACCAGACATGACTCCACGTACTCGGCCACACTTCTCTTCATACCTGGCCACCAATAATGTTGCTTGAGGTCTCTGTACATTTTTGTACCTCCAGGATGAACAGAAAGTCTGGAGGAATGTGCCTCAGATAGGATTTCTTTTCTAAGTTCGGTATCAGCTGGAACAAACCATCTATTTCGAAACTTGAGAATCCCATCAGCTGAGCAGTTGAAACCCGACTCGTATGTAGAATCTATGCACAACTTATACTTATTGCATTCGGTGTCATTCATTTGAACTTCCTTTATTTTCTCCAAAATAGTTGGCCTCAAAGATATGGCCGAAAGCATGGCTGACACACTAGACACCGCCTCCAGGTTAAATCTTTGGAATTCTATCTCTAAAGCTATCAGTATTTCTAGAATCAATGCAGAGACTGAAGGAGTAACTCTACTCAAAGCATCAGCCACTACATTCGCCTTGCCAGGGTGGTACTTAATCTCGAAATCATAATCTTTGACAAACTCAAGCCACCTACGTTGTCTCATATTCAATTCCTTTTGCGTAAAGATGTATTTCAGACTTTTATGATCCGAAAATATCTCACAGGTTTGTCCATACAGGTAGTGCCTCCAAATCTTTAATGCAAAAACCACAGCAGCTAATTCTAAGTCATGTGTAGGGTAATTCTTCTCATGCACTTTTAACTGCCTAGAAGCATAAGCTATAACCTTTCCATCTTGCATCAAAACACAACCAAGTTAAACTTTGGATGCATCACAATATATGCTGAACTTACCATTAACAACAGGAAGGGTCAGAATTGGAGCATTGGTTAGTTTCTGCTTCAAGGTCTGGAAACTGGATTCACATTTATCCGTCCAATTATACTTCGCATTTTTCCTTGTTAACATAGTAAGGGGTGTGGCAATCTTTGAAAATCCCTCGATGAATTTTCTATAATATCCTGTTAATCCAAGAAAACTCCTAATATCAGTAGCATTCTTCGGTTGGGGTCATTCCTTAACAGCTTGAACCTTGGCTGGATCAACAGATATCCCGTCACCAGAGATCACATGACCAAGAAAGTGAACTCTGTCCAACCAAAACTCACACTTAGAAAATTTAGCATAAAGTTGGTGCTGCCTCAGCAATCCTAACACCAAGTTTAGTTGTCCTGCATGCTCCTCCTTAGTTTTAGAATAGATTAGAATGTCATCTATGAATACAATGACAAACTTGTCCAAATACTCATGAAACACCCTATTCATAAGATCCATGAAGGCTGCTGGTGCATTTGTCAAACCAAAAGACATAACCAAAAACTCATAATGTCCATACCTTGTGCGAAAGACAGTCTTTGGGATATCTTCAGATTTAACCTTCAACTGGTAATAACCGGACCTAAGGTCAATTTTAGAGAAGACTCTTGCACCCTTAAGCTGATCAAATAAATCATCAATCGTCGGCAGTGGATACTTGTTCTTGACAGTTAGCTTATTCAATTCTCTATAGTCTATGCACATACGCATTGATCCATCTTTCTTTTTGACAAAAAGGACAGGTGCACCCCATGGTGAAAAGTTAGGGCGTATGAACCCCTTCTCCAACAAATCCTCTAATTGTTTCTTCAATTCTTTAAGTTCTGTTGGTGCTAGTCTATATGGATTTTTAGACACATGCTCGGCGCCGGGGTAAACATCTACCACAAACTCAATTTCCCTATCTGGTGGCAAGCCAGGAAGGTCATCTAGAAATACTTCTGGAAAGTCTTGGACAACTAAAACATTTTTGGGAATTGATTTTTCTACTAGCGGCGTGTCTAAGACATTGGCCAAAAAGCACAAATACTCTCTGCATGGGGAGGGTCTACAATCGGCAGAAGTCATCACAGTCATTTCCTTACTCCTCTTCAGAGCTTGGAAGGTATGGTTCAAACCACTAGGGGGTTGAAAATTAACAATTCCAACCCTACAATCTATTGTGGCATAATGTTTAAACAACTAATCCATTCCTAGGATCACATCAAATCCTGTTATGTCCATAACAATGAGATCAGCAGGCAAATTCATGTTCCCTACTAACACCACACTATCAGGCATCATTTGATTGGAGTGCATGTGCTCACCAGAAGGTAATGCTACGTTAAACACATGCTCAGAAGGAGTAAACTGTACATTTAACTTATTCGCAAATGCAGAGGCTATAAAAGAATGAGTTGCACCCGAATCTATCAAAGTAAAAGTAGGTATAGAGTTAATCAATATAGTACCTGACACTACAGCAGGCTGGTCCTCATCACCAGACTCCATCATGGAGAATACTCTTGGCTTAATCCTGGCAGGGCCACCCTTCAAAGCTGGGCAATCTCTGTTGGTATGGCCAACCTTGTTGCAATGGAAACATCGAACGGCCCGGGGCTTTGGGAAATCCTTGTACAAGTGTCCAACCTCTTCGCAGTTAAAGCACTTACCCGATCCAAATCTACACTCACCCTAGGTGATTCTTCGAACACTTTGGGCACTGAGGGAACGTCTTGGTGTCTGGTACCTTCTTTCCTATCCCTTGGCTGTGCTGGCCTTCATTGGACCTCTTCACCCCTCTCTGCGGCGGTGGTTGAACAAACTTTCTCGGGGTTTCCTTTAGTCCAGCACATTTCAATTCAGCTTCTTCCACCTCCAATGCTGTGGACACAACATCACTGAAGGGCAAACCTTTATAACCCGAAAACTTGACCCCTCTGTACATTTCTGGTTTCAGTCCATTCATGAATTGAAACACCTTATCTTCATTTCGGTGAACAAGGTGTCCAGCGAATCTGGACAGAGACTCGAATTGTCTAACGTATTCTACCACAGACCCTGTCTGCTTCAAGTTCAAAAACTCTACCTTCTTTGCTGCCTGGACTGTGCTATTAAAATATTTCTCGTAGAAGGTGTCCTTGAACTGCGACAAGACATCGCTGAGACATCGGTGGTGGTCTCGATTGTCTCCCACCAAAGTTGAGCATCACCGGCAAAATGGAACGTGGCCAATGTGACTTTGTCTCCTTCACCAACATTGGCACACCTGAACATACTCTCAATTTTCCTAAGCCACTCCTCAGCGACAATCGGATTGGATGACTTTCCATCAAATGTGGGTGGCTGAAGTCTTCGGAATCGGTCTCCTGAATGCTCATTGCTAGAACCTGAGTTGGCACTCCCCTGTACCTCTCGGTTCAGCAACACCCCCAACTGATCGGACTGCTGACGCACTAAGTCTGTTTGTTGACGTACCAAGTCTGTTAGTTGTCTAATAACACTAGGTTCCTCATCAATCCTCAAGTTTGGCATTTCCCTCGGTATCCTAGGTCTTCCTGGGCATCTGGCCATTAAACTGACTTCCTATACAAGGTTAACTATGTTCATAAATATCTAATTACTGAGGCAAACATAAACACTTACAGTTGTTGGAGTACTTCCATGCGACGATTGGCACTGATGAGTAATCTTTTGAACGGTTTAACTGAATGTCTCTGATACCACACTGTAACGCCCCGAGCTATCTGAACCCGGTTCGTCACACCAAGCCCGTACATGACTAAAAATTTCAACTGTATTTTTTTAAAACTTGCAGCGGAAATCTTTTAAGCAAAAATAGAATTAGACAAAGCCATAAAAACAATGTTAACAAAATCGTTGGAAATATTGAGAAGTAATCGGCCAATAGGAAATAGAAGTTTAAATTGAAAGACTTAAGGTGTCACAGAGGTCAAACGGATCTGCCGACTAATAAAGTCAACGGAAGAAGCAGAAACAGAAAATAGAAAGCTTCTGCCGACGACGTCAGCCAAATGAAAAACAAAGGACATCTCTCGGTAGACTGTATCTACCGGTGACTAAACGACAAAATACACTCTACATCTTCCGATGACGTTAGCCAGATGATTTCCTTCATCCGATCGACTTTGTTCTACATCCACCGGTGACTAAACGACAAGAGTCCTCCTACACCTACCGACGACGTCAGCACGCATCTGCCGATGAGTTTACTGAGACATCATCCGATGGACTTAAACCTTCACCTTCCGATAGGCACATAACTATAACCCGACATCTACCGATAGACTTCATCTACCGATAGTGAACAAAACAACATCTTCCGATAAAACAAGCTACATATACCGATCGCTAAACGACATATTTTGTTCTATATCATCCGATGGCTTCCACTGAAGACATCTTCCGATAGACAACAGAACAACAACCCAACCTCTGCCGATAGACTTCATGACTTCATCTACCGATAGACTTCATCTACCGATAGACTTCATCTACCGATAGACTTCATCTACCGATAGACTTCATCTACCGATAGACTTCATCTACCGATAGACTTCATCTACCGATAGACTTCATCTACCGATAGACTTCATCTACCGATAGACTTCATCTACCGATAGACTTCATCTACCGATAGACTTCATCTACCGATAGACTTCATCTACCGATAGACTTCATCTACCGATAGACTTCATCTACCGATAGACTTCATCTACCGATAGACTTCATCTACCGATAGACTTCATCTACCGATAGACTTCATCTACCGATAGACTTCATCTACCGATAGACTTCATCTACCGATAGACTTCATCTACCGATAGACTTCATCTACCGATAGACTTCATCTACCGATAGACTTCATCTACCGATAGACTTCATCTACCGATAGACTTCATCTACCGATAGACTTCATCTACCGATAGACTTCATCTACCGATAGACTTCATCGATAGAGAACAGAACCACATCTCTTCTACTCCTTGGTATACAAACACGACTCTAACTACAGAAAAGAATTTACTCATTTCGCTGAAACCATTCAAAAACATTTCAAACCATTACAATACTAAAAATCCAGTGAGTGCCTACATTAAATCCCAACAGAATACTATTAACAGGAAAATCTCGAAATTGTAATCAAAACATTGAAATCACTATTTGTCATGAAAACTCAATATACTCAAATTGAAACACTGTCAACTAAACTTTCACACCGACAGACATCAGTTAATCCGCCTCATCAGTATACCAGTTCGAGACAGAGAAGTGCTCCTCCAACTCCATCTATTCGTCAGTAAACTCAGGGAATTCACCTATAGTATCCTCAACACCTACATCACAAAACTCATCTATTATCCTAATGCTAAGTAAGCAAAGCATTAATGAAATGATATGCTGAAACTTAAATCCTGAATATGCAGTTTCTACTTTCTCATCTCAGTTGCACATCGTTTGTTTACTGATCAGATCCCTTGATTCCCTTGGGAGTGAGATCAATTCTCCCAATGTCATACATCCTCTTCATCAGTTAAGGGGTGGATGAGGTCCCTTAATAGCTGTTCTGATCCCTCAGTTCCCTTGGGAGTGGGATCAGTTCTCCCAATGTCATAAATCTTCTTCATCAGTTAAGGGGTGGATTAGTTCCCTTAACCGCCAATGAATTTAAATCTGTACTTGCCTTTCCATAATGATGCATGAAAGTTCATTTTCGTATTCTTTCAAAAACATGATGCATAACATACAGAAAATACTCAAACATACAAAAACCTACTGTTTTGTGATGTAGGCCCGAGGGCACATACAATACTTCACTTACCTGGCTCCACCGAGAGTTCCTAGTGGTAGGATATTCCAAGAGCTGGCTCACCTAAAACATAAGCACAGCATTACTAAACTTCATTCTAAACATTAGGAAATCTAAAGGGCTAGTTCTAAGGGTTCTGTTCTTCGCCATTCCCGATTCATCGCTAAACCCCAAATCACATTCCTCACTCTCTGTACTTCCAAAATGCACACATAGCCATCCACCAATTATCTAGACACTAAAAACAGCAAGTAATCGAATCAAAACTCACCTTGGTTGGAGGGGAATCGCCTAGGGGAATCCGTCGAGCTGAGAGGGAGAAAGAAATGGAACAGTGGCGGCTACTCACACTAGACTCTTCCTTAAATACGTTATCCACTATGTAAAAATTCTAATTACCATCACGCCCTCTCCTGAAAATTTATTAACCTAATCAATAACTCCCTTAACCGTTCTATAAAAGTAAATCATAAATAATAAATTAAATTTTGGTTCAATGGAATCGGGTGCTACACTTGTGAGATATTTTCAGACCATAAAAGTCTGAAGTATATTTTCACACAGAAGGAATTGAATATGAGGCAGCGTCGATGGTTAGAATTTGTCAAGGACTATGACTTTGAAATAAAATATCATCCCGGCAAGGCAAATGTAGTGGCAGATGCCTTGAGTAGAGTAACATCATCAACCCCAGCTATGACTTTCTGTATGCCATTAGCTTTAGAGTCAGAATTCCAAAAGTTTAATCTAGAAACAGTATCCAGTGTATCAGCCATACTTTCAGCTATAACCTTAAAGCCTACCATCCTAGAGAAGATAAAGGAAGCTCAGACGAACGATGATGAGTGTAACAAGTACAAGTCAAGCATGGATTCTACGGACAAATCAGATTTTAACTATTCTGCTAATGGAATCCTTAAGTTTAGAAATAGATGGTTTGTTCCTGCCATCAAAGAACTTTGAGATGAAATTCTTTCTGAAGCACACTCTTCCAGGTTCTCTGTTCACCCCGGGAGTACAAAGATGTACAAGGATCTTAAACAGCGTTATTGGTGGCCAGGTATGAAAAGAAGTGTGGCGGAGTATGTGGAGTCCTGTCTGATCTGCCAGCAAGTCAAAGCTGAACATCAGAGGCCTGCTGGAACGTTGCAACCCTTACCAGTTCCCGAATGAAAATGGGAACAAATAACGATGGATTTCGTTATAGGATTACCTAGAACAGCAAAGGGACATGATGCAATTTGGGTTATAGTTGATCGTCTAACCAAGTCTGCTCATTTTCTGCCAATTAAGATAACTTACTCGATGGATCAGCTTGCTAAATTGTACATGCAAGAGATTGTTAGATTGCATGGGGCTCCTTGTACCATAGTCTCAGACCGAGACACTAGATTTACCTCTAAGTTTTGGAAAAGTTTGCACAAGGCTATGGGAACACAGCTTAGTTTTAGCACAGCTTTTCACCCTCAAACTGATGGACAGTCCGAAAGAACCATCCAAACATTAGAGGATATTCTTCGTGCATGTGTGCTAGACTTTCAAGGTTCCTGGAGCAAGTACCTACCCTTAGTAGAATTCTCTTATAATAACAGTTTTCAGGCAACAATAGGAATGGCACCTTATGAGGCATTGTATGGACGAAAATGCAGATCACCTTTGTACTAGGATGAAGTTAGCGAAACACAGTTGCTTGGTCATGACATGGTACAACAAACTGTTGAGAAGGTTACCCTCATCCGACAGAAAATATTAGCAGCTCAGAGTCGACAGAAAAGCTATGCAGATTGCAGACGTAGAGAATTGGAATTTACGATAGGTGACAAAGTTTTTCTCAAGGTGTCACCATTCAAAGGAGTTGTAAGATTTGGAAAGAGAGGAAAGTTGAACCCCAGGTTTATTGGACCATTTTTAATCCTGAAAAGGATTGGGAGAACAGCCTACCAGTTACAACTACCAACTTCTATGGGAGGGATACATGATGTGTTCCATGTTTCCATGTTGAAAAAGTGCATAAGGGATCCAAACCAAGTCATGGGACAGCAGGACTTTGAGATTCATCCTACCCTTGCATATGAAGAAAAACCAATAAAGATCTTAGATTATGCAGTGAAGGTATTGCGCAACAAGGCGGTTCCACTAGTAAAAGTCTTATGGCACAACCAGAACATGGAGGAGACCACTTGGGAGCGCCAGCAAGACATGATGGACCAACATCCAGAATTATTCAGGTACTGAATTTTGAGGAAAAAATTCTTTTAAGGAGGGTAGATTGTAGTACCCGGTTTCAATTAAACCGAATTTAACTCATCAATTTATGATGTGCAATTTCATAGAAAAATTTGGGAGAATTATTGATTAGGTTAATGAGTGACTAAGCAAGGGCATTTATGTAAATTGGAAATTTAAAAGTGGATAACGTATTTAAGGAGTGAGGGATTGGTTTAATGCACTGTAGCCTCCTCCATTTCACACTTTTCTCTTCGGTTTTTCAACTCAAGCAGCCGAACTCTCTAGGCGATTTTCCTCGCCAGATTCTCCTTCAAACTAGGTAAGTTTCCCTTTGTTTTCTTGAGATTTTAGTGGCTAGGTAGCAGGAAGAGGGTAATGTGCGTATTTTGATAATGTTGTGAGTGAGTTGAGTTCGTGTTTCGTGTTGAGCCGAGAATGTACGATGACCAGAGCTTCCAAACTAGCTCCATAGGTTTTTGAATGATATATAGGGTAAGGTTATTGGTGATCTAATCGGTATTCTGCTTATGACATTAGGTGAACAGGGCTTCCAAAGTAGTTGTAACTGAGCATTTCCAGGAGAGCCAGGTAAGTAAAGTATGCATGTGTCTTCGGGCCTACATCAAAAAACAGTAGGGTCATGTATCTTGTGAATGATTTTGTATGTCATGCATCATGTTTTTGAAAGATTACGAAAATGAATTTTCATGTAAGAACGGTAAGGTATGAACTGAATGTGACAGATAAACTATTAAGGGAACTAATCCACCCCATAACTCAAGTAGGGATTTATGACATTGGGAGAATTGATCTCACTCCCAAGGGAACCAAGGGATCAGATCAGCTATTAGGGGAATTCATCCGCCCCTTAATCGAGTAGAGGATGTATAACATTGGGAAAATTGATCCACTTCCCAAGGGAATCGAGGGATCAGATCAGCTTATGAATGAATGTGAATGCAACTGAGATGAGAAAGTAGAAATCGCATGTTTAGGCATTTATGTTTCAGCATTTCATTTCATTACTGCTTTGCTTACTTAGCATTAGGCTAATAGATGAGTTTTGTGATGTAGGTATTGAGGATACTACAGGTGATTCCCTTGAGTGCACTGATGAATAGATGTGGTTGGAGGAGTACATCCATGTTTCAGCCTAGTAAACTGATGAGGCGGTTTAACTGGTGTCAGTGGTTGTGAAGGTTCAGTGGACAATGAGTTCAATTTGAGTATGTTAAACTCTCTGATGATGGAAGTTGCTTGATGTTTTCAAAAGTACCTTGAGTTCTCATGACACTAGTAGTTTTCAATGTTTTAAACGCATGTTGAAACTTGCTGATAGTGCCACCTTGCTGATTTAGTATTGTTTTTACTGGATTCGAGTAATACAAGGATTTGAATTGTTTTCTTTTGAATGGTTTCAGTAAAGTGAATAAACCCTTTTCTGTTGTTAGAGTTGTATTGTATGGCAAGGAGTTGTTGGTGTGTCGTTTTGTTCACTATCGGCAGATGAAGTCTGTCGGTAGATGTCGAGTTATAGTTATGTTGTCAATCGGAAGATGTCTTCAGAAAATCCATCGGATGATGTAGGTTTAATTCTATCGGAAGATGTCTTCAGAAAAGCCATCGGATGATGTAGGTTTAATTCTTTCGATCGAAGATGTATTTAGAAAAGCCATCGGATGATGTAGGTTTATTCTATCGGAAGATATAGAGTTTGCACTACCGGTATGAGTGAGTGTTAAGCTTTGTCGTTTAGTGACCGGTATATGCAGTTTATTCTATCGAAAGAAGGGAACGAGAGATTTTTGTCGTTTTGTCGTCGGTAGGTACGAGTCCCAAAACTTGTCATTTTACGATCGGTTGATGTTGGATAATTGATTTATCCGGCTGACGTCATCGGTAGAAGCCTTTTATTTGTTGTTTCTGCTTCTTCCGTTGACTTTATCCATCGGTAGATGTGTTTGACTTATGCGACTTCCCAAGTACTTCACGATTTAAACCTCTATTTCTCTTTAGCCGATTATTTCTTACATTTCAATCAATGTTCAAAGTTTTGTTTAACTCTATTGTCGTCCAAATGATTTCCGCTGCAAGTTTTAAATGTTTTGAAGTTTTAAAAAAAATGTCAGACCCAGACTTTCAAGTGAAATTTTAAATTTAGTTCAAAGTTTCTTAGTTAGGTTCGATCTTTGTGTAACGAGTCGGGTTCAGATAACTCGGGGCGTTACACGCCCAGTCCCGTTAGGGTGGCACCTGGGAGGGACTCTATGGGAGTCACTTAGTAGCGTGAAGGTGCGAGGCTAGCACTGGTGAGGGGTTCTATGATAGAACAATGCAAAGAAAACGAAACGAGAATAACAGAGCGAGTAGAAACTGTATGTGTTAGGGTTGTGTGAGCTTTGTGCATGTTTATATTTGTTATCTCCTACTTGCTAAGCGTAAGCTTACGTGTGTGTGTGTGTTCTGTGGTGTAGGTGACGAGATTTACTCAAGTGAGGTAGATGAGACAGCTCAGGACTAGGCAGCAGTTGGCGATGCATGGAGTATGTCGGTGCGGGCTATTGTCGGGGCGTCACGACCACTTCCTCAGGTAGTTTGTGGGAGTTTGATGTAGATAGTTTTGTAAGTATTTTGGATTATGGTGATCAGTGTTTTGAGGACTGGTTTGTGTATAAATACTGGTAGTTTGAAACTATATGTTTTCTAGTTTTGATTGTAGGTTTTGGTTTTTTTGGAAATTTTAGGCGTTATGCCGCTCGTTTTGGTTTTAAAACAAACGACGTCGGGTTTAGTTTCTCTATTTTTCTTTATTACCGTTTTAAGTCAGTTTTTCAAGATTTTTATGGGACACGGAGTTAAGGGTGTCGGGATCATGTGGTAAAAATTTTAAAATTTTTGGAGGTGTTTGGTTAGATGAAAAATGAAGAAAAGTGAGGAAAGTTGAAAAAAGATAAAAAAAATGGCATTTTTGGCCGAAAAACCCGAGGAGGCCCGATCAATCGGGCGCTGGGCGCCAATCGATCAGGCGCGCAGGAGCGCTCAGCGCGTGCCTAGCACCATTTTTGAAATTTTTTTTTAAATTTCTTATTTCTACTATGTTTTGACCCGACCTTTTCAGACGTATTTTAAACGTATTTTATACACGTTTTCCAATATGTTTTGAGGGTTCGAAAAACCCAAAAATCAAGTCAAAATTTTATCAAAAATTATTTTAAACGTCGTTTTAAACACGGTTTGGGTTAGCAAAGTAGCGCACCGAGCCGGGGCGGGTTCGGGGGCGTTACAGACTTAAATAGAATTTAAGTTTAAATATATTTTTGATGATTATGTTTAATAAGAAATATATGAACTGATGAGTATGATTGTAGCACCTGGTTTCAATTAAACCGAATTTAACTCATCAATTTATGATGTGCAATTTCATAGAAAAATTTGGGAGAATTATTGATTAGGTTAATGAGTGACTAAGCAAGGGCATTTATGTAAATTAGAAATTTAAAAGTGAATAACGTATTTAAGGAGTGAGGGATTGGGTTAATGCACTGTAGCCGCCTCCATTTCACACTTTTCTCTTTGGGTTTTCAGCTCAAGCAACCGAGCTCTCTAGCCGATTTTCCTCGCCCGATTCTCCTTCAAACTAGGTAAGTTTCCCTTCGTTTTCTTGCGATTTTAGTGGCTAGGTAGCAGGAAGAGGGTAATGTGCGTATTTTGATAATGCTGTGAGTGAGTTGAGTTCGGGTTTAGTGTTGAGCTGAGAATGTACGATGACCAGAGCTCCAAACTAGCTCCATAGGTATTTGAATGATATATAGGGTAAGGTTATTGGTGATCTAATCGGTATTCTGCTTATGACATTAGGTGAACAGGGCTTCCAAAGTAGTTGTAACCGAGCATTTCCAAGAGAGCCAGGTAAGTAAAGTATGCATGTGCCTTCGGGCCTACATCACAAAACAGTAGGGTCATGTATCTTGTGAATGATTTTGTATATCATGCATCATGTTTTTGAAAGATTACGAAAATAAATTTTCATGTAAGAACGGTAAGGTATGAACTGAATGTGACAGATAAACTATTAAGGGAACTAATCCACCCCTTAACTCAAGTAGGGATTTATGACATTGGGAGAATTGATCCCACTCCCAAGGGAACCAAGGGATCAGATCAGCTATTAAGGGAATTCATCCGCCCCTTAATCGAGTAGAGGATGTATAACATTGGGAAAATTGATCCACTTCCCAAGGGAATCGAGGGATCAGATCAGCTTATGAATCAATGTGAATGCAACTGAGATGAGAAAGTAGAAATCGCATGTTTAGGCATTTCATTGCTGCTTTGATTACTTAGCATTAGGCTAATAGATGAGTTTTGTGATGTAGGTGTTGAGGATACTGCAGGTGATTCCCTTGAGTGCACTGATGAATAGATGTGGTTGGAGGAGTACATCCATGTTTCGGCCTGGTAAACTGATGAGGCGGTTTAACTGGTGTCAGTGGTTGTGAAGGTTCAGTGGACAATGAGTTCAATTCGAGTATGTTAAACTCTCTGATGATGGAAGTTGCTTGATGTTTTCAAAAGTACCTTGAGTTCTCATGACACTAGTAGTTTTCAATGTTTTGAACACATGTTGAAACTTACTGATAGTGCCACCTTGCTGATTTAGTATTGTTTTTACTGGATTCGAGTAATACAAGGATTTGAATTGTTTTCTTCTGAATGGTTTCAGTAAAGTGAATAAACAATTTTCTGTGGTTAGAGTTGTATTGTATGGCAAGGAGTTGTTGGTGTGTCGTTTTGTTCACTATCGGCAGATGAAGTCTATCGGTAGATGTCGAGTTATAGTTATGTTGTCTATGGGAAGATGTCTTCAGAAAAGCCATCGAATGATGTAGGTTTAATTCTATCGGAAGATGTCTTCAGAAAATCCATCGGATGATGTAGGTTTAATTCTATCGGAAGATGTCTTCAGAAAAGCCATTGGATGATGTAGGTTTAATTCTATCGGAAGATGTCTTCAGAAAAGCCATCGGATGATGTAGGTTTAATTCTATCGAAAGATATAGATTTTGCACTACCGGTATGAGTGAGTGTTAAGCTTTGTCGGTTAGTGACCGGTATATGCAGTTTATTCTATCGGAAGAAGGGAACGAGATATTTTTGTCGTTTTGCCGTCGGTAGGTACGAGTAGCAAAACTTGTCGTTATACGATCGGTAGATGTTGGATGATTGATTTATCCGGATGACGTCATCGGTAGAAGGCTTTTATTTGTTGTTTCTGCTTCTTCCGTTGACTTTATCCATTGGTAGAAGCGTTTGACTTCTGCGACTTCCCAAGTATTTCACGATTTAAACCTCCATTTCTCTTTAGCCGATTATTTCTTACATTTCAATCAATGTTCAAAGTTTTGTTTAACTCTATTGTCGTCCAAATGATTTCCGCTGCAAGTTTTAAATGTTTTGAAGTTTTAAAAAAATGTCAGACTCAGACTTTCAAGTGAAATTTTAAATTTAGTTCAAAGTTTCTTAGTTAGGTTCGAGTTTTGTGTAACGAGTCGGGTTCAGATAACTCGAGGCGTTACAATGATTAATAAGAAATTTATGAACTGAATAATTGGATTAAGGGAACGAGATATTTTTGTCGTTTTGCCGTCGGTAGGTACGAGTAGCAAAACTTGCGTTATACGATCGGTAGATGTTGGATGATTGATTTATCCGGATGACGTCATCGGTAGAAGGCCTTTTATTTGTTGTTTCTGCTTCTTCCGTTGACTTTATCCATTGGTAGAAGCGTTTGACTTCTGCGACTTCCCAAGTACTTCCCAAGTATTTCACGATTTAAACCTCCATTTCTCTTTAGCCGATTATTTCTTACATTTCAATCAATGTTCAAAGTTTTGTTTAACTCTATTGTCGTCCAAATGATTTCCGCTGCAAGTTTTAAATGTTTTGAAGTTTTAAAAAAATGTCAGACTCAGACTTTCAAGTGAAATTTTAAATTTAGTTCAAAGTTTCTTAGTTAGGTTCGAGTTTTGTGTAACGAGTCGGGTTCAGATAACTCGAGGCGTTACAATGATTAATAAGAAATTTATGAACTGAATAATTGGATTATTGTATTTATTGCATTTATCTTGAAATGCCCTTTGAAAAGGGTGTTACGTTTCTGACGATTTTTGGTTAAGTGTTATTAGTCCAAAGTCAATCGTCCAAAGTACTCAGTGAAAGACAAACGTAGTCGTCCAGAGTTAAAACAGACGCAGTCGTCCAGAGTTACACCAGACACAGTCGTCTAAAGTTACGCAAGACGCAGTCGTCCAAAGTTACGATAGACGCAGTCGGCCAAAGTACTAGTCCAAAACGCAATCGTCCAATGTACTCATCCAACGAGCAAGCATCCAAAATATTCGACCGAAGTGTTCCAAGACAGAACAACGAATTCATGCGAAGCATTAGTCCGACGAGCATTTGTCCAACATCAGACTAAACGAATTCGTCCAAACTCGAACATCCAGAGTCTTAACAACGCCGAATTAAAGACCGCGAGTGATAGCGACTCCAGATCCCAACGGCTATTTTTCTGCGTACTGATGCTCTCCAACGGTCACATTTTTGAATAAGATGCGGATTTCAAACAAGAGTATAAAAAGAAGATTGAAGCTCGAGAGAAGAACTTTTGCCAATTTTACAATTATCTCTTAACTCCACGAGCAACAAGTGCTATAATACTCTGCAAGTCTCTACATCTCTCTATTCGAAAACTTGAGATTTAGCTTTTGTGAGAGTGTAGTTTTGTACTATACTATTCAATCTTGTAAACCAAAAGGCAGTGGATTGACGCCCGTGAAGTTCAATCTAGAATTGTAAGGTTGTGGATCGACGCCCGTGAAGTTCGATCAAGAAATCTCGTTAAAGAGATGTTAAGAATCTTCAAGGGAGAAAACCTTGAAGCGTGGACGTAGGCAAGATTAAGTAAGATTGGCCAAACCACGTAAAAACTCTCGGTGTCAATTTCTCTATCTCTACTCTTTATTTTCATTTTGTCTGTGAAATTAGTAAAGTTAAGTGATTAATCTAATAGAGATAATTAAGAATTAAATATAGAATTAGGCTAGGAATTTCTAATTCACCCCCCTCCCCCCTCTTAGACAATCACGGTCTTACAATTGGTATCAGAGCGAGATTAAATATTGTCATATTTGTGAATTAGAAATATACTGTGATATATTTACAATGGCATTCAACACTAACAATTCACATGTAGAAGGTCAATCTATTACTAAACCTTCATTCTTTGATGGAAATGATTATGTTTATTAGAAATCTAGAATGAGAATTTTTGTTCAATCTATGGACTATGATTTATTGAATATCATTGAAAATTGTAACGCCCCGAGTTTTCTAAACCCGGTCTGTTACTCAAAAACCCGAACATAACTAAGAAAATTTCGGACTAAATTTAAAACTTCGTTTGAAAGTCAAATTTGAACGTTTGTTAAAAACATAAAAACTTGCAATGGAAAATCTTTGAGCAAAGCAAAGTTAAGCAAAACTATAAAATAGTGTTTGAATAATCAATTAAAATATTAAGAAAATAATTCGGCCGGAAGAGATGAAGGCGTAGGCATGAAACACTTAAAGTTCATAAAAGTCAAACGTATCATCCACTGAACAAAGTCAAGGAAAAGGGGTAGGAACAAATCCTAAGGCTTCCACCGATGACGTCAGCCGGATAAATCATTCATCCGACTTCTGCCGATCGCAAAACGACAAGTTTTACTATTTGCATCTACCGATGACATCAGCCGGATGATTCATTCATCCAGCCTCTGCCGACCACAAGACGACAAATCATTTGCTCACGTCTTCCGGTTAAACAAACTACATACATCGGTCACAAAACGACAAAGATTTCTACTACATCATCCGGTAAGTTTATTACTCGACATCCACTGGTCACTAAACGACAAGACTTCTACTACATCATCCGATAAGTTTATTACTCGACATCTACCGGTCACTAAACTACAAAACTTCTACTTATATCTTCTGATGGCTTCCACTGAAGACATCATCTGATGACTATACTGAAGACATCATCTGATGGCTTTACCGAAGACATCATCCGATAGACAACAGAACAACAACAATTTCACTCTAACAAAGAAAACTCCGACTACCAGAAGAACTTCAGCAATTTACTAAAATTCATTCAAAACCACTCAAATTCGGACACTACTCCAACATTTAGTAAGACCACTATTAACACCAACAGAGTATACTTATCTGGAAGAAAATCTCAAAATGAGTTCAGAAACATTAAAACTACTACTGTCATGAAAATCCAACATACTTAAATTGAAACATTGTCAATTAAGCCTTCACACCAACTGACATCAGTTAAACCGCCCCATCAGCTGCCAGATTGTTACATAGATTCACTCCTCCAACCAGTCTAGTCCTCAGCAAACTCAGTAAACACACCTGCTGTCACTTCTTCGCCTACGTCACAAAACTCATCTATTAGCCTAATGCTAAGTAAGTAAAGCAATAATGTAATGTAATGCTAAAACATAAATTCCTAAATATGCAGTTTCTACTTTCTCATCTCAGTTGCATATGTATCATTTCTGATCTGATCCCCCTGTGAACTTGGGAGTTGGATCACTTTCTCCCAAAGTATAAATATTCACTGACTCATTAAGGGGCGGATTAATTCCCTTAACAGTAAATCTTATTCACATAGCTGTTTCTGATCTCCCTGTTCGATGGGAAGCGGATCAAGTTTCCCAAAGTCAAAATATCCACTGTCTCATTAAGGGGCGGATTAATTCCCTTAACAGTAAATCTGATTCACATAGCTGTTTCGTTATGTTCATTCCTCACCATACCAACATGCATTCAAATTCATTTTCGTATACTTTTAAAATATAATGCATAACATACAGACACATTCAAGTAAACAAAATCCTAATGTTTTGTGATGTAGGCCCGAAGGCACAAGCATACTTCACTTACCTGGCTCCTGGAAATTGTCTGGTTGCTAGTTACTTCGGAAATCTGTCCACCTAGGTTCATAACATAACATCAATCAAACATTCACTAAACTTCACCAAGAATCAAACAAAAGCTCGAGGAATCCAGTTAGAAATTGTACTACCCGAGCATTCCCATTAATCACCAAAACCCAGCATCCTCAAAATCCTCATATTGTACTCCCTCAGGTATCTAACTGCTATATCATAAGAGAAATGAGGAAAACTTACCTAGGTTGAAGGAGAATTGGGCGAGAGAATCGCCTAGAGAGTTCTGCTGCAGAGCTGAAGGCTGAAAGAGGAGTGGTAAGCAAGATAGTGGCGGCTACAGTGCATTAAACTCAACCCTCTTTCTTAAATACGTTATCCACTTTTGAAATTTCCAATTTACTCTTATACCCTTGTCTAGTCACTCAATAACCCTACTTTAATTATTGCCTAATAAAGTGTATACCATTTATAATAAAAGAGAGCTGGTTCGATAGAACTGGGCGTTACAATCTACCCTCCTTACAAGAATTTTGTCCTCAAAATTCGTTACCTGAATAATTCTGGATGTTGATCCATCATGTCTTGCTGGTGCTCCTAAGTTGTTTTCTCTATATTCTGGTTGTGCCATAATACTTTCACTAAAGGAACATCTTTGTTCCGCAACACCTTCACTGCATAACCCAAGATTCTTACTGGTTTCTCCTCATAGGTAAGGGTAGGATTAATTTCAATACTCTGCTGCTCCATAATCTGAGATGGATCTCTTATGCACTTCTTCAACATGGAAACATGGAACACATTATGGATTCCTTCCATAGAGGTTGTAGCTGTAACTGGTAGGCTGTCTTCCCAATCCTTCCCAAACCTGGGGTTCAACTTTTCTCTCTTCCCAAATCTCATAACTCCTTTGAATGGTGATACCTTGAGAAAAACTTCATCACCTGTCACAAATTCCAATTCTCTACGCCTGCAATCTGCATAACTTTTCTGTCGACTCTGAGCTGCCAAAATTCTCCATCGGATGAGGGCAACCTTCTCAACAGTTTGTTTTCGCAATGTCAGGACCAAGCAACTGTGCTTCACCAACTTCATCCCAGTACAAAGGTGATCTGCATTTTCGTCCATACAATGCTTCATACGGTGTCATTCCTATTGTTGCCTGAAAACTGTTATTATAGGAAAACTCCACAAATGATAAATATTTACTCCAAGATCCTTGAAAATCCAATATGCAGGCACGGAGCATATCTTCTAATGTTTGGATGGTTCTTTCGGATTGTCCATCTGTCTGAGGGTGAAAAGCTGTGCTAAAACTAAGCTGTGTTCCCATAGCCTTGTGCAAACTTTTCCAAAACTTAGATGTAAATCTAGAGTCCCGGTCAGAAACTATAGTGCTTGGAACTCCATGCAGTCTAACAACTCCATGCACATACAACTCAGCAAGCTGATCCATCGAGTAAATCACCTTTATCGATAAGAAATGAGCTGATTTGGTTAGACGATCAACTATCACCCAAATTGCATCATGTCCCTTTGCTGTTTTAGGTAATCCCACAACAAAGTCTATCGTTATTTGTTCCCATTTCCATTCGGGAACTGGTAAGGGTTGTAAAATTCCTGCAGGTCTCTGGTGCTCAACTTTAACCTGTTGACAAACTAAGCACGATTCCACATATTCTGCCACACTTCTTTTCATACTTGGCCACCAATAATGTTGCCTAAGATCCTTGTACATCTTTGTACTCCTAGGGTGAACAGAGAACCTGGAAGAGTGTGCTTCAGAAAGAATCTCTTCACGAAGTTCTTTAATGGCATGAACAAACAATCTATTTCTAAACTTAAGGATCTCATCGGTGAAATGGTTAAAATCTGACTTGTCCATAGAATCCATGCTTAACTTGTACTTGCTATACTCTTCATCATTCGTCTGAGCTTCCTTTATTTTCTCTAGAATAGTAGGCTTTAAGGTTAAGGCTGAAAGTATAGCTGATACACTGGATACTGCTTCTAGATTAAACCTTTGGAATTCTGACTCTAAGGCTAACGGTATATTGAAAATCATAGTTGGGGTTGGTGTTGTTACTCTACTCAGAGCATCTGCCACAACATTTGCTTTGCCGAGATGATATTTAATCTCGAAATCATAGTCCTTTACAAATTCCAACCATCGACGTTGCCTCATGTTTAGTTCTTTCTGTGTGAAAATATACTTCAGGCTCTTATGTTCTGAAAATATCTCGCAAGATTGTCCATACAAGTAATGCCTCCAAATCTTAAGTGCAAATACCACTGCAGCTAATTCTAAGTCATGTGTAGGGTAATTCTTCTCATGTGTCTTCAACTGCCTAGAGGCATAAGCTATTACCTTTCCCTCTTGCATCAAGACACAGCCAAGTCCAATCTTGGATGCATCACAATAAATGCTAAATTTACCATCTTCAACTAGAAGGGTTAAAATTGGAGCGTTGGTCAAATTCTGTTTCGGGGTCTGAAAACTATGCTCACATTCATCAGTCCATATATACTTCACATTTTTCCTTGTTAACTTAGTAAGAGGTGTAGCAATCTTCAAAAATCCTTCAATGCACTTTCTATAATATCCTGTTAGTCCAAGAAAACTCCTGATATCTGTAGCATTCCTCGGTTGGGGTCATTCCTTAACTGCTTGAACCTTAGCTAGATCGACAGATATATCATCCCCATAGATAGCATGTCCTAAGAAGTGAACTTGGTCTAACCAAAATTCACACTTAGAGAACTTGGCATATAGTTGGTGCTGTTTTAATACTTCCAACACCAAGGTCAGGTGTCTAGCATGCTCATCCTTAGTACGTGAATAGATTAAAATGTCATCTATAAACACTATGACAAACTTATCCAAATACTCATGAAACACTCTATTCATAAGATCCATAAAGGCTGCTGGTGCATTTGTCAATCCAAAGGACATAACCAAAAACTCATAATATCCATACCTTGTGCGAAAGGCAGTCTTTGGGATATCTTCAGATTTAACCTTCAACTGGTAATAACCGGACCTAAGGTCAATCTTAGAGAAAACTCTAGCACCATTAAGTTGGTCGAATAAATCATCAATCCTTGGTAATGGATACTTGTTATTGACAATTAACTTATTCAATTCTCTATAATCAATGTACATACGCATTGATCCATCTTTCTTTTTGACAAAAAGGACAGATGCACCCCACGGTGAAAAGCTAGGGCGTATGAACCCTTTCTCCAATAAATCCTCTAACTATTTCTTCAATTCCTTAAGTTCTGTAGGTGCTAGTCTATATGAATTTTTAGACACAGGCTCGGCGCCGGGGTAAACATCTACAACAAATTCAATTTCCCTATCTGGTGGTAAACCAGGAAGGTCATCTAGAAATACTTCAGGAAAATTTTGGACAATTAAAACATTTTGAGGATTTGCTTTTCCTACAAGTTGTGTGTCTAAAACACTAGCTAAGAAGCACAAATACTCTCCACATAGGGAAGGTCTAGTGTTAATAGAAGTCATCACAGAAATTTCCTTACTCTTCCTTGAAGCTTGAAAGGTATGCTTCAAACTACCAGGGGGTTGGAAGCTAACTATTCCTGTCCTACAATCAATTGTGGCGTGGTGTTTAAACAATCAGTCCATTCCTAGGATTACATACAATCCCATTATATCCATAATAATAAGATCAGCAGGTAGACTTACATTCCCTACTAACACAGCACTGTCAAACATCACTTGCTTAGAGTGCATGCGTTCACCAGAGGGTAATGCAACATTAAACACATGCATGGAAGGGGTGAACTGTACATCTAACTTAACAGCAAATGCAGATGCTACAAACGAATGCGTTGCACCAGAATCTCTTAAAGTAAAAGCAGGCACAGAGTTGATCAATATAGTACTTGACACCACTGCAGGCTGGTCTTCATTCCCCGACTCCATCATGGAGAATATCCTCGGTTTAATCATAGCAGGGCCACTCTTAGGAATTGGACAGTCTCTACTAATATGGCCGACCTTGTTACAATTGTAGCATCTGGTGATTCTAGGCTTCGGGCACTCTTTGATCGTGTGTCCAACCTATTCACAGTTGAAACACTTTCCAAATCCCAGTCTGCATTCGCCCGGGTGGTTCTTCAAACACTTAGGACACTGGAGAAATTTCCTGACATTCTGTACCTTCCCTCCTACTCCTTGACTACTCTGGCCTTCACTTGGCCTCTTCGTTCCCCTTTGATGGTGTGGCTGGACCGACTTTTGTGGGACCTCTTTTGGTCTAGCACACTTCCTTTCAGCTTCTTCCACTTCCAAGGCAGTAGACACAACTTCACTAAATGACAAGCCTTTAATGCCACAAAATTTAACTCCTCGGTAAATTTCTGGCTTCAGTCCATGCACAAATTTGAATACCTTATCCTCATCCCTGTGAGCAAAATGTCCAGCAAACCTGGACAGGGACTCGAACTGCCTACTGTACTCGGCCACAGACCCTGTCTGCTTCAAGTTTAGAAATTCCAACTTCTTTGCAGTTTAGACAGTACTGTTGAAATACTTCTTGTAGAAAATGCCTTTGAATTGCGACCAAGGCATCGCCAAGACATCAGTGGTGGTCTCTATTGTTTCCCACCAGAGTTGAGCTTCACCAGCCAAGTGAAATGTTGCCAACGTGACCTTGTCTCCTTCTCCAATGTTGCCGCACCTAAACATACTTTCAATCTTCCTAAGCCACCCTTCAGCAATAACTAGATCAGATGACTGTCCATCAAACGTGGGTGGTCTTAGTCTCTGGAACTTATCTCTAGAATGTTCATTGCTAGAACTCGAGTTGGCACTTCCTTGCACCTCTCGGTTCAACAGTACTCCTAGTTGGTCAGACTGTTGGCGCACTAAATCAGTTTGCTGATGCACTAAATCTGTCAGCTACCTAATCACACTAGGCTCTTCTTCACTTCTCACATTTGGCATTTCTTTTGGCACTCTAGGTCTCCCTGGGAGTCAGGCCATTATACTAAATTCCTGCACAGGGTTAACTACTTTCATAAACATCTAATAACCAAGGTTAACATAAACACTTACAGTTGTTGAAGTACTTCCATGCAACGATTGTCACTGATGAGTAATCTTTTGAACGGTTTAACTAAATGTCTCTGATCCCATATTGTAACGCCCCGAGTTTTCTAAACCCGGTCTGTTACTCAAAAACCCGAACATAACTAAGAAAATTTCGGACTAAATTAAAACTTTGTTTGAAAGTCAAATTTGAACGTTTGTTAAAAACATAAAAACTTGCAGCGGAAAATCTTTGAGCAAAGCAAAGTTAAGCAAAACTATAAAATAGTGTTTGAATAATCAATTAAAATATTAAGAAAATAATTCGGCCGGAAGAGATGAAGGCCTAGGCGTGAAACACTTAAAGTTCATAAAAGTCAAACGTATCATCTGCTGAACGAAGTCAACGAAAAGGGGTAGGAACAAATCCTAAGGCTTCCACCGATGACATCAGACGGATAAATCATTCATCCGACTTCTGCCGATCGCAAAACGACAAGTTTTGCTACTCGCATCTACTGATGACGTCAGCCAGATGATTCATGCATCCAGCCTCTGCCGACTACAAGACGACAAATCATTTGCTCACGTCTTTCGGTTAAACAAACTACATACACCGGTCACAAAACGACAAAGATTTCTACTACATTATCCGGTAAGTTTATTACTCGACATCCACCGGTCACTAAACGACAAGACTTCCTACTAAATCATCCGGTAAGTTTATTACTTGACATCAACCGGTCACTAAACGACAAAACTTCTACTTATATCTTCCGATGGCTTCCACTGAAGACATCATCCGATGACTATATTGAAGACATCATCCGATGGCTTTACCGAAGACATCATCCGATAGACAACAGAACAACAACAATTTCACTCTAACAAAGAAAACTCCGACTACCAGAAGAACTTCAGCAATTTACTAAAATTTATTCAAAACCACTCAAGTTCGGACACTACTCCAACATTTAGTAAAACCACTATTAACACCAACAGAGTATACTTGTCTGGAAGAAAATCTCAAAATGAGTTCAGAAACATTAAAACTACTACTGTCATGAAAATCCAACATACTTAAATTGAAACATTGTCAATTAAGCCTTCACACCAACTGACATCAGTTAAACCGCCCCATCAGCTGCCAGATTGTTACATAGATGCACTCCTCCAACCAGTCTAGTCCTCAGCAAACTCGGTAAACACACCTGCTGTCACTTCTTCACCTACATCACAAAACTCATCTATTAGCCTAATGCTAAGTAAGTAAAGCAATAATGTAATGTAATGCTGAAACATAAATTCCTAAATATGCAGTTTCTACTTTCTCATCTCAGTTGCATATGTATCGTTTCTGATCTGATCCCCCTGTGAACTTGGGAGTTGGATCACTTCTCCCAAAGTATAAATATCCACTGACTCATTAAGGGGCGGATTAATTCCCTTAACAGTAAATCTTATTCACATAGCTGTTTCTGATCCCCCTGTTCGATGGGAAGCGGATCAAGTTTCCCAAAGTCAAAATATCCACTGTCTCATTAAGGGGCGGATTAATTCCCTTAACAGTAAATCTGATTCACATAGCTGTTTCGTTATGTTCATTCCTCACCATACCAACATGCATTCAAATTCATTTTCGTATACTTTTAAAATATGATGCATAACATACAGACACATTCAAGTAAACAAAATCCTAATGTTTTGTGATGTAGGCCCGAAGGCACAAGCATACTTCACTTACCTGGCTCCTGGAAATTGTCTGGTTGCTAGTTACTTCGGAAATCTGTCCACCTAGGTTCATAACATAACATCAATCAAACATTCACTAAACTTCACCAAGAATCAAACAAAAGCTCGAGGAATCCAGTTAGAAATTGTACTACCCGAGCATTCCCATTAATCACCAAAACCCGAACCTACCCTCATTCGCACCATCCTCAAAATCCTCACATTGTACTCCCTCAGGTATCTAACTGCTATATCATAAGAGAAATGAGGAAAACTTACCTAGGTTGAAGGAGAATTGGGCGAGGGGATCGCCTAGAGAGTTCTGCTGCAGAGCTGAAGGCTGAAAGAGGAGTGGTAAGCAAGATAGTGGTGGCTACAGTGCATTAAACTCAACCCTCTTTCTTAAATACGTTATCCACTTTTGAAATTTCCAATTTACTCTTATACCCTTGTCTAGTCACTCAATAACCCTACTTTAATTATTGCCTAATAAAGTGTATACCATTTATAATAAAAGAGAGCTGGTTCGATAGAACCGGGTGTTACAAAAATAGTCCATTTAAAGCTATAAAAACAGAAAATGGTGTAAGTGTTCCAAAGTCTATATATGAATTAGATGATTTGGACAAACGTAATCTAAGCTTAAATGCCAAAGCAATAAACACCTTATACTGTGCTCTGAACAGGGATGAATTTAATAGAGTTCAAGGGTGTGATAGTGCACAAGAAATATGACATTTACTTGAAATAACACAAGAGATAACTAATCAAGTAAAAGAGAATAAGCTGAGTATGTTAGTACATGAGTATGAACTATTTACCATGATAAATGATGAAACAATTAGTTCTATGTTTACTCGTTTTACTAACATTACTAATGGTTTAAAAGTGCTTGGTATAGTATATCCAAATGAAGAACTTGTCAGAAAAATTCTGAGATGTCTACCGAGGGGATGGCAACCGGAAGTGACGACCATCTAAGAAGCAAGAGATCTAAAAGTCCTCAAGCTTAAAGAGCTAATTGGCTCTCTCATGACACATGAAATAACAATGAGAGCCAATGAAAAGGAAGATTTCAAGGACAAGGAGATCTCCAAAAGAAAGGACATTGCACTCATAGCTTCTTCAAGCAAACAAGAAGAATCTGAGGAAGAAGATATTGATGAGGATATAGCTCTCATCACAAGGAAGTTCAGCAAATTCCTCCAACGGAAAATGATGCATTGGAGAAGATTCTCGAAGGGAGAAAAGCCCTAAAAAGAGAAATAAATCACATGCTTTAAGTGTGGGAAGCCTGGTCACATCAAGGCTGAGTGTCCACAAGCAAAGAAGAATCCCAAGAAATTCAAGAAGAGAGCCATGAAGGCCATTTGGGAAGACAGTGAAAGCGACACTTCTTCAGAAGATGAGGAAGTCACCAACCTTTACTTCATGGCACACGAAGATGAGGTTAGTCATTCCTCTTGTGACAGTGAAAATGATGAGGGTGACTTAATTGATGGTTTCAGTGATTTAGTTAAACAATATAGTATGCTTAAATCTAAATACAACTCTTTAAAGAACGAAAATGCAAACTTGGTTGAAAAGCATGCTATAACGCCCCGAGTTTTCTAAACTCCGTTCGTTACTCATAAACCCGAACTAACTAGGAAATTTTGGACCAAACTTAAAATTTCACTTAAAAGTCAAAAATCGATGTTCACTGAAACCACAACGTTAAAATTCACAGCGGAAAAATCATTTGAAAACAAGCAGAGATTAAACGGGGTTGTAAATCAATATTTGGAAATATCAATTGAAATAGTAGGAATTGGTTTGACCAAGACTTATGTAACACCCGACAACTTCAACCAGGTGACTCCCTAACTGTATTAACGGTCATGAACATTCAATCTTCACGGTTTAGAGTTTTACACCAAGAATAATTAATTTCATGTGGATTTAAACTAGGTTGGGTGGCAAAGTTGCAATAATGGAGGGAGATGACCACTATATAAAGAAAAAGAAAATGTTTTAAACCTCACTTAAACCACTGTAGCCGACACCTTTCTTTTCGGCGATTTCTTCTCCCCCAAGCTCTTGCTCTCTGCTTTCAGCGTACTCTTTTCGACGATCGGTTTTCTCTGCCACTACTCGACTACTCTGTGCTCGAGGTAAGCAATAGACAACGTAGCTATCTGTTAGTTTGTTAGCCCTGTTTTCTACTCGGCATTGGAGTTTTGGATCTTCCAATGGCCGACTAATAATAAGGACATTTGAAATCTGAGAGTGGGAATGACTTTAGCTATTAAATCTTAGGATAACTTGAGATTAGAACTATTAGGATTTTTGTTTTAACCACTGCAATGTAAATGTTTTAGGTGAGGAAGTTTGAAGAGAAAGGAGCTCAAGTGTTAAGAAGACCAGGTAAGTGAATGTATTAAAGTTTTCGGCTAATAGAGCCCTACATCGTGGGAGTACTAGGTTGTTTTAGATGTCTAATGTTTACCTTCTTATAATGAGCTTATCTGCACTTGAAGGATTGATAAATGTTGTGAGTTATACTATTTGATGACCTGCTAGTGAATGTGAAGTTGTCTGCTCTGGTATGATCTTTGTCATAGTCTGATGGGTTAAAAGTTCTCATGTTCATGCATCATGAATGTTTCTCAAGCATAAGAAAATGTTTTAATGCATGTTTTCCATGAATAGGATATGTATGTATATATGTATATATATAAGACTTATGCAACGTGGACTAAGTGAGGGTTGGAGGCGGTTCGGCATATGTCACAGTCCAAAGAGGGACATATGAATACGACCCGCGGTAAGGAACAAGATCAAACTCACTGTCGAACCCCCTTTACCGGCACAAATCCTCTCTTAATCCACACAACCTAAATGAAGAATATGATCAAAGACTATGAATGATGAATATGATCCATGACTATGAACGATGAATATGATCCATGACTATGAACGATGAATATGATCCATGACTATGAACGATGAATATGATCCATGACTATGAACGATGAATATGATCCATGACTATGAACGATGAATATGATCCATGACTATGAACGATGAATATGATCCATGACTATGAACGATGAATATGATCCATGACTATGAACGATGAATATGATCCATGACTATGAACGATGAATATGATCCATGACTATGAACGATGAATATGATCCATGACTATGAACGATGAATATGATCCATGACTATGAACGATGAATATGATCCATGACTATGAACGATGAATATGATCCATGACTATGAACGATGAATATGATCCATGACTATGAACGATGAATATGATCCATGACTATGAACGATGAATATGATCCATGACTATGAACGATGAATATGATCCATGACTATGAACGATGAATATGATCCATGACTATGAACGAGATATGATCTATGAATGATGATTACGAGCAAAGATATGAACAAGAAAAGACTTATGAGCATGTGATTTTCCCAAATTATACATTCATGCATCCATGTTAGTGTTGCATTCCTTACTAAGCATTAGGCTTATAGTTAAACCTTATGATGTAGGTGATGAGTTTTCAGGTGAGGATCTCAAGGTTAATGAGGATGTCTAAGCTTGGTTGCTGGGAGGTGTACAGGGTGCAATTCTGTGGCTAGGCTGGCAAATGAGACCCCGGGTTAACGTTTTATGATTTTAGTTAAGATAATGAATATAATAGGTTGAGTAGGATGAGTCTACCTTATATCATCGAATCTTTGAAGTTGTCTGTTGTTCTCTGAATCTGAGGATAATTTTAAGGATCATCGAATGGTCTGTTTATTTAAGTCTCCTGCTATATGAATTTCGGATGAGTCTATGATTCTTACTAGTTAAGGTTTATAGTTACCAGGTTAAGATTTGAGTGAGTTGTGGTATTTTCTGTTGGATGAAGTTGGTTGATGATTATAGTGTTTTACTGCCGTATGATGGAGGCTGGATGAGGCAATCATCCGGCTGACGTCATCGGCGGATGTCAAATGATGGAAGATGAACGATGCGTCGCCGGATGATGTGAATGGTATTTTGTCGTCTAGCATTCGTGGATGAAGCGTATTCCTTCGCTGGATGATGTAAATGGTATTTGTACGTCTAGCGTTCGGGTGGATGAAGCGGATTCCTTCACCTGGATGAGTAAATGGTATTTTGTCGCCTAGCGTTCGGTGGATGGAGCGTATTCCTTCACCGGATGAATGTAAATGTTATTTTGGTCGTCTAGTGTTCGGTGGATGAAGTGTAATTCTTCACCGGATGATGTAGATGTTAAATTGTATAATGATTCTTCGGATGACGTCGCCGGATGATGTGAATGGTATTTTGTCGTCTAGCATTCGGTGGATGAAGCGTATTCCTTCGCTGGATGATGTAAATGGTATTTTGTCGTCTAGCGTTCGGTGGATGAAGCGTATTCCTTCACCGGATGATGTAAATGGTATTTTGTCGCCTAGCGTTCGGTGGATGGAGCGTATTCCTTCACCGGATGATGTAAATGTTATTTTGTCGTCTAGTGTTCGGTGGATGAAGTGTAATTCTTCACCGGATGATGTAGATGTTAAATTGTCGTCTAATGACCGGATGATGTGAGTATTTTCTTATTGTTTAATGTCAGGAAATGTTTTAAATCGGTCACGTGAAGCACACATGACCACCGGGTGATGTAAGTTTATTTCTTTGCTGGCAGACCCAGTTTAAGAGACGTTCAAAAAAATATATATTGCCGAAAATGATTGAGTGTGAGTAATAAGAATTAAATGCTTAAGAAAGATATGGATTATGTGACGATCCCTCCCGGGTCGTTACAATTATGGTATCAAAGCAAAACCAGGTTCTAAAATCGATTCTGCAGACAGCACAGATTGCCACCTGAGTACACTCCAGCAACTATAAGTATTTATGATTTCAGTATATGTCATTAAGTTAAGATGTATCTGTAATGATTTGTCTAGGAATCCCAAAATGGTTAGAGGTCAGCAGAGAGAGACCAATGAAGATAGCAATGCCATTGCTCAGTTGACAGAGTTGGTCATACGCCAATCTCGCCAAATCGAACAACTGATGACTGCTAGAGAGGAACAAGGTAACTCCAGTACTAATGCAACTCATGATCATGGGGGTGAGCGTTTCCACCGGCTTCGACCCCCGGTGTTTAACGGACATGTTTCAGATCCTATTTATGCTGAGGAGTGGGTTCAAAAGATAGAAGACATGTTTAAGTACGCAAAGGTTGATGAAGGAGATAAGATCACGTATGCTGTCTTTCATTTGGAATTGAGTGCAAGACATTGGTGGGATTCAATCCAGAACACCGCTAATGCCGGAGCTATGACCTGAGAAATGTTTAAGACTACTTTCTTTGACAAGTACTTCAATAGGACTGTTCGGGCCAACAAGAAGAAGGAGTTCATGAATCTGCAACAAACTGGCTCTGTGACGGATTACATATGCAAATTTGATGCTTTATCACGGTTTGCTCCCCGTATGATTGAGGATGACGAGGACAAGATTTACCAATTTGTTCAAGGACTGAAGCCGAGTTTGTACATGAAAGTAAAGACTGCTGGGATACACAATGTACCTTATGGTGAAGTGACGGCTAAGGCCCTGGAGCTGGAAGAGGCAGAAATGACAGCATATGCACAGCGTGAGCAGCCAAGAAAATTCACGAAGGAAACTCAGCCGCCACCACGTCAGAACAAAGGATGGCAGCCGCAACAGAACAGAGGACCACAACAACAACAACAAGGTATAAAGAGACCCTTCAACCAGAATGATGACCAAGGAAAAGGGAAGAGGCCTCTGGCACCCTTATGCCCCACCTGTCAGAAGAACCACCCCGGCGAATGCAAGTTGCGTTCTGGCCGCTGTTTCAGATGTGATAAGGTTGGACATATAGTCAGAGACTGCCCCATGCCGCCAGATCCGAACCGTGCAAGGGTAGCACCTAGAGTCTATGCAATGATGGAGGATGAGGAAGCCGTGCAACATACAGTCATAACAGGTACCATTATGATCTGTGGTTTTGCTGCTTACACACTTATAGATACGGGAGCCACGCACTCGTTTATATCAACTTTGTTTGTATGCCAACACAACTTAGAACTTTTACCAGCCGAAAGGCCATATGATGTTATGTTACCATCAGGGAAGTCCCTACATTCAGAACAGATTGTTAAAGGTGATGTTGTGTCCTTAGGAAGTAAGGAACTATATGTAGAACTGATTGTAATTGACATGAAAGGGTATGAGGTGATATTAGGAATGGATTGGTTATTTAAGCATTATGCCACAATAAGTTGTAGATTTGGGATGGTTGATTTTCGACCCCCAAATGGTGATCATTATTCATTCCAAGCTATTCCTAAGATAAGCAAAATACCAATTATATCCTCACTAGAAATTTACCGGTTACTGAAAAATGGTTGTGAGAGTTACTTAGCTAGCATAATGGATGTTCGGATGAAGAATAAGATAGAGTTACAAGATATCCCCATAGTCCTGGAGTTCCCTAAGGCATTCTTGGATGATTTGCCAGGATTACCACCTGATAGAGAAATAGAGTTTGTAATAGATACGTACCCGGAGACCTTACCCGTGTCTAAGAATCGTTATCGGATGGCACCTGTTGAGCTAAAGGAGTTAAAAGTCCAACTACAGGAATTAGTAGACAAAGGATTTATACGCCCTAGCAGTTCCCCTTGGGGTGCACCTGTCTTATTTGTCAAGAAGAAAGATGGTTCCCTTAGAATGTGCATAGACTATAGGGAGCTAAATAAGTTGAAAATCAAGAATAAGTACCCCTTACCTCGGATTGATGATTTGTTTGACCAATTGCAAGGAGCAAAGGTGTTTTCAAAAATAGATTTACGTTCGGGTTATTACCAACTGAAAGTTAAGGAAGGAGATATACCAAAGACAGCCTTCAGAACCCGTTATGGACACTACGAATTCTTGGTCATGTCATTTGGACTGACCAATGCACCTGCAGCCTTTATGGACTTAATGAATCGAGTGTTTCGTGAGTATTTGGACAAATTTGTAATTGTGTTCATAGATGATATCCTGATATACTCACGGACTGAAGCTGACCATGCGGAGCATTTAAAAGTAGTTTTGACGACATTAAAGGAGCACCAGCTCTATGCCAAATTGTCCAAGTGTGAATTTTGGTTGAACAAGGTTAATTTTCTTGGTCATGTAGTTTCTGCTAATGGCATATCAGTGGACCCGACCAAAATTCAGGCAGTAAAGGATTGGCCACAACCAAAGACCAGTGAAGTCCGCAGTTTCCTTGGATTTGCAGGCTATTACAGGAAGTTCATCAAAGGATTTTCTATGATAGCTAAGCCCCTGATGAATTTGACAAAGAAGGACAATAAGTATTCTTGGACTGAAGCTTGTGAAAATAGCTTCCAGACATTGAAAGTGAAGTTAACGACAGCCCTGGTATTGACCCTTCCAACCGAAGAAGGAAAGTTTAGCGTATTTTGTGATGCATCAAAAGTTGGTTTGGGCTGTGTTTTGATGCAAGAAGGCAAGGTTGTAGCGTATGCCTCTAGGCAATTAAAGAGTTATGAACAGAACTATCCCACCCATGATTTAGAATTAGCCGCTGTTGTTTTTGCCTTGAAGATATGGAGACACTATTTATATGGACAGCAGTGTGAAGTGTTTTCTGACCATAAAAGTCTGAGGTATCTCTTTACACAAAAGGAATTGAACATGAGGCAGAGGCGTTGGTTGGAATTCGTTAAGGATTACGACTTTGAGATCAAGTATCACCCGGGTAAGGCTAACTCTGTAGCTGACGCATTGAGCAGGATGTCAACAACTATGCAACCCGTTGTGTCAACCATGTCTATACCTTTGAAGACGGAAGTTCAGAGGTTTGAATTGGAGATAGTTCTGGAGTTATCAACCTTACTTGCCGATTTGACAATTCAACCAACGGTTTTGGAAAAGATCAAAGAGACACAACAGAAGGACTCTGAGGAGAATAACAGCATGATGAACAAGGTGAAGGACACCACCTCCGAGTTTAGTCTTTCCAAGGATGGGATTCTGAGGTTTAGAAATAGATGGTATGTCCCTAATGATGAAGGATTACGTAAGCTAATCTTGACTGAGGCGCATTCGTCTCCCTTTTCTGTGCATCCTGGAAGCACCAAGATGTATCGAGATCTGAAGTTACATTATTGGTGGCCAAATATGAAGAGGGATGTGGCTAAGTTAGTAGAATCATGTTTGGTATGCCAACAAGTTAAAGCCGAGCACCAACGTACAGGAGGTACCCTTCAGCCTCTACCTATTCCCGAGTGGAAGTGGGAACACATAGCTATGGATTTCGTCGTAGGATTACCTAAGACAACTAAGGGACATGATAGTATTTGGGTTGTGATTGTTAGACTGACGAAATCAGCTCATTTTTTACCAGTAAGGACAATCTAATCGATGGACCAGCTTGCTGATCTTTATGTACAATAAGTTATTAGGTTGCATGGAATTCCTGCATCTATTGTCTCTGATCGTGACCCTAGGTTCACCTCCCGGTTTTGGAAAGGTCTACAAGGCACACTTGGCACGAGGTTATCCTTCAGCACTGCTTTTCACCCGCAGACAGATGGTCAATCGGAAACGACTATTCAGATACTTGAAGATATGCTGAGGGCATGTGTGCTAGATTTCCAGTCATCCTGGAGTCGATACTTACCTTTGGTTGAGTTCTCCTACAATAACAGTTATCAGTCCACTATCGGAATGGCACCTTATGAAGTACTGTATGGCAGGAAATGTAGGTCACCTCTGTATTGGGATGAGGTTGAGGAAGCAAAACTTCTAGGACCCGAACTTCTGCAGCAGATGTCTGAAAAGATTTCTGTTATTAGGAAGAGGATGGTGACTGCTCAGAGTCGGCAGAAGAGTTATGCAAACCAAAGAAGAAGAGACCTTGAGTTTTCTGTTGGGGATGAGGTTTTTCTAAAGATTTCACCGTTTAAAGGAGTTTCAAGGTTTAGTAGGAAGGGAAAGCTTAATCCACGATTCATTGGACCATTCCCTGTTTTGGCTAGAATTGGTAGTACAGCTTACAGACTGCAGTTGCCTCCATCATTGGATAAAGTTCATAATGTCTTTCACGTGTCAATGTTAAGGAAATGCATACGAGATCTGACGCAAGTTGTAAAGCCAGTGGATATTGAGATTGAACCATCATTAACGTATGAAGAGAAGCCAGTGCAGATATTGGAATCCGCAGTTAAGACTCTGAGGAATAAAGAGATTCCGTTGGTCAAAGTTTTATGGAAGAATCATGGCATTGAAGAAGCCACTTGGGAGCGACGACAGGACATGTTAGACAAGTATCCAGAGTTATTTGATTGATCAATTTTCGGGGACGAAAATTTTGTTTAAGGAGGGGTGGATGTAACACCCGACAACTTCAACCAGGTGACTCCCTAACTGTATTAATGGTCATGAACATTCAATCTTCACGGTTTAGAGTTTTATACCAAGAATAATTAATTTCGTGTGGATTTAAACTAGGTCGGTGGCAAAGTTGTAATAATGGAGGGAGATGACCACTATATAAAGAAAAAGGAAATGTTTTAAACCTCACTTAAACCATTGTAGCCGACACCTTCCTTTTCGGCGATTTCTTCTCCCCCAAGCTCTTGCTCTCTGCTTTCAGCGTACTCTCTTCGACGATCGATTTTCTCTGCCACTACTCGACTACTCTGTGCCCGAGGTAAGCAATAGACAACGTAGCTATCTGTTAGTTTGTTAGCCCTATTTTCTACTCGGCATTGGAGTTTTGGATCTTCCAATGGCCGACTAATAATAAGGACATTTGAAATCTGAGAGTGGGAATGACTTTAGCTATTAAATCTTAGGATAACTCGAGATTAGAACTATTAGGATTTTTGTTTTAACCACTGCAATATAAATGTTTTAGGTGAGGAAGTTTGAAGAGAAAGGAGCTCAAGTGCTAAGAAGACCAGGTAAGTGAATGTATTGAGGTTTCCGGCTAATAGAGCCCTACATCGTGGGAGTACTGGGTTGTTTTAGATGTCTAATGTTTACCTTATGATAATGAGCTTATCTGCTCTTGAAGGATTGATGAATGTTGTGAGTTATACTATTTGATGACCTGCTAGTGAACGTGAAGTTGTCTGCTCTGGTATGATCCTTGTCATAGTCTGATGGGTTAAAAGTTATCGTGTTCATGCATCATGAATGTTTCTCAAGCATAAGAAAATATTTTAATGCATGTTTTCCATGAACAGGATATGTATGTATATATGTATATATATAAGATTTATGCAACGTGGACTAAGTGAGGGTTGGGGGCGGTTCGGCGTATGTCACAGTCCAAAGAGGGACATATGAATACGACCCGCAGTAGGGAACAAGATCAAACTCACTGTTGAACCCCCTTTACCGGCACAAATCCTCTCTTAATCCACACAACCTAAATGAAGAATATGATCAAAGACTATGAATGATGAATATGTATGATCCATGACTATGAACGATGAATATGATCCATGACTATGAACGATGAATATGATCCATGACTATGAACGATGAATATGATCCATGACTATGAACGATGAATATGATCCATGACTATGAACGATGAATATGATCCATGACTATGAACGATGAATATGATCCATGACTATGAACGATGAATATGATCCATGACTATGAACGATGAATATGATCCATGACTATGAACGATGAATATGATCCATGACTATGAACGATGAATATGATCCATGA
Organism: Begonia masoniana; assembly: GCA_022432975.1. Lineage (NCBI taxonomy): Eukaryota > Viridiplantae > Streptophyta > Magnoliopsida > Cucurbitales > Begoniaceae > Begonia > Begonia masoniana. Next base: position 54,364,475 of record CM039502.1, read on the forward strand.
CTATGAACGATGAATATGATCCATGACTATGAACGATGAATATGATCCATGACTATGAACGATGAATATGATCCATGACTATGAACGATGAATATGATCCATGACTATGAACGATGAATATGATCCATGACTATGAACGATGAATATGATCCATGACTATGAACGATGAATATGATCCATGACTATGAACGATGAATATGATCCATGACTATGAACGATGAATATGATCCATGACTATGAACGATGAATATGATCCATGACTATGAACGATGAATATGATCCATGACTATGAACGATGAATATGATCCATGACTATGAACGATGAATATGATCCATGACTATGAACGATGAATATGATCCATGACTATGAACGATGAATATGATCCATGACTATGAACGATGAATATGATCCATGACTATGAACGATGAATATGATCCATGACTATGAACGATGAATATGATCCATGACTATGAACGATGAATATGATCCATGACTATGAACGATGAATATGATCCATGACTATGAACGATGAATATGATCCATGACTATGAACGATGAATATGATCCATGACTATGAACGATGAATATGATCCATGACTATGAACGATGAATATGATCCATGACTATGAACGATGAATATGATCCATGACTATGAACGATGAATATGATCCATGACTATGAACGATGAATATGATCCATGACTATGAACGATGAATATGATCCATGATAGGTAGGCTGAGTCTACCTATATCATCGAATCTTTGAAGTTGTCTGTTGTTCTCTGAATCTGGGGATAATTTTAAGGATCATCGAATGGTCTATTTATTTAAGTCTCCTGCTATATGAATTCCGGATGAGTCTATGATTCTTACTCGTTAAGGTTTATAGTTACCAGGTTAAGATTTGAGTGAGTTGTGGTATTTTCTGTTGGATGAAGTTGGTTGATGATTATAGTGTTTACTGCCGTATGATGGAGGCTGGATGAGGCAATCATCCGGCTGACGTCATCGGTGGATGTCAAATGATGGAAGATGAACGATTAAGTCTTCCGGATGACGTCGCCGGATGATGTGAATGGTATTTTGTCGTCTAGCGTTCGGTGGATGGAGCGTATTCCTTCACCGGATGATGTAAATGGTATTTTGTCGTCTAGCGTTCGATGGATGAAGCGTATTCCTTCGCCGGAAGATGTAAATGGTATTTTGTCGTCTAGCGTTCGGTGGATGAAGTGTATTCCTTCGCCGGATGATGTAAATGGTATTTTTTCGTCTAGCGTTCGGTGGATGAAGCGTATTCCTTCGCCGGATGATGTAAATGGTATTTAATGGTATTTTGTCGTCTAGCGTTCGGTGGATGAAGCGTATTCCTTCGCCGGATGATGTAAATGGTATTTTGTCGTCTAGCGTTCGGTGGATGAAGCGTATTCCTTCGCCGGATGATGTAAATGGTATTTTGTCGTCTAGCGTTCGGTGGATGAAGCGTATTCCTTCGCCGGATGATGTAAATGGTATTTTGTCGTCTAGCGTTCGGTGGATGAAGCGTATTCCTTCGCCGGATGATGTAAATGGTATTTTGTCGTCTAGCGTTCGGTGGATGAAGCGTATTCCTTCGCCGGATGATGTAAATGGTATTTTGTCGTCTAGCGTTCGGTGGATGAAGCGTATTCCTTCGCCGGATGATGTAAATGGTATTTTGTCGTCTAGCGTTCGGTGGATGAAGCGTATTCCTTCACCGGATGATGTAAATGGTATTTTGTCGTCTAGCGTTCGATGGATGAAGCGTATTCCTTCGCCGGACGATGTAAATGGTATTTTGTCGTCTAGCGTTCGGTGGATGAAGTGTATTCCTTCGCCGGATGATGTAAATGGTATTTTTTCGTCTAGCGTTCGGTGGATGAAGCGTATTCCTTCGCCGGATGATGTAAATGGTATTTTGTTGCCTAGCGTTTGGTGGATGGAGCGTATTCCTTCACCGGATGATGTAAATGTTATTTTGTCGTCTAGTGTTCGGTGGATGAAGCGTATTCCTTCGCCGGATGATGTAAATGGTATTTTGTCGTCTAGCGTTCAGTGGATGAAGCGTATTCCTTCGCCGGATGATGTAAATGGTATTTTGTCGTCTAGCGTTCGGTGGATGAAGCGTATTCCTTCGCCGGATGATGTAAATGGTATTTTGTCGTCTAGCGTTCGGTGGATGAAGCGTATTCCTTCGCCGGATGATGTAAATGGTATTTTGTCGTCTAGCGTTCGGTGGATGAAGCGTATTCCTTCGCCGGATGATGTAAATGGTATTTTGTCGTCTAGCGTTCGGTGGATGAAGCGTATTCCTTCGCCGGATGATGTAAATGGTATTTTGTCGTCTAGCGTTCGGTGGATGAAGCGTATTCCTTCGCCGGATGATGTAAATGGTATTTTGTCGTCTAGCGTTCGGTGGATGAAGCGTATTCCTTCGCCGGATGATGTAAATGGTATTTTGTCGTCTAGCGTTCGGTGGATGAAGCGTATTCCTTCGCCGGATGATGTAAATGGTATTTTGTCGTCTAGCGTTCGGTGGATGAAGCGTATTCCTTCGCCGGATGATGTAAATGGTATTTTGTCGTCTAGCGTTCGGTGGATGAAGCGTATTCCTTCGCCGGATGATGTAAATGGTATTTTGTCGTCTAGCGTTCGGTGGATGAAGCGTATTCCTTCGCCGGATGATGTAAATGGTATTTTGTCGTCTAGCGTTCGGTGGATGAAGCGTATTCCTTCGCCGGATGATGTAAATGGTATTTTGTCGTCTAGCGTTCGGTGGATGAAGCGTATTCCTTCGCCGGATGATGTAAGTGTATCTTCACCGGATGATGTAGATGTTAAATTGTCGTCTAGTGACCGGATGATGTGAGTATTTTCTTATTGTTTAATGTCAGGAAATGTTTTAAATCGGTCACGTGAAGCACACATGACCACCGGGTGATGTAAGTTTATTTCTTTGCTGGCAGACCCAGTTTAAGAGATGTTCAAAAAAAAATATATTGCCGAAAATGATTGAGTGTGAGTAATAAGAATTAAATGATTAAGAAAGATATAGATTATGTGACGATCCCTCCCGGGTCGTTACAACTTAAGCGTGGAAACGTGAAAATTGCAAAAGTCAAACGCATCTGCCGCTAGACAAGGTCAACAAAAAAATAATAAATAAACTGAAGACTTCCACCGATGACGTCAGCTGGAAGAATCACTCTTTCAACTTCAGCCGATGACGTCAGCCGGAAGAATCACTCTTCCAACTTCAGCCGATCGCAAAACGACAAGTTTTTGCTACTCGCATCTACCGATGACGTCAGCCGGATGAATCTTCCATCCAGCCTCTGCCGATCACAAAACGACAACTATACTTACTCACATCTTCCGGTAGATAAAATACTCGACATCATCCGGTTACAAAACGACAAAAGACTTTTACCTTCATCATCCGATGGATAAATTACTCGACATCATCCGGTTACAAAACGACAAATTTTCTACTTATATCTTCCGATGGCTTCCACTGAAGACATCATCCGATGACTTTACTGAAGACATCATCCGATGGCTTTTACTGAAGACATCATCTGATGGCTTTTACTGAAGACATCATCTGATGACTTTACTGAAGACATCTTCCGATAGTCAACAGAACAACAACTTTATATAGCAGCTCATCGAGCATTTTCTCTCTACACAAAGAAAGCTCTGACTACCAAAAGAATTTGAGCATTTTACTAAAAATTTTCAAAACTATTTAAATCTGTGTATTACTCCAAACTTTAGTAAACACCACTATTAAATCCAACAGAGTATCATTATCAGAAAAGTCTCAAATTGAATTCAGACATCAAAACTACCACTGTCATAGAAACTCACAACATACTTAAATTGAATCATAGTTCACTAAACCTTCTCATCCACTGACACTAGTTAAACCGCCCCATCAGTTGCCAGATTGTTACATAGATGCACTCCTCCAACCAGACTAGTCCTCAGCAAACTCAGTGAACACACCAGTTGACACTTGTTCACCTACATCACAAAACTCATCTATTAGCCTAATGCTAAGTAAGTAAAACAATAATGAAATGTAATGCTGAAACATAAATTCCTAAATATGCAGTTTCTACTTTCTCATCTCAGTTGCATATGCATCATTTCTGATCTGATCCCCCTGTGAAATTGGGAGTTGGATCACTTCTCCCAAAGTCATACATCCTCTCTCTTGATTAAGGGGCGGATTAGTTCCCTTAACAAACTGATCTGATCCCCCCGTGAAATTGGGGTTTGGATCATTTTCCCCAAAGTCATACATCCTCTCTCTTGGTTAAGGGGCGGATTAGTTCCCTTAACAACTGTTACAGTCTGTTCATTCTTTACCATGTCATTTCATGTAAATTCATTTTCGCATAAATTTTCAAAATATGATGCATGACATACAAAGTTTCAAACACACATAATCCTACTATTTTGTGATGTAGGCCCGAAGGCACAAGCAAACTTTACTTATTTGGTCTACTGGAAATCGCTCGGCTGTAAGCTACCTTAGAAGCTCGCTCACCTAAGTTCATAACAGAACATCAATCAAACCTTCGCTAAACTTTACCAAAAATTAACCAGAAGAACAAGGAAACCAGTTTGGAACTCTACTACTAGCACATTCCCATTTATTCCCCAAGAACCCGAACATACTCTCATCAACAGCATCCTTGAAATCCTCACATTGTACTCCCTCGGTTATCTAACTGCTAAAACGCAAGAGAATGAGGAAAACTTACTTAGGTTGAAAGAGAATCGAGCAAGGAAAATTGCCTAGAGAGCTCTGCTACTCGAGCTGAAAACTCGAAGAGGAAAAGTATGAAATGGTGGCGGCTATAGTTCATTAAACCTAACCCTCTTTCCTTAAATAGGTTATCCACTTAAAATTTCTAATTACCCCTTATGCCCTTGCCTAGTCATCCATTAATTTAAAAGAATAGAGAATTAGTTTGATAAAACCGGGTGTTACACATGCTAAGGAGTGTAATTTGCAGGAAAAGAAAATAAATGATCTTAAAAGTAGAAATGAGAACTTGAATAACATAGTTCTTAAATTTACTAACGGTAGCAAGAACTTAAACATGCTGTTAGGAAGTCAGAGAGTTACATTTGACAAGGCAGGGTTAGGATATGAACAATCTAATAAAAAGAAAGTCTATAAAAATTTCTTTGTTAGATCACCCACTTGTCATGCTTGTAATGAGATAGGACATAAATCATATAAATATCCTTTGAAACTTGGTAAGAAATCAAGTAGAAAATTACAGTGGGTTCCTAAAGGAACTAAAGCTAACACTAGGACCCAAAAGATTTGGGTACCTAAGAACAATACTTGATTTCTATTTTGTAGGTTGATTGCTCTCCCGGGAAGAATCAATGGTACCTCGATAGTGGATGCTCAAGGCATATGATGGGAGACTCAACCAAATTTACTATTGTCAACAAGAAGAAAGGAAACAACACTTTGGGTTGAAACCAAATGGGTAAGATTGTTGGCATCGGCAATATAGGTAATCCTGCCAACCCTATTATCGAAAATGTGTTATTAGTAGAAGGGTTAAAGCATAACTTGTTAAGTATTAGTCAATTGTGTGGGAAAGGATATAAAGTGACATTTAAATCAAATGCATGTGTGATTAAAGAAATTTCCATAGCAAAATTCTGTTCAAAGGATATAGAAAAGAGAATGTTTATATTATTGATTTAGATAACTTTGAACATATTGATGAAAAATGTCTTGCTGTGAATTTGTTGGTAATAGTTGGGCTTGGCATAAAAGATTAGGTCACGTAGATATGGACACCTTAGATAAGATTACTAAGAATAATTTAGTTAGAGAGATTCCAAAAATATCCTTTGAGAAGGATAAAGTCTGTTAAACTTGTCAAATGGGCAAGCAAATCAAAAGTTCATTTGCATCAAAGAATGCAATTTCTACATCCAAGCCTCTCCAACTTCTTCACATGGACCTCTTCGGTCCTTCAAATATTACTAGTCTAGGAGCAAACATTATGTCTTTGTCATTGTAAATGATTTCTCTAGATTTACTTGGATATTCTTTCTAAAGTCAAAGAATGAAACTTTTGACATCTTCTCTAGCTTTAGGAAGAAAGTTCAAAATGAAAAGGATCTCATCATTGTTACTATTCGTAGTGATCATGGTGGAAAATTTGAAAATGAGAAATTTGAACTTGATGTGCCCAAGGCCCCATCACCAATCAAGGTAAGTGCATTTATTAACAAGGACGAATTTATTAATGCCTCTCATTTTGTAGGAGTTGAATATGTAAATGCTTGGATTGGAAGCATGAAGATAAAGAGGGAATTTGTCTTCCCTAAATTTAACTCATTGTAATCTAATATTATGAGTGTTCTATTAGTTATTTTTGTGTGTTTAATTTGGCAAACAATGGCCTTATTATAAGAAATAGATGTATGTTAAGTTAGATGGTGGTTGGAAGTTGGTTGAAGCAAAGAAAATGGAGAGAATCCAACTTGGGCCAAAGAATGGAGACAAGCCCAACATTGGCCACACATAATGGCCCCTTTTTGCAAGCCCATGCCCAACCCAACAACCAGCCCACCTAGGTCTATAAATACATGGTTATTGGTGCTTGTAATGGTTGTTGATGCTATGAGAATAACCTAATTTCTTCTGAGTGCTTGGAGCTTGAAGACCGGTGAACGGTAAGGCTCGGTTCGCTCAAGAACCGAGGAGAGTTCTCTTCTTTACGCTTTCAAGCCCACGGTTGCTTGAATAGCTATTGTTCCACACTTCTTCCCTCTCTTTTCAGAGTAGGATACACGAAGAAGGTGGCCATTAACCCGTTCCATTTGCTGTCATTCTTCCACGGAAGAATGTATGCCGAAAGCTTACAAAATATTGCTTATCGGACAGCATCTGGTGTTCTTCTTGTAACTTTCGATTTACCGATCATCTGGATCTTAAAATTTAAGGACATAATATTAAGTCATATACAAAGAACCCTTTAAAATTGCGTTGAATTTTAATATCCTTTGGTTGGTGAAATTTCTGTTGGTATTTGCTGGTTTTTCTATTTTTCTGTTTCTTTGCTAATCGGTTGTTGTGGGTAGAAACACGATCCCTTTGCAGGAGGAATCATGTCATGTGGTATCAGAGCTTGGCTAGCTCCCTTAGGGTGCTGGAAACCAAGTTGGTTTAGTACCCCAAACCCATTTGGTTGTCCAAAACTGATTGCACAAAACCGGGTCACTTGATTCATCTTTTGCGATTTTGTATGTTTGTTTAGTTTTTCTTGTTTTTCTTGATTTGTTTTCACTAAAGACCACCTCTATCTTGTTTTAATCGAAGTTAGCAGACTTGAGCATGGGTTTCTAGCTTATTTTCTTCACCATTTTCCTGCTGCAAATAGCTTCCTCTTTTAGTTAAACATTTGCTAACAACTTTTAGTACTTGCTATTTTTATTTCCTTTTTTGTATTGCCACTTGTGCTGTTGTTTTATCCCTTTTACAGCCATCAAAAGAGCATGTTTCCTTCATAAGTTTTAAAGTATAAACTCTAAATATTGTGAATGGCTTGCTGTTTGAGTTGGTTTCTCATGATTGGTGCTCATTTTGTAGCTAATAGACATGACCAATTGATGCACTACTTGAACACTCGATTTGTCCAAAATATGGCCTCTATTTGTAACACTTTTTTTAGTATGCTTTATTTACATTATTCTCTTGCTAAGGAATGTTAACATATTGATATTTGATCTGTTTAAGATGGCATGAAAATTTGGGAATTAAGCTTGCTAAAAACCGAGAGTAAAAGTAAGCACAAAAGCGGTTTGTTGTAGTTATTGTTAGCCGATTAGCATGACACTTAATTCAAACTTTGCATTAAGCTAAATCAAACTTTCTTTTATTGAATGCTGTTGTTATTCCTTGCTAAGTATGAGTAAAGAGTTTGGTAAAAGATATATGCAAATTGGTTATGAACTATTGATTGTTGTTTTATTTTCTCGTTTTGTAATCTGTTTTTCTGTATAAGTCCGAGCATATTAATCATCTAGGCTTGAGTTAATGTAATCTTCAGCTGAAGCATGTGTTCATTGTGGAGTGTTTGGCATTAAAATTCAAATTATATGCTGTTTTGGGCAAAAACAAAAAACACTTTTGAAAAAATAGTTTTGTGTGTGCACAAATTTGGCAAAGTTGATGTTGATTGTTGGGACCACAATGCACCTTGCTGAAATTGAATGCTAGCCACGAAATTTATGCTGAATATTACCTTTCAAATTAGTGATTTATTGCTAAATTATTGTTTAATACTTGGATGAATACCAAAGCATGAAAGTTGGCTTAAGTCTCAAAATATTGCATGAAAATTACCTAAAACCGAGAACCAATTGGAGTTGTGATTTTTATTTTGCTTAGTTAACTTAATTTGCATGTTCCCTAGAGTTTAAAGGAATAAATCCTTTTCCTTTTTACTCCTTAGTAGTTATGTTATTTTTTGTCTCTATTATTCAAAAAAAAAAAAAGTTATGTGCTAATTGTGTTTGGTGTGATATTGGATATTTGGTTCCTAGTAGTTTATGACTTTTCTTGAATTGTTGTGTTGACTATTTTTGGTTAACATGTCTACTAGAAGAAGCTCTAGTACACCTTACCAAAAACCCTCTTATCCCTCATTGAGAGTAGCAAAGCCCAAAAGAGTGGAGCCTAGCATGGAAAACCAACTTAATGTGATAGTTAGAGAAGTCAACCAATGGAACCACCAAATTAAGGAGATAAACCAAGACCTTAGCACCCTAGTGTCCAAGATGAGATTAGACAAATCTAGGAAGCCACATGAACCTATGGTTAGGAGAAGATCTGATCCTCTAAGAAGATCAAACTTTAGAGCTTCCCAAAACTATCATAAATTTGAGGAACCATCCATACGTTATTTTAGAGGAACCTTGGGTAGAGAAGAATTTCTCTCTTTGATAGAAAGAGTTGAGGAATATTTTACTTTTGGAGAGTACTCGAAAAAGGGAAAGCTAAGGCTAGCCTCTAAGAAGCTAGTTGATTATGCTAGCCATTGGTGGAATAACCTCTTAACAAAAAGTGAGGAGAATGGTGAGGATGAAGTGTGTACTTGGAGAGTCATGAAAAGGCTTATGGAAAAGAAGTTTGCACCAAGGCCATTAGAGCAAAATCCATGGTACAAACCAAACCTCCCAAGTCCTCGTCAAAAAGAGTATCACCATTGGTCCACCTCAATGTTGTGTGAGCCATCCCCTTCCCTAGCCAAGACTCAAATCAAATTTATTGAGGAAACCTTTAGTGAGGAGGATGAGGCTGATTCCATTGAATTACCTATGGAAGAAAAGGAGGAGGAAAAACCATTAGTTATGGAAGCATCTCTTAAACAAGAGGAAGACGAAGAGGATGAAGAAGAAATCATCTATCCAATGGAAGGACTATTACTTATGGATGATGAACAAGGGAAAAATCTATGAGATAATATTATAGAACTCCTTCCACCAACCGAAATTATTGAAGATTTTGGAATCAATGAGCTATTTGAGAAATCTTTTCTTGTGGTAGAAATTAAACCAATGAAAGAAGCCATTAAAACCTTTCAACCCCAAGTATTAGTATCAAAAACCAAGGAATTTCAAAATTTTAAAACTTTCAAGGATGTACTTTTGCTTAACCCTTTTTATCCTAGGGAGGATATTTTTGCTAAGGACTTCATTGATCCAACTTATACTATTGAGGAGACCTTTTTTGTGAATTATGCATATATGTCTATTCCTCATATTTGACAAGAGTCCTACTTAGTAAGTAAACTTTATTTAGATCCTTTCCTAAACCAAACGGAGAGTAAAGTCCATGTGTTAGAAAAGAATGGTTTTCTCATTATCCCTTCATCACCTAATAAGGAAAGAAGCCTTCCTAGAACCTTAGGGCATCATAGCATTATAGAACCAAACTTTAAGGATGAGCGGTCTAGCAAGAGGTTAAGTGACATCATACCCTTATTTATTCCTCCAAATCATTTAATTACTTGGTTTTTTAAAATTGGATGGAATGTAGATAATATTTTATTTTGTTTTAAATCTTTATGTTGGCATAACCTTATTGAGTATGTTATTAAAGAAAATTATGCCACCACACCTTTTTATGTTTTATCTACTTGCTTCATTATAAATGTGGAATATGAATATAAAAATATTTCTATGATGAATTTAATGTTTATGGTTAAGGACAGATCTTTAATGCCTATTGTTTTGTTGAGCTTTCAAACAATGGAAATTTATTGCAAAATCATGACATGGCATTGTGTTAGTAGATCCATAGAATTGATTGTATTCTTGAATGATATGAATCTAGTTCTTAAACTTAGAATTGTATGCTTCAAAACCATTTATCTTGAAAGAAGGAAAATTAAGAATAAGATTATGAATGAATATTATATGTGCCCTTGCTTAAAAGAAGAAATGAAATTTCCGCATTGGTTTTGCATGTGTATAGAGTCATTGACTTTTCGGATTCTAGATTATAATTCGTTAACTAGAGTTACTACTTTTGAATTTAATAGTTATTATGATTCTTTTCCCTACCAAGTTGAAATTATTTCCTATATGTTGAAAAAGAATTGTTTATCTAATATAAGATATGTGCCACCTAATAATCTACTTGCTCGGTTATTTAAAATTGGTTGGGTAATAGATTACTTTAATTGTCTTCTTGAATGGATTTTTCGATATGATGCTTATAATTCCTCCTTGTTGATTTCTTTTAAAGATTATTTGAGAGATGATCCATTTTATGTATCACCTACTATTTTGTATGACTTGTTACATCCATTCTTGAAATATTATGATAGAATATCCATAAATTTACCTTTTATCTTGAAGATAGAACGTTTGTTCTTGTGGAAGCTAACCTTGTTAAATTTTGAGTTTATTGATAATTGCATTAGCATGTTTCTAGTTTTCCACTTAAAATTTAATATCTTAAGGAGGTTAAATTTGAATGAATTGGAGGCACCCCTCAGCTTCAACATTATACCAATGGGGGAATTGCCAAGAGAAATACTCTACCAAGCTCGACCTAACCCATGGCCAAATTTTCTTGCTAATGTAACCATCTTTTTTGAAGGCCACAATGATGTAGTCTACCACCTAGTAATCACCTTTCCTTTTGATCCAGGAAAAGCTAAAAGAAATATGAAAGCGCACTCTTTGGATTTGAGAACAAATCCTCAAGAAGTCGGGGAGGATGATGTGCCCAAGGCCCCATCACCAATCAAGGTAAGTGCATTTATTAACAAGGATGAATTTATTAATGCATTTGCCTCTCATTTTGTAGGATTTCAATATGTAAAGGCTTGGATTGGAAGCATGAAGATAAAGAGGGAATTTGTCTTCCCTAAATTCAACTCATTGTAATCTAATATTATGAGTGTTCTATTGGTTATTTTTGTGTGTTTAATTTGGCAAACAATGGCCTTATTGTAAGAAATTATTAAAGAATGCATCATTAGGCATTAGGATTAGATGTATGTTAAGTTAGATGGTGGTTGGAAGTTGGTTGAAGCAAAAAAAATGGAGAGAATCCAACTTGGGCCAAAGAATGGAGACAAGCCCAACATTGGCCACACATAACGGCCCCTTTTTGCAAGCCCAAGCCCAACCCAACAACCAGCCCACCTAGGTCTATAAATACATGGTTATTGGTGCTTGTAATAGATGTTGATGCTATGAGAATAACCTAATTTCGACTGAGTGCTTGGAGATTGAAGACCGGTAAACGGTAAGTCTCGGTTCGGTCAAGAATTGAGGAGAGTTCTCTCCTTTACGCTTTCAAGCCCACGGTTGCTTGAATAGCTATTGTTCCACGCTTCTTCTCTCTCTTTTCAGAGTAAGATACACGAAGAAAGTGGCCATTAACCCATTCCATTTGCTGTCATTCTTCCACGGAAGAGTGTATGCCGAAAGCTTACAAAATATTGCTTATCGGATAGCATCTGGTGTTCTTCTTGTAACTTTTGATTTACCCATCATCTAGATCTGAAACTTTAAGGACATAATCTTAACTCATATTCAAAGAACCCCTTAAAATTGTGTTCAATTTTAATATCGTTTGGTTGGTTAAATCACTAATGGTATTTGCTAGTTTTTTTGTTTTTCTGTTTCTTTGCTAATCGGTTGTTGTGGGTAGAAACACGACCCCTTTGCAGACGGAATCGTGTCAGAACTTTTATGTCTAAAACATGGAATTGAGCACAATTTTCTCTTCTCCTAGAACCCCTCAACAAAATGGTGTTGTTGAGAGGAAAAATAGGTCTCTTCAAGAGCTAGCTCGGACCATGCTCAATGAGAACTCCCTTCCAAAGTATTTCTGGGTAGAAGCTGTTTCCACAGCTTGCTATGTGCTAAACCGGGTCTCCATAAGACCTATTCTTGAAAAAACTCCTTATGAGCTTTGGAATGAAAAAATCTCTACTGTCAAATACTTTAGAGCCTTTGGATGTAAGTGCTTCATTCTTAACACCAAGGATAACTTGGGAAAATTCAATTCCAAATCTGACCTTGGAATTTTTCTTGGTTATTCCCTATCCAGTAAGGTATATAGGGTGTTCAACAAAAGAACACTAGTTGTAGAAGAATCCGTGCATATCAATTTTGATGAGACCCCTCATCTCACTATCAATGTGATTGAGGATGATATATTAGAAAAGCAATTGGGTTCTCTCTCCTTAGACAAACCTAGTGAAACCATTCAAGAGAAAATTCCTTAGATTCTTCTTCAAAATCCTTAGAAATTGTCCCTGTCAATGATGAAAATGATGCTCTGCCTAGAGATTGGAAATTTGTCAAAAATTATCTTTTAGATGAAGTTCTAGGTGATCCTTCCTTAGGAGTTAAGACTAGATCCTCTCTCAAGAATCTCTGTGCCATTGTGGCATTTATTTCACAAGTTGAACCTAAGAAATTCGAGGAAGCAGAGCTAGATGAAAATTGGATTGTGGCTATGCAAGAAGAGTTAAACCAATTCGAAAGGAACAATGTTTGGGAACTTGTTCCAAAACCCAAGGATGATCCAATTATAAGAACTAAATGGGTTTTTAGAAACAAGATTGATGAAAATGACATAGTCATTAGAAATAAAGCTAGGTTGGTTGCCAAGGGATACAACCAAGAAATAAATATAGATTTTGAGGAAACCTTTGCCCCAGTAGCCCGTCTAGAATCCATTAGGATGTTTCTGGCATATGCTTGTTTCAAGAACTTCACTCTTTTTCAAATGGATGTCAATACTGCATTCTTGAATGGGTATATTTTTTAAGAAGTTTATGTGGAGCAACCCCTAGGTTTCGAAGACTATAAAAAATCTGACCAGGTATACAAACTTAGGAAAACCCTGTATGGTTTGAAACAAGCTCCTAAAGCCTGGTACGACAGGTTGAAGACCTTCCTTGAGGAAAGAATGTTTAAAAAGGAAAAACCGGACTCAACCTTATTCACTATGCAAAAAGGAGAAGATATTCTTATAGTGAAAATTTATGTTGATGATATCGTTTTTGACTCAACAAATGTTGAACTCTATGATGAATTTGCCTCCTTGATGCAAAGTGAGTTTGAAATGAATATGATGGGCGAGTTGAGATTTTTCTTAGGTTTACAAATCAAACAAACTCCCAATGGAATCCTATTAAATCAAGAAAAATATATTAAGGATCTGCTAAAGAAATTTGGACTAAATTATTCAAAGTCTTCTAGAACTCCCATAAGTACCACAACAGAATTGGATAAGGATGAGAACGGCATAAGTGTAGATATTAAAAAATATCGTGGTATGATTGGATCACTTCTATATCTAACAGCTAGTAGACCAGATATCCTCTTTAGTGTCTGTCTCTGTGCTAGGTTTCAATCTTCCCCTAAAGAATCTCACTTAACAGCAGTCAAGAGAATATTCAAGTATTTAAGTGGAACTCATGATCTAAGTTTGTGGTATCCTAAAGGCACTTCCTTCAAATTAATAGGATACTCAGACTCCGATTATGCCGGTAGTCTTGTAGATAGGAAAAGCACAAGTGGAACGTGTCAATTCTTAGGTGAGTCTCTTGTGTCTTGGTATTCAAAGAAGCAGAATTCAGTTGCACTCTCAACGGCTAAAAGTGAATATATCGCTGCCGGCAGTTGTTGTGCACAAGTACTTTGGATGAAACAAACACTAGAAGATTATAACCTTTTTTTATGATAGGATTCTCATTCGGTGTGACAACACCAGTGCCATCAATATATCCAAGAATCTCATTCAGCACTCAAGAACCAAACATAGAGAAATAAGATATCACTTTATTAGAGATCATGTTCAGAAAGAGGATATCACCTTAGATTTTGTCAACTATACTGATCAATTGGCAGATATCTTTACCAAGTCATTAGATGAGAAGACCTTCAATACTATTAGTGTAGCGACCCTTAAACTATTCCCTTAATTTCCCGTATAAAATTTTTCTTTTTAAGCCTAAGTAATCTTTATTACGTTACATCTGAATTTAAATCGTTGAAATCGTTCGAATAATTAAAAACCTTCGAAAACTATTTAAGAAAACATAAGAAAACAATTGAAAAAAGGTTTAAAACTTAAAGGTACAGAACACAGGGCAGAATGGGCATTCTACCCGTAAAAAACATGGCCGATCGATCGGCCATTTCATCCGATCGATCGGCTGTGTTGTAAAACATGGGGGCGATCGATCGCCCCACATATAGGCGATCGATCGACCCAACGATCGATCACCAACCGATCGATCGCCCCTTTGAGCGATCGATCGGCACACTCTCTAGATTTTCCAGAGAGTGGCGACCATTTCTGTCGATCGATCGCCTCCTTAGGCGATCGATTGGCAACCTCTCTGGAATCCGAAATTCCAGGGAGTTGCCTCTCGCTTTTCCCTTACTCCCTACATAATTTTTACTTCCTCATCTCCTCCTAAAACTTCAACATATCAAATACTCTCAACCTCACTCAATCCTCACTTCGCCAATCACCCCAAAACCGACTCAAAACTTATTTAAAACGTAACTAAATTTCATAAAAAAAAAAACTGCGTGGGTCCGTTTAAAAATCAGATAAAACCCCTATAAAATTTGACAACCAAGCAGTTCGGTAAGATCAAATTAACAAGCTTAACAAAGCACTTTATAAAACGGTTTACCAAAACGTTCAAAACATCAATACATTTATCTATCAACTATCCAGATACCAACATCCTAAAATGTTCTATCTATACGACTTTCCTACGTTTCTATCTGTTCAAAACATCAATACATTTACTTACGTCCCCACAGGTCAAAAAGCGCACTGACTGCCCAGCACACTCCCACGGGCCATCTTTCTTCAACTGCCCACTCCTCGGGTGGAGGGATCTCGTCCTCACCTGTATCGAAATCACCTACACCATACAGACAATTATGAGCTAAAGGCTCAGTAAGCTTCGTAAATGTAGATGCATGTTGTGCATATGAGTTTCAGAAATCATGCTGATTACTTAACATAACAGATCATTACAGATAACAGATAACAGAGATGTCATCGAGGTCTACTCTCACCAGATGGAGAGGGCACGTCCGGCGGTTGGACAGCTCTTTCCATCTACCGGGGGGAAAACATGCTTACATCCGTAAACAGCCATGCCTAAACCTCACCTCGCCATGACCAGATAACAGATTACGTAGATTCGTTTCGTTAATTCGTTTCATTTTCATAAACTCGTGTAGAAATCTATTTTCATGCTATTTTAAAATACGTGATGCATAAACAGTTAAATACATAAAGTAAACATATAACATGTATACCATCAAGACGATAAAAGCATCATAACCTATAAGAGAACAAATCCTAAACTACCCAACCCAAAGCAATTAAACAAACAACATCAATATTCCTCAATGTGACCTCGACGTACGGTGTAGGCCAATCGGCCATAGTAAGTCACGAGAACTTACCTCGCGTCTGTTGCAATTCTAGCTCAGTCCACGAGCGTTGTTTACTTAAGGCAAATTCACAACAATCGTCTTTAAAACGTATTTAAACCATCAAACATCCAAATTAATGAAACTCTTAACTAAAGAAATTTCCTAAAACTCTAATTTAGCTCATTGAGGTATTTTATCGAGCAATTCACGCTCGACACCTCAAAATCTCCATTAATGGAGTTTTCCAAAGCTCCAATTTTTCGAAACCCTAACATTCCTCAATAAACCAATTAACTAACGCTCAATACGTCCATTGTACCCACAAATACAGTAAACCTATCGATTCCAAACTCTAAATCACGTTTTCAACAAAAACCCTAAACGAACCACAATCGTTTAAACTCTAGAAATCGAAGTAAACCTTCCAAAAACCATAGAATCGTACCTAGGGTCGGGTTTGGAGAAGAAAACGTGAAGAGCGGAGGTTGACAGGAGAAGGAATCGTCGTCGGAAGGAGAGAACGTCGAAGGAGGAAGGAAAATCACATGGAGAAATGCAGAGAGGATCGTGAAGTGCTGGAGAAGAAAAGAATTTTGTTTTATTTATAATATTGACTTGTCAAATGATCGTTTTGCCCTTCCTTTGATTTTCTATTTATTTCATCACTTATTCTGTTATTTGACTCCCAATTCAGTTTTCTCCAAGTTTCCTCATTTCGCCAATGAATCCAAATTATTACTAGGGTTCCATCAAAACTCTTCGTTTGCAAATTGGACCTCGTTTACTATTTTACTAAAACATCCTTTATATTACGAGAAACACAAAACTCGTAAAATTAGCGTTATAATTCCAGAAATTCCTGAATTTCTCCTAAAATCCACATTAATCATTAGGATTATAATAACGCTCTCTGCTGGAAAAACGGACTTAATTTGACATATTTATAAAAATGTCATTATACATTGGAATATTAAAAATCCCGATAAAATCGGGTGTTACATTCCATCCACCTTATTTAAAATTTTGTCCTCAAAATTTAATTACACAAATAACTCAAGATACTTAGACATCATATCTTGCTGTCTTTCCCAAATAGCCTCTTCTACACCATGGTTCCGCCATAAGACTTTGACTAGCGGGATTTCCTTATTGCGCAAGACCTTGATAGAGGATTCTAAAATTCGAACAGGTCTCTCCACGTAAGTCAAGGTAGGCTGTAGCTCAATCTCCCTTGCTTCTATGACATGCGATGGATCACGTAGACACTTCCTGAGCATAGACACGTGAAACACATCGTGAATGCCCTCCATTGATGTCAGAAGTTGTAACCTGTACGCCATAGTCCCGATCCTCTTCAAAATAGGAAAGGGCCCCACATAACGAGGGTTCAACTTGCCCCTCCTTCCGAATATCATAACACCTTTAAACGGAGAAATCTTCAAATATACTTCGTCTCCCTCCTTGAACTACAATTCTCTCCATCGAGTGTCAGCATAGCTCTTATGTCGGCTTTGAGCTATCTCAATACGTTGTCTGATAATGGCAATCTTCCCTGCAGTTTGTTGTAGAATCTCGGGACCAGCTTCAATACGTTGTCTGATAATGGCAATCTTCCCTGCAGTTTGTTGTAGAATCTCGGGACCAACTATGCTAGCCTCGCCAACCTGGTCCCAATACAGTGGAGATCTACACTTTCGACCATACAATGCTTCATACGGAGCCATACCGATGGTAGCCTGGAAGCTGTTGTTATACAAGAACTCAATCAAGGGCAAATATCGACTCCGCGAGCCCTGAAACTCCAACACACACGCTCTAAGCATATTCTCCAGAATCTGATTCGTTCTCTCTATCTGTCCGTCAGTCTGAGGATGAAATGTCGTGCTGAAATTTAGCTGAGTTCCCATAACCTTGTGCAGAATCTTCCAGAACTTTGAAGTAAATCTGGCGTCTCTATCAGAAACAATCGAAATGGGTACTCCGTGCAATCTGACGATCTCCTCCACATACAGATCGGCAAGCTGATCCATAGAATAGGTCATCTTCACCGATAGAAAGTGGGTCGTCTTTGTCAAACGGTCCACTATCATCCAGATACCATTGTACCCCTTTGTCGTTCTCGGGAGTCCCACTATAAAGTCCATGGAGATCTGCTCCCATTTCCACTCTGGAATCGGCAGTGGCTGCAATGTTCCGACCGGTCTTTGGTGTTCCGCCTTAATCTGTTGACAAATCAGGCAGGTTTCAACATACTTAGCAACTTCCCTTTTTATGTTCAGCCACCAAAAGTGTTGTTTTAAGTTCCGGTACATCTTGGTACTTTTCGGGTGTACAGAATAAGCTGAAGAATGTGCTTCGGCCAAAATCTCTTTTTTCAACTCTTCATCGTTAGGCACGTACCACCTATGCCTGAATCTCAATACTCCATCTTCCGAAAGATTAAAATCGGACGAGTCTTCAGATGTCATACTCGACCGATGCTCCTCACACCCAAAATCTTTCTGTTGAGCTTCTCGTATCTTGTCTAAAATAGTCGGCCTAACAGAAATGTTGGCGAGCATAGTGGACAACTCAGCCACAATCTCCACGTCAAACCTCTCAATCTCAGACCTTAACGTCATCGACATTGTTGCAAGTGAAGGCTGGCTCGCAGTAGGCATTCTGCTCAAAGCATCTGCGACTTTGTTCACCTTTCCTGGGTGGTACTTGATTTCAAACTCATAGTCTTTAACAAATTCCAGCCATCTTCGCTGTCGCATGTTCAGTTCCTTCTGCGTAAACAAATACTTCAAGCTCTTGTGGTCTGAGAATATCTCGCACTGTTGCTCATATAAATAGTGTCTCCAGATTTTCAATGCGAAGACCACGGCTGCTAACTCTAGGTCGTGCGTAGGATAATTATGCTCATATGGTTTTAACTGCCGAGAAGCATAAGCAATGACCCTGCCCTCCTGCATCAACACACAACCGAGTCTGATCTTTGAAGCATCACAGTAAATACTGAACTTATCGCCCTCAACTGGCAATGTCAAAACTGGAGCCGTGGTCAATTTTTGTTTCAGTTCATTGAAGCTCTTTTCACATGCAGCAAACGAAACAAACTTTTCATTCTTTCGTGTCAAGAGTGAAAGGGGGACTGCGATCTTTGAAAACCCCTCGATGAACTCTGAAATACGGCCAATCGAGAAAACCACGCACCTCGCACAAAAAACAATAGTACAGCTTCCAAGTTTAAAATCTTTCAAATTCTGTCTCTAAAGCTATCGTATGCTAGAATCCAGTAGAGAATGAGTAGGGCACCTACTCAAAGCATCAGCCACTACGTTTCGCCTGCCAAGGTGGTACTTAATATCGAAATCGTAGTCTTGACAAACTTTAACCATCTACGTGCTCATATTTAGCTCTTTCTGTTGAAGATAACTTCAGGCATTTATGCTCTGAAAATATCTCACAAGTTTTGTCATACAAGTAATGCCTCCAAATCTTAAGGCAAATACCATAGCAGCTAATTCTAAGTCATGTAGAGGGTAATGCTTCTCATGTGTGTTTTTCAACTGGTCTAGAGGTTAAGTGATTACTTTACCATTCGAATTAACAACAACCAAGACCAGGTTGGGAAGCATCACAATTAAATACTCGAAATTTACCATCCTCAAGGAAGGGTTAAAATTGGAGCATGGATCAGTGTTTTTCAAGGTATGGAAACTATTGCTCACATTCAGCAGTCCAATATACTTCACATTTTTCCTTGTAACCTAGTAAGGGGGTGGTACAATCTTGGAGAATCAGCAATGAACTTTCTATTCATATCCTGATAGTCCAAGGAAAACTCCTAATATCTGTGCACTCTCGGTTGGGGCCAATTCCTTAATGCTTGAACCTTCAGCTTGATGACAGATTTACCATCCCCAGAAATAACTTGTCCTAGAAAGTGAAACTTGGTTTAACCAAAATCATACTTAGAAAACTTGGCGTTATAGTTGGTGCTGTTTTAATACTCCAACACCAAGGTCAGGTATACATGCTCATCCTTCAAGTACGGAAATAGATTAAAATGCATCTATGAAAACACACTAGGGACAACTTACCAAATACTCATGAAACACTCTATTCATGAGATCCATAAAGGATGCTGGTGCATTTGTCAATCCAAAGGAAAGACCAAAAACTCATAATGTCCATACCTTGTGCGG